>CM077507.1:7176436-8376436 GCA_039654745.1 Houttuynia cordata | reverse complement strand
CGAGAGCAGCCATTTTCTATTTTGGAGATGAATCCAAATCGAATCCCAATTCCAACTCAGCAAATCCGAGCCGAATCCCCACTCCAACAGGTTTCTTTTCAAACTCCCTTTATGTTCATCCAAATCCTTGCTTCGGCCTCCTCTTGAAAGTCCTCATTTCAGCAGCTTCCTATCTTTAGCACCTCCTCGTCGATTTCCTAGTCGAAGCATGCCTTTGTTTCGTCCAATTTCCATTTTGGCCAGATCGATTCTCCTCTGTCGTGAGCCCTCCTTTCTTTTCCATTTTTTTTATTTTAATTGGGCTAAACCCATCGCATCACTCTCATCCGTCCGATATCATCTGGACGCTTCTTTTCTTTAGGAACAAAACCCGTCTTCTCCTTGGATATGTCAATTAACGATCTGGATTATCTTTGCACTTGATTTTTTTCTTTAAATTAGACGTATAATAAAAATATACTTCCTTAAATTCATCAATGCATCTAAAATAGTTAATTAGAGCAAATTAATTATTAATCCCCTAATTACTACCCTAATCACTAATAACCCATTTTATTCATATTTTATCATAAAAACAACACTAGAAAATAGGTAAATAAGGCATATAAATGTGTATATTTTATGTTTATCAAATACCCCAAACCTAGATTTTGCTAGTCCTCAAGCAAAACAAACAAAATAAAATCACACAAAACAAAACTAAAGTAAATTAAACTAGAAAAGTAAATGTCACTCTCGTAGGGAACATGATTGCATGAGCGTATGCAACAAGCCGTTAAACCTCTAGGTGTCCCTAATAGGACGAGTTGTGTCTCGCAAGGGTTTACAGCCATGCTACCCACAAACATATACTTATGAAATTAACCTTATTAATCTAAATGCAAAAAGAAATCAAAATAAACATGACAAAATAACAAATCCTATTATCCCTTCAAATGAACACCACAATACTTAAGAAAACCAACCACACGTACTTGGTTCATAATCAATGGGAATATAGAAGCCCTCAAGTAAAGAAGCCCTCAATTAAGTGGTTTTATTCTACACCTTCATTTTGGAAATTTCTGCTCAATATGATATGAAATGAAATAATTTAAATAGTTAAAGTGTAGAACATTGTAGCAATACATTCTAAATTTCTGTTTTACAAATATCCAATGTGACCAATTAACCAAAGAACATCATAATCTACATAGTCATCGTAATCTTTAGGTTCATGATAGCATAAATGCTAGCGCGCCTCCTTCGGGACCAACATTCTAGATTTGAGAGGATAATACACCATAGACTTTCTTTTTTTGTTTTTACTTTTTTTTCAATGGGACTGTGTAAGGCCTAACTTCAATATGCTTAGGTTTAACAATGACTCAGGCCAATGACTCCCAGCACAGTTGGCTTAGGGCATTAGGTTTTAAGAATAGACCACTTCGGGCTCGAGCATCAGCCTAAGTTAATCCTATAATAGTCAAGCAGCCCATTTCTTTCTTTTTGTTTTCTCTTTTTTTCATTTTTTTCAGTATTCATATTTTCCATTGCATCTTTATTATGTCCAGGTTGTATTATACTCTCAACATATTTCCGGTTCCAAGCCCTTGCCATAGCCAAGTAAATGGTCTATCATGATCTTTTAAGCTCAACAGACAACCATATATCAAACAATGACTCTGATTAAAGATATCCCACTGAAGATTAGTATTCAACAAATTTCTAGAGGGTATTACTTTATGTACTAATGTGTGTGAGTGAGTTTTATTAGCTCAAGAACTTAATCCAAGAGGACTATCACAGAAAGATATGCTCAGTTAAGTGTTTCGATCCTCGAGTATACTTACTCACACTTCCAATGTAAATTAATCTCTTAAAAATTGAAGTATGCATCATCACGGGATAACCTATCAAAACCTATAAAAATACTAACAAACAACCTAAAAACTAATCAAATTTTTATTTAATTTTCTTTTTTTGTTTTTTATTTTCTTTTTGTTCAATTTTTTTTTCATTTTATTGTGATGGATTTTTTTTCAATAAACAGTGTTATTCCTATATACCCCCAAACCTAAACTAAAGTCCTCAATGTTAAGAATGAAATGAAGGATAAAATAATTAAATAAATAAATAAATAAAATCAAGGATAGATGTTACCTAGAGAACTGTAAATTGCTAGAATCCCATGCGAGTGAAAAACATCAACAAATAAGAAGGTGAGAGCAATCGCAATATCTAACCAGAAAACATCATCTAACTAATAAGTAACCTAAAAATAAGAAAAAGCCTAGCTGCCTCCCAGGAGCGCTAAGTTTCTTGCCTTCAGCCAGACTAAGTGTAAGAGTATACAATCATGATACATGGGATCAGACAGATGAATACTCTCCACTTCTGATGGAATCAATTCTAGAAATAGCTTAAGTCTTTGACCATTTACTTTAAGCACATTGCCATTCATTGGATTTTCAATTTCTATAGCTCCATGAGGATAAACAGTTGTAACAATAAATGGACCAGTCCATCTAGAATGAAGCTTGCCAGGAAATTAATGCAATCTAGAGTTATACAAAAGAACTTTTTGTGAAGCTTCAAAAGTTTTTCGATGAATGAGTTGATCATGCAAAACCTTCATTCGTTCTTTGTAAATTTTTGAATTCATATATGCATCATTCCTGATTTCCTTTAATTCATTTAGTTAAAGCTTACGCACAGAACTGACATCATCCAAATTAAAATTAAATATCTTTATAGCCCAATACGCCTTGTGCTGCAACTCCATAGGCAAGTGGCAAGCTTTTCCATAAACAAGTTTATAAGGGGACATACCAATAGGAGATTTAAAAGATATACGGTATGCCCAAAGTGCATCTGTTAACCGCAGAGACCAATCTTTACAATTTGGGTTAATCGTTTTCTCTAAAATGTGTTTAATCTCTCTATTAGCAAGTTCAGCTTGCCCACTTGTTTGTGGGTGATAAGGGGTAGCCACCTTATGAGTAATTCCATATTTTTTCATTAATGCCTCAAAAGGTTTATTGCAGAAGTGAGAACCCCCATCACTTATGATTGCACAGGGTATACCAAACCGTGACAGAACATTCTCTTTCAAAAAGCGTATAACAGTTTTATGATCATTATTTCTACAAGGAATGGCCTCTACCTACTTGGAAACATAGTCAACAACCACTAAGATGTACAGATAGCCAAAAGACAGTGGAAATGGGCCCATGAAATCAATACCCCAACAATCAAATATTTCAACCACTAAAATGGGGTTTAAAGGCATTATATTCCGACGGGTTATTCCACCAAGCTGTTGACAACGCCCACAAGTACGACAAAAATCATGAGTATCTTTAAATAGGGTAGGTCAATAAAATCCACATTGTAAAATTTTAGCAGCAGTTTTTCTAGCAGAAAAATGACCGCCACAAGCTTCTGAATGGCAGAAGGAAATGACACTATGAATTTCATCATTTGGTACACATCTCTTAATAATCTGATCTAGACAATATTTGAAAAGATATGGATCATCCCAAAAGAAGTTTCTTACCTCCACCATGAACTTCTTCTTGTCATGTGTTATCCAATGGGAAGGAGTTTGACATGTGACAAGAAAATTAACAATATCAGCAAACCATGGTAAATCAGAAAGAACAAAAAGTTGGTCATTTGGGAAGGTATCTTTAATTTGCACTGCCTCATTGGAATCATCCACAGTCAACCTAGATGAATGATTGGCTACCATATTTTCTACTCCTTTCTTCTATTTAATTCTTGCAGTAGGAGTATCTAGTGAATCAACCTAAGTTTTGCATCTTTCTTTGATAGAAGATATTTCAAAGCAACATGATCAGTAAAGATAACAATAGGATATCCAGTCAAGTAAGCCCTAAATTTATCCTAAATAAATAATATAGCAAGTAATTCCTTTTCTGTTATTGAATTATTCATCTGAGCATTATCTAAGGTCTTACTTGCATCGTAAATAACGTAAGGCTTCTTATCCTTCCTTTGCCCCAAAACAGCCCCCACAACGAAGTCACTAGCATCACACATTATCTCAAATGGTAAAGTCCAATCTGGGGGCTGCATAATAAGGGCTGAAGTAAGCATTCCCTTCAGTTTAGCAAAAGCTTTTTCACAATCATCAGTTCATTCAAAAACAGTATCTTTAGATAGGAGATTACACAATGGTATAGAAATAGAACTAAAATCTTTGATGAATCTCCTGTAAAACCCTGCATGACCCAAAAATGATCTAACATCTTTAACAGTCTTGGGTGTAGGCAAATATGTAATTAAATCAATTTTTGACTGGTCAACTTCAATTCCCTTAGAGGAAATAATGTGGCCTAGAACAATTCCTTTAGAAACCATGAAATGGCATTTTTCCCAATTAAGCACAAGGTTCTTCTCTTCACACCTGCTCAAAACTTTCTGCAAATTAGAAAAACAGTCATCAAATGAATCACCAAATACATAAAAGTCATCCATAAACACTTCAAGATAGTGTTCAACCATATCACTAAAAATACTCAGCATGCATCTTTGAAATGTTGCAGGTGCATTGATAAACCAAAGGGCATTCTTCTGTAAGCAAATGTACCAAAGGGACATGTGAATGTAGTTTTCTCCTTGTCTTTTAATGCAATTTCAATTTGATTGTAACCGGAGTAGCCATCTAGGAAACAGTAATATGTGTGGCCAGCTACCTCTCCAAAACCTGATCTAGAAACGATAACGGAAAATAGTCTTTCCTAGTGACTGAGTTCAGCTTCCTATAGTCAATGCACATTCTCCATCCAGATGAAACTCAAGTGGGTATTAATTCATTATTATCATTCTTGACAACTGTTACACCAGATTTTTTAGGCACTACTTGTGTAGGACTAACCCACTTGCTATCAGAAATGGGGTAGATGATCTTCGCATCCAAGAGCTTAAGAACTTCAGCTCTAACCGCCTCTTTCATGTTTGGATTTAACCTACGTTGCATCTCCCTAGACGGTTTGGCATTGTCCTCCAAATAAATCCGATGAATGCATATCAAAGGGCTTATTCCTTTTAAATCAGCAATTGTCCATCCTATTGCACCGTTATGCTTTCTCAAAATATCAAGCAACTTACTGATCTACACATGAAATATGCATTTTATTATCTCCTAAACTTATGTTTATGCTAGTGTTTCATTAAAATTACTACTACTTTAATATAGTTTTTGGTTTTTGTAGGAAAATGAGAGAAAGATGCAAAAATATGGTAAAACATGACTCTAATGTTTAAACCTTCATAACTTCGTGTATATATCTCTGATTGGAATGATTCAAGTCTCATATTAAATTTCAAGAAGTCAGCTTCCCAACGCCACGACCACGCACAATTCGAAGTTTGGAGCAAAAGGTTATGATTATTAGAAAATTGTGCTGCAGGATGAATAGTAATCGATCGATCGGCTAAATGAGGCAATCGATCGCGTGAGAAAAAAATCAAAATTTTTGCCATCGATCATCGCCGTTCGATCGATCGTATCTACTAGAAAATTTTCATGAACAGTAATCGATCGATCGGTGAACAGTGCCGATCGATCGCTATATGCAAAAATTGCGTGTTGCCCTATTTTGACTCGAATTTGGAAGGGGATTTCAGGGTTTTCCTTCACCCCTATATATATGCTTTAAGGGAGAACGTATTGGGCATTAGATAATAGAGTTTTGAGTCCCTTTGGAGACCTTGGAGGCTAGAGCAAAGGAGAGAAGAAGAAGATGAAGAACACAATGGTGATTTCTCTTCCAATGTGAGGCTAAACACTTTTTCAAGGCATAGATGAAGCCCAATAATCTGGTTGTGTAGTTTCTTTTCTATCATCTTATGTTTACTTTAGTTGGTGTATGGATTTTATTTTATAATCACTGTTAATTCATTAAGGTTTGTTCTTTGTACTGGAGAGAGACAAGAGTGAATTCTTGTGAATTTCAATCCGAAGAATACTTGCGTGTCCGAGAGGAACGTGAGTAGACTAAGGTGTTATATATCAATAAAATTTCATTGGTTTAACTCGAGAGAGATAGATCACAATTCCATGTTTTAACCGTTTTATGTGTTAGATCTGAGAGGAGAACACTATATTTTGAGTTGACAAGTGTATGTCCGAGAGGAATATGCTAGCCAATTGGAAATCTTTATTCAAAAGAGAGAGAGAGAGAGAGACGATACACTAGATTATTGTGGTGGATTCGAAGCCTTGGTTTCTTCCATATTGATTAAATCTTAGTTAGATTAGCTAAAGTTCATTGCTTTCCTTAGAGTAACTAAAACTGCAACTTTTTTCTTGAATTTGGTAAATTATTTAACCGTCCCTGAGGTTCGACAACCCTTTAATACTCACTGTAATACAATTGTCTTGTGCACTTGCAAGGGTTTAATTTTAAACGATCACTTACCCTCTTCCATAAGATTAAGATGAGAAGATATTACCACTGAAATTTGATCAAACCCAAAAGAGAAGGTTGACAAATTATAATATATTCTTGGTAAGTCCAAGGTTGAACCACAGGAAGAGTTTCACCAACACCCAAAAATGCATATTTGAGTTCAGTTGGTAACTTTTTCAACTCCAATTTAGCTGCTTGAATGCTTGATGGTGTAGGCAATTTGCCACTCAATGGTAGCTCCTCAAACTTGGGTTGCCATCCATTCACTTCCAATACCTGCAGAGAATTCAGCAAAGAACAAATCTCATCCTTTTAGAAATCCACTTTAGATGCATCATATAAAGAATTCACTAAGCAAGATTCTAAAGGGTTAGAAAGAGATGAAACATAAAATTGATCTCTAACAAAGGTATCAACCCAATTAATTTCTTGAACATTAGTATCATCGCCTGGTTGTTTGCAAACATTAAATATATTCAATTCTAAAGTCATATTACCAAATGAAAGTTTCATCACATTATTTCTACAATTAATCAAAGCATTTGAAGTAGCAAGAAATGGATGACCTAATATGACAGGAATATCTGCACTTGCATTTATAATAGGATGTGTGTCCAAAACAATAAAATCAACAGGAAAGTAAAATTTGTCTACTTGAACGAGCACATCTTCCACCACTCCCCTTGGGATTTTAATAGAATGGATCAGCAAGTTGAAGAGTAATGGTGGTGGGTTTAAGTTCCCTAAGACCTAACTGAGTGTACACTAAATAAGGCAAAAGATTAACACTAGCCCCAAGAGCAAGTAAAGCTTGGTCTACCCTAAAGTTCCCGATCACACATGAAATAGTTAGAGATCCGGAATCCTTATATTTGGGTGGGCTTTTGTGTTGAATTATAGAACTTACCAATTCAGTTAGAAAGGTTTTTTTCTGCACATTCAACTTACACTTAATAGTACACAAATCTTTCAAAAACTTAGCATAAGAAGGTACCTGTTTGATTGCATCTAACAAGGGAATGTTAATTTTCACCTGCTTAAAAAGTTCAAAAAATTGAGCATTTTGGTTCAACTTTTGAGGTGGTGTCAGCCTCTGTGGGAACGGGGCTGGAATAGGACATCTCACATCTTCACTTAACCCAGACTTATCAATTTCCTCATTATCATCTTTTGACTCATCACTCTTAGAAGATTTTTTTGCCTTTAGTGGAATTGTTTTATCAATTTCTTTTCCACTACGAAGAGTGGTAATTGACTTAGCATGTTCCAATTGTGAATCAGAAGGTTTTGTGTCCATCATGTGAACTTACCCCTGCGGATTGGGTTGGGGTTGAGCAAGAAACCTACCTTTCTCTTGAACAGCAAGAGAAGATGTCAATTTAGTGAGAGAGCTCTTTATATTATTGATAGTTTGTGAACTTTGTTGATTAATGGTAACTTGCCCTGGCATGAAAGTTTGTAGTGTATCCTCAAGTGTCTTTCTGTGAGGTGGAACATATGGAGTATAATTGGAAGATGCTTGAGGAGGAGGTGTTTGTGCAGTATTATCATTCCTCCAACTAAAGTTAGGGTGATTCCTCTATCCTGGGTTGTATGTGTCTCCGAAGGAGATTGCCTCTTGAAAGGGGTCATGGAATTTGCTTGGTCATGTAACACCTCCTTGAAAGTAGGAATGATAGGGCACTCATTAGTCGGGTGTCCCATGACATCACAAATTCCAAAGGCCTCTTCTGTAGCAACAGACTTAATAACATTAATTTTCCCTAATTCCATAGCCTCCACCTTTCTAGCCAAAGAGGCTAGCCTAGCACTCAAATTATCTTCCTCCCTAAGATAATGCAGACCCCCACTAGTAGTTGAAGACTTTGGCTTATTAGAAATATCAGAGGGATCAGTGGGATCCCAAAAATCTGAGTCTTCAGCTATTTGATCTAGAAAATCAAGGGCTTCATTAGGGTCTTTATCAAAGAATTCCCCATTACACATTGTTTGAACAAATTGTTTCATTGAGGGCGTCATCCCATCATAGAAGAAACTGATGGTGCGCCACTTCTCATACCCATGATGTGGACAAGAATTTAGCAAATCTTTATAACGCTCCCAACACTGATAAAACGATTCATTTTGTTTTTGGGCAAAATTTGTTATTTGTCTTTTCAGAGCATTTGTCCTATGAACAAGGAAAAACTTTTTAAGGAATTCAGTTTGTAGTTCTTTCCATGTTCCTATAGATCTACGCTTAAGGGAATTCAACCAAGTCTTGGCTTTATCCTTCAAAGAAAAAAGGAAACAATTTTAGCCTGATAATATCCTCAATACAAGCCTGCTCAAAAGTTGCACATAAACTTTTCTTCCCTCGATTTCTTCCTCTTCTCTCCCCTAATCTATTCCTTCTTCTTCCTTATCTTTTTCCAGCCAAAATACCACCCAAAACACGACCCGCTTTCTCAAAGTCGCCCTCTGTTTTTTTTAGAAAAACAGTTCTAAAATAGTCCCCCTTTAATCCGTCCTCCGGGTTGTTTTTATAGTAGTTCGAGAGCAGCCATTTTCTATTTTGGAGATGAATCCAAATCGAATCCCAATTCCAACTCAGCAAATCCGAGCCAAATCCCCACACCAACAAGTCTCTTTTCAAACTCCCTTTATGTTCATCCAAATCCCTGCTTCGGCCTCCTCTTGAAAGTCATCATTTCAGTAGCTTCCTATCTTTAGCACCTCCTCGTCGATTTCCTAGTCAAAGCATGCCTTTGTTTCGTCCAATTTCCATTTTGGCCAGATCGATTCTCCTCTGTCGTGAGCCCTCCTTTCTTTTCCATTTTTTTTTATTTTAATTGGGCTAAAAACCATCGCATCACTCTCATCCGTCTGATATCATCTGGACGCTTCTTTTCTTTAGGAACAAAACCCGTCTTCTCCTTGGATGTCAATTAACGATCTGGATCATCTTTGCACTTGATTTTTTTCTTTAAATTGATTCGAGCTTTAAAAACCCACTACAAGCCTCCTAGCCGTCAGATCTTCTCAAACTTGATCTCTTTGCATATAAACCCTATTGACGCGCTTTAATCCCACAATCCGCAACTCTAAGTTCTAAAAACCTACAATAATCAAATCAAACCAAAAATTAGACGCATAATAAAAATATACTTCCTTAAATTCATTAATGCATCTAAAATAGTTAATTAGAGCAAATTAATTATTAATCCCCTAATCACTAATAACCCATTTTATTCATATTTCATTATAAAAACTACACTAGTAAATAGGTAAATAGGGCATATAAAGGTGTATATTTTATGTTTATCAGTCACCTCCCCACCCAATTCAAGCTCAACAATAGCGACTTTTGCCCCTTCCTCTTCAACCACAGCCTCGGCCTCAGCCTTAAGAACCATAACCGCTCCCAAAGCTAGTATCGCATGTAACACCCGAAAAATTGGTATGTCTATTAAAACTGATATTTTAGGAGATTAATATAAAATAAAAAATTTTGATGATTTTAAAAAAAATTATTATATTTTTTGCTGTATGGTGTTAAAGTACGCGAAGAAATTTTTCCAACGCCACCAACTATGCGCAATTCGGAGTTTGGATCAAAAAGTTATGCTAGTTTGAATTTTGTTACGCGATCAATCGTCAGGATACGCAATCGATCAGGACAGAGACGCGATTGATCACATTTGGCAATTTAAGGCAACGATTGATTGCCATAGGCGATGATCGATCGTAAGCACTCTAATCGCGCAAAAAACAATTGCGATCAAGCGCACCGTATAGAAGTTATGTTTTATTGCGTTTTTGTTGGGATTTTCTTGAGAAAAGGATACCAAATCTTAACCAAACTTGGAGATGACATTTATCAAAGGAATTTGGAGGATTCCTATTGGCCGAAAGAGATGATGATGAGGAAGGATTTGCTTAAAGAGGAGAAACTTTAAACTCTATATAAACACATGAGAGGGGATGGTTTGTGCTATTCATATCAAAACCCTAGCCCTATAAAGCTTGTGCTTTTCTCCTTCCTACGTTCACCCTTCTCTCAAGCCTCTTCTTGACTTGAGTCTTCATCCAAATCTTGGAGTGGAGGCATCGTTGCGAAGCGGAGGAGGCGAACGACATGTAAGGGCAAGACTTTAGTGAAATAAAGAGTTGGATGGTTTTTCCCTATTCTTTTCATTTTCTTCCCATCTATGAGTATTGATTCATTCATTCATATCATTGATCTATATATATATATATATATATATATATATATATATATTGATGTAAATAGAACTTGATACATAGTTGGTTGTAATACATAGTTGGTTGTACGATTCATATTGTTGAATATGTTCTTCAATACATTCATGCTATGTTATTAGATGGGAATACTATCTATATTTGATATTTATTGATCTTGTTGATGCCAAAAGTTTTAATATTTGTCTATTAGTCATTTGATTTCGTTGGTTCAAGTAGTCACAAGTGTTGTCTTAATTTAATTGCCCTTATTTTAAAAGGGTAGATAATTAAGACGTCTATGTATGGTAAAAGACATGATAAAAGGGTATTTTTATGTAATTCCATAATACTCTAGGATCTGTAATGAACCTAGGAGGGGAGTAATTAAGTTTTTAATACTTTATTAACACTATTAAGGTTTGGTGATACAAAATACTTAAGTATGATTATGATTTATCATCTCAGATAGAACTATTTCTGGCCATTGCTAGATCCATGGAAATCTCCAATATTTATAGAATATGGTTTCCTTATTGCCCGAAGGGAAGCACATATATACGTTTAGGATGTATGATATTACGGAAGGTCTATAGTCTCCGCCTATTGTGTCCGTAAGCACTGATGTGGCCAACATCCTAGCGCATGGTAGGTTCCGAAGGGAGAACCTCTAGGGTGATTCTGGTAAGTAGCCACATGGTTGGTACTCAACGAGTAGAAATTGAATCTCTTTACACTTTAGATCCCTAGAGGTATTAAGATTGTTTATCTTCTCCTTACACGTGTGGTTTTCGAAATCTTGTTATTCACTATTCTTTCCCTATACTTGTGAATCGGGAACTGTTGTTGACTAACCTTTCTTTTCAGGTACATAGACCTTAGGTTCAGTCCAGATATCATTGAGTGTCAGCTTATTCATTTGTTATATTTCTCGTCATACTGCTTAATTCATTTTCAGTGGGTTTTTACATCTTACTGAGTGTTTCTATGAAATACTCATACATCCTTTAATACAGTCGCGAAAGACAATTGAGACAGGACATTTACAGCAGTAGAGAGGTGTTGATGACGCCGCGAAGAGATTAGATATTACTTTCTTTTATTCAATCGATAATAGATATAGCATAGCTGGACTGATGAAAATGTGAGGAGAAGCCGTCGAATGGCTGCAACTGTTGGTGCTATTTGCCATGGGGGAGTAGCAATGGTGAGCAGCATAGCAATTAAGACTCTCAAGTCACCTTGCACAATGAGATAGTGATGGTGAAGATGCTGAGCAAGTAAGGGTCTCTTTGGTTCCATGGAAAGCAGGGATAAGAGAAAGAGAAAGATAAAGTAGAATCAAGAAACATGAGGAAATAGGATTATTTCTCTCTGTTTGGTTGTACCTAGAGAAAGTGGAATTCAATACCAGGGAAGTGGAATCTCTCTGTTTGGTTTGGTTTTGAAAGGGAAAGATGGACAAAATGAAAAATTACACATGGACCATGGCCATTAAACAGATTTATATAGTATTAAACATTGTTTCATTGGTTTCCTTCATAGGATGATTACCTCGATCAATTTCTTCGACTCATTTAAGACTGGTCATTGCATTTAATCCCAATTTGGTCCATTGAAACCAATAAAATATGATAGCTCGACAATTTAGTAAATTTTTATGACAAATTTTTATCTTTTTTTTAGTACATTTTATCTTTTTCTTTTGGTTGGAGTTTTTTTAGGCAACATTTTGGTTGGCAAATTTTGGTAGCAAACATCTTTGCCCCTCCCCTGGTAGGGATGACATATTTATATGATCTAGTATATTAACATCTTTTCCTTATAATATTATACATCACACCATGAATCTCTCTGTGCTTATCTACTAGTCTGGTGATTCTCTGCTTTATGTAGAATGCTACTTTGCATAGAAAGCATGGAACGGGCAACTAGCAGGAGCTGCAGCTGTTCTAGTTGCAGACAACATAGATGAGCGCCTCTAATCACCATGGACAATCCTAGTGAAAGCTCTGATGCAGAGGGTTATGTAGAAAAAATCCGAATCCCATCAGCTTTGATCAACCGAATCTTTGGACAAAGTCTAAAGAAAGCTCTAAAGAAAGACGAAGAGGTTTTGTTGGACGGAGGTAGTATAACCCCTCTAGTGGGAAAGTTACCAATTTTGCATGTAAATGGTGCATATTCTGCATTTGTTGATTCTTTTCCATGTTATGTATATGATTCAGGGATATTTAGCAAAATTATCACGAGCTCTTAGATTTTCTCGTTGCTGCACTTGGCTCTACAGGTAGAAACTCCTCCAGATTTGGGTGGTTCTTGGCTCTTATTGTTTTAGGTGTTGTTGCTGGTACTGTTATAGCTTGTTACATATTCTACAATTACAGACTCCGGGTACGTCGAAAGAACCAAAATGAACTAATGATCTTGAATCAAATTCTCTACCAAAGGATGCAAATACAACATTCTTTTTTCTCTTTTGCAGTCGTACATGGACTCGGAGATCATGGCCATAATGGCACAGTATATGCCGCTAGATAATCAGCAAAATGAGATTCAACCAATATGCCATGGTTCAGTATAACAATGTAAATTATCTTTTGACCTTGGATCTTATAGTATTTGTCCTGTCAATAGAACCAAAAAAAAAAAGATGGAGAAACTTATTAAACCCAAAGTTCATGTCAATTTGACAACAAACTTCGGCAGTTCAGGCTCCAAATCTAGCCTAATTGCAACAACTTAACCTCTTAACCATTGGCAATGTAAATTAGTTACATGGTTATTTTTTTAGACTGCTTACTAGGTCAATAACCAAAAATTACAACACCTGATACTGTTTTGTCTAAACCCTCAGAGACAAATGCCTTGGTACTTACCATTATGTTGTGTGCAGCATTTGCAGGAAAGGAATCTCAGATCCCCTGGAGTGGAGAATATAGAGCAAATTTTTTTGACCACCATCTTTGATTAGAAGGCCCAATTGGTTCCCAGAGAACTCCGCTCAAGTGAAGGAAGGCTTACTTTATCTAGATGGAAAATATACTAGTTCATACTAGCAAATGTGACTTTACATGTCTTTAGCCAGACAAAACATATCTAACTTCATATGTACTGTAAAATGGCATTAATCAATCACAGCAAATAAACAAGAATGAGACATGAATGGTGCTACCAAAAAAATATGAAGAGTACACTTTTTGTAACAGCGGAGTTAGACTGAAATACACATGAGCCTCTTCAAAAGCACAAAACTGAACTATCGTTTATCGAAATACCCCTCCTCGCACAACTATCACGTGGCATTCTCTCCTATGACAAAGAACTGTCATCCCCTGGAGATGATAGTTCTCCAAGGGATAAGATGACAGTTCTTTTGTGGGGCGATTTTGATATATTTTACAACCCACGTGTGCACATTCTCGCGTGCAGATCAGTAGTTCTGGTTTTTTGATGAACAATGGTACACTAGAGAGAGATCCAATGTGCCAATTTCATGTGAGAAACGGCCCTACAAAGTTTCTCCCCCAAAATCCCTACCAAAAACACCATAAACTTACTTACATCAAACTACGGGCACCTGGCCCCTTGAGTGTTTGATACGTATTTAATTTGACAAGTTAAACATTCGGGTTTCCTTAATGATGAAATACGATGGAAATACAAATGAGAACAAACTGCAGAACATACGAAAAACTTCAAATGAGCAGCCTCAAATTGCTGAACAGATTGAAGATGACCGGCTACTCAGAATATTTTCAAGGGAAAAACCATTCTACAATCAATAGCTCTTGACTGCGGACATAATCGGTAAAGGCTCTAGTCAGTCAGCCCTTATAAGTAGACAGACAGGTTAAAGCCAACAGCACAACAGAAGAAATCAATCATTAAGTCTGCCAAAATCTTGAACTAGCTAAGGCTCGATCAGTTGGAGCACCGCGGTTTACCAGTTTTTTAATACGATTAGGGTGCGCTTGGGAATGCAGGATATAAGAATACTTAGATTTTTAAACTACTGAAGATTAGGATTTATTCCACTGTTTGGCAATGGATGAGATTTATCGATGGATTCACAAATCTATGTAGATTGTTAAATTTCTTCATTTGGATCTTATATTGGCAGCTTCAAATTTAGATATGGATTAGAACTTTAGGTATTCATATGTCAAGCAAGCTAGCAAGCTCCTTGTTGGGTTTTAATCCCCGTTCCTTCATTTCACGAATTAGTTGTTCCCCCGCTGGACAAGAAATTACTATTTGCATAAAAATGATCAACTCTAATACTAGTACAACTAATATTAGTCCAACGGTTCCCGTCCTGAAGATCTAACTTACCTTTACCAAACTCTTTCTGCCATTCCGACAAAAGAAGTGGAAATTTTGATGCTTTAAAAATCAAATCACTAAGTATTTGTCAACAAAAAAACATCATCATTAATCTTACATTAGCCCAGTCTAGCAACCAAAACACAACCAGTCATCAAGAAGATGATTGCAGTTCACTATCTCACTGAAAAACACAACATTTGAAGAAGAAAAAAAGTTCCATCTCTTGCATTATCATATTTTCTCCAGATTTCAGCATTTTATGAAACTGACTCTTCATCTCACTACAAATCTCAACACCATCACATCAAACAAATCTCAGCACCATCCAAGTCTAAAGAGGAGGTTGGCTAAGAAGATCCTCAATCCAAAATAGCTTTTCTTCAATGCTGAAACTTTGAAGCATCTCAATCAAGGATGAATCACCTTCTAGGCGAAGCCTTCGGTGTGCATTGACAACCTGTTACCTAGTGAGACCTGGAACAGTTAAAAGCAACTCATATATTGCCGAAGATGAAGGCTTGCAGTTTTATTTCACCGTCATCAAGTACTCTTTCAGCGAGCAGGCTACTTCACCAATTGCACTTACTAGATGATCTTTTTTACCCCCTCTTTTAGGAGCTGTTTGCGTTGAGGAAGATGGTGCTGCATCACACAACCATCTTTTTGTTCGCTCTGAGATGAATCCATCACTTGCTTCTCCCTCAGGATCACTTAGTTGCTCCTCTCCTTCATCTTCAGGTATATCATCAAAGGGTTCATGACCCTCGCCTCGATCTTTATCGAATAGTGTCACAGTGTCTTCCCAATTCTCTAACACCCTATCCGTATAACCCTTGGCTTCGGGATTTTTCTGCATGAACAATAAAAAACTGAAGTGAGCACACTCTAAAAAAAGAAGAAGCTGTAGAACTTTTCAGTATTTAACAAACACCGGCCACACAAGTGCATGCCTACACCGGTGTGGCATTATTAGCATATTCCTCTTGAGAAGTCAAAATAAGTAATGCAGGCAGTAGGCAACAATGAAATAACTAGTTGTGCTGAGAAGCACTTATACTATTTTGCTTAGTATGCATTGCATAACTTGTGGCAGTAACCCATCACTCTATCATCTACTCACACATTTTAGCCTAGCAAACAAATAAATTGATATTATCTGGTCTATCAGATTATTTGAATCTATGACAGCAAATCCACAGTGTATTGTGCATTCAAGCAAGTCTTCCTGGTGAAATGCTTTTGTGGGTCTGGACCGTGTGATTGAACATTGGCCTGGGGTGGAGATGATAGTACAGAATGGTAATCTATTGGTAGAGCCCTCCCAAAAACTTACCACCACTTCCAGACTCCAGATATTTGAATCTGCAACTTTAGACAACTGCGCAGTTAATTGAGATTACTACCCAAAAAAGAGAAGTTAGTTGTGAAGCAGGTAATTTTACACCTTTTTGGAGCCAATGATTTACGCAAATGGAAGCATTCAATGCATTGGCAATATTAATATGAAAATGAATCTCCTGCTTCAGTGATTTAACACTACACCAACTCTCCAGCATATATTAAAAAAACACACTCACCAGCATGTGAGTGTTCATTTGAACTTGTAGTTGAAAAAAGTTAGCATGTCACATTTTCATAAAAAGTTTGTAGTTGAAAAGCTGCATGTGAAGTTAGGTGGATGATTGTGATTGAGCTCTCTATCACAGTCTCCCAATTTTGCTGAATATTCTTCAAATTTTCGAACCCGCATTTCAAATGAACTTTTGGTCGACTATTCTTTCAATTCTACAAATTTTATTATTATCCGAAATACCAATGAACTTATCCAAACATTTGACACTTTCACACCTATGCACTAGGAAAACATACTCTTACCCATGTGAGTTGGGACTTCTTGTTTAGTGTTTACCTCTTATATTGCATAAATCTTGTGTTCTTCTCTAGCCTAATATAAATTTTTTTGGCTTTTTTCCAAATGCAAAAAGGCTTCATTGGGCAGAGGGAGTAACCAAATGTTGGAACATTATATACAATCACCATACAATTACAGCTCTCAGCTCAGTGCCTCAGTCATATCAGAAAATCAAGGTTTTTAAAATCGAACCGGCCATCAACCCGGAAAGTTGGGTAGTCCGGTCGGTCAAACTGCGGGTCAAACCGGTTTGACCCGGAGTAAGGCCACCTCATATATACAATAAATATATATATTGTGCACGATAAGCTGTGAGATTCTGGTTTCAAATCTTGGCGGATGCAAATCTTTTTAAAAAAAAAATTTGGTATGACCCATTAAAATTCTGAACCGGACCGGTCCGGTTCGCCAGTTTAGCGGGGTCATCTGACTGGAGCTAACTGCCCTGACCGAACCGGTTTATAAACCGGTTCCGATTTTCCACGGTCAGACTGGCCGGTCCGGTTCAATTTTAAAAACTATGTAGAAAATCTTCCAAAACCAAAACTTTACCCCCCAAATTGATAGACACCATAAAAATCCAAACTTTTAGGGTGCGTTTGGCAACCTTGATTTGGATTTACAGGTGTGATTTTTTAAATCACGTCATTGAAAGAATCTCGTGTGATTTTGCAAATGACATGGTCGGGCATGTCATTTTGGGCAACCCTCTTTCACATTATAATAAGAATCACGTCATTCTGGGGTGAGATTTTGGGGAAGAATCAAATCCCACCCAAAAAGGAGTTGTCAAACGCAGGATTTAGATAAATCACAGGGTCTAAATCAACGTTGCCATACGCACCCTTATAGGGGAGAGGAGAGTAGGAATTACATGCAGGTGACGTGAATGTCCTGGTTGCAGGTGATGTGGAACCAGGTGCAAGGGTTCACCAGCATGGGATCCCAACTCTGGAGCATGTTGTCGGGGTCAACAGGCTATGCCGGAGGGTGAAGAGTTCGTCCCCCTCGGAGCTGGAAGAAGCGAACCCAGAGAGCAGAAGCAGCTGTATGGCTAAGGCCACGGCCAATTTACTAGCACGGAACCTGGCAGAGCCTACCATGGCTGGGGATTTTGTTTCACCTTGTCCGGATTTTTATCTGAGGATGGAAGATCCGGCACCGGTGAGGGTGGAGCAGAGAGGACGATCACCGAATGTCAGAGGAAGGGATCACCAGGGGGGGGAAGGAGATGGAGGAAGCAATTTGGGGAAAGAAGTCTCCTGACTCCCTCCGAGGCCTGAGCCCTGAATTTCTAAATGACTTTCCTACACGTCATTTAGAAATCAGCACCCTTACGTTTAAAATGGCAATTCGTGAATTCCTGAGGATTTTGGTGGAAATCCAATTTCCCCCCTTTAAAAAAAATCCAAACGGTGAATTTGGATTTTGCCCCCTAAAATATAAATCCCCAAAATCAAATCCTTGTTCCCAAACGCACCCTTAGAGAATTCTCCAGCCTGTTGGAATACCAGTGAGAACAAGAATATCTTAGTAGTGAAACAACCAATATAGTGTAGCATTTTAAGCATGCATGATAAGAGTTTAGGAACTAATTGGATCTGGTGTGGCTTCATGTCGACTCACTCTCAAATGTCGAGTTGCAAAACACGAATATAATATAAAGCTAATTTTCCTTTCAAAAAAATTCATCTACCTTTTCATCAATCCAAATCAAGGAGCTAAGCTCATTATCAAGTATTCTCACGACGGCATCAACTGAACTCATCTTATCAGCCACATCAAGATCTCCACGCTATAGAATCAGTGAATCCACTAAAAGAGTTAGAGGAGATACTCAAAATGGGAAAAATGTAAATTTACCTGACTGGCATTTAGAGTTTGGATAATTGATTTTATTTGCTCTGCCATTTGTTCCATTTCCCTCTCAACAAACTCTGCTTGTTCATACCTAATTTAGAAGAGATACCATTAAGCAACTATGAAACCCAAGACAGAACCAAAATGTAGATAAGCTAACCTATCAATAGTTTTACGCATTAAGTTACTTGAGAATATATAAGCAATTTCAAGTTGAAAACAGGAGTAAAAAGGGAAAAAGGCAGATAATATCATCATGAAAATGTTAATGGGATTGTTATAAAAAGTAATTAGTGCTAAAGAAAATACACAGACAAACAATTTAATCAAAGCAAAGGTTATTCACATAGAGTCTCTCGTTGACGCAGCTTCATCTTCAAGCAACAATCCTTTTTCATTCTTGTATATACGTTCAGCTTCCTCCTCAAAGCTTTGCAAAGCCTTGTCAACCTAAAAAAAGAACAAACAATAATAATCCTACTCCCACAGCGACCAAAATGAAACATGACTTTACACTCAAAACTAAGAGGCAACCACCACATTGAGGAGAACTGGTCTTAACAAGTATTCTCACGAAAGGAATAGATGCAGGATAACATCCATGCAAATAACATGCCTACAATGATGCCAGATCGATGCAAACTGCAGAAAAATTTAAACAGTAATGCCTTCAAAGCCATAACACAAACCTCTTGTTGATGAATTTCAATCAACTCCAGTTGCCGTTCCAAACTAGCCTGTGTCTCCACAACTTCTGCAAACTCACTCTGCAGTTACAACACAATGATAGGTATTTAGCACAAGATTTTGCTCAGTCAAATTCAAAGACATGAAGGGCCCAAACAGAATTAAGTGGGCTTCCATATCATTCTTGAGATAACTTTTCAAACATTATCAATATGTGAACAGAATTGAATGATATGGTAATTTTAACCCAGCCGATTGGATTCAATGGATATTGAAAATATGCCAAAGCTATGAGGTGCCCAGATCCTGCATTACAATAATTGAGTATGAAGAAACTACCTCCAGTGTAAGCAGAATGTCGCGATTCTGCAAAATTCTTTGGTCCCACTCAGCTATTGCAGTGGCTTGCTTTCTAAATTTTCCAGTCCGTTCCTGAAGCTCAGAATTCCAGTCTTTAATGATCTATAGCAAAAAAAACTCAAGGGCCAAGCCAAAAAGATAGGCAAAATTAGAATATAGAAAATCTTCGTGAGCTTTCAAGACAAAATAAGCTTTACACAAAAGATTTACAAGTTTCCAGGATGACATAGCTTTAGAGTCATCTAATAAAGAGTTACCTCTTCAACAGTTTTTCCAGTAATTTCAGATGGTAACTTAGGAACAATAGTTTTCCCAGGAATTTCAGATGGTAACTTAGGAACTGCAGATTGTGTTGTACTGATGGTGGAAGATGAGGTCCTATGTAATAACCAATAAGAAAAAGAGATGTCACAAACAAAACCCTCTAAATTGTAATAACTTTCTATAGAACCAAAGACTTTAAGAAGAGCTGTCAAAGGAGAACAAGCAAACCCGATACTAGAAGCTGCAATAATGGAAGAGATATGTTGGGTGGTTGTGGCACCGGAACTTGAAAAAATGGGTCTGGCAGATGTTTCTGCAGACGTTGTAGCTGGAACACCTGAAGAACATTACCAGAATAAAAGAACATGAAGTACCCCTCATGTCAAGAGCACTTCTCTACAATTATTTTAACATAAGTATCAAATTTGCAGTATACCAAAACAATCTTAGGCAACAAGCCAGAAAATGAAGGTCCTTTCCAAATTTATTGTAATGAATGAGCGTGGGTTCTCTTCCAGAGAAGAACTAGCAATCAACATATACCTTCGAATGAACAAATTTGCAAAATTTTGTGCAGTCTACATATCTAAAGTTAAAAAAAATCAGTTAGTACAAAACAGATTACCCTCCTCCAAAACAAAACATGGACATCTAACAAACAAATTCCTATACATGCATTCTTCCGCTTCTGAATATAACTAACATAACATTAAACAACACACAATTATTTCAAGAATTTACCAAACAGCGGGGCTGTTGACAATGATGTGATTGGTGCTGACCCTTTTGTTGACAAACTAAGGGTTGTCCCTGCGGAAGAAGTAGAGGCTGCAGCAGCTGAAGATGTTACACCCGTGGTAGTACCTGCAGTCACTCCAAAAGGAGATATAATTGGAGTTGAAGCAGATGTTGTAACTTAAGAAGAAGTCAATATAGGAGTGCTGGAAGGTGCTGCAGGTCCTGCAGGTGTGGAGGAGCTTGTGGTAGATGAAAGTAAAGGTGCACAAAAAGCGCCCAATGTTGCAGGTTTCTCTAGGCTGCTAGTAGAGGAGGCATTTGATGTGAAGGCAGCAGAAGATGAAGTGCTAAATCCAAGAGACGGAGAAAATAAAGAACCGGAGCTAGACATGAACAGGGAAGCAGTGGCTGGAGTTGTTGAAGCAGCAGAAGACACGGCAGACGAAAGAGCAAACAGCGGCGGTAATGAACGAGACGTTGTCGGTGATGGTGTTGAAGAAAATGTAGTAAATACGGAAGGTGCAAATATCGACGAACCCGATAGGGATGAAACAGAGGATGCCCCAGAAGAAGGAGCAAATGGCGAACTTGAGAAGGAAAAACTTGTTTGAGCTGCTGAAGAGGCACCAAATCCTGAACCTCCAAATGTGGAAGAAGAGAAAGGTGGAGTTGTCACAGCTGCTGCTGATGAGGCACCAAATATTGAAGCAAAGGATGGAGTTGTTTGAGCTGCTGAAGGGGCACCAAATCCTGAACCTCCAAATGTGGAAGAGGCCCCAAATGGTGAAGTAAAGGACGGAGGTTTTACTGTTGCAGACGAAGCAGGACCAAATAGCGTAGATGAGAAAGAGGGAGCAGAAGCAAAGGACGGAGGTGTTACTGTTGCAGACGAAGCAGCACCAAATAGCGTAGATGAGAAAGAGGGAGCAGAAGCAGGACCAAATAGCGTAGATGCGAAAGAAGGAGCAGAAGCAAAGGACGGAGGTGTTACTGTTGCAGACGAAGCAGGACCAAATAGCGTAGATGGGAAAGAGGGAGCAGAAGCAAAGGATGAGAAAGAGGGAGCCGAAGCAAAGGACGGAGGTGTTACTGTTGCAGACGAAATAGCACAGATGAGAAAGAGGGAGCAGTCACAGCTGCAGCTGAAGGGGCAGCAATTGGTGATGGAAAAAAATTTGGCATTGCTGCCACCGCAGATGAAGCAGCAGTACAAGACGAGGTGAAAGATGGTGTTGTTGCCACCGCAGCCGAAGAGGCACCAAATGGCGAAGCACCAAAAGACGGCGTCGTTGATGCTGCTGAGGTAGACGGGGCACCAAATGCTGAAGCCCTGAAAGATGGAGTCGTTCCACCAAAAGATGAACTGGAGTAAGAGAAAGACGGGGTCGAGGACATTGCAGAGGTGCCACTACCAAAGAACGAGGAGGAAGTAGTCGTGCCAAGTGGCGACGAAGCTGGGGCGGATGAAGGGGTGCCAAACAGCGGCAAAGTAGGCATAGACAAAGGGGCACCAAACAATGGTGCCGGAGAAGCAGCTGGGGTGTCAGAGTAGGGGGTGCCAAATTGCGGCGACGGGGTGTAGACGCGGCGGAGGAACCGGAGGGGAATCCAAAGCCGAAAGTGGTAGTGGAAGCAGAAGAAGATGAAGGAGTAAGGAGGGAAAGGGGGATATGGAGGCGAAAGAGGAGAGGCTGGTGTTCCAGGGGGCGAAGCCGGAGCCCAAGGCAAAGCCGGTGGAGGGCGATGAGGAGGAGGCGGCGTTAAATGAGAATTGGGAGGATGACGAAGATGAGAACCGGAAACTGAACACTGACATGGTTTTCTGTTCTTCTTGTTCTCTTTTCTGGAGCGATTTCAAAAGTTACTCTTTTCCCGTATGACCCCCCTTTTTCTTTAGCGCAAACGAAGATGAAGTTGATGACACATAAAAGGTCTTTTGTCAAAAAGGAAATTTCTTATTTCCCCTTCTGTTGGGTTTTGTCTTTGACGGCAAAATCGATATCCTATCTGTATTCGATATATATTAGATACGGATATGGTAGCGACATAGTTACATACATATCCTATTATATCTAATATAAAATGTATATTTTTATTTCACAAAAATAGCCTATAGTCTAACGATAAGGATAATTAAATGTATAATTATAAAAAATAAAAAAAATCTTCAATCACAAGTTATAATTTTTACAAGGTGTAAAGAAAAAAATGTAGTACTACAATACCAAAAATATATTTAAAATTTATATAAATAAATTTTTATTAGTCATGCCATATCCTACTTTTTAAAAAAATATCATGTCTTTGTATCCGTATCGTGTTGCCATATCCGTGCTTCTTAGGTTTTGTCAAAAGAAAAAATTTTATTTGCCCTTCTCTTAGGTTTTAAGGAGTTGAAGACCTCTTAATACAAAAAGAAAAGAAAATTTCTGATCAATTATGTTGATTGAATCAACTGAATGCTTTAATAAAATAATTTAACTCAAAATCAATAATTAAGGACTTTCGTGCATTTACTCCGTTTGTACACTTTACAAGGAGTCAAATTGATCGTTGAGTAATGGGAAAGGAAAATGATATTTGTACAGCAGATTCCTACACATTTTTCCTACACAGCTCATGTGTAGGGAAATGAATGGGTGAACTGATGTGACCCCACATCAGTTCACCCACTCATTTCCATACACATAAGCTGTGTATGGAAATGTGTAGGAATATGCTGTAGGGTTATCACTCCCCAATGGGAAATGAAGGGTGGAGAACCAGCTGGCAAGCTAGTGTTAAACAATATATTATTTTTTCTTAGATGCTTCAAGTAAAACAAGGGAACAAATCCACTATTGCAACTTCTGTTAGGGCAGTGCTTTGAACATGGAGAGGATAAAGAAGCACGAGCAACACAGTATTAAACGACTGATCGATCACACATCATTAACAATCAATTGTTGGACCCTAAAGCTTACAACGCGTTTTTAATGTTTTTAGTGTAAAAAGTTTATAGTGCCAAAAAAAAGTTGAGTAGCATGCTGTTCACATGCTTGGCCTCCTACATTTGAGTATATTAGTTGTTTCTCTTTAATAAAAAAACATGTAGACCGTAATCTACAGGTAATTCCATTATAGAACAAAGGGGAGAAAGAGTAGGATTAAGGATAAGAAACTAATATTAAACTAGTAAATAAACTTTATTAATTTATTTGGTAATCAATTAGGAAAGACCTTTTACATATTTATAGACTCTAAACTATAATCCTAATTAGCATAGGAGTACTAGTCCTATGAATCCATCTAATAAAGGAAACTAATCCTATCATAATTAGAATAGGGTCATAATATTCCACCAACGCTTCCACATTACTTCGTCCTCGAAGTGCTTGTCTTTTGGCATCGAAGACGAGAATGTGAAATACTCAACTTCATCAAAATGCGTTGGACCACCAATGTTCATGTAGACGAGTTGTTGGCTGGACTTGGATTCATAAATGAGTAGGCCCGGGTTGGCATAAAGTATGCCTTCGAGAAAGCTTTGAACCAATAATAGCCACATAAGACCCGTCTGATTTTTTTTATATAATGATGTTGAACCAACCCGAGGTGTAGAATTTTAACCAAGTTGAACCAACAATGTTGAACCAGCCCAATGTATAGAGAACCCAATTGGACTTCAGCTCCCGATTCCCTCTTACCTAGTCGCAGAAGAAGTTATTATGCAAGAGTACCAACACTTCAGCAACGAGGTACTCGAGGACGGCAGCGAGGTAGACCAGGGCGTCGGTTCCAATACGCTAGACGTACTTGCCGACAGTGAGGAAATGGGTGATGCGATCGATGGGGAATTGGAGGCTGGCTTTACTGCTCTGGGAGGTAGCCTTTTTGGAGGCTCTAGATCTGAGGGATTGTCTGCGACCTAGAGGTGGCTTCGGTGGAGGCGAAGGTGTCGAAGACGCAGAAGGCGGCAGCAAGGCAAGCGCCATGGGATCAATTGGGCGGCGGTGGCAACACGATAGCGATGGTGGTGTGAACAGAGGCACGGACAACGAGTGTGGCGGCGATCGGGGCTTAAATAGGGTGCTAAAGTGCGCAGACGGACATAAAGGTGGTGACTTTGGTGGTGGTTCTGGTGGCGGCGGATGCAACGACAAAGGCAGTGGCTTTGGGAAAGGCGGTGGTGAAATCTGAGGCGGAACTGAACATGGCGGCTTTGGTGGATCGGAAGGTGGCAGTTGGGGTGGCTGTGCTGACGAAATGCCAACAGAGAGAAGAGCATCCACGCGAAGTAGAGGAGATGGACCGGGGAGAGCCAAGGTAGAGGCAACGGAAGGGGGAGGCCTGGAGGAGGAGATCTGGCCTGAGGAAGGCTGACGTGGCCTGGTGGAAGGTGGGGAAGTACCGAGAAGCAGAAAGGCAGCCCTTTAAATGAGGAGATCTGGCCAGAGAATTTAAGGAAGACCCTTTAAATATTTGTAGACTATAAACTATAATCCTAATTGACATAGGAGTACTAGTCCTAGGAATCCAACTAATGAAGGAAACTAATCCTAACCTAATTAGAATAGGGTCATAACATCCTCATTGGTGAAAACCTGTTTGGGGACCTGAAATTAACCATTTTTTTAGTATTTTCTCGTCAACCTGGTTTGTGACTGTTTTCTTGTCAGCCTGATTATCATGAGAATCAATTGGGTGCATTTGGAAACTGATTACCTGAAAAAATCAGGTTGAAAGGGGCTGATTCTTTTGATTAGCGTTTGTTTACTGATTTTACTAATCGGAGCTATTGATTGTGAAAGGTGAAAAAAATCACTTATTTTCACCTATCAGCTGATAGTGCGTTTGGTTATTGATTTGGGCAATTTTCACTCCCGACGGTGAAAACTGAAAAAAATTAGCAAATCACCCTTCAAAGAGGTGAAAATATTGATTCTCATTCAAATGAGCATCGACCTAAAAAAATTTTCCTCGTCACCTCCACCACCGCCACCGCCCACGGTTGGCACCACCTCCCACAGCCGCCGACATCACCCATTGCCACCGATCACTACCCACCACCCACGGTCGGCACCACCCACCACCTCTCACCGCCGCTGTCCACCGCCCAACCACTGCCGCCGACCACCGCCCATTGCCCACCACGGCTGCCACCCACCACCACCACCGTAGCCGCCGTCCACCGTCGGTTGTTGCCCAACCCCCATCGGCCACTGCCCACCCGCTGCCGGCACCACCCACCACCAACACCGCCGCCCACGACCAACCCCCGCCTCCCGCCACCGCAGTCCAAAACAGAAATTTTTTACCAGCTTTACCAAACACTAATCAGACCTTTTTTTTTTTAGGTTCCCAAATGCAAGTCACTAATCAAGAGTCAAGATAATAGTGAAAGGCTGAAAATATGATTAATTTTAGGTTCCCAAACGAGTTTTCAACAATCAGAAAAATCACCTACAAATCACCTTGATTATTTTCAGCCTGGTAATTTGTTTTTACTTATCACTATTACTATCCAAACACACATATTTTCATCCCTTTTAGGGGTGATTTGCGATTTTTATCAGTTATGACTGTCATGAATAAGAATTACCCCTTTCAGTTTTTAAAAGCACTCGTCCTTAATAGGTAAAAGTTTGTACCTTTCTCCGTCAGCAACTCCTATCATCTCAATCAGTATCTAAACAATGTTTAACATTTTCACACCCTTTTAACTTGAAATTTTTCTTATTTTCAATATCCAAATGAACCACGTATAAAAGATTAAAAGTGATGAGTGTAACTCATGTAATTCACACGAGCTTGAATGTTGTGATGAACATACATAGGATCTCCATAATTCAGTTGCTTTATCTCCACTACTCTTCGTTGTCCCTGAATTTTTTGAAATCTGAAGTTTGAAATTGACAAGCGAACCCCATGTAGCGTTTGCAGCACTGACAGGAATTGATATGGCAGTCATTGATTGGTGCCAAACCTGGCAGTGTATTCAGTGTTGTAGAGAACTGTTGTAGGAATATCATTATCTATCCTATATAGGACTTCCACTTGACAAATGATCTTCGAGATAGGATTGGCAGGTTCAGTGGCATCGTGATCTCGGATCATCACCCGAACTTGTGAACCGCCAAATTGGAGTATCCATTTGATACGGATCCACCGAAATGTCCAAAATATTAAGTAATAGAGCTTTTTCCATATTACTTGGCGCCACTCTCCACTTTCTCATATGACCTAGAATCGCGTTGTTTCCTCCATATGACCTAGAAACTACCGAGAATACCCCCACCTGGAGCATGTATAAGCATGGCTGCACAACCCAACTCTGCATTTTAGGTTGTGGGAGTGTTCAGTCGGAGAAGAAGGCATTCTGGCTAAGCTTCATCCAGCATCGCCGCCCATATCAACGCCAGCGCCGTCTAACCCGAAAAAGTGCAACTTCGCCAGAAAAGTTGCAAAACCAACGGAAAAGACCGGGAAAGAGGTCTTCAGTCGGAGAAGAAGGCATTCCAACGATGCTCCATCCAGCATCGCCGCCCATAGCAATGCCGGCTCTGTCCAACCCGATAAAGTGCATCTTCACGCCAAGAAGCAGCAAAACTAGCAGGAAAGACCGAGAAAGAGGTTTGTACACAAAAACAACGGCAACGGAGGCATCGTACAATAAAAACGGTACGTCATGTTTACATACAACGATTTTGACAATGAAAATTGGTTCCAAAGAAGAAAGTTGAAAACTTCACAATTTTTCAAGTTTGTTTGTTATCGTGTATGCGTTCACATGACTGTAATGAAATTCATGTGCCCGTAGACATGAGTCACACAACTTACAGTTTGTTTAATAATTTCGGTATTGTATTGTCAGGTAGTTATGGAGAAGATATATGTGTTCTTATACTACGATGGAGTGTTTACAAATTCTGATGGGTATATGGGCGGGAAACGGAAGCTCATGCCATATACACAAGTAAAGTACCTCGAACTCTTGCAGCAAGTGGAAGAAAGATTATCGCTGAAGTTTGCATCTAGTACATTATCTTTGTCATATCGTGTTGACTCTGGATCCCCATATGTCCTTGAAGACGATAAAGACCTAGAGTCAATATTTCTCATTCACAAGAGCAAGCAAGGTACAAATGGACTACTCAACATGTACGTGGAGTGGACTTTTACTAGCAATAATATGGAGACTTCCACTGGCAATAAGGAAATCAATTCTAGTGCAAATAAGGAGGAGGAGAGGATACCAGAGGCAAAAGTGAGGCCGGCCAGTAAGACACCGCAGGAGAGGCCTTCCAACCTGGAGAATAAGACACCCGCATCAGCAGTTGAAGGAAGAAGAGATGAACATTATTCACCTGAAGCTGCGGAGTAAGATTTGAATTCGCACACGCTAACTGTACAAGTCATGTTCTCGAAGACACGACCTGACTTCCAGTCGTGTACATAAGTTGTGATATTATGCACTCCATTCATACAATTTGTTTTTGCAGATTGGGAGATGGTAATGAAATTCGGAAGGATGCATTTCCTACTGAAGACGATGACCAATTTCAAATGAAAGGATTGAATGGGGAAGAAGATGAAGATGACAATGCAAATGAAGAGGAATTCTTCGATGAAGAAGAATTACCGTGGTCTAATGATGAGTGGGATGAGCCTCTTACACTACCAGCTTTTCGCCAACCAGATCCCACTGGAAGACACGATACAGAACTCCAACATGCAGCGAAAGCATCCACTTCTACAGTTCCCATGGGACGAGACACATGTAAAGGGAAGTCTGTCATTTTCCCTCATATTGAAAGTGATGGTGGTTGGGATTGGGGCACCTATTCTGCTTTGGCCAGTCCTTCAAAACCTTATGAGGTGGAGATGTTATTGAGCGGCAGTTTGTAACCAGACAACTACAAGGCAACTTGCCTTAGGGACTAAGCTCAAAAGCATCAAGCAGTTCAAGATGGTACTTACTGATTTGGCAATCAAGAGGAAGTTCATGTTCAAAGTGATGGATGAGAACAAAGACACATTTGATGCAATGTGCAAGGTTATAGGGTGTAAGTGATATATACGGGCTTCGAACAGACTTGACAGAGTAAGCGTGACAAGGAGGGAAGGAAGGCATACATGTGACATAAAGATAAGTTCCAAAGATCATCCTTTGGCTTCACACATTTGGATTGCAAGGAAGTGTCATGGTCTCCATAAGGATTCAAACTCCACCAAAACGGAAAATATCCAACAGTACATTAAGAAACATTGGGGCATCAAAGTCAGCTATAAAAGGGCATGGAGGGCAAAAGAAGAATTGATCCGATTGATTGATGGCAACCCTAAAGACGCATATCACATTTTACCACATTACAGGAGGGAATTAGAGCGGTCTAATCCAGGTACATATGTGGTGATAGAAAGATCTTATGATATAGTTGACATTGAGTTATGAGGATATGACTTCAGACGTGTGTTTTGGATGTTCGGCCTGGTTGTAACTACTCACTGTCAATGGAACATTCCTAAAAGGAAAGTACCCTAGAGTTTTATTGGTTGCTATAGCCCTCAACAGGAATCAACAATTAATGCGTGTTGCCTATGCAATTGTCGAGAAAGAGACCATATAAACATGGTAAGTATACAAACATGGTCGTGTATAGAAACACACAACTTCACTAGTAGTCGTGTGTTCGAGCACACTATTCCATGAGTAGTCGTGTGTTCGAGAACACGACTAGTCATGAAGTCATGTTTTTGTATACACAACCTTCTACTTTGGTGAAAATCAGAACACGCAAGTCCATTACACAAATTGATGCCTTCTTTGTGTAATATGTTTTGACTCTCAGTTGTGACTTGCAGGACGTAGTTCCCCGGCTTACTAAAATCTTTTCTCTTTACGGACCCACCCAGCCACTCAGACACAATTGTTTCTGATAGACATAAGGGACTTCTGAGAGCGATTGCTGATGTCCTTCCTGAGGCTCACCATGGGTTTTACTTGAATTTAGCGAGATCATGGAGAAGATAAAGCACCACAATGAGGAGGCCTGGAAGTATGTTGACAAGATTGATAAAAGATATTGGGCTAACGTGGAATATCTCGATAAAAAATATGGCACTCTCACATCAAGCAGGTCAAAAAGTGTAAATAATATGTTTCCAAAGGCTAGGTTTTGGCCAATAACTCGGTTGATTGAGCAAACGCGTGCGACGACAACCTCCCATTTTGAGAGATGCTTAATGGAAACCCAAGGGCTAACAACCCCGTTAAGAAAGTATGCACAGAATCATATCAATGACATGAGACATAAGAGTGTTGGAACAGTGTGAGTGCTACCTCTATCATTGCAGCAGTTTCAAGTGACATCTTTATACCATATGGTAAGTCGTTTTTAATTTGTCGTGCACAAAAAAATGACGTGCTTGTTAAGTTTTTTCCAAAGTGAAAAGCAATATAAGGTCGTGTATAGAAATACACGGCTTCATGACTAGTCGTGTGCTCGAACACACGACTACTCATCAAGGCGTGTGTTCGAGCACACGACTACTAATGAAGTCGTGTGTTTCTGTACACGACCAGCCTGTTATGTTTTTTCGTTTAAAGACTATGTTTTTCCATGCGTAGCTAATTCCATGTGTTTCTTTGTTTGTCAGGATGTTGTTGACCTTACTAAGAGAACCTGCACATGTGGCTTCTTCTAGAGCATGGGACTCCCTTGCAAGCACGTCATAGCATGTATTGATGAGAGGAGTTTGGACCTGCTGGAATATTATGAGAAGTGGTACTATGCAAGTGAGTACCGCACGACATACGATGAAGTAGTGTTCCCAACATTAGACATAAGTCAATGGGGGGTTTATGGGGTTCTATTTAAATGTGAACCGCCTTTGCTTAAAGCTCCAACAAAGGGCAGGAGAAGGACAAAAAGACTTGAATCACAGCCCGATCCGGCATACACCTCAAGGAGGAAATGTGGCAATTGTCAACAAGTTGGTCACAACCGAACAAATTGCACTAACCCAACAGTTGAGAAAGAACGAAGGAAGCGCATGACGTGTGTACTCCCGCAACAAGGCAAACTTACTAGAAATGAGACATCGCATCAACATCGGTCTGGCTTACCAAAGCCCCCACCATTCTTCACGTAGATCTTATGGACCCAAAAGTTTGTACATATGTAAAAATATATTTCTATTAATATTGTTTGTACAACAAAAAAAGTTTGAGTTGAAATATATGTACACCAAGAGTGATTACAAATGAAAAAATATATTCAGCTTAGTCTTCTTCTGATTCCCTCAGAAAACCCGCAACTGTGACTTCTTGATTTTTGTCTTTAATTGAATCGTCGTCGAAGTCATAGTCAATCGCCCCGCGAATCATACACGCAGCAATGACTGGGGGCCACAAATGTATTATTCTATCCTAATCAAACTCCGGTGGGTTGACATTGGACGCCAAGTGCGCCACGTACATCATGATGATTATGCCGCAATCTTTTGAGTTCTTCTCCAAGCAACCCATCCACCCAAGCTTGTGTGCCATCACAATGTTCATGAACTTCCTGAATTGATCTGCTATGGCCTTGTGATGTGGGTACAGCTGGGACTTGCCGGAGAGCGGGTTGTAGAAGTGCCATACACTATTAGGGAACGTAGAGGAGGCAGAAGTGAGAGCCGGTGCGGATTGGAAAAAAAACACAGAATATGTTCCTGTTCAATCCGTTCAACATCCTCCCAAGCTTACGTATCAAATTTGTATTATCGCCATCCTCTTTGTACTCCTGCAAAGTCGGGGCATGCCATGTAGATTAGATTTGGTAAAGGGGTAAGTGAAGTGCACGACAATTTGCAGGGAACACTTATATTGTCGAAGATCTCTTTAAATGCATGGGAGCCAAAAAAATAGAACGGATACTTCAACCGATGTCTTTCATTGCGCTGCCGCAAGAGACTAAGAAATTTGTCTATAACCTGTACATAAGAACAAGAGACTTAGAAATTAGGAAAAAGAAAACAGTAAGTTCGTGTATACAAGCACACGCCTTAATGAGTAGTCGTGTGTTCGAGAACACGACTACTCACAAATGCGTGTATTTACATACACGACTAATAACAAAGGCGTGTATACATATACACGACCTTCTATTGCATAAAAGACCATGAAAAAAGGAAAATAGGGAGCTCGTGTATGCTTATATTTGTGTTTATTTATGTAGTTTGTATCAGGGATATGTAGTCTTCATCACATAGGGTGGGGATTGGATAAGCCTTCCTCGGATTGACGATCTACCCATCTCTATCCCTTTCCAACAACACTCCCATTTCGAAGCACAACTCCAAATCAGCATAGTGTTCTGGGAGATCCATTGCAGCTGGTTGAGCCGTTTGGAGGCGATCAACGTCAAGAGGCTGGTCTGAGGCTGAGCTTGTGGCCTCCTTCTTGAAATTCACTTCCGTCTTTTCCTCGTCATCCTTCTTCTCCTCCTCCTTCTCTTCCTTCTGTTTCTGCTCCTCCTCCTTATCGTCCTCATCCTTCTTCTCCTCCTCCTCCTCCTTGTCCGCCCCGATAGCCGCCTCCTTCAAGGATGATATTACCGTATTAATGATATATGTTATTTGGCGATCGAAGATGGTCCCTGAAGAATCTAATTTATTCTTTGCGGCCGCTCTACGGGTGTAGCCCATTTCATCGATCTCATCCAGGTCAGTCACCGTGAATGGGACCTCCACCACCTTTTATGCCAAATTCCTCCTCGCCTGCTCCAACGCCATTCTCCTTATGTGCTCCTCTTCCCGTAGCTTCTACAATTCCTTCTCTGGGACAGTCCTCCTTCTCCTCCTTTCCACAGATCCTTGGGGGAAGAGATCCTATCTGTACTTCTGACGCTTATCCACTACTGCACGCTCCATGTCTTCATCGAAATCTGGTTGGAGCTTCTTCAGTAACATCTTCGCATAGGCTCTCTTTGTGGCTCGGTCTACCTTTTCTTCATCATGTGCGTGCTTCATTGGAGCTACACACGCAAACAATAAATCATGTATAAATACACACGATAATTCAAAAGTTGTGCTTCCCCACACACAACTACTCATGAAGGCGTGTGTGGAAAAGCACATCCAAAAAAAGAAGAGATTTCGTGTTCATATGTCTTACTTACCCTTACCCCACTTCAATGAGTCATTGACGGTCTTGTGCACCAGCTCCTTTCTCCGAATATGCGCTAGAGTATTCCTCTCCTCCTTCTCCATGGTTTTCTTCGTGGGATCCTCCTTCTGTTGAGCGGCTATCTTTTTGGGCTCCTCATTCTTCTCTATTGACTTCTTCTCCTCCCTTCTTCTTCTTTGTCTCCTCATTCTTCTCGTCCTCCTTCATGCCCTCCAACAGCAGTGATGTTGTGTTGGCAGTGGCTTTCATACTTTGAAGACACTCACGCATACCCTTACGTGTCACTCTCATTCCCATCTTCTCATACATCTCCATGGTGACCTCAATTAATGTCTTAATGCCCTGAAGACAACTCTCCAATCCCCCCATTGGGTTTGATTGACCGGGATGTCCTCGAGGAAGAGGGCACACCATGAATGGGTGTCCTCTTCATTTCCTACCTCTCTGTCTTCTGTCGTCGAGGAGGAGGAGCCACTGAAGGAGATGAAATGAGGACCTCCTCTTCTGGCAGTGGGCTAATGACATCGACGACTTCTTCCCATATGTCTAAATGCTCAAACAGGCTCTTCCAGTATGATGCTTCTTCAGTGCGCCTTGCTTCACTTCTGTAATGAGGGCGCCTGATCCTGGCCACCTTCTAACTCTTGGAGTGGTCGGCCCCATTACAGCGTGGAAGATTGTCATGTGCTAAAAAAACCAAATTTGCATAGTCAGTAGGAAAAAACATTAGTAAAATTCGGGGATGACAACCTACAACGATAGTAAGTAGTTGTGTGCACGAACACATGACCCAATATGTAGTCGACTACATTGGGTCGTGTTTTTGTGCACACGACTACTCATAATCGTGTCTTCGAGCACACGACGCCAACATGAATAGAAAAGTAGTGGTGTACATACATACACAACTAAAAAGCTCGAAGAATGACTTACCTGAGTTACATATGTGGCGCTGTTTAGGTAACCACCACTCCCTGACTCTCCTTCACATCTTGCTCCAACTTGTCAACTGGTGTGGGATATACCAGAAACTAGCATCTTATGGATTGCTTGGGGCCAATTGTAGGAGCTCAATCTTGAGAGGCCTTCAATGTATTAAAAAAACATGTTAGCAGTGCTCTAGTGCTGTGTGGAAATAGAACCGCGGAGAAGAGGGGGCAGATGATCATTTTCGTCATGTCATCCTCTGCCATCTTCATTGCTCCATCGTTAAGCTTATCGATAATTTCCTCTATGTACTGCTTATCCGGTTTCCTCATGGAGAAGTACGTCCTGTAGAATTTCCCTTGGGGTCAGATGCCCGTAGCGGGACCAATCTCAACTTTCTCGCCTTGTGCAGGCAATCCAGTGATAAGAGCAACTTCTTACTCTGTCAAATTTACCGACCTTCGTTTTATGTTGAAGACCTTGGCAGAATCATCCTAGTACCTCACCAAATTGTGCAGGAGGTTCCTAGAAACTATGACCTCATGAGCTTCGAAAATGACGGCAAATCCCACTTCCCACACCAGTTGCATGCAAATGAAGGGAGCCGCGGGGGGCCTTGAAAATCACCGGAGAATCGCCTGAAAATTGCCGCATTTGCTTCTTATGAGCGAGCCGAGGCGGTCGTGTCTATATATACACGACCCTGCCGTGAATAAGGGCATTTTCGGTACTCTATGTCAATTCTAGGCTATATGGGATTTCACTGAAAAAAACAGGTATTATGGGAAACCCGATAGTGGCGCCAGGTAATATGGAAAAATCTCTTTAAGTAATAAGTCCAGTGAACCCAACTTCGTAACATCCGATCGACCGCTACCTGGGAGCAGCAGGGTCTGCAATTACATGCACTGGGATGGCCAGGAGACAGTAGCAAGTTCCGAAACAATAGTCTGAGGCCACCAGGAAGAATCACGCAGGAGAATTTTGGAGCCATCACCAATAATCCAATCTAATCCCCTATGTAAAAATGGATATGCTTTAAAAGGGATCTTGCAAAGTTTTGAGTTTCTGTTCTACCATGTTGGATAACCTCTCTTTACTTTTAGTTTAATGCTGAGCACATAAAGCATTTTTCTGGGTTGTAATTTTCTTTTATTACTTGCAAACAACTGAACAGTGTACCAAAAAGAGAGTTCAACAGCTTCTTGTTTCTTCTAATTAACTTGCATACGAGTTCTTATTGACAAGTTCATGGGATTCCCTGTTTTCATGGTGGAGTCTGGAGGTAGAGCCCCTGATCTGTTATTGTTAGACAAGTTCCTAAACTGTATTTAGTTTGATTGAACTTGTTTCAGTTCAGCAGCCCAAATGCTTTAAAATCAGCTGCACAATTTTGCACCTAATAGTCTTCCAAAAAATTTCTTCTTGCTTAAGGTTTTGGGAGATTGAGCACCAGGTCCGTCCTAGCCTCGGGTTTAAACAAGTTCCAGTGCTTCAGTTCCAATCTTATTCTGTTTCTACCCTTTTCTGAAATCGAATTGTTCTTGGTGGGCAGGTGAATGATGCTCTAGAGAATTGCTGTGCTTCTCAACTGTTACTCTTAAAGTTAATTTGCTTCCTTGCGCATAAATATGAGGTACATCCATCCAGCAGTCCGAGCAGTAGAACAGGGAGGGGATTTTCAATTTTTCTTTCTTTTGAAATGCTGTCTCACGAGAAAAGGATTTTCATTTCTTATTCTCTGCCAGACAACGAGCAGCAGCATGGATAGTGATTTTTTTATTTATAAAACAAGTCGAAAGAAATTATGCCAGTAGTTAAAGCTAGATGGAGAAAAATGAGGAGTTTAAAAGATGAAGTTACTACTAAGCAATCCAACATCTAGAGGTCTGCTTCCATATCTCCGGAAACACAATCAAATAACAGGACAGAAAAAAAAAAACAAGAAAAGGCAGTCCGAGACAGGCAGGCAGCCATCCGTTTCGTTATCTCCGGTGTGCTACTCTAATGTTCAACCTATCACTGGTTTAGTCACACGAGTAGGACTTAGTGTTGGGGAACTTCTCTAGAGATCTCGTAGGCGATTCGGGCAGGAAGCATTTGGGCACTATAATGCTATATTGATCTCCGAAGCATGTTAATTCCAATTAATTTCATGGAATGCACAGAAGCACAAAGTAGGACATTGGTGGAAACAACTAAACAGAACTTGGAGGATCCATCAGTATGCTTCTTTATAAAGCTGCAGCTAGAAGAATGTACGACCTGCTTGCTAGTGTGAAAACATGCTATATACTCCCTCCGTCCGGAGTTGTTGTTAACATTTGTGTTTTCAAAATAAATTATAATCAGTTGAAAATTAAAAGCATAAAAAATTAGAGAGTACAAAAACTTTACGGCATTGCACAAACAAGAACCATTAACCTTCTTGAATAGGAAACTTTCTAACAAGGCATTCAGTCAAGCCCGAGAAAAAGCTTGTACGTAAGATTTTAAGCATTTACTTTGTAAATAACTAAAGGAAGTCAATTTTTTATACTTGGAACCTTCAAATCTGAAGCTAGAGAGGCCCGTCTAGCAGTAAAAGGAAGTGTTGAACCGAATCCAAATCCTGTGCTCTCTGAAGATCCCTTGCTGCAAAGCTTGCCCGAATCATCATAAAGAATTGTGTAGTTGTTAGCACTCACATTCCTATGGTAGCAATCTTCATTACTGTTGTATCTGTACACTTAGTGGGTACTCCCCAATCCGGCAACTACTAAATTGTTCTTCACATTCATTCGACCTAGACCATGCTGCAAGTTATTAAGAGAGCTATACGAGAAACCGAAGTGCCCTCCTGTGAATTTTTCTTCATCATAGCTCAGTGAGACATTATCAATCTCAACAAAACTTCCATTACCGTTATCATTGTAACCACTGTGGAGATGTAGCTTAAACTTTTGATGGACTTGTGTCGATTGCATGTCAACTGATGGAAGTTTGGCGTATACACCAAAATTAGAATCAATTGTTTGCTTAACAATCTGCAAATTTCCGTCTCTTTTATACATCATCTTGTTCGAGAATTTAAAACCTTGAAATGCATGAGTTGTGACTTTTCCATGAGAGGATTTCACCCATCCAGTTGAAGATATGATCCTATTTGCACTTGTCAGGAAAGTTCCATTCAAGCCCTCAAATTTGGATATCAATGATTGTTTTGCTGGTTCAGCCTTGTGTTCAATCAGATGCCCCTTAGTTCTTGAACTCTTGTGATCCAGCCAAAGGTGCAGGTTTGCATCTATAAACCATTCACTCAATCCATTTGTAACTTCCAATCCAAATTTATGTGTCATCCCATCCAAAATATTTCCCAAAAACGGCGTTATGTCAATATCATAAGTAGGGAGGTCATATGACCCAATTCCTGTAATTGGCCTCCACATAAGGGGATTGACTCCTCCTGTAAAAATCACAGTGAAAGGCCAAACAGCCCCAACCACATCACCATCCAAACTAACAACCACTTCCCTAAAAGGACCGTTTCCATAAATCGACAAATTGTTTGCAGCTATGTATTCATTGGGAGGATTTCCGTACCAAAACTCATCTTGATCATGAAATGAAACAAAGACCTCCAAGACTGCTTTGTAAGTGTTTTTAGGAACACTGAATTCCTTCAATTGTGTTTCAGTGTAATTCTTAACTATAAACCACAATCCATCATTCAGAGGCAAATTTCGCGAGATGGGTACGATTAAATCAGCATGATCATCAACCCAATTTCCCGAATCTCTCGAATTCAACCGATTGAACTCATTGCATCCTTTCTCAGCCGGATAGAAGTGAAATGTCAAATTCACATGGTAAATTCCTGTATACACATTATCAACCAAATTGCCCAAATAAACAGCCAATGTCTGGGGGCTCTTAAGCACGGAGGAGTACCTGGTAATGTCCTTTTCAACCGTCCAAACCGTGCCCGTCTTTCTGGGCTCGGCAGTGCAGGATCGGAGGAGTTCGACACCACCCAACCAGACGCCGAAAATTCGATCAAATTGCCGGCCGGCCGAGGTGGCAGTCCACTCCAGGACAATTTTTGAGAAATTCTGAGACGGGCAGTCGGCGGACGGAGTGTAGGCGGCGGTGACTGGGGGCTTTCCGTAGGTGAAGCCGAAATCGTGCTGGAGGACGAGGGAGGAGCAGGGCTTTGTGTTGGGGAGTTCAATTGGCTTGGTGACTTCAAAGTATCTAGTGAGGGGTACTTGTTGTTGTAGGTTTTCAGGGAATTCGAGTGTTCTGACAAGGTTGGTCCTGTGGAGGTTTGAGAGGGAAGGGAGAGGGGTTTGAAGGAGGAGGAGGAATAGCAAGAGGAGAGAGAGAGAAGAAGCGGAGGCCATTAGAGATGAAGGGTGACAAGTCGGAGAGTTTCGAAGCGAAGCAAATTTTAGTCTTGGGAATAATAAGTAAGATAGATTTGCAATGATTAAATCAAGGTAGGTGGCGAGATCGAGGAAGGGAAGGGGGAGCTGGCCGCTGGTTGAAAAATTAGTTGAATGTTTTTCATTGGGATGCACAAAGATTTTGCATTGGCGAGATCGAGGAAGGGAAGGGGGAGCTGGCTGTTGGTTGAAAAATAGTTGAATGTTTTTCATTGGTATGCACAAAGATTTTGCATTGGATGTTCCGACTGGTGAAAGAAGATTCTCAAAATCTAAATCAAGTTGAATGTGGAGGGGTCACTAGATTCCTTTTATAGAAAGGATTAATGTTTAGATTCCGAGCATCACACGAGTTTGATGAATAAGTTAGGACAACCGTGGTAAATTGGGTGCCTTTTTTTGTTATAAAATTCGGTGCAATTTAAGCAAATGGGCCTAAAATGACAAACTAGTATAGTAAGATACTATAATGGATAGCATATCGAATTACTTAAAAAGTGTTACAAGTGTACTTATCTTGAACTATTTTTTTATTTTTTACCAAAAAATTAGATTTCAGATTTTTAGATTAAGAATATCTGAAATTCAGCTAGTTGAAACAAGCGGACCCTAGGATGGAGTGAAGTTAATATCAAGGAATGTCGTATCGGATATTGGTAAAATATCGGACATATTGTGTAAAAAAATATCGGTGGTCTAAAATTAGTTTTTACCATGTATTTTTACAATATAACTTCTAAAATGAGTGATACTAATTTAGACAAGCATAAATTTTAAAATATACATAAAAATATGTATATAATTCAAAATATGTGTTTGCATTTTAAACCCATATCCTTCCACTTAGCATAGGATGGGAAACAAACAGGAAAGTTATTTTTTTTCTTTTTTTTAAAAAAATAATTATTTTTAAATAACAATATATCGAACCGAAACCGATATATTGGCGATATTTAAAAAAAATCAAAATTAAGATTACACAATATTGTTTTATCGGTTGAAGGCCGATATCGATATACCGGCGATATAACTTTCCATGGCTAATATCTCTTAGGTGAAACGTAACGAGTGAAGGTAAATTCTAGAAGAATGAGGTGGATAGAGAAAAAGTAAGAATGAGAGAGAGGATGATGCCGCAAGAGAGAGAAACCAGACAGGCCATCGACCCAAAAATTTGGCTAGTCCGGTTGGACAGCGGTCAAACCTGTTTGACCCGGGATAGATAGTAGCAAAGAACACACTCACCTCATATATATAATAAATATATATTTTTTACATAATAAACATAAAAAAGTCAAGCATTTTGGTGGTCAATGTTGGGCTTGTTTTTGTCATAAAACATAAAGTGGCCCAACTATCTCAATTGACAGTGTTTTGGGCTTTTAGAACTATCTGGATAATGGGCCTAAGTCAGAATACCTATTAAGTTGTGGTTTTGAGTGGTAGATTTGAACCATTAGATAACCTATGGATGGACAGTCAGGATTCTAGGGTTCTTAGCAGTGGTGTCCTGGTTTAGTTATAAATACACCATTAGCCATCCTAATACGGTGTCTTAAGCGAGATTGCTCTCAGCCAAGTTCTAAACCAGAAACTCCATTGAAGGTTCTAATGGCTACAGGTATGCCTAAATCTCTCTTTTACATTAAGTTCTATCAATTGGTATCAGAGCTAGGCTAGACCGGAGCAGACGCGCCGGACAGTAGATGCACCGGCCAGAGCCGCCACTGCCCAGCGTTGGGCTCTGGCCGGCACCGCCGCTGCGAGCAGATGCACCAGCCAGAGCCACCATCGCCAGGCGTTGGGCTTTGGCCGGCGCAAGCGGCAGCGCTGGATTCGTTCACACAGTCTGGCAGAGGATAAAAAGAAAAAAAAATTTCCATCGCACTGGCCAGAGCCACTGCCGCAAGGCGTTGGGCTCTGGCCGGCGCAGCCATAAGTTGGACGGCGGCGTTGGCCCTCCATACGTCGCCGGCCTTGCCGTAAAAGAAAGGGAGGCCCTTTCGGCCGCTGCCCACGACTGTGGAAATAGATCATAATAAAAAAAAGGTGACGGTTTTCTGCCGCCGCCGGCATCACCGTAGAAGAAGAAGGAAAGGGCAACCCTTTCATCCACCACCAGCGATTGAAGCGCCGGATCAAGATGATTAAAAAAAAATTTACCTTTTTTGGCCGCCAACGGCATCGCGGCCATAGTGGAGCCCGTGGCGGCAGCGTCCATGGCCACTACCCTTGATGCCGTCGCCATCGCCGCTCTTGCTGCTCCCATGGGCCCGATCGCCGTCGCCATGAAGTCGCGAAGGCGGGGTGGCGTCCATTGTGGCATCGCCGCCCATGGCGGTGGAGGGCTTGAAGGCAGAAATCATGGCCGCTAAAGGAGGAATATGGCGGGCAACGGTGGCGGTGGCGGTGGCGGTGGCGGTGGCGGTGGAACTCTGGCGCCGCCTGCGCTAAGGTTTAGGGCATCCTCATTGAAGAGGATTACCCATGAAGTGAACCGGACCAAACTGGTCTGGTCCAGATTAAGAAAATGAACCCGATTAATATCTGAACCAAATTGGGCTTGTTTAATTTTTTTTTTTGCAGTTATGATTGCATGTATGTTATGGATGTGTTTTAATTATCATGATTAAGGGCTTTATTAATGATATGGGCCGGCCAGGGGATTATATTGCAATCGTATGTTTTATCAATTTTTTAAAATTGTTGAACGCACCACTTATGTAATTTTGAGAGAAAGTGTACATTATATCTATTGTAAGCGACACCAGACTTCAAGGACCACGTCTGGAGGCGGATGCAGTCATGAAGAATTAATGTATATTTTTCTATTACAGGGGCTTATAGCTTCCACCTTGTACAAATTTTTTTTAAAAGGATTGTATATGGACTTTGGACTATATTTTTAAATTATGGTGTGTGGTGATGGATCCCTTGGCCGAGTCCCAAAAGCCTGATGACAAAATTGACATTAATGCCCTAGTCAATTTTGTATATGGATATTGTTATGATTGCGTGATAATTAATTGCATTCATTTTGTTATTTAACAAAGGTGAATAGCACAAATTCAGTTCTCACGTCCGTTGAGATGATTTAGGAATAGCCAAAGCATCCTAAGTTATTTGTCAACGTGTGAATCATATAGAATGCTACCATGGGGTGCATAGATTCGCATACATAAACATATTGTGCTATCATCAAATTTTGATTATGTGAAAAAGACTGTCATCCGGCCCCAAAGGGAGGTGGTAGTTAGCGTTACATAATTAGGATAGGGTGGAGGGTTATATATTTTAACATAGGTGAATCCCTATGCCCAAAGGTGTGGGATTTTCCTATAATATTTTCTGTATAACCCACTAGCCTTATCATGAGACAAATAAAAATTTGTTTCTATATGGCTTAGTAAATTTGATGCAGATTGCAACCTTTGCCCAAAGGGAGGTTTTCAATTTTACTACATGATTTTAGCATTGGCTATTTTCATACTTATTTATTGTGTCTTGCCCTCTTTAATGTTTGCATGTATTTATTCCTTTATTGCAACTTATCCGTCTTTTATTTTTGACCCTAATCAGCACCTTCCGTTATTGTCTGGGGACAATGGGGATTGGAAGGAAAAGTTACTTTTACTATTAGGGTGCATGGACTTGGATTTGGCATTTCATATGGATGTACCTACCACTCCTACGGAAAAAAGTACGCCAAGTGAGGTAGCATCTTTTGAAAAGTGGGAGCGGTCTAACCGCTTAAGTATGATGCTCATGAGGTTTCACATAAATCAAAGCATTCGGGGATCCATCCCAGAATGCGCTACAACCCAAGAACTTTTGAAAGTTATTGAAGCTCAATTCAAAAGTTCTGATAAAGCCTTGGCTAGCACCTTAATGTCCAAGTTGTCATCCACGAGGCTAACAGATGACAAAGGGGTGAAAGACCATATCATGCAGATGCGTGATATTACTAATCAGTTGAACAACATGAAAATAAATATTCATGACATTTTTTTGGTCCACTTCATTCTGAACTCTCTGCCTGCACAATATGGGCCATTCAAGATCTCTTATAACACACATAACACTCAGTGGTCAGTTAATGACCTTCTGAGTATGTGTGTATAGGAAGAGAGGAGACTTAAGCAAGAGAAGCTAGAAAGTGCCCATCTAGTTTCTCATAAAGGATAAAAGAAGGCAAATCATGGTGCTCCTAAGAAGAAAGCTGGTAAAGGTGTGCCAATAAAGTCTACTGGTGTCACCAAGGAAACCAAATGCTTTTTCTGCAAGAAGAAAGGACACATGAAGAAAGGTTGCCCTAAGTATCAGAAGTGGCTTGCCAAGAAATGGGTAATTTTATGTCTTTAGTGTGTTATGAATCTAATTATGTTGATTCTCATCATAATAACACATGGTGGATTGACTCTGGTTCTACAATCCATGTTTCTACTGTCATGCAGAGGTTTCTCAATCTAAGGAAACCAAATGATGGGGAGCACAACATCTATTCTGGAAATAAGATGTGTTCGAAGGTTGAAGGTGTGGGGACATATAGATTTGTTCCCCATACAGGATACACCTTAGATTTAGAAAGAATTTTCTATATTCCAAATTTTTCTAAAAACTTAGTTTCTGTATTAAGACTAGTACCTCATGGCTTTAATTTTCAGTTTATGAATTCCTCATTTCTGATTCTTAAAGATTCAGTCACCATTGGTTCTTGTTCTTTGATTGATGAACTATATAGACTCTCTTTGCATGTTTCCTTCGAACAATCTATGATGTCTGTTCAAGGAAGTGTTATTAAAAAGATGATAAGCATAAAATATACACATTTATATGCCTTATTTACCTATTTGCTAGTGTAGTTTTTGTGATAAAATAAGAATAAAATGGGTTATTTGTGATTAGGATAGTAATTAGGGGATTAATAATTAATTTACTCTAATTAACTATTTTAGATGCATTAAAGAATTTAATGAATCATATTTTTATTATGCGTCTAATTTTGGTTTGGTTTTATCATTGTAGGTTCAGAAAATATAGATTGCAGATCGACAGCAGAAGAGCACTTAGGCGGGTTTTGAATTGCTAGACTAAATCAAGAGCAGAGATTGAGTGTAGAAAAAGGTCTAAGCCGTTGATGTTCACTTAAAAGAAGACGGGCGCGTGGAATTAAAGGATGAGCATTCAGAGTCAATCCGGCGGTGGAGATCGTTACAACGGGTTTTATTTAAAAAAAAAAAGAAAGAGAAAAGGATGAAAACCGGCTGATCCGGTTTGGGTTGAAAAGAAAAAAAAATAAAAAAAACGAACAATGGCGGCGATGTCTTCATGGCCATGGCGGAATGGCGGCTATGAGGATGACGGCGGCAGCCACGATGGCGCGAGGAGGAGCAAAACAGCAAAAGGAAAGTTCTTGATTTGGAAGGTGCGACTGAGCCAAATCGGGAAGGTTAAAAGGAGCTGCAATTGAGGATTTATCTCAGAATAGTAAGCTTCCATTGGGTGTTTTCGATTGAATAAGAAAAAATTAGATTTTGGCTCAGTTTGGAAGTGACATATTCGGTGATTTCGGCCCTGTTTTGAAGAGGAAAGATTGGATTTTTCTTTACAAATTTGAACGAAATTTGAATGGAAAACTGCTGGGTTTAGGACGAATTGATGGCATCAATAGGGGCTGCTCTCGAATTGCTATAAAGACCAGAACTTTTGGGCTGAGAAGACGGGTTTTGGACGAAAGGAACAACTGGTTTTTCTCTGTTCTGTTTCAAAAAAAACAAAGCTGTTTTGGGTGTGTTTGGGTCGTGTTTTTTGGTGATTTCGGCCGGAATTGAAGAGGAAGAAGAGGGGAATCGATTGGAGGAGAGAAGAGGAAGAGATTTGAGGAAGAAAGTCGAAGTTTTGTGCTGATTTTTAGCGATGAACAGTGCTGCTACAGTAACCTGCATATGCTACAGTAACCGGGCAGTTTGGGGGAGATGATGAACAGTGCTCGCGCTGCTACAGTGTTTCTGCTACAGTACCAGTGAATAGTAAAACTGCAACAGTGTTTTTCTTCGATGCAATTTCTTCCAAATCTGATTTTTCTCTTGAATATGAATAGCTAAATCTTTTGATTAGTATTTTTACGTCTATGAAGAAGTGCTTAATGCTTATTTGGTTTAATGCGATGTTTTGATAAAGTCATAATCTATACAATTATTTGATTTGTCGTTAACGTAAGGTACGGCTAATGCTTATAATTCCCTGTGATTAGTAGACTGAGCTTGTTAATGATAAATATTCGATCGATATTTTTATGTTAATGGATATGATGAACGTGAATGAAATATCTTCCGATTAGGTCAAATCATTATTTGAATCTAATTGCTTAATTAAAGAGACGTAGAATATTAATTAAATAATTGATCCTTGAAGCTTTGATATCTCTCATCGATTATCTTTGCCTGTCTTTAGTTAGTTTTAATTGAATCTTTAATCATTATTTTAGTAGTTAATTGAATTATAACTTCTCTGCATAATTTCCTGATAAGAATCTTAATTTGTTAAGCTAAGTGTTTAGATTAGTTTGGAGTAGAATAATCCTACATCATTCCCTGTGGTTTGACACTTGGATTCACTGAGTATATATTACAATTTATCAACCTTCTCTTGGGTTCGATCAAATTTTGGCGTCGTTGCCAGGGAGTGAAGTTTAGGATTAATCTTCCAATTAGTTTATTTCTCTCTAGTGTAGTTTAGTTAATTTCAATTATTCGTAGTTTAATTTAGCTTGTTTATTTTGCAGGAATTTGGAGTCCTATCTGGAACAAAAAGGCTTTTCATTGGATTTTTTATCAAATTTGGTAAACTCGATCCATCTCTCTTTGAAATTTCTGTTGCTTGTGTATGCACTCGTGGAATAGAGATATCAGTGGACGATTGGTTAGAAGTAATTCTGCTATTTTGATTCAGAATCCCGTGTTTGAGTTCACTGTTCCATCACACACACCTAATCAAATGGCTGATCAGGGTAGTAACCATGATATTAATGAAAATGAGATTGAACATGATGCACCAATGCGGCCCATGCGTGATTATCTGCAACCTGCACGCACTAGCACACCGCCATGTATTATTTTGCCTCTACAAGCACACCACTTTACTTTTAAGCCTGGAATGATAAACTTGCTTCCCAAATTCCATGGTCTAGATTCTGAAAATCCTTATTTGCATTTAAAGGAATTTGAGGAAGTATGTGCAACTTTTGAGCAGGCTTGTAGTGAAGACATTATCAGGCTAAAATTGTTTCCTTTCTCTTTGAAGGACAAAGCCAAGACTTGGCTGAATTCTCTTAAGCCTAGATCTGTAGGAACTTGGAAAGAACTACAAACTGAATTCCTTAAAAAGTTTTTTCCAGTTCATAGGACAAATGCTCTGAAAAGACAAATAACAAATTTTGCTTAAAACCAAAATGAATCATTTTATCAATGTTGGGAGCGATATAAAGATTTGTTAAATTCTTCTATGATGGGATGACGCCCTCAATGAAACAATTTGTTCAAACCATGTGTAATGGGGAATTCTTTGATAAAGACCCTAATGAAGCCCTTGATTTTCTAGATCAAATAGCTGAAGACTCAGATTCTTGGGATCCCACCGATCCCTCTGATGTTTCTAGTAAGCCGAAGTCTTTAGCTATTAGTGGGGGTCTGCATCATCTTAGGGAGGAGGATAATTTGAGTGCTAGGCTAACCTCTTTGGCTAGAAAGGTGGAGGCTATGGAATTAGGGAAAATTAATGTTATTAAGTCTGTTGCTACAAAAGAGGCCTGTGGAATTTGTGATGTCATGGGACACCCGACTAATGAGTGCCCTACCATTCCTACTTTCAAGGAGGTGTTGCATGACCAAGCAAATTCCATGACCCCTTTCAAGAGGCAATCTCCTTATGGTGACACATATAACCCTGGATGGAAGAATCACCCCAACTTTAGTTGGAGGAATGAAAGTGCTGCACAAACACAACCTCCTCAAACATCTTCTAATTATACTCCATATGTTCCACCTTACAGGAAGACACTTGAGGAGACACTGCAAACTTTCATGCAAGGGCAAGCTACTATTAATCAACAAACCTCACAAGCCAATGATATAAAGAGCTCTCTCACTAAATTGACATCTTCTCTAGCTGTTCAAGAGAAAGGTAGGTTTCCTGCTCAACCCCAACCCAACCCACAGGGGCAAGTTCACATGATGGACACAAAACCTTCTGATTCACAATTGGAACATGCTAAGTCTATTACCACTCTTCGTAGTGGAAAAGAAATTGATAAAACAATTCCACTTAAGGCCCAAAAATTTTCTGAGAATGGTGAATCAAAACATGATAATGAGGAAATTGAGAAGTCTGGGTCAAGTGAAGATGTGAGATGTCCTATTCCAGCTCCATTTCCACAGAGGTTGAAACCACCTCAAAAGTTGAACCAAAATGCTGAAATTTTTGAACTTTTTAAGCAGGTGAAAATTAACATTCCCTTGTTAGATGCAATCAAACATGTACCTTCTTATGCTACGTTCTTGAAAGATTTGTGTACTATTAAGCGTAAGTTGAATGTGCAGAAAAAAGCCTTTTAACTGAACAGGTAAGTTCTATAATTCAACACAAAAGCCCACCCAAATATAAGGATCTCGGATGTCCAACTATTTCATGTGTGATCGGGAACTTTAGGGTAGACCAAGCCTTACTTGATCTTGGAGCTAGTGTTAATCTTTTGCCTTATTCAGTATACACTCAGTTAGGTCTTGGGGAACTTAAACCCACCACCATTACTCTTCAACTTGCTGATCGTTCTATTAAAATTCCAAGGGGAGTGGTGGAAGATGTGCTTGTTCAAGTAGACAAATTTTACTTTCCTGTTGATTTTATTGTTTTGGACACACATCCTGTTATAAATGCAAGTGCAAATATTCCTGTCATACTAGGTCGTCCATTTCTTGCTACTTCAAATGCTTTGATTAATTGTAGGAATGGTGTGATGAAACTTTCATTTGGCAATATGACTTTGGAATTGAATATATTTAATATTTGCAAACAACCAGGGGATGATACTGATGTTCATGAATTGAATTGGGTTGATACCGTTGTTAGAGATCAATTTCAAGTTTCATATTTTTCTGATCCTTTAGAATCTTGTTTAGTCAATTCTTTATATGATGAGTCTAAAGTGAATTGTGAAAAGGCTGAGATGTGTTCTTTGCTGAATTCTCTGCAGGTATTGGAAGTGAATGGATGAAAACCCAAGTTTGAGGAGCTACCATTGAGAGACAAATTTCCTACACCATCAAGCATTCAAGCACCCAAATTGGAGTTGAAAAAGTTACCATCTGACCTCAAATATGCATTTTTGGGTGATGGTGAAACTCTTCCGGTGGCAATATCGTCTCATCTTAATCTTATCGAAGAGGGTAAGTTGCTTGATATTTTGAGAAAGCATAAAGGTGCAATAGGATGGACAATTGCTGATTTAAAAGGAATAAGCCCTTTGATATGCACTCATCGTATTTATTTGGAGGACAATGCCAAACCGTCTAGGGAGATGCAACGTAGGTTAAATCCAATCATGAAAGAGGCAGTTAGAGCTGAAGTTCTTAAACTCTTGGATGCGGAGATCATCTACCCCATTTCTGATAGCAAGTGGGTGAGTCCTACCCAAGTAGTACCGAAGAAATCTGGTGTAACAGTTGTCAAGAATGATAATAATGAATTAATACCCACTAGAGTTACATCTGGCTGGAGAATGTGCATTGATTACAGGAAGCTGAACTTAGTCACAAGGAAAGACCATTTCCCATTGCCATTTCTAGATCAGGTTCTGGAGAGGGTAGCTGGCCACACATATTACTGTTTCTTAGATGGCTACTCCGGTTGCAATCAAATCGAAATTGCATTAGAAGCCCAGGAGAAAACCACATTCACATGTCCTTTTGGCACATTTGCATATAGAAGAATGCCTTTTGGTTTATGCAATGCACCTGCAACATTTCAAAGATGCATGCTGAGTATTTTTAGTGATATGGTTGAACGCTATCTTGAAGTGTTTATGGATGACTTTTCTGTATTTGGTGATTCATTTGATGACTGTTTGTCTAATTTGCAGAAAGTTTTGAGCAGGTGTGAAGAGAAGAACCTTGTGCTTAATTGGGAAAAATGTCATTTCATGGTTTCTGAAGGAATTGTTTTGGGTCATATTGTCTCCTCTAAGGGAATTGAAGTTGATAAGTCAAAAATTGATTCAATTACTCATTTGCCTACACCCAAGACTGTTAAAGATATTAGATCATTTTTGGGTCATGCAGGGTTCTACAGGAGGTTCATCAAAGATTTTAGTTCTATTTCTAGACCATTATGCAATCTCCTATCTAAAGATACCATTTTTGAATGGAATGCTGATTGTGAAAAAGCTTTTGCCAAACTGAAGGGAATGCTTACTTCAGCCTCTATTATGCAACCCCCAGATTGGACTTTACCATTTGAGATAATGTGTGATGCTAGTGACTTTGCTGTGGGGGGCTGTTTTGGGGCAAAGGAAGGATAAGAAGCCTTATGTTATTTACTATGCAAGTAAGACCTTAGATAATGCTCAAATAAACTATTCAACAACAGAAAAGGAATTACTTGCTATAGTATTTGCTTTGGATAAATTTAGGGCTTACTTGACGGGATATCCTATTGTTATCTTTACTGATCATGCTGCCTTGAAATATCTTCTATCAAAGAAAGATGCAAAACCTAGGTTGATTCGCTGGATACTCATACTGCAAGAATTTGATATTACAATTAAAGATAAGAAAGGAGTAGAAAATGTGGTGGCCGATCATTTATCCAGGTTGACTGTGGATGATTCCAATGAGGCTGCTCCAATTAAAGACACCTTCCCAGATGAGCAACTTTTTGTTATTTCTGATTTACCATGGTTTGCTCATATTGTTAATTTTCTTGTCACAGGTCAAACTCCTTCTCATTGGACAACACAAGATGATGTAAATTTTAATATAATACTCGCAAGCGCACGAATCTAATGCAGAATAGTGGCTACGAGGTCGATCCCTCAGAGACTTAGTAAGATATTCAACCTAATTCTAGAGTATGTAGCAAGCAACAATGAAATGAAAAGTTCTAATTTTTATTTTCTTTTTAAGCAATCAATTGTTCAACTAAACTAAAAACACAAAAATTAACTAAACAAAAGATAAAATAATAAAAAGCCTGTTTGCTGTTTTCAGTCTGTCTGTAATCCCGTCTTGCTTTGCTCTCTCCTCCACCTTCTGCAACAGTCTCTCAACTGCACGCCTCAACCGATCTGCTCTTTCTCTCGAATAGAACAGACAGTCCCCAATTCCAGCCAAAAGCAAGCTCTCCTTCTCTATTCGTGCAGCAATTTTCCTTCGCTTGAAAACAATCCTGCTTCCCTCTCTCGAGCAAAAGCAAACCCCCCTTCTACTCCTCCTCAACCGCCCTCTGTAATCAATCTATCTTGCCTCTCTCGAGCCAAACAGATCTGATTGCAATGAATTTTGGCCCCCTCTCTCTCGAGCAGAACGGCCTCCCTTTCGTCTACCACAGTCAGAACTCCTCCCCCAGAAACAGAGCCGCCTTCTTCTTCCTCTGCCTCTCGACAGAACAGCCAGGACCCTTTTTCTCTCTCGATGCTCTGTCTTTCAACACAAACAGTCCCCTTCCAACGTCTGCTTTGCTCTCTCGAGCCAAAGCAGCCTTTTCTTCCCCCGATTCCAATCAACTCCGTCGGCTAGAACAGAGCCGCCACCCAAACAGTTCTCCTCCTCCACCTTCAGCACAGCCAGCAAAAACGAGTCCCCCACAGAACAGACGCTTCTCTTTGATCTCTTATAGACGAGCGCCCCTTTTGACAGCAGAACTTTCCATTCTCAACACAAGCCCAAGCTTTCCAATTCCTTCCAATTCAAGACTTGCCCGAACCAGCCCAGCATTCCAATTTCTATTCTTTTCCTCTCAATCGAACCAGAATCGTGATGCTGCTTCGGATTTCTGATCATCTCCTCCATCTCCGGCGACCCATGGCCATGTCTATCGGCTGATTTCGAACCCAGCCGTCACCGTTGATGCTCTTCAATCCGCTGTTGGGTCGCCGTCAATCGTGAGCCTCGTACTGTTGGTTGTCATTGCTGAGCTTTCTGCCAAGACCCATCGCCGGAAACGGGACCCATTGCCGCTCTCTGTCTGTCGATCACCGCAGCCTCGAGCACAGCTGCTGCGCTGTGATCTGGATAACACCGAAATCGTCGCATTGCCGTCTCAATCCACCGCCACCGACCTCCTCACGATCGCCGTCATCGCCGGCGCCCATCGGCTGCCTGACCCATAGCCCACGGCCGCCGGATTTCAGCCTCCGGTTCTCGAACAGAGCCTCGCTTGGAGGCTCTGTTTTCTCCTGTTCCAGGCTCCCGAGCCATCGGGCTCGGGTTGCTTTTGAATTTTCTTTTTTTATTTTCGGACCAGACCGGTTACTGAACCGCTGACCTGGTTCTTTTCTCTTCTTTCTTTTTTTTTTCTTTTCTTGGGTTGAAACCCGTCGTACCAACCACGTCCGTCGGATCTTCGATCTCTTCACATGAGCTGATTGACGCGTATTTGTGAATCTGAAACATGGAGCTCTAAGACCTGTATGAATAAAATTAAAATCGTAATTAGACGCATAATAAAACATGAATCTATTAAAACCAATTAATGCATCTAAATAACTCAATTAAGCGCGTTTAATTAACAAACTCCTAATTATTCACTTAACACAGATAAACATTAATTATCCTCACTTTAACTAAAAATACGACTAACATATAGGTAGAAAGGCATATAAAAATGTGTATATTTTGCATATATCAAATACCCCCAAACCTACATTTTGCTAGTCCTCGAGCAAAACAAAACAAAACAAAACAAAGCAAAGAAATCTAACTAATCCACTTTCGCAGGAAATCGCGATTGCATTTAGCGCATGCAACAAGCCTTTTAAACCCCCAGGTGTCCCTAGCTGGACGAGTGAAGTCTCGTGAGGGTTTGCAGCCATGCTACCCACAAACATGTATTTATGAAATCAACCTATTTAATCTAAGTGTAAAAAGAAATAGAAAATCACTACAAAACAAACAATCCTAATATCCCTTCGAATGCAAACTGCAATGTTTAAGAAAATCAACCACATGTACTTGGATTTATAATCAACTGGAATATAGAAGCCCTCAAGTAAGTGGTTTTATTCTACACCTTCATCTTGGAAGTTTCTGCTTAATAGGATATAGCATGATTCTTTATATAGTAAAAGTGTAGAACATTGTAGCAATACATTCTAAATCTCTATTTTATACAGATCCAGTGTGACCCATTAACCAAAGAACATCAAAATTAACACAGTCGTCGTAATCTTTAGGTTCATGATAGCACAGATCTGCGCGCCTCCTTCGGGTCCAACATTCTAGATTTGAGAGGATAATACACCATAGACTTTTTTTTTCCTTTCTGGTTTTTTCGCTAGGACTGTGTAAGGCCTGACTTCAAGATGCTCAGGTTTAGCAATGACTCAGGCCAATGACTCCCAGCCAATTTAGCTCAGGGCATTAGGTTTTAAGTAGACCGCTTCGGGCCCGAGCATCAGCCTAAGTTAATCCTATAAAGTCAAGCAGCCCCTTTCTTTCATTTTGTTTTCATTTTTTTTTCGCATTGTTATTTTTATTTTCAGCATTCATATTTTCAGCACATCTTTATTTTGTCCAGGCTGTATTATACTCTCAACCTATTTCTGGTTCCAATCCCTTGCCATAGCCGAGTAAATGGTCTATCATGATCTTTTAAGCTCAACAGACAACCACATATTATCCAATGACTCTGACTAAAGATATCCCACTGTAAATTAGCATTCAACAAATCTCTAGACTGTATTACTTTATGTAACTAGTGTGTGTAAGTGATTTTTCTTAGTTCAAGCACTTGTTCCAAGAGGACTGTAACAGAAAGATATTGCTCAGTTAAGTTCTCTATCCTCCAGTATACTTACTCACACTTCCAATGCAAATTAATCTCTTAAAAATTGAAGTATGCATCATAAAGGGATAAACTATCAAAACCTAAGAAAATTACTAACAAACGACCTAAAACTAAGTAAATTTTTATGGTTTTTTTTTTAAAAAAAAATAATAGAAACCAAAGGAATACTACTTTTCTTTTCTACACCCCCAAACCTAAACGAAACATTGTCCTCAATGTCTACCAAAATAAATACCACAATAACGAGTAAAAGAAAAGGAGTGTAAGGAAAGAAATCACCTGAATGGAGATGCCTCAGGGTAGATGTAGAGCATTGAAACACACAAACTAAGAATGAGGAGTAAGTACAAAATATGGAAAAAGAAAACACACCCCCAAACCTAGATTGTAGCATCCCCACACATGTATCAACAACCTAAATATTAAACAAATAAAAAGCTATCAAAAACCAAAAATTTGGGTTGCCTCCCAAGAGCGCTAAGTTTTACGTCTTCAGCCAGACGTAACCAAAAATCATGTAGGAGCATTAGGTTCATCCAAATCTAGAACAATCTCCTCTCTTTCAGTAAGACCCTCTAAATATGGTTTCAATCTTTGCCCATTAACTTTGAAAATAGTTCCATCTTTAGGGTTTTGAATGTCAACCGCTCCATGGGAAAATACTTTGTGCACAATGAAAGGTCCAGACCATCGGGAACGGAGCTTTCCTGGGAAGAGATGTAACCTGGAGTTATAGAGCAAAACTTTTTGACCGGGCTCAAATGACTTCCTCAATATTGACTGATCATGAAAAACTTTGGTCCTCGCTTTGTAAATCTTCGCATTCTCATAAGCCTCATTACGAATTTCGTCTAATTCATTGAGCTGCAATTTGCGAAGTGTTCTAGCCTTGTCCATATCAAAGTTAAAAGTCTTGATGGCCCAGTAAGCACGATGTTCTAATTCCACAGGTAAATGACAAGGTTTTCCAAATACAAGTCTATAGGGAGACATTCCAATTGGTGTCTTAAAAGCAGTACGGTAAGCCCACAATGCATCATTTAATCTATCAGACCAATCCTTTCGGTCGGGACGAACCGTTTTCTCAAGAATGCGTTTAATTTCCCTTTTTGAAACTTCTACTTGTCCACAAGTCTGCGGATGATATGGAGTTGCAATTTTATGAGTAGTGGAGTACTTTTTCAGAAGTGATTCGAAAGCTCTATTGCAAAAATGTGTACCACCATCACTTATAATTGCACGAGGGGTTCCAAAACGAGAAAATATGTTTTCTTTCAAGAACCGAACCACTACTTTGTGATCATTTGTTTTGCAGGGAATGGCCTCTACCCATTTGGAAACATAATCTACAGCAACGAGGATATAGAGATAACCAAACGATGGAGGAAATGGGCCCATGAAGTCAATACCCCAAACATCAAAAAGTTCGACAATCAGGATGTTAGTAAGGGGCATCATGGACCTACGTGATAGTGTACCCATACGTTGGCATCTGTCACATTTTGTGCAAAATTCATGAGTATCTTTGAATAAAGTAGGGCAATAAAAACCACTCTGCAAAATTTTTGCAACAGTCTTTGTCGCACCGAAATGGCCACCACATGCATGAGCATGGCAAAAAGAAATGATACTATCAACCTCATGCTCCGGCACACATCTCCTAATGATTTGATCTGGGCAATACTTGAACAGGTATGGATCATCCCAGAAAAAATGCTTAACCTCGGTGAAGAATTTGGATTTATCTTGTTTTGTCCAATGTTCAGGAAGTTGAGTTGTGACAAGATAATTAACAATATCAGCATACCAAGGCAATTGAGAGACAGCAAAAAGTTGTTCATTAAGGAATGACTCGTTCAAAGGTAAGTGTTCCTCAGCAGACTCGTCAATAAGTCTAGACAAGTGATGAGCAACAACATTTTCAGAACCTTTCTTGTCTCTTATCTCAATATCAAATTCTTGAAGTAATAGGACCCAACGAATTAAACGAGGTTTAGTGTCTTTCTTTGAAAGAAGATATTTCAAGGCTGCATGATCTGAAAACACTATGACCTTGGATCCTAAGAGATATGATCGGAACTTGTCTAGAGAAAAAACTACAGCCAACAACTCTTTTTCTGTAGTAGAATAATTGAGCTGAGCATCATTGAGAGTTCTACTTGCATAATAGATGACATGGGGTATCTTATTCACCCGCTGCCCCAAGACAGCTCCAACCGCATAATCGGATGCATCACACATGAGCTCAAAATGTAAATTCCAGTCCGGTGGTTGGATGATGGGTGCAGATGTGAGAAATTTTGAGTTGATCAAACGCTTTAGAGCAATCATCATCATAGACAAAAGGAGTTTCTTTAGCAAGCAAATTGTACAAAGGTCTTGAAATTTTGCTAAAGTCTTTGATGAATCTTCTGTAAAACCCAGCATGGCCAAGAAAAGATCGAACCTCCGTTACTGATTTTGGTGGAGGCAGACTCGAAATTAAGTCAATTTTGGCCTTATCAACTGCAATTCCTTTATTAGAAATAACATGCCCCAGAACTATCCCTTGACGAACCATAAAGTGACATTTCTCCCAGTTTAGCACAAGATTTGTTTCTTTACACCTTCCCAAGACAAGAGACAAGTGGTGTAAACATTCATCAAAAGAGGATCCAAACACCGAGAAGTCATCCATGAAAATTTCAAGAAATCGCTCAACCATATCTAAAAATATGCTCATCATGCACCGCTGGAATGTGGCGGGTGCATTATATAACCCAAATGGCATGCGACGATATGCATATGTTCCAAAAGGACAAGTGAATGTGGTCTTTTCTTGATCCTCTGGAGCAATGGGAATTTGATTGTAGCCTGAATAGCCATCTAAAAAGCAATAGTAGCTATGACGAGCAAGTCTCTCAACCATCTGATCAATAAATGGCAAAGGAAAGTGATCTTTCCTTGTGACCGAGTTCAATTTTCTGTAGTCAATACAAAACTGCCACCCGGTGGTCATTCGGGTGGGGACTAATTCATTATTATCATTTTTTACTACTGTGATTCCTGACTTCTTAGGAACAACCTGAATGGGGCTGACCCAAGTGCTATCTGATATGGGGTAAATGAGGCCAACATCTAACAATTTTAGCACCTCGGTTCTGACGACCTCCTTCATATTAGGGTTAAGTCTGCATTGCATTTCACGGGAAGATTTTGCATACTCCTCAAGGTAAATGTGATGCATACACAGAGCAGGACTTATACCCTTAATGTCTGCTATTGGCCACCCCAAAGCTGTCTTATGTTCACGAAGAACATTAAGCAACTTGCCTTCCTGTTCTGAATTAAGGTCTGAAGAGATGATAACAGGCAAGGTATCAGTAGAACCTAAAAACGCATATTTAAGTGTATCAGGTAATGGTTTTAGGTCAAGTGGGGGTGGTTTTTCAATAGATGGGACAAGTTTAGACTCGGGAACTGGAAGAGGTTCCACCCTGGCTGTCCATTTAGTTGGGTCCAATATAGGGGTAGAGTCAAGCAATGCATTGACGTCTCTCATGGACCCTTCGATGTCAAAGTCTAAGCCAAAATGAGTTAAACATGTTTGGAGGGGATCATCATTTAAAACAGTTTGCAGAGATTCTTCCACTAAACTTTCAATCATATTTACTGCAAAAGAATCATCCGTCTCCGGGGGTTGTTGTCTAACATTAAAGACATTGAGTTTGACCTTTAAATTGCCAAAAGATAACTTCATAACCCCATTTCTACAATTTATTATGGCATTGGATGTGGCTAAGAAGGGCCTTCCCAAAATCACAGGGATCTGACTACCAGGATTCTGCACAGGTTGGGTATCTAAAACAATAAAGTCTACGGGGAAGTAAAATTTATGCACCTGAACCAGAACATCCTCAATAACACCGCGTGGAACTTTAACTGATCTGTCCGCAAGTTGCAGTGTTATGGTAGTCGGTTTCAACTCTCCTAATCCAAGTTGCTCATAAACAGAGAATGGTAGCAAATTTACACTAGCTCCTAAGTCCAACAATGCCCTCTCCACAGTTTGGTTTCCTATAACGCATGAAATTGTGGGACATCCTGGATCTTTAAACTTAGGAGGAGTGTTATGCTTAATAATTGAGCTAACTTGTTCAGTGAGAAACACTTTCTTGTGTGCATTCAATTTTCTTTTCTGGGTGCACATGTCTTTTAAGAATCTTGCATAAGCGGGAACTTGCTTAATAGCATCGAGCAATGGAATATTAATTTGCACTTTCTTAAAAATTTCCATTGTCTCATCAAGTTTGTTCCCTTGAGATGTTTTTGCAAGTCTTTGAGGAAAAGGTGCCTTGGGTATATAGGGTGGCATATGGCTAGACTCAGGACATGACGAAGCTTCTAGGCTCTTCTTCGATGTATTAGGACTCACGTCTGGTCTAGTGGTGTTCTCTTGGTCCTCACCCTTTCTAGCGATTGTTTCTATGGCAGTCTTAGGTGGTTCAACATTGTTGTCAATTTGTTTTCCAGTCCTAAGTGTAGTTATGGCTTTAACTTGCGCTGGAGGTTGGTCTTGACAAGAATTAGATCCCACTTCAAATTGTCCATTGGGATTAGCTACAGGTTGACTAGGGAACCTACCTTTTTCCCTCTCATTTAATGCAGAAGCCAATTGACCCATTTGAAGTTCCAGCTTCGCAATTGCTTGCGAGTTGGCATGTAACGAATGTTGGGTATCTTTTTGAAATTGTAGAGAGCTTTGCATGAACAAATTCAAAGTATCCTCAAGAGATGGTTTCTTGGGTTGTGTAGGGAATGTTTGAACTTGTTGAGGGTAAGATTGATTGGGAGGGTACCCTGGAGGTCCTCCTTGATGCGGTCCTTTGGACCATAAAAAATTGGGATGCCTTGCCCAACCTGGGTTATAAGTTTCCGAATATGGGTTATTGCCAGGTCGAGGAAAGGCATTTATAGCATTAGCCTGATCGCTATTGTATTCCACTCCAGAGGTGTTAGAAGGACAGTTTTGTGTGACATGGGAGGGGTTAGAGCAAATAGCACACATATTGACATGTGATGGCATTTGGGGCCCACCAGCAGACATCAACGCATCAAAGCGTTGTGTCAGGCTGTCGATCTTGGAAATCAAATGTGCATTATTGTCTACCTCATATACGCCTCCTTTCTTTTGAAAAGGAAATGTTCTGTCAACTCTACTTGAGCAATCCCATTGCTGAGAATTCTCGCATAGAGTCTCAATAAAATCCCATGCTTCTTCGGCACTCTTCATCATAACTGACCCACCACTAGCGGCATCAACCATTTGACGGTTCTGAGGTGTTAAACCGTCATAGAAGAATTGAACTTGTTGCCACTTTAAAAATCCATGGTGTGGACGCTTAAGGAACAAATTCTTCCATCTTTCCCAACACTCATAAAAGTGTTCACCCTCCTTCTGCATGAAATTTGTAATTTCTCTACGAAGGGCATGAGTTTTATGAACAGGGAAGAATTTGTTCAAAAAATTTTCAGCTAATTGATCCCAACTCCTAATTGTTCCAACTTCTAAAGAGTTCAACCATGCTTTCGCTTTTTCTTTCAAAGAAAAGGGAAAGAGGCGCAACCTAACAGATTCATCAGAGAAATTTTGGAATTTAAATGTAGCACAAATGTCAAGGAACTCTTTAACATGATTATAGGGATCTTCTTTATTGGAACCATAGAATGTGGGCAAAAGTTGCATCACCCCTGGTTTCAACTCAAAGTGGTGTGCCGTGGTGAGCGACAACACTATGCAAGAAGGTGAGTTGAATTGAATGGGGGATGAATAATCTTTTAATGTCTTCCTCACATTCTCATTTTCCATGTTACCTAATTGATTTGTAACATCCATTGTATGTTTGAGTCTTGCTTTGAAAGTTCTTTCAATTTCTAGGTCAAGAGGTGCAAGCTTTTCACCCAGTGACCGACGACCAAGCATACACTAATTAACGGCACTAAAAATTATATACCTGGAACAAACCAAAAAATCGCAACTAACACAAGCATGCAATCACAGAAAGCAATATAAACATACCAAGCACCTAGAAAAATTAAAAAAAGAAGGAAAAAGAAAGCAAACGAGGGGAAGGGGTGGCCCTTCCAACGTTGGCGAGAATTTCGCATCTTCTCTTACTCCTACAAAAAGACAAAACACTAATAAGCAACAAAAATTAAACTAAATTAAACTAAAACTAAACTACTCTAAGAATTTGGTAAATTATCCGACGCAGTCCCCGGCAACGGCGCCAAAAACTTGATGTAAATTTTATTATAATACTCGCAAGCGCACGAATCTAATGCAGAATAGTGGCTACGAGGTCGATCCCTCAGAGACTTAGTAAGATATTCAACCTAATTCTAGAGTATGTAGCAAGCAACAATGAAATGAAAAGTTCTAATTTTTATTTTCTTTTTAAGCAATCAATTGTTCAACTAAACTAAAAACACAAAAATTAACTAAACAAAAGATAAAATAATAAAAAGCCTGTTTGCTGTTTTGAGTCTGTCTGTAATCCCGTCTTGCTTTGTTCTCCCCTCCACCTTCTGCAACAGTCTCTCAACTGCACGCCTCAACCGATCTGCTCTTTCTCTCGAATAGAACATACAGTCCCCAATTCCAGCCAAAAGTAAGCTCTCCTTCTCTATTCGTGCAGCAATTTTCCTTCGCTTGAAAACAATCCTGCTTCCCTCTCTCGAGCAAAAGCAAACCCCCCTTCTACTCCTCCTCAACTGCCCTCTGTAATCAATCTATCTTGCCTCTCTCGAGCCAAACAGATCTGATTGCAGTGAATTTCGGCCCCCTCTCTCTCGAGCAGAACGGCCTCCCTTTCGTCTACCACAGTCAGAACTCCTCCCCCAGAAACAGAGCCGCCTTCTTCCTCCTCTGCCTCTCGACAGAACAGCCAGGACCCTTTTTCTCTCTCGATGCTCTGTCTTTCAACACAAACAGTCCCCTTCCAACGTCTGCTTTGCTCTCTCGAGCCAAAGCAGCCTTTTCTTCCCCCGATTCCAATCAACTCCGTCGGCTAGAACAGAGCCGCCACCCAAACAGTTCTCCTCCTCCACCTTCAGCACAGCCAGCAAAAACGAGTCCCCCACAGAACAGACGCTTCTCTTTGATCTCTTATAGACGAGCGCCCCTTTTGACAGCAGAACTTTCCATTCTCAACACAAGCCCAAGCTTTCCAATTCCTTCCAATTCAAGACTTGCCCGAACCAGCCCAGCATTCCAATTTCTATTCTTTTCCTCTCAATCGAACCAGAATCGTGATGCTGCTTCGGATTTCTGATCATCTCCTCCATCTCCGGCGACCCATGGCCATGTCTATCGGCTGATTTCGAACCCAGCCGTCACCGTTGATGCTCTTCAATCCGCCGTTGGGTCGCCGTCAATCGTGAGCCTCGTACTGTTGGTTGTCATTGCTGAGCTTTCCGCCAAGACCCATCGCCGAAAACGGGACCCATTGCCGCTCTCTGTCTGTCGATCACCGCAGCCTCGAGCAGAGCTGCTGCGCTGTGATCTTGATAACACCAAAATGGTCGCATTGCCGTCTCAATCCGCCGCCACCGACCTCCTCACGATCGCCGTCATCGTCGGCGCCCATCGGCTGCCTGACCCATAGCCCACGGCCGCCGGATTTCAGCCTCCGGTGCTCGAACAGAGCCTCGCTTGGAGGCTCTGTTTTCTCCTGTTCCAGGCGCCCGAGCCATCGGGCTCGGGTTTCTTTTGAATTTTCTTTTTTTATTTTCGGACCAGACCGGTTACTGAACCGCTGACCCGGTTCTTTTCTCTTCTTTCTTTTTTTTTCTTTTCTTGGGTTAAAACCCGTCGTACCAACCACGTCCGTCGGATCTTCGATCTCTTCACATGAGCTGATTGACGCGTAATTGTGAATCTGAAACATGGAGCTCTAAGACCTGTATGAATAAAATTAAAATCGTAATTAGACGCATAATAAAACATGATTCTATTAAAACCAATTAATGCATCTAAATAACTCAATTAAGCGCGTTTAATTAACAAACTCCTAATTATTCACTTAACATAGATAAACATTAATTATCCTCACTTTAACTAAAAATACGACTAACATATAGGTAGAAAGGCATATAAAAATGTGTATATTTTGCATATATCACAAGACAAGAAGAAATTCATGGTGGAGGTAAGAAATTTCTTTTGGGATGATCGATATCTTTTTAAATATTGTCCGGATCAGATTATTAGGAGATGTGTGCCAAATGAGGACATTCACAGTGTCATTTCTTTCTGCCATTCAGAAGCTTGTGGTGGTCATTTTTCTGCTAGAAAAACTGCTGCTAAAATTTTACAATGTGGATTTTATTGGCCTACCCTATTTAAAGATACTCATGATTTTTGTCGTACTTGTGGACGTTGTCAACAGCTTGGTGGAATAACTCGTCGGAATATGATGCCTTTAAACCCCATTTTAGTGATTGAAATATTTGATGGTTGGGGTATTGATTTCATGGGCCCATTTCCACCTTCGTTTGGCTATCTGTACATCTTAGTGGCTGTTGACTATATTTCCAAGTGGGTAGAGGCCATTCCTTGTAGAAATAATGACCACAAAGCTGTTATAAACAATGTTATTCTACTCTTGGGTTCGATCAAAGTTACAATCATAAGTGATGGGGGTTCTCATTTCTGCAATAAACCTTTTGAGGCATTAATGAAAAAATATGGAATTACTCATAAGGTGGCTATCCCTTATCACCCACAAACAAGTGGGCAAACTGAAGTTGCCAACAGAGAGATTAAACACATTTTAGAGAAAACGGTTAACCCAAATCGCAAGGATTGGTCTCTGCGGTTAACAGATGCACTTTGGGCATACCGTACAGCTTTTAAATCTCCTATTGGTATGTCCCCTTATAAACTTGTTTATGGAAAAGCTTGCCACTTGCCTGTGAAGTTGGAGCAGAAGGCATATTGGGCTATCAAAATGTTTAATTTTAATTTGGATGATGCCAGTTTTCTGCGTAAGCTCCAATTAAATGAATTAGAAGAAATCAGGAATGATGCATATATGATTTCAAAAATTTACAAAGAACGAATGAAGGTTTTGCATGATCAACACATTCATCGAAAAACTTTTGAACCTTCACAAAAAGTTCTTTTGTATAACTCTAGATTGCATTTATTTCCTGGTAAGCTCCGTTCTAGATGGACTGGTCCATTTATTGTTAAGACTATTTATCCTCATGGAGCTATAGAAATTGAAAATCCATTGAATGGCAATGTGTTTAAAGTAAATGGTCAAAGACTTAAGCCATTCCTGAAATTGATTCCCTCAGAAGTGGAGAGTATTCCTCTGTCTGATCCCACTTATCATGATTGAATACTCTTACACTCAGTCTGGCTGAAGACAAGAAACTTAGCGCTCCTGGGAGGCAACCCAGCTTTTAATTTGTTTTTAGGATACTTATTAGTTAGATGATGTTTTCTGGTTGGATATTGTGATTGCTCTCATCTTTTTATTTGTTGATGTTTTTCACTCGCATGGGATTTTAGCAATTTGCAGTTCTCCAGGTAACATCTATCCTTTATTTTATTTATTTATTTATTTTATCCTTCATTTCATTCTTAACATTGAGGACAATGTTTAGTTTAGGTTTGGGGGTATATAGGAATAACATTGTTTATTTTCAAAAAAAAAATAAAAAAAATTAAAAAAATTAAAAAAAAAGAAAAAAAGAAAAACAAATAAAAATTTGATTAGTTTTTAGGTTTGTTTGTTAGTATTTTTTATAGGTTTTGATAGTTTATCCCGTGATGATGCATATTCTAATTTTTAAGAGATTAATTTACATTGGAAGTGTAAGTATACTGGAGGATAGAAACATTTAACTGAGCATATCTTTCTATTACAGTCCTCTTGGATCATGTGCTTGAGCTAATAAAATTCACTCACACACACTAGTACATAAAGTAATACCCTCTAGAGATTTGTTGAATACTAATCTTCAGTGGGATGTCTTTAGTCATAGTCATTAGATGATATGTGGTTATTGTTGAGCTTAAAAGATCAGGATAGACCATTTACTTGGCTATGGCAAGGGCTTCGAACCGGAAATAGGTTGAGAGTATAATATAACCTGGGCATGATAAGATTGCTGGAAAATATGAATGTTGATGAAAAAAATGATAAAAAAAAATGAAAACAAAAAGCTAGAATGGGGCTGCTTGACTTTATAGGATTAACTTAGGCTGATGCTCGGGCCCGAAGCGGTCTCTTAAAACCTAATGCCCTAAGCCAACTGTGCTAGGAGCCATTGGCCTGAGTCATTGCTAAACCTAAGCATCTTGAAGTCAGGCCTTACACAGTCCTGCTGAAAATAGAAAAAAAGAAAAAAAAAAGTCTATGATGTATTATTCTCCAAAATCTAGAATGTTGGACCCGAAGGAGGCGCGCAGATTTGTGCTATCATGAACCTAAAGATTACGATGACTATGTAGATTTTGATTTTCTTTGGTTAATGGGTAACACTGGATATGTGTAAAACAGAAATTTAGGGTGTATTGCTACAATGTTCTACACTTTTACTATTTAAATTATCATTTTATATCATATTGAGCAGAAATTTCCAAGATGAAGGTGTAGAATAAAACCACTTACTTGAGGGCTTCTATATTCCAGTTGATTATAAATGCAAGTACATGTGGTTGATTTTCTTAAACATTGTGGTTTGCATTTGAAGGGATAATAAGTTTGATTGTTTTGAAGTGTTTATTTTATTTTTGCACTTAGATTAATAAGGTTAATTTCGTAAGTACATGTTTGTGGGTAGCATGGCTGTAAACCCTCACGAGACAAAACTCGTCCTAGTAGGGACACCTAGGGGTTTAACGGCTTGTTGCATATGCTCAATGCAATCGTGTTCCCTACGAAAGTGGTATTTACTTTTCTAGTTTAATTTACTTTAGTTTTGTTTTGTGTGATTTTTGTTTTGTTTGTTTTGCTCGGGGACTAACAAAATATAGGTTTGGGGGTATTTGATAAGCATAAAATATACACATTTATATGCCTTATTTACCTATTTGCTAGTGTAGTTTTTGTGATAAAATAAGAATAAAATGGGTTATTTGTGATTAGGATAGTAATTAGGGGATTAATAATTAATTTACTTTAATTAACTATTTTAGATGCATTATAGAATTTAATGAATCATATTTTTATTATGCGTCTAATTTTGGTTTGGTTTTATCATTGTAGGTTCAGAAAATACAGATTGCAGATCGGCAGCAGAAGAGCACTTAGGCGGGTTTTGAATTGCCAGACTAAATCAAGAGCAGAGATCGAGTGTAGAAAAAGATCTAAGCCGTTGATGTTCACTTAAAAGAAGACGGGCACGTGAAATTAAAGGATGAGCATTCATAGTCAATTCGGCGGTGGAGATCGTTACAACGGGTTTTATTAAAAAAAAGAAAGAGAAAAGGATGAAAACCGGCTGATCCGGTTTGGGTTGAAAAGAAAAAAAAAATAAAAAAAACGAAACAACCCGAGCCGATGGCTCGGGTGTCGAACAGAAAAAAAAAAAAACAGAGAGCGCTCGAGCTTCTGCTCGAGCGCCGGCGGGACAGAGGATCCCGGTGAAGCAATGAGCGACGACAACGGCGGCGATGTCTTCACGGCCATGGCGGAATGGCGGCTATGAGGATGACGGCAGCGCTCGTACCGACGGCGGCAGCCACGATGGCGCGAGGAGGAGCAAAACAGCAAAAGGAAAGTTCTTGATTTGGAAGGTGCGACTGAGCCAAATCGGGAAGGTTAAAAGGAGCTGCAATTGCAGATTTATCTCAGAATAGTAAGCTTCCATTGGGTGTTTTCGATTGAATAAGAAAAAAATTAGATTTTGGCTCTGTTTGTAAGTGACATATTCGGTGATTTCGGCCCTGTTTTGAAGAGGAAAGATCGGATTTTTCTTTACAAATTTGAACGAAATTTGAATGGAAAACTGCTGTGTTTAGGACGAATTGATGGCATCAATTGGGGCTGCTCTCGAATTGCTATAAAGACCAGAACTTTTGGGCTGAGAAGACGGGTTTTGGACGAAAGGAACAACTGGTTTTTCTCTGTTCTGTTTCAAAAAAAAACAGAGCTGTTTTGGGTGTGTTTGGGTCGTGTTTTTTGGTGATTTTGGCCGGAATTGAAGAGGAAGAAGAGGGGAATCAATTGGAGGAGAGAAGAAGAAGAGATTTGAGGAAGAAAGTCGGAGTTTTGTGCTGATTTTTGACGATGAACAGTGCTACTACAGTAACCTGCATATGCTACAGTAACCGGGCAGTTTGGGGGAGATGATGAACAGTGCTCGTGCTGCTACAGTGTTTCTGCTACAGTGAACAGTAACTGCTACAGTACCAGTGAATAGTAAAACTGCAACAGTGTTTTTCTTCGATGCAATTTCTTCTAAATCTGATTTTTCTCTTGAATATGAATAGCTAAATCTTTTGTCAAAGCTAGAGGTGATATTATTTGATTAGTATTTTTACGTCTATGAAGAAGTGCTTAATACTTATTTGGTTGAATGCGATGTTTTGATAAAGTCATAATCTATACAATTATTTGATTTGTCGTTAACGTAAGGTACGGCTAATGCTTATAATTCCCTGTGATTAGTAGACTCAGCTTGTTAATGATAAATATTCGATCGATATTTTTATGTTAATGGATATGATGAACGTGAATGAAATATCTTCCAATTAGGTCAAATCATTATTTGAATCTAATTGCGTAATTAAAGAGACGTAGAATATTAATTAAATAATTGATCCTTGAAGCTTTGATATCTCTCATCGATTATCTTTGCCTGTCTTTAGTTAGTTTTAATTGAATCTTTAATCATCATTCTAGTAGTTAATTGAATTATAACTTCTCTGCATAATTTCCTGATAAGAATCTTAATTTGTTAAGCTAAGTGTTTAGATTAGTTTGGAGTAGAATAATCCTACATCATTCCCTGTGGTTCGACACTTGGATTCACCGAGTATATATTACAATTTGTCAACCTTCTCTTGGGTTTGATCAAAAGAACTCCTCTATGTTATGGCACAGGCGTTTGGGGCATATCTCCGTTGACCGCTTAAAGCGATTAGTAAAAGAAGGAGTTTTAAAAACTCTTGACTTTATTGATCTTGAGACATGTATAGACTGCATAAAGGGAAAGCAGACTAACAAGTCTTGTAAGGGTGCTAAGAGGCATGATGAGAAATTAGGCACTATACACACTGATATCTGTGGACCGTTTAGTACTCCCTGTCTGAATGGTCAAAGGTATTTCATTACCTTTATAGATGATCATACACGATACATGTATCTTTATCTCTTAAATGAAAAGTCTGAAGCATTTGATGCTTTCAAGACTTATAAGGCAGAGGTAGGGAAACAATCTGGATTGAGTATCAAAATTGTTCGATCAGACAGAGGAGGGGAATACTATGGCAGGTACATAGAAAGTGGACAAAAACCTAGACCATTTGCGCAATTCCTGAAGAAACATGGTATTGTTGCACAATAAACAGTACCAGGCACACCACAACAAAATGGTGTTGCTGAAAGAAGGAATCGCACTTTGATGGATATGGTGAGGAGTATGATTACTAACTCCTCTCTTCCTCTCAAAATGTGGAGTGAAGCCTTAAAGAGAGCCGTGTACATTTTAAATCAAGTTCCATCTAAAGCCGTTTCTAAAACACCCTTTGAGCTATGGAATGGATGGAAACCTAGTTTAGATCATGTGCACATTTGGAGTTGTCCTATTGAGGTTAGGGTGTATAATCTACTTGAGAAGAAGCTTGGCCCTAAGACTGTCAGTGGTTTTTTCATTGGCTATGCAGAAAGGTCTAAGGGTTTTAGGTTTTATTGTCCATCTCACACCCCTACAGTAGTCGAAGCACAGAATGCACGTTTTCTTGAGTATGGCAACTTTAGTGGGAGTATTTCTCCTCAACACATTGTGTTTGAGGAAATACGGGTTCCAGTTATTATATCCACTTTTGGTGGAGGATCAGATGATGTATCACCTATGGTGATTCCAGAACAGCCTATCCACCCTCTACTCTCACCTCCGGATCAAGTTGCTGAATTTCCTATTGCATAGGCCCCTCCACTTGTTGATGAAATAGGACTTCGACGATCCTCAAGAGTAAGGAAATCTGCACTCCCTTCTGACTATGTTGTATACCTCCATGAGTCTGATGAGAATGTTGGACTCAGTCAAGATCCTCTTACATATTCATAGGCTGTGTTTGGAAATAACTCTAGCAAATGGTATGATGCCATGCAGGATGAGATGAAATCTATGGCTGATAATCAAGTTTGGGATCTAATAGCATTACTGCAGGGCGCCAGGGCTCTTGGCTACAAATGGGTCTATAAGACTAAATTAGATCCATCTGGTAACATTAACAGATATAAGGCCCGACTTGTAGCTAAAGGTTTTCTTCAGAAAGATGGTGTTGACTATAATGAAACCTTCTCTCCAGTTTCTACGAAGGATTCATTTAGAATTATTTTGGCCCTTGTAGCTCATTTTGTCTTGGAGTTACATCAAATGGATGTCAAGATGGCGTTTTTGAATGAGGATCTTGAGGAGGAGGTATATATGACTCAGCCTGAAGGTTTCACCTCAGATAAAGGTAGTCATCTGGTTTGTAGACTCAAGAAGTCAATATACGGGCTGAAATAGGCCTCCCGACAGTGGTATTTGAAGTTCAACGATGTTATTACTTCATTTGGTTTTAAGGAGAACATTGTTGATCAGTGCATATGCCTTAAGGTTAGTGGGAGCCGTTACACATTTCTAGTCTTGTATATTGATGACATTCTACTTGCAAGCAGTGACTTAGGGATGTTGCACGAGACTAAGCAGTTTCTTTCTCAGAACTTTGACATGAAAGATTTAGGAGAGGCATCCTGTGTCATAGGGATTGAGATCTATCGTGATAGATCCAGAAGGATCCTTGGGTTGTCTCAACAGGCCTATATCAGTAAAGTTCTAAAACGGTTTAACATGGAAAACTGCTCACCTAGTGCAGCCCCTATTGTGAAGGGTGACAAATTTGGCTTGTTCCAGTGTCCAAAGAATTCTTTGGAATTGGAAAGCATGAAGGAAATTCCTTATGCATCGGCAGTTGGTAGTATGATGTACTTGGAGGTCTGTACAAGACCTGATATTGCCTTTGCTCTGGGAATGTTGGGTAGATACTAGAAAAATCCAGGGATGAATCATTGGAGAGCTGCAAAGAAGGTTATGAGGTATCCACAAGGAACGAAGGATTACATGCTTACATACAGACATTCTGATCATTTGGAACTGGTTGGATATACAGATGCAGACTTTGATGGTTATCTTGACTCGAAAAAGTCGACATCAGGTTATATTTTCCTTTTGGCAGGCGGTGCTATCTCTTGGAAAAGTATTAAGCAAACCCTTACAGCGTCGTTGACATGGAGGTAGAGTTTGTTGCTTATTATGAGGGCACGTCACATGCTACTTGGTTGATGAATCTTATCACAGGACTTACTATTATGGATTCCATATGTAGGCCGTTAAAGATGTTCTGTGATAATAGTGCTGTTGTGTTCTTCACGAAGAACAACAAGAGTGAAAGTCGAAGTAAGCACATCGACATCAAGTATCTTGTTGTTCGGGATCGTGTTAAAGCAGGGACAATTGTTATTGAGCATATAGGCACTGAGTTTATGGTTGCTGATCCAATGACTAAGGGTTTACCCCCTTCTCTGTTTAAGAGTCATGTGGATAATATGGATCTTATTAGCTCATCGTGTATTTGATTTTGCTTATGTACTTCTGGACTTTACTCATTTATCATAGCAGTTACAGTTTGTTTTCTCGCGGTGTGTCTCATTTTTCAGTGCACTTAAAGTATGAGACATTGAAGGGAATGTTCTCCTCTGAGGACGTAACCGCCTTGATTCATGCGATAATGACATTTTGATTGAGTATAAAGTTACCACATATAGTTCGAAGGGTATTTTGTATGATTATGATTTTTTGTATGCGCATACGAAAGTCATTATTAAAGTTTCCCATTACCCACTTGGTTAGTTTAAAGTGGGAGATTTTCTTCTTTATATGGCTCAATTGAGAAGTTGTGCCAAGTGGGAGAATGTTGGGCTTGTTTTTGTAATAAAACATAAAGTGGCCCAACTATCTCAATTGACAGTGTTTTGGGCTTTTACAACTGTCTGGGTAATGGGCCTGAGTTAGAATACCCATTAAGTTGTGGTTTTGTGTGGCAGATCTGAACCATTGGATGACCTATGGATGGACGGTCAGTATTCTAGGGTTCTTAACAGTGGTGTCCTAGTTTAGTTATAAATACACCATTAGCCATCCTAATACGGTGTCTTAAGCGAGATTGCTCTCAGCCAAGTTCTAAACCAGAAACTCAATTGAAGGTTCTAATGGCTACAGGTATGCCTAAATCTCTCTTTTGCATTAAGTTCTATCAGTCAAGGCATTGGGAATGATGGCGTCAATCATGGTTTCAAATCTTGGCAAAAATAAGCCTTTTTTACATAAAAAAATACTGGTTTGCCTATTGAAACTCCGAACCGGACCAGTCCGGTTCTTCGGTTTAGCAAGTCAACCGGTTGGGAAATAAATCAGCCGGGTCAAGATCTATCTACCGGTTATGGGTTTCTGTGATCGAACCGGCCAGTCCGGTCCAGTTTAAAAAACCATGGTCTATACATGCGTGTGGCCTTGTTTGTGGACCAACCTCAAATGTGTTGAATTTTAGGGAGGTTTTTCCATATTACCTGGCCAATGAGCCTGAATTGCCATATTACCTGGTTTTTCTGGGCTTATCTCATATAACTTGGTTTCGTGATGTAGACAATAATCTACAGGTAATTCTATTATAGGAGAAAGGGGAGAAAGAGTAGGATTAAGGATAAGAAAGATTAATATTAAACTAAACTATAAAATAATTATTCTATTGATCAAGAATAATGAATTAGGGAAGACCATTTACATATTTATACACTCTAAACTATTATCCAATTAATTATTAAAAGTAATAACTTATTTATAAGTCTAATTAGACTAGGAAACTAATAAGACGGGCCATAACATTCCACCAACGTTTCAGCATCACCTTGTCCTCGAGGTGTTTGTATTTTGTATCGAAGGTGAGAATGCGTGAGGCTCAACTTCATCAAAATGCGGTAGGCCCACAAATGCTCTAGTAGATGAGTCGCCACAGCACACGTCTGCAAATTTAAAAATAAAACTAAACCAAAAAATAATTATTCCATTGATAAAGCATAATGAATTAGGGAAGACCCTTTTATATATTTATAGACTCTAAACTATAATCCTAATTGACAGAGGAGTCTAGTCCTAGGAATCTAACTAATGAAGGAAAACAATAACTTATTTATAATTTTAATTAGAGTAGGAAACTAAGAAGACGGGTCATAATATTTCGGCACTTGATTTGCCCATTTTCCCCTCCTCAACCCTAACCGTAAAACTTTTCGGTCAAGTTTCATGTTTTAAGTTTTACACTTCAACGAATCATATCTTCTTCATTTATACTCCGTTTTTGCCCAATGTTTTTTGTTCTTTCTTATTTTTAATGCTCTTTCTTATCATTATGATATCCTATAAAAAAATACCACAAAATCAACGATAAATAGCATATGGTGGCTCAACATTTTTATGATATTATCATTATAAAAAAGAGCACTAAAAATAAAGAAGAATGAAAAAATAGGGGAAAATAGATCATAAATGAGAAAGATATGTACCGTTGAAGTTTGTCCCACTAAAATGCTATCATGCAATAGATTACATGAGAGCACTTTATATCGTGTAATCGATTACACGATAGCGTTTTAGTGGGACAAACTTCAACGATGTATATCTCTTTCATTTCTAATCCATTTTCGTCCATTTTTTTCATTCTTCTTTATTTTTAGTGCTCTTTTTATAACGATGATATCATAAAGATGTTGAGCCACCGCATGTTATTTATCGTGGAGTTTGAGGTATTTTTTTTCGATAGGATATCATGACAAAGAGCATTAAAAATAAGGAAGAACATAAAAAATGGGCAAAATCGGATCAGAAATTAGAGAGATATATATCGTTCAAGTTTGTATCGCTAAAACGCTATTGTGTAATCGATTACACGATAGACAGTTCTATTGTATAAGCGATTACACAATAGACAGTTCTATAGTGTAATCGATTTGGCTATCGTGTAATGGGCTATCGTGTCTTCGATTACACAATAGCGTTTTAGTGGGACAAACTTTAATTAGGCAAAAATGGAGTAGAAATAAAGGAGATATGATTCGTTGAAGTGTAAATCTTACAACTAGGCAATATGAAAACTTGACTGAAAGGTTTTAGGGTTAGGGTTGAGGAGGCCAAAATGGACAAATTAGGTGCCGAAACCAGGTTATATGAGCTAAGCTCGAAAAAATCAGGTATGGCAATTCGGGCTCATTGTCCAGGTAATATCGAAAAACCTAAAATTTCAGGTTCATATTAGAAATGTGTTGAATTTCGAATGGTAGATCTCGGTCATCCGAACTCAAAATCAGGTGTCTTGGTGGCACTTGTTCGTTTTTGAGACTAGATGTGCTTTCTCAGAATTACATAAACCTTCTAATCTACACATGAAATATGCATTTTATTATCTCCTAAATTTGTATTTATGTTAGTGTTATTAAAATTAGTGGTACGTTAATGTAATTTTTGGTTTTTGTAGGAAACAAGAGAAAGATGCAGAAATGAGGTGAAAAATGACTTCAATGGTTAAATCTTCATAACTTCGTATGCATGTCTCTGATTGGATTGATTCAAGCTTCATGTTAAATTTCAATAAATCAGCTTTCCAACGCCATCAATCGCGTGGAATTCAGAGCGGAAAGTTATGACCATTTGAAAATTATGAATATTAACAACGATCAATCGGACATTCAACGCAATCGATCGCCAGAGCCGGGAAAATAGTGTTAATGAAGGAACGATCGATTGGCACTTAAAGTGATCGATCGTATCTACTGGAGTTTTTGGATGTACGCGAAACAGTAGAATCAATCGATCGGATGGCGAGATGAAAAGATCGATTGATCGGTAGATACAGTAGGAATTAACGAAGGAAAGTGATTGATCGGTAAGCGATCGATCGGCAATACTGAGCGAGCAATCGGTTACTGCGGCAAAAACTTAAATCAAGCCTATTTTGACTCGGATTTAGAAGGGGACTTCGTGGTTTCTTTTCAAATACATATAAAAGCTTTAAGGGAGAACGTAGGGGGGATCTTGAGTGGTTATTAGAGAACCTATTTTGGAGGCTAGAGCAAATGAGAGAAGAAGAAGAAGATGATGAAGAACATGATGATTGTTTCTCTCTCAATGCAAGGCTAAACTCCTTTTCAAGGCATAGATGAAGTCCAATAGACTGGTTGTATAGTCTCTTTTCTCTCATATTATATTTACTCTAGTTGGTGTATGACTCTTTATTATGCAATTAAAGTTAATTCATTGAAGTTTGTTCTTTGTACTTGATAGAGACAAGAGTGAATTAATTGGATGTCAATCTAAAAGAGCACTTGCGTGTCCGAGATAAATGTGAGTAGTCTGAAGTGTCATCTATTAGTAAGGATTCATTAGTTTATACTCCAGAGATAGATCATAATTCCATGTGCTTAATTGATTTATGTGTTACGTCCGAGAGGAGAGTACTATAATTTGAGTTGACAAGTGTATGTCCGAGAGGAATATGCTAGCTAATTAGGAATTTATTCACAAGAGAAAGAGAGAGGCGATACACTAGTTTATTGTGGTGGATTCGGAGCCTTGGTATCTTTCATATTGATTAATCTCAGCTTAGTTTAGATAAAGCTCACCGCTTTCCTTAGATTAAATAAAAGCTGCAACTTTTCTCTTAAATTTGGTAGAGTATTCATCCGTCCCTGAGGTTCGACAACCCTTTGATACTCGTTGTAGTACAATTGCCTTGTGCACTTGCAAGGGTTTAAATATTAAACGATCAAGTTTTTGGCGCCGTTGCCGGGGACGGAAGCCAATAATTTACCAAATTCTTAGTGTAGCTTAGTTTTAGAGTAGTTTAGTTTACTTTAGATCTCTTTTTAGTAGCTTAATTCTGTTTGTCTTTCTTCTACAGGATCAAGAGAGGACGTGGAATTCTCGCTAACGTTGGAAGGGCCAACCCTTCCCTCTGTTTGCACTCTCTAATCTTTCTCTTTTAGAATAATCTGGGTGCTTGGTGTTTTCAATTTTCTTTCTGTGACTGCATGCCCGTGCTAGTTGTCACTATCTAGGTTTGATGCTTGTTAGCTATCGCTATTAGGACTATTATAGGTTTTATTATTTTTTATTGTGCATGCATGGTCGTCGTTCCTTGAACCCTGACCTGACCTTTGATCCTGATCCTGAGTGCTTGACTGGAACCCTTAGAACTCACAGAAACTCAATCCTTGAATCCCATCATATGGCGGACAACATGAACCTTGGGGGTGGGAATGGTCTGAACCAGAATCCAGTAGTGCCCCATGCCCGTACCCTGTAGGATTACTACCGGCCCACCACCTACACCTCCCCCTCCTGTATCCTCCTGCCTGACACCATGGCTAATTTTGAGATTAAGCCCAACATCATCCAGATGCTGCCAGCTCAATGAGAACCCCTACTGGCATCTGCAAAACTTCCTCAAAGATAACACAATCTTCAAACTTACACTGTCTGATGACCAGGTAAGCCTTAGGTTGTTCCCTTTCACCTTAAAGGATAGGGTCAAGGAATGGCTATACTCCCTTGAACATAATTCTATTTTCACTTGGGAGGAACTTCAAGCCGAATTCTTTAAGAAATACTTTCCTGTAGGACAGACTAATAAGATCCGCAATGAAATCATCACCTTTACCCAGCTACCTAATGACCAATTTCATGAAAGTTGGGAAAGAATGAAAGCCCTACTCCGGTCCTGCCCACATCATGATGTGCCCAAGTGGCAATTAGTGCAGAGATTTCATGAGGGTGTGTGCGACCAACACAAGACCCTAATTGATGCCTCTTGTGGAGGCACATTCATGTAGAAATCTCCAGATGATGCTTGGGATCTACTAGAGGACCTGAGCGAAAACTCTTTACACAGTGCCACCCTCTATAGATCTCAAGGCCATATGCCTGGCAAGAGTGCCTCAAGGGGAGGAATGTATGATGTCAAAGCCACCACCAGTCTAGAACACCAAGTGGCATCTCTGACAGAGAGGTTTGGCAGATTTTTCTCTCAGACTCCATCTTATACCCCAACCTCTCAAGATGTCTGTGCCATTTGTGCCAGCTCTATGCACACCATAGTTGACTGCCCTCAGCCCTCCCTGTATCCAGACCTTATACAGGAGTATGTCAATGTGGCACAAACCTTCCTAAGAGCAAACAACAACCCCTACTCCAACACACACAATCTTGGGTGGCGTGATCACCCTAATTTTTCTTGGAGGCAATCTAATCCAGGGCCTACTTTTAATCAGGCCCCAAGACAAGAGTTCCAAAGCCAACTCCATCCCTACCAACTAGCCTCAGCCCCTTCATTTGGCCAATCTAATAGGTGACCTTCTGTAGAGGACCAGCTAAGCCAAATTTCAGCCACCTTATCTATTGTCCTCACAACATTAACCGCGCTAACAACTGAACATAAGGAGATGAAAACCGAACAAAGAGAGATGCGAGGTGAGCTAAGGACCCAGGCCCAGCTAGTCCATTCCCATACACAATCCATTGCCAAGATAGAGACCCAATTAGGACAGCTAACCCCATCTATGAACCAGAGAGAAGCAGGAACCTTGCCTAGCCAACCCCAGCAAAACCCTAGAGGCCAGTTTGCAGCTGAAGTCTCCAATATCCTCATGATCACGTGCAAGCCATAAATACTTTGAGGAGCAGTAAGCAAGTCGATAATAGGGTTTGAGATTCGTCCGTTGGTCCCTTGAGTGGGAAAATTTCTCCTGAGATAGACAAAGAACCTGTTCCAATCAAACTTGTGCCTGTTAGTTCTAAAACCCTGGAGGATGACCCGACCAAAGCCTATGACAAAGGAGCCTATGTCCCCAGGATACCATTCCTGCAATGCTTGGACAAACCCTCCCCGTTTAGCAAATCTCATCAAAAGACGGAGGAGATGTTCAAGGTGCTCAAGTAGGTTAAGGTCAATCTCCCTTTGTTATATGCAATAAAACAAGTGCCTGCCTATGCAAAATTCCTGAAAGATCTTTGTACACAAAAGTGCAAAGCTAAATCCAATGTGACTAAAAAGGTCTTCCTTACTGAGCAAGTGAGTTCCCGATTGACACATAATCTTCCATCGAAGTATAAGGACTCGGGATGTCCAACAATTTCATGTGTGATAGGGAACCATACTATGGAAAAGGCATTGTTAGATTTGGGGGCGAGTGTCAATTTATTGCGTTACTCTATGTATGACCAACTTGGGTTGGGAGAGTTGAAACTGACTACCATAACACTACAACTTGCAGACCGGTCCATTAAAGTTCCATGTGATGTTATTGAGGATGTTCTGGTGCAAGTTGAAAAATTTGTCTTTCAAGTGGACTTTATTGTCCTAGATACACAACCTATGCAAAACATTGGTAGTCAGATTCCTGTAATTTTGGGAATGCCATTCGTGGCGACATCAAATGCCATTATAAATTGTCAGAATGGGGTGCTGAAATTGTCTTTTGGTAATTTAAATATCAAACTGAATGTTTTTAATGTTCAAAAACAATATCTACCATCAGATGATTCTTATGCAGTTCATATGATTGGCACTTTTGTGGATGGTGCACCTCCATTTATTTATTCTGATGATCCACTTGCAAGTTCTTTCATTTACCCTAATGTGTGCAGTAGGACCACATATGGATTGAATGTTGGATTGAAAGATCCAAAATAAGTTGGACAGATGGAGTTTCAGTCTGGCTGAAGACGTTAAACTTAGCGCTTGGTGGGAGGCAACCCACGTATTCAGGTGTATTCTCTCATTTTCTTCTTTTCTGTGTTATGATATCATTGTTATTTTATATTTTGTTTACATTGAGGACAATGTTCATAATAGGTTTGGGGGAGACGATATTACTTGCATAAAAAAATAAAAAAATTGAAAAAAATAAAAATAAAAACTTTATTAGTTTTTAGGATTGTTTGTTAGTACTTTTTATAGGTTTTGATAGTTTATCCCATGATAATACAAGCTTCAATTCTTAAGTGATTAATTTGCATCGGAAGTGTAAGTATACTGGAGGATAGAAACACTTAACTAAGCATATCTTTTTGTTATAGTCCTCTTGGAACAGGTGCTTGAACTAAGAAAACTCACTCACACAAACTAGTACATAAAGTAATGCCATCTAGAGATTTGTTGAATACTAATCTTCAGTGGGATATCTTTAGTCAGAGTCATTGGATGATGTGTGGTTGTCTGTTGAGCTTAATAGATCATAATAGACCATTTATTTGGCAATGGCAGGGGCTTGGAACCAAAAATAGGTTGAGAGTATAATACAACATGGACAAAATAAGATGTGATGGAAAATATGAATGCTGCAAATGAAAAAAAAAAGAAAAAATGAGAAAACAAAAAGAAAGAAAAGGGTTGCTTGACTATTATAGGATTAACTTAAGGGTGATGCTCAGGCCCGAAGCAGTCTATACTTAACCTAATGCCCTAAGCCAACTGGTTGGGAGTCATTGGCTTGAGTCATTGCTAAACCTAAGCATCTTGAAGTCAGGCCTTACACAGTTCTATTGAAAAAAAAGTCTATGGTGTATTATCCTCTCAAATCTAGATGTTGGACCCGAAGGAGGCGCAGGCATTTGTGCTACCATGAACGAAAAGCTTACGATGACTATGTAGATTCTGATGTTTTTTGGTTAATGGGTAACACTGAATCTATGTGAAATAGAAATTTAGAATGTATGACTACAATGTTATACACTTTTTACTATTTACATTATCATGCTATATCATATTTGAGTAAAAATTTCTAAGATGAAAGTGTGGAATAAAACCACTCACTTGAGGGCTTCTATATTCCCGTTGATTATGAACCAAGTACTTGTGGTTGATTTTCTTCAGCATTGTAGTTTGTTTTTGTCGGGATAATAGGTTGATTGTTTTGCAATGTTTTATTTTATTTTGTTTGCATTTAGGTTAATTGCATAAGTACATGTTTGTGGGTAGCATGGCTGCAAACCCTCACGAGACACAACTCGTCCTACTAGGTCCACCTAAAAGTTTAACGGCTTGTTGCATACGCTCAATGCAATCGTGCTCCCTACGAAAGTGGCATTTACGTTTATGCATTAGTTCCTTTTGTTTGATTGTTTGGTTTTGTTTATGTTTTGTTTTATTAAGGACTAGCAAAATGTAGGATTGGGGGTATGATCTACACATGAAATATGCATTTTATTATCTCCTAAGTTTATGTTTATGTCAGTGTTTGATTAGAATTAGTGCTACTTTAATGTAGTTTTTGGTTTTTATAGAAAACAAGAGTAAGATGCATAAATGAGGTAAAAAGTGACTTTAATGGTTAAATCTTCATAACTTCGTGTGCATATCTCTGATTGGACTGATTCAAGCTTCATGTTAAAGTTCAAGAAATTAGCTTTCCAACACCACTGACCGCGCGCAATTCAGAGTTCAAGAAATCGATCGCCCGAGCTGGGAAAATAGTGTTAATGAAGGAACGATCGATTGGCACTTAAAGTGATCGATCGTATCTACTCGAGTTTTTAGATGTATGCGAAACAGTAGAATCGATCGATTAGCCTGCGAGATGAAATGATCGATCGGCGGGATAACGTAGGAATTAACGAAGGAAAGTGATTGATCGGTAAGTGATCGATCGGCAATACGGAGCGAGCGATCGGTTACTGCGGCAAAAACCTAAATCAAGCCTATTTTGACTCGGATTTAGAAGGGGACTTCGTGGTTTCTTTTCAAACATATATAAAAGACTTAAGGGAGAACATAGGGGGGGATCTTGAGTGGTTATTAGAGAACCTATTTTGGAGGCTAGAGCAAAGGAGAGAAGAAGAAGAAGAAGAAGATGATGAAGAACATGATGATTGTTTCTCTCTCAATGCAAGGCTAAACTCCTTTTCAAGGCGTAGATGAAGTCCAATAGACTGGTTGTATAGTCTCTTTTCTCTCATATTATGTTTACTCTAGTTGGTGTATGACTCTTTATTATACAATTAAAGTTAATTCATTGAAGTTTGTTCTTTGTACTTGAGAGAAACAAGAGTGAGTTTGTCACGTCCCAAAAATTCCGGCCTCGTCGGAGTGCGGAAGACATTTTTTTTTCTTTCATGAGTATTTTTTGAGGCCAAAAACTCTGAGATATGAACGAATACTCGAACATCCCGTCTAATACATCACCATGAATAGATGTGTACTCGACATAACACAATTAAGTCTTTAAATTACATCATTAACACATATGAAATGAGAACATAACAATCTTAAATTAATCCATAATACAATACAATCAAAATCATTAAAATGCTTTGGCCAACTTGCCAATAATATTAGCACTAAATTTAAAATAACAAAGATAGCTTTATTTTCCACGACTGTCTTCGAGTCTTCCATTATCTGCACTTGCCATAGCTATACTTTCTCCATGCCTGCATCAGAGGATGCTTGAGTATTCCGAAGAAATACCCAGTAAAATACAAAAACCCACAAGAACAGAATATACAATATAGGACAAATAGTAGGGTTTAATATGAGACAGTTGAATAATCAAGAATATTTGAACTGAGCAATAAGAATTCCATTATAAGAGGAAATAACATCATCAATGAAGACTCCTAAACATCCAAAGTGGAAGGAGAGAATGGTCAAAATACGAAAGGCTCCAGGCATCTATAGTGCAAGGAGTTACAATTTCTGCTCGCTGAATTTACCAACCCCCTGTGGTAAAATATACCAGAATCATGTTAGAGGTTCTCCCTTCGGAACCCGGCCACGCGTCTAGGCATGCTGCACCATCCAAGCTTACAGGCACAATGGGCGGAGACTGCAGACCTTCCATAATGTCATACAGCCTAAACGTACGTATTTGCCTCCCTTCGGGCAATAAGGAATCAAAATTCCATAAATATTGGAGGTCATGCTGGACCTAGCAATGGCTCGTGAGCATACTATGATTCCACCGAACAATTAGTGGAGAAATAAGTCAATGTCAAATTGGACAATGTTTCAACAATAGCAGAGGTCCCAACTTTCTTAGAATAGGGTGACTCTTACTTTAATGACTCACTCATGGAGTATGAATAGAATATCAAAGACTCTCAACAACATATGACTCATGTTCTGGGGCATGAATAGAATAGCAAAGACTCTCAACAATGACCATGTTATGCATGCATAGCCCTAGATAAGACTTATGAAGAAAGACTTGATCAAGAATTGTCTTTCAAGACTCAAAGAAAACTCAAGTTATATTATAAAGAATATCAAGTTCTGGTTTCAAAGAAGACTTGGCTCAAACTGAAGTTTCTCAAATGAAAGGAAATGCATTGATCAAATACCTGATGAAAAGACTTCAAGGTTTTAAACTTTGGTCAAAGAGAAATAGATGGTTCGGTTTCCAATTGTAAATATAAATCGAGTCAATATCACCAGTGGAACATATAAGACTTGATGAACATCAAACCACTCACCATTAGCCCGTGATTATATAGTATTATACTTAGTCCATCTTATAGTAATACTTACTTAAAGTCTTATATAATACATATAAAGTTCTTAGTATACTTATTATAGCATAAGTTATTGCTTTGATAAAGTTTTCCCAACCTTTACTATAATTACAGTGTTCTATTTTTACATATTAGTCAAATTCCGACCCTTACCAACATCAAAACAAAGGAATTAGATTCTAAAATTTTTACTGCGATTACTCCTATGTGTCTAATTTACAACCCAACAAACGGCATATTTTTATGATTTTTATATAATTAGTTACCAATATTTTAATGAAGGTCGTCAGGCAGAAACAGTTCTGGCCGAGACTCTTAATCATAGTTCTAATCAAATTGTGAGTGTGTTTACCCCATAATCCGTTCATACATAGCATACTTGAATATCTTCCATATCTTACTTATTTCAGAACTTTATTAGGTATGATATGTCATAATATTTACAAGGATTGATGTGTACTTTCATTATCTTAATTCATCTCACACACATACCTCTTTTTCTAGTTGCATAAGTCAAATTGGAAAACTAATTAAGGACATATAAACACACAAGGTCACAGAATTGACTTGACACAAACGCTCCATTTAACAACCAGTAGGTTCATGACACCAATTTATAAAGTATATTCTAGTTATAATCCCATTTAGTTCCCATTAATGAACATCATCAATTATTGAAGACTTATATTGAGGAAGTTGACATAATTCCACGATGAACTAGGACAATAAAATTTGGACAGCAATGTCAGAGACCAAAAGGGACACAAGGAAGCTTCAAAGAGGACTCCAAACAATTTAAACTTCCCATCATTGGACTAGCATGTGTAACAATTAGGAATTAGAACATCAAGGTTCACACGATTGAGCAATAGCACGCAATAACTGAATAACTCAAAAGATTGGCATTTAGCGATTGACTCTCATTAAGATTCACAATTATAAATCAATATATTGACACAAGAAACACTTGAATAAGGTATGAAATTCAGATCCAAGAGTGTGGGAAAAATCCTCCTACCTAGTCCAAATGTAGTATCTTCTTGCTTCTTCGCGAAGGCTTTTGATTCCTCTACACGATGCCGCCCCTTAGCGCTTCAATCGTTGACTCTTGAGATGAACAAAAAAGGTGTAAAGCTTGCTGGAACAAAGGAGAAGGAGAAAGTCTTGGGACATTCACAAAGGATTTGGCTTAAAAAATACTAACCAGTCCTCTCTCTTGTGCTTAAATAGACCCAAAACCTACTACAACTAGGATTTCTCCAAATCAAGACTCCTTCCTAATCCAAACTCTCACTACCAATTAAAATCTCTCCCTAATTAGTAAGGGACATTCAGCCATGTTAATCCATTGGTTTCCTCATTTAATTAGGATTTCAAATCTCTAATAAGATTCATTCACTATCTTAATCCTAATTACAGCACACTGTCATACGCATAACAGTCCACTTCCAACTCTTCCCACGGGTAGTACAGCTGGACTTAGGCTCTGAAATGTTTATTGGAGTTATCCCTATGAGTCTAGTTTCTAACCCTACTAATTTTATATTTTTCCGATTTTCCTTGAATTAGTTATGATTTAATTACTTCTGACTATTGACACAAAAATAGTACTGGCTGGGCTTACAATCTTAATCATACTTTACATATCCCGTTCCAAACTAGGAAACTACTATATCTAGGCCAACCAACTAGATGTCCCCTTCGTATTGGTTGATTAAAAAGTGAAATATTTATCTCTTTTTAATTAAGATTTATCTTCCCTAATTATCTCAACCGAACTGATACCTCCCGATCCTCCGCGATACTTACCATATTTACCGCTATTAGGTCAAATTGTAGATTTTGTTCCAAGATTCACTCCAGCCGACTCAAGATCACTCCCACCATCTGAAGATCATCTTATGGCAAGGTTACTCACGTTCATAAATCACCCCTGGGCCAGTGCTACGTAGCTCAGCGCCCAGATCCTGTGTCTTGGCTTGAGTCCTACGCGCACAGGTCTCTGAGGTCCCGCAGTTGCACTACTCGTCATACTAACATGCGTGCATCACTAACCACACATCAAAACCAAATTTACTTTACTAATTAAGAGTAATCCACTGAACACATGCCCTAGCTCTTGGCCCCACTCCTGGCGTCAGGTGTTCTCAGACCCTGGCGCCAGGCTAGCCTCAGCGCCAGGTTGTGCCTAGCGCCAGGACCAACCCTCACGTCCTGGTTTTCTACTACTATTAGCCATGCGATTAACAAATTATATCACATCATTAAATCAAACAACACATCAAAGCACATCGCATAACCAGAAATCAAATAAGGAAATGAAACTTTCTTATTTTAGACTAGTTTCCTAAAATAGACACCTTTAGTTAACGTACCAATTTTCTGGGTGTTACAGAATTAATTGGAAGTCAATCTAAAAGAGCACTTCCGTGTCCGAGAGGAATGTGAGTGGTCTGAAGTGTCATATATTAGTAATGATTCATTGGTTTATACTCGAGAGAGATAGATCACAATTCCATGTGCTTAATTGATTTATGTGTTACGTCCGAGAGGAGAGCACTATAATTTGAGTTGACAAGTGTATGTCCAAGAGGAATATGCTAGCTAATTAGGAATTTATTCACAAGAGAGAGAGAGAGAGACGATACACTAGTTTATTGTGGTGGATTCGGAGCCTTGGTATCTTTCATATTGATTAATCTCAGCTTAGTTTAGATAAAGTTCACTGCTTTCCTTAGAATAAATAAAAATGACAACTTTTCTCTTGAATTTGGTAGAGTATTCGTCCATCCCTGAGGTTCGACAACCCTTTAATACTCGTTGTAGTACAATTGCCTTACGCACTTGCAAGGGTTTAAATATTAAACGATCACCTTTTGAAGAGGATATTCACATGCGGAGACTTTCAGAGCAATGGACTTCCTTGTAAACATGATTTAGCATCAATTGATCACATGAGTTTGGACCCAATGCTATATTGTGAGAAGTGGTACTACCGGTAGACTTAAGCGCTACATACGAAAAATCAATTCCACCAATATTATATAGGCATTAATGGTTAGATTATGAGGTTCTGCCAAGATATGAACCATCAATTGTGGAGAAGTAGAAAGGCAGGCGAAGGGTGAACATAATTGAGTAACAACCAACCCTCTAAGAACCCAAGGAGATGTAGTAACTGTTGCTAGCTTGGACACACCCCAAACAATTGCAAAAACCCTATAGTTGAGAAACAAGCAAAATATAGAAGAAAGTGATCAGCCACAAATGAAGTAAATCCAACTTCACAGAAACATCATTCTGGATTGCCACATCCATCTCCATTTTTCGTGTAAATGAAATCTAATGATAGTAAGTATTACAAGTAAGAGACAGTGCCTCATGTTCTAATATATTTTGTATATAAACAGAATAAAGAAATTTAAGCATGCAATTTTAAATTTATATTGTGTATTTTGAATTATAAGTAACATACTTTAAGCAAATTAAGCACAAGAATTAAGCGTGTATTAAACACACAATAGCACTGCTACCATTGCTATCATGTCCTGGATTACACGATAGGAGTGCTATTTGCTATTGTGTCCTCGAACAACTATCATGTTCTCGAACACACGATAGCATTGATATCATACATTCAAGTACACGGTATCAGTTCTATTGAGTTCTAATCGAATACACGATAGAACTGCTATCATGTAATTGAATACACGATAGTACCGCTATCATGTCTTTGAATACACGATAGTAGTGCTATCATGTGTTTGGGCTGTGAAGCGTGTCATGGAAGCCTTGATGGTAAAATTCTTAAACTGCCCTCTTTGCCAGCTATCGTGTCACAAACAATATATAAACGTCGCATTACAAGATGGAAGAATGTGAAAGTCTTGGCGGTGCGGAAGAAGAGGATTAGGGTTTGCGAACGGCGATTACAAACAACTAAAACCTTCACAGGTAAGCTTCAAATCTTGGCGGTACGACGAAAGAGGGTTAGGGTTCACGTGAATTGCTAATACATCCACTAAAGATCACTTATTCCCATTGGTAAGCTTCATATATCTATTTGTGAATATGCTAGATGTTACATTTTTTCTTAGGTTTGATGTCGTGTATTTGATGACACAGTGCAATATGATATCGTGTCACTGAGAACACGACCGTAGTGACAGTCATGTTCACGATGACAAGATACTGTCTTATAACAAATGGATAAACAAACAACTAAAACCCAGGAAAAGAACACTATGAAGAAAAAGTGGAGATATAACCCTCAGCCATGTATCTGGACACATTGTAACCCAAGAGCTCTTAGTAAGTGTTTGAAAGCTGTAGAGTAGTACCACAGTGTAAAGAACGACTGCAACAGATGGGTTTTGCTTGCATCTTCAAATGCATAGAGGTAGTGGTGGCTAGAAACCTGCTTGATGTTCTCCGGGAGTATTGGGATGATTCCGAGAAGTTGTTTAACATTAAGAGGAGAAGGTTACCCCTCACTGAGCAGGATGTTGCACTCATCACTGGCTTGTGGGCACCTGGTGAGAATGCGACATTTACAGCTCCTGATAGCAAAGTCTTCTCCATGGAAGGTGAATTCTACAAAAAGTTTTTTTCCACGAAGAAACCCGACAACCCATACATTGTAGAGATCCTCGATCAAATATTGAGGGAGGAGAAATCTATTTTAGAGGATGATATAGTACGGTTGAATACACGATAATTGAATAACAAGGCTATCATGTAATTGAATACATTGTGACCTCGAATACACGATAGATGTTCTATTGTGTCCTCGAACACGATAGCACTTATACAGTAGTTTCCTAATGTTGTTTAATTAATTACGCAGATATGGTTGTTCGTGCACACTACCATCTTTCACTCCATAATGGGTCATTGGAGTCCAAGAGTTAGAAGGTGGCCCGGATATGGGTGTATGAAGGTGGAAGCCAATAAGAGAATCAAAGCATGCCATCGATTTCACAAATATTACATTGACTTATTTGAAAGGTTGCATGTTGAAAAAGAAGTTGTGGAGGTCATCTGCCCAATTTCTGAAGAGGCAGACCTCATTGTGCATTCCCATAAGGTACAGAAGAAGAAAGCGTAGAAGAAGGAAGTGCAAAATCAGCCTCCTACTGCGCCCTCACCAAGGAAGATGACAGAGAAGTCTGAGCAGCATCCAACAACCGCTTTACAAAAGATTCTTCAGGGTATTAGTACCCTAATTGAGGTCATCCTAGGAAAGTTAGATATGATGGATGAGCAGGGCTTGAGGGTAGGGCCTGTAATTGAAATTCTTCAAAGAATGAAGGAGTCTTCTAACACAGTAAGGTTGCTAGTGGACAACTTGGATATACACAAAGCAGATGTTTCAACAAAACACGCACCAAAGGCTTAAAAGCTTTTGAAAGTCAGCCGAATGCGGCTACCTAAAGAACAAGGTGAGAAGAGGGCAAATAAGCCCCCAACAGAGAAGTAGGCAGATGTGCCTCCCATGGAGAAGTAGGTAGAGGTGCACTCACAGAGAAGGCACCGCCAGAGAAGCAGGTAGAACAACCTGCAATGGAGATGGCATTAGAGCTGACCGCAATGGAAAAGGAAGAAAGACAAAAAATTCTATCTCCACTTCTTTCATGCCATCGCAAGGTTATGGGACACAAATCAATCAAACGAGGTAATTTTGTGTTTTCTAGTCAGGTATGTATAGTCGGGTCATCGAAGATGCGATATTTGTGTATTCGAGGACATGACTTTTCTCATATCGTGTCCTCAAATACAGGATAGCATTGCCCAAACACATGCTAGTTGTGCTATCGTGCCCTCATTGACATGATAGCCTTGTTAATGTGTAATTAATGTAATCGAATACACGATAGTACCACTATCATGTAATCGAATCCATGATAGCAATGATATTGTGTCATCCAGGACGCGATATTTTGATAAGCGCCCATCTTTACTTTGGCTTTACCGTGTTTCAGGGAAGAAGCTTAGGCAAAGAACGTAGATAATTTTCTCCGGCAGTTACGTGAGGAAGTTGAAGACCAACCGGCCCAAACATCTTTCTTCCCATAAGGTCCTAATGTGCCCAAAGAAAAAAGAAGACGTTTAGTGAAGGCAAGCATGGTTAGAAAGACACCTCCAGCATCTAAATAGGTGGAGGAGAAGTCTCCTAAGGAGGAGGAGATGTATCCTAAGGGGGATGAGATGTCTCCTAAGAAGGATCAACAGACGGGTTTTGATTGTCCATTAATTGTGGCCATTTTAAAAGAAAAAGATCAAAAGACGATTATGAACTGGGTGATTCATCCCTTGAGAAGTATCCACTAGATACCCTAACGGATATGAACTACCTGAGTCTGCTGCAAACGGCTGAAATAAACTCAAATATACGTATATATTATTGTCCTTTTCCATAGTTGTAAGTCGTGTTTCCATTGTAAGTCGTGTCTTCGTGACACGATTCCATTGTGAGTCGTGTATATGAAGACACGACACCATTGTGAGTCATGTCTTCGAATACATGACTTCGTTGTGAGTCGTGTTTCTGAAGATGCGACTTCATTATGAGTCGTGTCTTCAAGGACGTGATTATCTGTAATATTTTTGCATGTTTCCACGATATCTGCACTAACCCCTTATTTTGTTCAAATTCATGCAGGTGATTGATGAGTTCTTCTGTTTGCTAAAACAGAGGAATGCTAAGAACATATGCATGTGTCCATGTTGTTCTTTTGGAAGCATCGTCATTCAAAAATATATTGAATACGCAAGTTGCTAAATTCACTTATTTTACACTTGTGTTATAAGCAATGCAATATATTGACCATCACAAATTATACTATTTTGTAGGAGTTTATGCCCGACGGGGATAATTCAAAGTTGGCACATAAGTTGGTAGAGAACTTGCTTCGGGGAATCGCAAAACACATGCAATATGGTTTCTTCCATATCTATACTTCCAAACATTTCTGCTTACTAATTTTACACTTTCAATGCAACGTTGGCATTTCAACAATCCTATGGGGGGGAATCTAGCATTGCACCCCCACCATAAGGAGGTTGTGGCAGTTGTAGTGGAATTCTTGGATGACATACTCTAAAAACATTTCAAAATCAAGGGAGCTAAGCAATGGAAGCTTTCTTAAGGATGCACCCATCCAACAAAATTCTATCGACAGTAGAATCTACGTAATGATGTATGCGGCTCAATTGGCATCAGGGATAGAATGCCAATATTTGATTAAATGGACATAACAATGTTATTTCGGCCTATAATAGTTGCAGTCTGCTTAGGGGAAAGATTGAGAAGGAATTTGACGACGACTCTCCTTGAGTAGGCTACATGACTCAGAATCTCTTACTTGTAATTGAAAATACACAATACAAATTATAAAATTCTATTTTGTTCATATATACATTTTTCAAATACACAATACATTTGTAAGAAATACCAGTCAACACGTTTTTTATTAGTCATGTTACTGAACACACGGGATACAATTGTATCGAGTTTGTATTTGAATGATCATGTCACTGTCTGTTACTTGTAATTGAAAATACATAAAATACACATTGTAAAATGTATGTTTAAATTTCTTTTATTCTGTTCACATACACAATAATTAAGTAATCATGTGATCGTGTCTTCGAGGACACTACTTTTCTCTTATCATGTCCTCGATGACACGATAGCATGCCCTAACACACGTCTATCGTGTATCCGAGGACAAGATAGAACTGCTGTCCTGTATCTACTATCGTGTAATCGAATACACGATAGTACTGCTATCGTGTAATCAAATACACGATAACATCGCTATGGTGTAATCGAATACACAATAGCACCGTCATCATGTATTGGAGGACACAATGTATTCAATTACACTGTGTGTTCGAGGACACAATAGCAGTGCTATCATGTATTTGATTACACGACTGCAGTGTTAGCAGTGCTATCGTATATTCGATTATATGAATGCAGTGTTAGCAGTGCTATCGTGTGTTTAATACACGCTTAATTCTTTGTTTAATACTATCGTGTAGTCAATTACACAATATCAATGTTATCATGTAATCGAATACACGATAGCAGTTCTATCGTGTATTCGGGCTGATGTTGTGTCCTGGCATAGGACACGAACAGGGCCAGGTATCATGTCCAGAGAAAGGGAGGAAGACAAGAGAAAAGGTAAAGGAAAAGTAGTTTCTTTATTGCATAAACCCTAAAGGAAGAGGAAGACCTCCTTTTAAAGGAAAAGGGATGGGCTAGTGATTGATTGAATTTTTAACTATTTTACTCGCAATCGCACGAGACTACGTATAGACTAGTGGTAACGAGGTCGAACCCAAAGGACGTGGACTAATTCAACTTAATTCTAATGAAAGATTTGATTTTTTTACGTAACTAGTTATAACAGAATGAAAAGTTCTAATTTAACAAAGCAATGAAATTTATGTGAAAATAATATGATGAGAAATATACTAAGACTTCGAATCCACCCAAACCAAATAGTTATCCTCTCCGTTAAACCCGTACAATTCCAAGTGATCAATTATCCGTGCCCCTCTCGAAGTCACGAATAATCGTAATGTGTGCACCTCTCTCGAACATGCAACTAAACAATCAAATCTAACTTAATTAATCTCCCTCTCTCGAGCAAAGATCAATCATAAAAATGTAATCTTTATTCAAATAATACCTTGGAATTCGCTAAGACCTCTCGAACATTAACAAACCCTTAGTTTAATTTCACTAACAATTACTCCACCCTCTCTCGAGCAACAGAATAATCGTTAACAAAATATTAAGCATATGGAATAAAAATCACAACTTTAAAATTGCAAATAAGTATTGAGAGTCAACCAATTCAGCAGAGCTTCATCTAGTCTTAGTACAATGAAATTTAGCTAGACATGAAAAGAAGAGAAGAAAAAGCCTGGCCCATCGGAGAAGTCATTTGCACTATTCATGGGCACTATTCACAGAAACACTGTAGCAGTTTCACTATTCACTGTGCACTATTCACTGTCTTCCCCGATGAGACGCGCACTGTAGCAACTTCGAACCAACACTGTAGCAACTTCAAAATCCAACCTTTTGCTCCCGGTGATCGACTCCTCTTCTTTCCTGCCAAGACCCTGCCGGAATCCGGCCAAGATCACGACGAAAAGGTCTGTGTTTTTCCTCCGGTTTTCGCTCTGTTTTTTTCTCGTCCGCTTTGATTTTTTTCTTTCTTTTTTTCTCTCTGGTGAGTATTGCTGTGTTTTTATAGGCAGTTCTGAAATCACACCTTCTCTATTTTGGACTCCTCCGATCTAAATCGATTCCTAATCAAGGAAGGAGTCCAAATTCCATCCGTGATTGCCCAAATCCGGCACTTTCCAAATCAAGGCCCCTGTTTTTACGTCAGCTGCTCCTCTGGGTCGCTTTCTGTTTCTCCACCGATACCATTGAGCCTCGCCATGGTCAGACCCGCAGTCTATGAGCTTTGCTCTGGTCAGAATATAGCTCGAACAGAGCTTTTCCAACATCATTCCGCCGTCCTTCTGCAGTCACCGTCGTTTCCACACCATCTCCGGCGCCGTCTCGAGCTCCGTCACCACCATTCAAGCTCCGCCTCACCGTCAATCATGGCTCGGGGCCATCCTCGCCACCGTCGCCTTCCTCAGCTCGACAGCACTGTCGAGCTCAGCTGTTCCACCGCCAGCACCGTCGTCTTCAAATCGATCGAGCCCAGATCCTCTGCCGTGGCCGTCGCCGTCTCTCTACCCTTGCCGGCCTCGCCCAGCTCAGCCCGCCATGAGATCCAGCGGCCTCTTTTGCCGGCGAGCTCAAGCAAACAGAGCATCGTTCTGTAACAGACGAAAGGCCCGAGCTTTAGCTCGGGCCGGTTCTCCCTTATTTTTTCTTTTCTTTTAAACCGAACCGGCACTGAACCAGTCGGTTCAGTGCTTCTTTTTCTTTTCTTTTTTTTTCTTTTCATCCTTAAAACCCGACGTAACATCATTCTCCGTCAGATCAAATCTGAACGGATCTTCTTCTCAAAAATAAAACCCGTCTTCTTCCTTAGATGTACGCCAACGGCTTAGGTATTTTCTGTGCGTGATGTCACTGTTTTAACTAAATAGGCTCTTCAAAACCCGTCAGCGTCTCCTTAATCGTTGGATCTTCGATCTTTTCACAGAAACAGTTTGGCGTGCGTCACTTTTGGCGCTCTGAATCTAGACTCTCAAAACCTGCATAAATAAAATCAAATATCAGTTAAACGCATTATAAAATATAAATCCAATAAATCTAATTAACGCATCTAAATTAATCAATTAAGCGCATTTATTCATTAAACTTCTAATTACTCATCTAATCATGATTAACAATTACTTATCCTTACTTCAACTAAAATTACGACTAACAAATAGGCAGAAAGGCATATAAAATGTGTATATTTTATAGATATCAGCTAGGCAGATGGTCCCTAATTACCCACTAACTACGCTATTACAGCCTGTTACATATTTAGATATCCAAACGGGCCTGATTACAAAATATATGACTTTTATTAAAAAGGAAAGCAATCTAATCCTAATAGATATAGCCCAACAGATATCCATGCATGTGGCATGCTGACGTCCTAGGCCTGACGTTCACAACAATCCACCACGCTCCACTGTTGCCTTGTCCTCAAGGCGACCAAGCAGGAACGCGTCCCAAAAACTCATCCTACCACATTTTTTGCGAAGTCGGCATAGTCATCTTCGGATGTCCCCACAGCAACAGGACAGTAGGAACCCAAACCAAAGAAGTCATTGCGCCACGACAAATACTCCGGATCAAAATTGCGCTGAAATGGTCGTCCTCTGGTTGTCTTAGCAGCAAAATTTTAAATAGGCCATAAACATCTCTAACACCTATTTCATCAACACCATAAACATGTCCAACACCTGTTTCATCAACACCAGTGACATCCATGTGGTATGGTGTAGCATCAAGAGGAACGGAAACTGTGCACAACTCCCCTGCCAGAGGCTTCCACCTGTCTGATTTAATACATCTAGGACAATCATTCATAAGGACATCCTCATCAAAAAGTGCAAGAATTACACACCCACGAACGGAATGAACATCTTCTTCTGAATTCAATGGGTCCAAAACAAAACAAATGAATTGTAAAAACAGCCACATAGGAGCCCAGCAAACCTCCATCAGGGACCCCAAAAGCACCATGTTTGCAGCAGAGTAAGGAACTAACTCAGATATATAAGCTTGCTCCTTAAATTGTTCTATAACACGACCACGATCTATCAAAAACTCTTGCAACTTTGCATTTTTCGCAGTTTCTTCTTGCCGTTTCTTTGATTCTTCAATCACCATGGCCATCATGCTTTCTTGTTCGGAAGGAGCCGTATTAGCCAATTCCTCATTTTGATGCTTCTCCTGCTCAGCCATAGCTTTTCCCGATTATGCTGCAGCTAATCAAGCTTCAAGCTTCTGTTGAATCTCATGAATTGCGGATAGAGATTGATTAAGCTACCGAGACTGTATCTCTCGCACCTCAGTTGCTAAGATGGACATCTCTCCACAGACTTCTCCGGCGCGTATGTCGTGTGCTGCTTTAGCAGGCTGTAGCATTTTCTTGAGTGCATTAGTGAGTACGGTAGCACTCCCCTTGCAGGCTCCCTCTTTGGCTTGGTTGGCAGCATTTTCTTGAAGCTCCACCTTTGGATATTGTTGTGCTCCATAAGCTTCAGTAGAGATGTCAATAGGTACTTGTGAAGATGAAGTTATGTCAGGTACAGCAAGCACTCCATCAATCAGACCAATAACAGTAACAATACAAGACAAATAGGCATGAGTGTATTTCTCCGAATCAGCTCCCTTATGGACCTCCTTTTCTCCCAGCAGGGAACAAGAAACAATAGTCATGTTGGTACTTTTTGTATCTCCGCAAATTATTTTCTGAAAAACGACATCACCAACAGCAATTGAATATTCTGGAGGCTCAACCAATTCATAAGCACTCCGAATCTCTTCCTCATAATGATTTTTGGAATCCATGGCTTCTATCCATTTAACTTGCACAGTTTGTTCCTTTGGATCGGCACGTTTCACAAACCCCACACGTTGGAACATTAACTCAATTGTATTATCAGATGTTCCTCTCTGCATTACAAACTTTGAGACTACATATATCGTATCACAAATAGAATTCTGCTCATGTAGCATTGCAGTCCGGCCCTGAGAAAAGGTGGTTTCTACAGTTTATATTCAACAAGCACCTGATCATGCTGATAACCGTTAGCCGGGAAAAAGCACCAATCACCAGGCTGCCAATTAGAATATGACAACAAAGTCAAATTTATTGGATTCTGTAAAGTGGAAGGAGTAGACAATTTATCGGTGTGACCACCAAGTAGAGAAGTAATCCAATTGACGTCGAGATATCCCACTTCTACATGACCTACAACTCCTTCACTAATTGCCAAATCACGAGCTGCAGCTTTCTTCACACATGGTTCAGGTGCAGTAGTTAAGCGAAGTAAAAACTCACACATGCTTTCAAAAGTGGCAAGAGTTTGGCTGTTTTCCAAACAAAAAGCTGAGTTACCAACAGAAATAAAGAACTCACCAACATTGACAATAGCATGAAGTCCCTGCAACTGCTTCTTAGTATTTCCCATCATTGCCAAAATATCGCTTATGTCAGCTTTGCCAAGTCCCCCAGCATTAGTAAAAAACTTGAAGCCATTGCAACTAAAAGGAAGATGACTGGCGGTTATCATAATCGACCCCTCAACTGGACAGAAACAAACCTCATCTTCTACAATTGTGCTGTTGAACATAGCCGGAGTAGATACATTATGAGTAGTCTCCCCTGATATTGTCGCCATCGCTGAGACAAAAATGGCTGAGCAAAATTTGGTCTGCAACCGGTTCTCAAATGCCACAGATCTAGAAGATGAATGCTTATATGTGAACTTGGTTGGAATTGGTCGAAGAAGCATTTCGTCAAACACCTGGGGGCCATGAGAAGGTGAAGAATGCAGCCATGGCCAGGGTTCGCTATGCTTCCATGTCCGATCGTGCTTGCATGCAAGGCGACGCCGGTCAAAGAGGCGGAGGCGGCGACATAGCATTGGGTGGCGTCATGGCGACCGGAGCTTTTGGAAAAATCCCATCTTTAGGTAGTGGAGAGGGGAAAGGTGGCAGCATTACAATCGACGAGGTTGCTTGTCGGAGGTGTCGTCTGGGGCGGCGATGGAATTGGGGGTGATGGTGAAGTGAATTCCATCACGAAACTGATGGCGGGGATGGCTGAACGGCGGCGGCGGCCCTTTGGGAGGATCTGAGTTGTTCAATCCGTCATTGGGTGTCGGCACACAAGTTGAGCACCTCGTTCATCGTTTCGGTGGATCGGAACTGCTCTGATACTAATGTTGTGTCCTGGCATGGGACACGAGCAGGGCCATGTATCATGGCCAGAGAAAGGGAGGAAGACAAGAGAAAAGGTAAAGGAAAAGTAGTTTCTTTATTACATAAACCCTAAAGGAAGAGGAAGACCTCCTTTTAAAGGAAAAGGGATGGGCTGGCCAGATGGGCCCTAATTACCCACTAACTATGCTATTATAGCCTGTTACATATTTAGATACCCAAACGGGTTTGATTACAAAATATATGACTTTTATTAAAAAGGAAAGCAATCTAATCCTAATAGATATGGCCCAACAGATATCCGTGCATGCTGACGTGTGCATGCTGACGTCCTGGGCCTGACGTTCACAACAGCTGAATGACCAAGTAATATGGAAAATGTCAAGTTTAGGGTCTCAAGAGGGCAAAATGGGAAGACCATGTCTCGAAACTAGATTATATGGCATGAGACTGACAAAACTTAGTAATATGGCATTCCGAGCTCATTGGCCAGGTAATATGAAAAAACTATTAACCACCACATATCCAGCCGTCTGATCCCTACCAACGTCTTGCTCATCTAACTCTTTATTCAGCAATCCTCTTGGCCATCTAGCAGTAACTACAATAAAACTGCCAAACAATGATTTTGTATCTATCCATCTATCTATATATTGATGCCAAAACCTCTGATTGAATATGTAATTTTTTGTACTCTATCACCACAAAATCCCCCTTCCCTTTGTAATGTTCAAGCACCTATCTCCACCAAACTTGATCAAGAAAACTATGTTATCTGGAAAACACAATTTCTTTCCCTCACCCACAATTTTGATTTCTCCAATTTCATTCTCAACCCATCCACTATTTCCTCTCATACACTAATTTAAGAAACTGACCACATTCTTCCAAACCCAGAATATCATCAATGGTTCAAGACAGACCATTTACTCAAAACCTAGCTTTATGCAACAATATTCTCCCGCACATTATTGCTTGTTCTACTGCATATGACATTTGAGCTTCACTTGAACGGTTATCCTCTACCCAGTCTTTTGCCTGTCGCCAACTTCTCCGTCACCAACTTCAAACGATAAAAAAGGGTGACAAATTCATCACATAATACGTCTCTAGTCTTTGCAATTTGGCACACTCACTTGCAATAATTGACAGCCCTGTTCCAGACAATGACTTGATCGACTTTGCATTCACCGTCCTCCCTTCTAACTACAAGTCTTTCAACACAGCAATCACAACTCGTGCAGGCATCCTCAAGTTTGATGTATTCTTTGCAATGCTTCTGTCCCACAAGACTCGTCTTGATCAAATGCATTCCACCTCTGCATTGCTTCCTACGCCTACTGCTCTCAACACAACCACCCGCCCTCCTACATTTCAACCACGTGGTTCTTGTCAACGAGGTTTTGGTCGTGGTTGTGGATATCAATGAGGCCGAGGTTGCTCCATTCCACAGCAACTATTTCCACAACACTACAGAAATACCATCGCTCCAATACTGCCTCGTCCACCAGCTATGAATCCTTCCAATCTTGCTATCATATGCCAGATATGCAATTCCCAAGGACATCCTGCCACAAACTGCCCCTTCCACCACTTATCTGACTTCTCTACCAACACACTCCCGCCACTCTATGCCGGTATGACACTCGTCATTCCAAACTCATCTGAATGGCTTCCAAACACAGGCGCCACCCATCACATGGGCCAAGACCAGGTAGTTGTCAATAATGGTACTACAATGCCCATTGCACAATCTGGTACATCCTACATCTAGAGCACAAAAGTCCCTTACTTCTGTCTCGAGCTTTATACAGTCCTCATCTTTCTAAAAATCTGTTATCCATTTCTCAATTTACCAAAGACAATCACTATTATTTTGAATTTCATTATTGGGGTTTTCTTATTAAAGATTCCACTACTCATCAGGTCCTACTCCAAGGTCACAGTAAATACAATCTCTACACTGTCAATAAGGATCCAACACCACTATCCGCTCATCACACATCAAAGACTTCTCTTGATCACTGGCATCTTCGACTAGGACATGCCAACCAAGAAGTCCTCCCGACTCTCAAATAGGCTGGTGTCATGTCCACAAGTCCTCCGTGTGTTTTTAATTTCTGTAACAGTTGTTGTGCACAAAATAAAAGTGCAAAGCTTCCTTTTTGTTATGTAAATAGCTTTGCTTCTGCTCCTTTAGAAGTTCAGTACAGCGTTATGGGACCCGTCCCCTTCTACTGCTATTAATGGCAATCGAGTTTATGTCACATTCATAGACTCGTTTTCTCAATTTGCATGGTTTTTTTCAATTGCAAAAAAATCTGATTGCCTTCATGTTTTTCAACAATTTCATTGCCTGATTGAAAAATAATTCATAATCATAATCAATTAGCACCTTTTCCCAACTATTTAGGGTCGGCGACACGGATCTTACTCTTCTATTCCAGCCTGTTTTGGGCTACCTCTTTTGTAAGAGATAGTAAAGTCAAATCCTTTCTTATTAACTCCATCCAAGTTCTCTTAAGTCTCCCTCTCCCTCTTTTAGCATCGTTTACCTGTATCCCTTCTAATCTTCTCACAGGGGCATGTAAAGGTCTTCTTTGGATATGCCCATACCAACATAACCTACATTCCCTCAGCTTCTCCCCTAAAGGCACTACTCCTAGGCTCTCACGAATATATTCATTTCTAATCCTATCTCTCCTAGTTATCACACTCATCCACCTTAACATTCTCATTTCGGCTACATTCAACTTATCTATATGACTCCTTTTTGGTGCCCAACACTCCGCTCCATAGAGTATTGCAGGCCTAATGGCCGTCCTATAGAACTTGCCTTTAAGTCTTTTTGGAATCCGCTTATCACACAACACTCCCGAGGCTGCCCTCCACTTTACCCACCCTGCATTTATCCTATGCACCACATCACTATCAATATCCCCTTCTTTATGGATAATGGATCCTAAGTAACAGAATTGATCACACCTTGGCACTTCTTGCCCATCTATTTCAACTAGGGCTCTATCTATAGTTCTACCTTCCTTAAAATTAAATTCCATGCACTCTGTCTTAGTCCTACTTATTTTAAAACCTTTTGATTCTAGAGCAACCCTCCACAATTCTAATTTCGCATGGTGGTGAATAACAATTAAGCCACAAAATTAAAATACTACAAAGTGATCATGGTGGTGAATATCACAATGTTGTTTTTAAAAAATATTTATCCACATGGTATTTCTCATCGGTTTAGTTGTCCCCAAACACCAGAACAAAATAGAATTCCTGAGCAAAAACGTCACCACATAGTTGAATTAGGACTTTCCATGATACATTATGCATCTCTTCCTTTTAATTTTTGGTCTAATGCTATCCAAACCACTGTCTACATAATAAACCGACTACCTTCTCGTTCTCTTCATAATCAAAGTCCTTTTTAGTGTTTGACAACAATGTTCCTGATTATTCTCATATGCACATCTTAGGTTGCACGTGTTTTCCATATTTACGACCTTACAACTCCAATAAATTTCAACCAAGGTCATTACACTGTGTTTTCCCTCGTTATGCACCATCCCATAAGGGTTACAGATGTCTCAACCCCCAAACATGGCATTTCTACATAAGTCGTCATGTCATGTTTAATGAACATGAGTTTTCCTTCAAATCCCTCAAGTCGCTCTAGACCACGAGTATTTCCAACTCCCTTCCCATTCTGTTACCATCTCTACTCCCCTACAAACTCATAACTACTTCTTCCCTATCTCCTCCATTTGTCCCTCATCAACTCTCCTCTTCCTCCACCTCCAGACAAACCAATTTCCAGAAACAATTCCGATCCCACCCACTTGCATTTACCCACTGATTACCAGAACCATGGATGGTACCTGACGTCCAAAAGAGTTACATCACACCTTTCAAACTTCCTCAAGCTTCACACCCACCTGCTATTCCCAAGCTTCCAAGTTTCCTCGTTGGTGCAAAGCAATGGAAGAAGAATTTGCCGCTCTACTTCAAAATCATACATGGGTTCTAGTTCCTCCTCCACCTAACAGGAACATTATTGGTAACAAATGGGTCTTCTAGTTAAAGAAAAATCTGATGGAACAATTGAGAGACATAAAGCCCGCCTGGTAGCCAAGGGCTTCCATCAAGAATTTGGCTTTGACTATGACGAAACATTCAGTCCTGTCATCAAGCTGCCTACTCTCCGTCTCATCCTCACTTTGGCAGTCAATGGTTTGTGGCCTATCCTACAATTGGATCTCCACAACGTCTTCCTAAATGGTTTGTGGCCTATCCGACAATTGGATGTCCACAACGTCTTCCTAAATGGCAATCTCTCTCAAGAAATCTACAGAAGCAGCTTGTTGGTTTTATACATCCAATGTTTCCGCATCATGTTTGCAAGTTACAAAAATTATTATATGAATTGAAACAAGTGCCCCGGCCTGGTTTCATAAAATCAGTCTATCACTACAACAAATAGATTTTCAAGCCAGTAGAGCGGACAACTCTCTCTTCATACATCGTTCACCACGTGGTCTAGTTCTAGTTCTTATCTATGTAGATGACATACTAGTCACGGGGAGCAACAACTCTTTAATTGCATCTCTCATTCAGCACCTTCAGAGTCACTTTTGCCTCCGTGATCTTGATGACATCAACAATTTTCGCAGCATTGAGGTCACACGACACAAGAGCGACCTTCATTTCAAACAGTCAAAGTATGCTAAATCCGTTCTTCATGCAGCTAAAGACTCCAAGCCGTGTGCCACCCCCTCATTTTTCTTTTCTTTTCATCTTTTGTCTCATTTGACTTTTATTCTTTTTTCTTTCTTTTCTCTCTAACCAAACGGACCCCTGTCTGATGTTGTTGGGGCTCAGAATCAGAAACGAAAGCTTCTTCTGCTAGATCCAACTCTGGGGCCTGACGGTCTCCCTTTTGGTGAGATTTGTCTTGCTAGTGAGAAGTCTCATCAAACCTGCTGGTCTAAGAAAGCTAGGATAGTGAGAGGGGATAAAAGAACTCAAAATCTGAGGGGGGCCTTGGGGGGAAAGAGAAGGATGTGGTGAAGAAGACATGGAAGAAGGGTGGCAGCGGCGGTGCCTGCCACTGTAGTCATGAGACTTCTCATGTGGAATTGTCGTGGGGCTGGCCAACCCATGATAAGGTCTGTTTTGAATGGCCATCTTTTGAAATATGACCTCAAAAGAAACAATGCTATCTGAGGAGTCTTCGTTTAGGTATGTTGCTAATCTTGGGTTTACTAACTATTTCATTTTTCCAGCTTTAGGTAAATCTGAAGGTCTATGGGTCAGTTGGCATGAGGCCAACATATCCATAGTTGAACATGAACAATGGTATATTATGATATCTATTCAGGAAAAGTGTGGACCTAGGTGGATCATGGTGTTTGTGCATGCTTGTTCGGAGTTGGAGATTCAATTAAGTCAATGGAAAAGGCTAAAACAATTGTTTAACAGATATAAAAAACCTCTTATGGTCTTTGCTGGAGATTTTAATGTAGTTACATCCTGTGAGGATAAGTGGGGAGGAAAAGCCATAGATACAAAGAAGAAAATAATTTTATTAAGTTTATGGATCATTGTGGTTTATCCGAGATTTCCTTTCGTGGGCCTCAGTTTACGTGGACTAATGGTCAAATGGGTTGCAAAAGAATCTATGAGAGGATTCATAAAGGTTTGGGATCTAATAAATGGAACAAAGTTTACCCTAATGCTGTGATTATCCCATAAGGAAATTGTTAGTTCGGACCACTGCCCTCTCATCCTTGACACTGAGCCTATTAACTTTAAAAAGCTGATTAAACCCTTTAGATTTGAAATTATGTGACTTCAAGAACCTGAATGCACTAACATTGTAGCCAGGAATTAGAAGACGGAGATTCAGGGATCCTATCTCGTCTAAATTGTCATTAATCAAAGATGATCTAAAAAAATGGAACAGATCAAAATTTGGGGATATCAACTCTAAACCTCAGATGTTACTGAATCAACTTAAGGTGATTCAATTCAAGATCCAGAACCACAAAGACTGTGCTTTGTTTGAGGAAGAAAAACTCATTAAGCAGGAGTATGAGAAAGCTCTTAATCAAAATCAATTATTCTGGAATAAAGAATCCAGGATCAATTGGCTTATTGATGGTGCTCTTAATACAAATTTTTTTCACCACACAACTATTCATAGAAGAAGCTAAAACACCATATCTGAGCTGGTTGACATAAATGGTAATTGTTTTTTCACTCAAGATGATATATCAGTATGTCTTACTTATCACTTCTCTGCAGTCTATGATCAGTCCAACGGAAGTGGGGATGAAGAATTTTTGGATTTAATCAAACCTATGGTTTCTGTGGTAGATAACAATGAGCTAAGAATTATAAAAAAAAAACAATGAGCTAAGCAAACCTATCTCTGTTTCGGAAGTGGCATGTGCTGTTCAGCAGTTGGGTTCCTTTAAATCCCTGGCCCGGATGGCTTCCAGGGCTGCTTTTTTAAGAGATTTTGGCCAGTGATCAAGAATCAGGTAATTGAAGTTATAATCAATTTTTTTCTTCTGGAGCATATAATGTCAATATGAATCTCACTTTCCTGTGTTTGATTCCTAATATCACTTCTGCCAATTCTCCTGATGATTTTTGGCTGAATAGTCTTTGTAATTTTATGTATAAATTCATGTTGAAGATAATGGTTAATAGGTTGCGGCCTTTGTTGAGAAAACTGATTTCGCCTGTTCAATCTGCCTTCCTTTACCTAACAGATTGATTCATGACAATATTCTGATTACTCAAGAGATTGCTCATTTCCTGAAATCTGCGAAGAGATGTAAAAAAGGATTTATTGCACTTAAAAGTGATTTTAGGATAGCCTATGACTGAGTAAGTTGGAGTTTTTTGGAGAATGTTCTCAAAAGATATGAGTTTGATGCTCATTGGATTAAATTAGTGATGTTATGTATGTCTTCTGCCTGGTATCAGATTCTTGTTAATGGGTCTCCTAGTCCTACCATCTGTCCTCAGCGTGCGTTGAAACAAGGAGATCCACTTTCTCCATATTTATTTTTGATTACTCAACAAGTTCACTTTTGCTCTCATTGCTTCTACTGCTCCTATTTCTCACCTTATGTATGCTGATGACTTGCTCTTGTTTGGTCGTGCTCAGATGAGAACTTGTAGGAATTACCAGGGTATTCTTAGAAAATTTTGTAATGTTGCAGGTCATGATATTAATTTGAATAAATCTCAATAATTTTCAGCTCTAATGTAGGACGGAAGTTTAGGAAAATTTTATGCAGAAAAGCTAAGGTTCAGGAAAAACAACCTTTTGGTAAATACTTAGGTATTACCATTGTGGTGGGTGTTCCTAGGCGGGCTCACTTTGAGGAGATTATTGATAGAATTAACTCTAAATTAGCTGGTTGGGAGGCAAAAATACTTACCCAGGCTGGGAGGTGTGTTTTAATTAATTATACTCTGGCCTCTCAACCTATTCACTGTTTATCTGTCATGAAAGTGCCTAGCTCTGTCGCTAAGGAGATGGATGGTATAGCTTGGAAATATTTTGGGGGGGCTTCTATCAATCCAAAAATGGAAATCAGAGCAGTAAAAGTTACTTTGCTACCATTGCTTGGGACAAGATTTGCAAAAGTAAGAGATGTGGTGGATTGAATTTTAAAAAAACTCTGGAGTTCAATTCAGCCCTCCTGTGCAAAAAAACATGGCAGTTGATTGCTGATTATGACTCTTTGTGGTGTGATATCTTAAAGTGTAAATATTTTAGAGATAGGGACCTTTTCCATGCTAAAACTAAATCATCTGCTTCTTACTGTTGGAACACATTAATTAGATTAAACGACAAAATGAAACAGAGTGTTGGTTGGTTATGTTGCTCTAATTCTAATATGTCTGTGGTCAACGACAATTGGCATAACAACCTCTTAGTTGCGTCTGATAGTGGGATTAATATGCCGAAAGATTTGTTAGTTAAGGACTTACTGGAGGACACTTCCGGGCTTTGGGATGTTCCTCAATTCCTTAATTTTTGGCCGCTTGACATTGTTGAAAAAAATTGTCATTTTCCTATCATAGCTGGGGAAGTGGACTCCCCTGTTTGGTTGGCTACTGCATCTGTCAAATTTTCAACTACTTCTGCTTATAGACTGTTCGACTCTCATTATGATAGCGTGCCCTATGCTGATCATTCTTCTTGGCTCAAATTATGGAAACTTCCTGTGTACCAAAAAATTAAAATAATTATGTGGAAACTTATTGTTAATGGGCTCTGTACTGGGGAACTCATGCATGTTAGATTAAAGTGCCCTCTAGACTGTTGTTTCTTATGTAGTGCAGATGTTGATTCTAGTGATCATCTGTACACTCAATGTAATTTTTAGAGCTCTTTGGTTCACTGGATTTTGGGGCTATCTTCATCATGCTGGAGGTCATTGTGTGACTTGGTTTTGGGAGGCTCTTAAATTCAATTGTTTTCCTACCACTGACTTCGATATGGCTACTGCTATTGCCATATTCTTCTGGGTGGTGTGGAATAGTAGGAATAAAAATGCCTTTCAGGGAATCAAGCCTAATGTTTTATCTGTTGTGCATTGGATGCAGGATATTATGAAAGACTCTAAGTTAATGTTGGATCAGGGAAAAGCTAAGAAGGCCAAAGAATCTATCTCGGTTCGTTGGTTTGCTCCTCCTTTTGGCAAGTAGAAAGTCAACTTTGATGGAGCTACTCGGGGCAACCCTGGTCGAAGCACTGCTGTTGCTGTTATACGACAGGCAGTTTGATGATGGTATTGCTTCTGATATTGGTTTCAGCTCCTCTGTTATGGCTGAAGCTCATGCGGCGCTTGATGGGCTCTTGCTCGTTCGGTGGTGTCAACTAGAGGACATCATTTTGGAGGGAGACTCTCTCATGATGATTACTATTTTGAAGGGAGATTATATTCGTTTCCCTTGGTCCATTATGCCCATTATGGCCAAAATCTATGATGCTCTTAGTAATTTCCGTCTAGTTTCCTTTCAGCACACCCTTAGCGTGAAATGCATCTCTTCTCTCCTTGAGGACTTCAGTTGTACTTCTCGTTTTAAGTTAATTTAAGTTTTATGTGAGCAAAAAAATATGACAGCAATTAGAAAGGGTGTGAAATGCAAACTACTCCTAGCAACACTTCAGGCTGAATCTTCTAAGAGGGCAAGAAAAGTAATAGCCAAGAGAAATGGATCGAGAAACGGGGAGAAGAGAAAGGAATTGAAAGTATGGGAAAATGGTTACAGAAGTAAGCAAATTAGCATGGAGAAAGAAGAGACTATTGGCTTGATAGTTCCATGAGATATACGGGAAGGGAAGTAAAATAAACTCTGTAAATGGATCATCAAACCTATATGAAGACAGAGAGGCCTTCAACCCCACTGCAAAGTGCTAATATTGGTTTAGATTTGTCGAGGAGCTAGTCAATCCGACAAGGTAGAAAATTGCATTATGATCCCAAACTACCACTGCTCATGCTTCAGAAGTATATTCGATAAAGGTAACATTGAATTTGGAAGGTTAACTTACCCCCCCAAAAAAATGGAAGGTTAAAAAACACCCCAAATCTGCTTTATTGTATGAGAGGGGCTTGCACGGAATCCTCTATAAGCCAATACGTACCAATTCCACCAATTGAATAAGGGGGAAGAAACCCCACCTGCCCCTGTTTCTTGCATGTTATTAGAGTATAGTTACTAAGTATTTTGGCTAAATCATTAGTGTTAGTTCTGATTAGTATAGAGGGGCACTTTAATCATATTTTAGATTAATTGTATTTTAAGTATTAGGCTTCTGATCTCTATTTAGTTACTCAGTATTTTAGGCTTTCTTGTATTAGGCTTCTGATCTCTATATAAGGATCAGTGTTCTTCTTATGTTATTAGACTTCTCAATCCAGAAATACAGTTTGGTTCATACAACTAACACATGCTATGTATCACATGTCAAGCAGGGAGTGGAAATATATTCTGAAATATGCGTCTGAATGCAGTTGAACATTTTGCTTTGCTACATACTCCCATCGTCCAATGAAGCTCATTTAAATATGAAAAAAAAGGGGTCCAACATTTCATGGTTTAATAAAACTCACTAATTTTACAATGTAGACGATCTTCACTGCACGAAGGAGTAGGCTTTGTTGTGCTAAAATTTTGTTTCATTGTAGGTTTTGTTGTGCTAAAATTTGGTTTCATTGAAGGAGAGTCCTATTCACTCCAACGTGGTCTTGAACAGCAGCATGTGTATATAGCTACAACATCTTTTACATTTTTAACAGAATACCACCCAAATCTGTGACTTGTAGAAATGGAATAATGTCAAACCAAACGAGTATATTCAAGCAGCCTAGCCAACCTTCAAAGCATCTGTTCCATCTTTCTAAATGGTTAATTATCCTTCAAGAGCAAAAGATAACAAGATACGCCTAACCCTTTCAATCGTATCGTATGAATGGTTAATTTGAAGAGGCACACTGCAAATTGTCCATTCCAACTTGCACTCCAGATTTAAGGGGGTGGCACTTGCACTAAACTTTTTTAAAATATTACTCTATTTGCCTGCGTACTTTCAGATTACGCTTCCAAGAATGTGCCATTTAAGGAGTTGTTTCCATATTACCTGATGAATGAGCAAGAAATTTCATATTTCTTAGCGTTTTAGCTGAAATATCATTTCACCCGAAAATGCCACATATTCTTCCCAAAATGCCTTCTTGACCACCATTAATGGTCTTACACGCCCGAAGATGTGCCCCACCCCAAAATATTGCAACGTTCCAGTGAAGAAATTCTTATCACGACCACACATTGCTGCTCAAACTGCTTGTGGCCGTCGTAGAAGAGGAGAAAAAAGTAACAGATCCGCAAAGTACTTATGGACGAGCTACAAAGTACTCTTTACAAATTAGTCATCCCCACTAGTAGGTGTCTCAAAAAAATTTGTATATTTTAGTAGGGATAGAGTGGAGAAAAAAATAAAGAACAAAAAAATAATGGACGAAAACGGATAAAAAATGAACGATTTATGACATTTTGAAGTTTAACCTAAAAGCTTATATTATATACATGACTTGAATTCAAATCATGTTACCATCACACGATACGATTACCTAATACACCGTAGGCAGTTTAGCAATGACATCGTGTGCATAATGACAAGATTTGTAGTGAAATCGTATATATAAATATACGCTTTGAGGGCAAAATTCAATATGCCATAAATTGCTTATTTTTTTTATCCATTTTCACACTTTTTTGTGTTCTTCTAAATTTTTTCTCCTCTTCCATCCCATTATGATAACTTAAATATCTTCATACACCATCTATTGAAATGACCAAATTGAAAAGATGAGCGACCTATTCTCCATTTGATCTAAGATGAAGAAGAAAGAAGGATAATTAATAAAACAAAATAATAACAACTTCAACACATAACCCTTATTTGTAAATTTGTCATCTCCACTGTTAGATGTGTTTAAGAAATTTAGGTATCCTCATAAGGATAGAGACGGGAAAAAATAAAGAAAATAACAAAAAGATTGGATGAAAATAAATAAAAAATGAGCAATTTATAACATTTTAAAGTTTGCCATAAAATCGTGTATTTAAATACACGACTTGAATTTAAAGCGTGTCATCGTGCACATGATATGCATGATGACATGATTTGAAAATTGAAATGAAGTCGTGTATATAAATACACTTGTTTGGGGCAAACTTCAAAATATCATAAATCACCAACATTATATCCATTTTTTTTGTTTTTCTTTAATTTTTTCTCATCTTTTTCCCTATGAGCATATAATATTTTTGAGACATTTACTAGTGGGATGATGAATTTACAAAGAGTACTTTTCAGCTCGGCCACAAGTACTTCGCAGCTCCGTTACTCTTTTCTCCTCTCCTCCGATGGCCACAAGAGGTTTGAACACCAATGAGTAGTCATTACAAATATTTTTTCACTGGGAGTCGCAACTTTTTGGCGTGGGGCATTTAAATCGTAAATGGTGGTGAGGAGGGCATTTTCGGAAGAACAAACGGCATTTCAGCCACTTGTTATTTCAGCGGAAACTGGTAATATAGAACTCCACTCTGGCCCAGAAAAGTGGAGCTCACTTTATTCTATGTGCATTTTTCCTAGTAGTCTGGTCAGATGCTTTGGCTTCTTTGCAAAGCAATTTCCTACATTACGTGGGAAGGACTTTTATTGTATTAAAGGGGATATGGATTCCCCCCATCCTAACAAATTAAAATTTTATTAATTTGCTTCTAAAAAAAAGTTTTTGTTAACTTTCTCTACTTTCATCCGGTCACCTTATTCAGTAGCCCTAAGGAGTCAGGATTAAGGGTGAACAAGGTGGTACTGCCCTCTGGATCATGGAATGTCGTATCGGATATTGGTAAAATATCAGTCGGCCAAAGAGATGAAATATCGGATATATATATATCGGAGATATTGTGTAAAAAAATATCGGTGGTCAAAAACTAGTTTTACCATATATTTTCACAATCTAACTTCTAAAATGAGTTATACTAATTTAGACAAAGCATATATTTCAAAAAATACATAAAAATGCATATTATGATGGGAAACAGACAGGAAAGTAACATTTTTTTTAAAAAATGGCGATATATCCCGCAATCGATATATCGGCAATATATCGGCGATATTTGAAAAAACGAGATTGACTTGTATCGGTGTATTGGGTGGGGCCCGATACTGATATATCGACGATACGACATTCCATGCTCCGGATTAAGGAAGAACAAGGTGGGCAGCTTTGAATTTAAAGGACCTTATTGTTATTATGTCACAAATTATATATGGGAAAAGTTTAAATGAGATCGCTCTCATATTGCTTATATGAGGCCACTTTGAATCGTAGCCATTGGATCTTGATCTGACGGCTACAAATATCCATAATGATCTCACCCACTCCTTGATATGACACACTCATCTACCCATTGATTTGATATCTACCCTCTGATCAGAATCTAATGACAATAAAGATTGGCCTCATGCTCCTTATATGAGAACGATCTCATGTAAACTCATCTCATTATATATTTGGATAGAGACATATTAAGTTGAGGGACAGTGTTTAATGCTGATTACTAGTGTCTACCAGGCACCCAGCAGAAAACTGTTAATATGATGATATTTGCCCTGATATGGTGATAGGGGCCCCTTATAGTTCTTTTGTAAATAAAAATCAAATAGACTCATCAATTCTACACCAGACAAATTAACTTGGTTGTCATATAAAATGTTATAACAATTGACTAATAACATTTGAAATAAATCATTAATGGATATGTTCGACAGTGACCGCATAGATACCAACGGTTAGGCAGGATTCCCCTTGCGTGTTCTGACGTGTACATGATCTTGGACCATTCAGTCAATTAGCTTTATGAGTTACAGTAAGATTTGGTAACTTCAAGATTAGAGGGCAGTTGGATAGAGATTTGTCTAAAAGCTTAATTTGGAAGGCTATTTTATTGTGAAGCAAGATAGTGGAGTTGCCAGAGCTTTTATTGTATCTCTAAATATGAAAAGGAGATGAATCTGATTTCTCTAAAACCTCCTCCAGAGGAGATTTAAGCCTTTTCAAGGGGGCTTCAGATTTCGAGGCTTCTTTTAGAGGATTTGTAGGTCGTGATGCCAAACAAGATTCTCCATGAAGCTACTTCTCCCACTTGGGTACTAATCAACATAAGGAATTCCCCAAAGATGATTTTGCTTATCTCTAGAAATTTCCCACAATTCTTGCCAAAAATATTTTCCAAAAAGCCCCCAAGTAATAGAAGAAAAGTAATCACACTAACGGGGAAATATTCATGTTTTACGCAGTTTTTGTTGGCGTGATGATATTGTACGATTTTTTGGCAGGCGAGTTAGAGTTGCTGTTGATTAATGAGGCAATTCTCACCAACAATTACTTATAATGGTTTCGCAAGAGTTGGGGATACAACAATTAAATGTTCTGTGAAAAAATCAGGGTGTTCCACTTAAAAATGATCATTTCCAGCTCAAATGCCATTGTTAAATTATCACTTACCTACCTCACTAAATCCAGCATTCATCCCATTCTGACCTTTTTTTACCACATAAAAAACGCTTTTAACACCCCAACTGCCGGCTGCCAACCCCATTACTTCCATCACCCACTGCATCCCCCCTCCCCTACGCTGCCCTTCACCCGCATCCTACTCCCCTGCCTTTCCCCCCACACCAGCTACCACCCTGAGTTATGGAAGTTCTATTGGAAATGAGGTTTTTACGTGTGACCTGGCGCCAAACACGGGTTTCTCATATTACCCGGAATCACTTTCTTTCTTCCATATGACCCAGAAAGTACCCAAAATGCCCTTAGGTTTAGGTATAAGCCACCCACTCTTTGGTTTTCCATATTACCCGGAATGGGAGCGACTACCCGGAGAAGCTGCCGTTAGTCGGAGAAGAAGGCATTCCGTCCGGCCTCTCCGCCCATATCATCGCCAGCGCCGGCGCCGTCGAACTCTGGAAAGGTCATCTTCGCGGCAAAAAGCGGGAAAACGAGCGGGAAAGATCGGGTATTGGAAAACAACTTCAACGGAGGCAACTTCAACTCATAGGTGTTCAAATACGATGATTTCTATCATGAAAGTTGGTTCCAAAGAAGAAAGTTGAAAACTTAGCAAGTTTTCAACTATTGTTACAGTCGTGTCGTCGATAACACGACTGTAACAATAGTCATGTTTGATGAAACACGACTCATAGACGTTGCTTTTCACTCATATACGGTTTTCAATATATCGTGTCTCACAGTTTTTTAACTTATTTCGGTATTTTAATGGCAGGTACGGATGAAGAAGATAGTTCTTTGTTTACACTACGATGGAGTTTTTACAAATTCTGATAAGTACGTGGGCGGGAAACGGAAGCTCCTGCCTATAGATACACGAGTAAAGTACCTGGAACTTTTGCAGCAAGTAGAAGAAAGATTACCGCTTAAGTCTACATCTGGTATATTAACTTTGTCATATCGTGTTGACTCTGAATACACATTTCTCCTTGAAGACGATAAAGACGTGGAGTCAATATTTATACTTCACAAGAGCAAGCAAGGCACAAATGGACTACTCCGCCTGTACGTGGAGTGGACTTCTACGGGCAATAACATGGAGACTTCGACTCTCAATAAGGAAATAAATGCCAATGCAAATAAGGAGGAGGAGAGGCTACCAGAGGCAGAAGTGAGGCCGGCCAGTAAGACACCGCCGGAGAGGCCGTCCAGCCTGGGCAATTAGACACCCGCATCAGCAGTCGAAGGAGGAAGAGATGGAGACTATGCGAGGTGAGACTTCTAAGGCGCGGATACAGGCAAGTCGTGTGCTATTATAGTCGACTATAATAGTACACGACTAAAAATTTTATCGTGCCGTATGCAACACGACTATATACCTAGTCGTGTTTCATAGTACACGAGTATAAATCAATTCGTGTTGCATAAGACAATACCTCATAGTACGTGCTATCATTTTCTCAAGTCCATTCATACATCTTTTTTCCCGCAGTTTGGGAGATGGAGAAGAAGGTGAAGATGAAGAAGAAGATGAAGATGAAGATTCCAGTCCAGATGAAGAAGAATTGTTGGATGAAGATGAATTACAGTGGTCTGCAGATGAGTGGGATGAGCCTCTTACAGTACCACATTTCAACCAGCCAGATCACACGGGAACATCGACTTCTAGAGGTCCCACGGCAGGAGACACATGTAAAGGAAAATCTGTCGCGTCGGAGGACGATGAGTATCTCAATATTGAGGGTGATGGTGGTTGGGATTGGGGTACCTATTCTGCACAGGCCGGTCCTTCAAAACATTGTGAAGAGGAGACGATGTTGACCGGAAGTTTGCAAGCAGAAGACTACGAGGCACAACTTACCTTAGGGGCTAGATTCGAAAGCGTCAAGCAGTTCAAGATGGTTCTAACTGATCTGAAAATCAAGAGGAAGTTCATGTTCAAAGTAGCGGATGAGAGCAAGGACACATTCGCTGCAACGTGCAAGGTTTCGGGGTGCAAGTGGTACATACGAGCGTCGAACAGACTTGATGGAGTCAGCGTAACAAGGAGGGAAGAACGGCATACATGTGACACTTCTCTAAGTTCGAAAGATCATCCATTGGCTTCTCACCTCTGGATTGCGAGGAAGTGTCATGGCCTCCATAAGGATTCAAACTCCATAAAAATCTCAAATATCCAACAATACATTGAGAAGCATTGGGGCATGATAGTCAACTATAAAAGGGCATGGAGGGCGAAAGAGGAATTGATCCGATTGATCGATGGCAACCCTGAAGACGCATATCGTATTTTGCCACATTACGGAAGGGAATTAGAGCGGTCTAACGCAGGTACACATGTGGTCATAGAAAGATCAGCTGATATACCTGATATCCCAATTGAGTTAGCCGGCTACGACTTCAGACGTGTGTTTTGGATGTTCGGCCCGGTCGCAAGAGCATTCCGAAGAACACTGAGACCGTTGCTCACGCTTGATGGAACATTCCTAAAAGGAAAGTACCCTGGAGTATTATTGGTTGCTACAGCAATCAACGGCAATCAACAATTAATGTGTCTTGCATATTCAATTGTCGATAAAGAAAATATCAAAACGTGGTAAGTATAGAAGCAGGAAAGACGACTATTCTAACAGTCGTGTTTTGGACGACACGACTGGGCACACATTCGTGTCTTCGAAAACACGACTACTCATACAGTCATGTTTTGTTTATACACGACCTTGTAACAACCTGAAGCATTCTGTGTTTAATATGCTTGTCTCTCACTTGTACATGACGTGGTTCCTCACCTTACTAAAATGTTTTCTCTTTACGGACCCCCCGGTCTCCCTGGACACTATTGTCTCTGATAGACAGAAGGGCCTTCTGAGAGCGGTCGCTGATGTCTTTCCCGAGGCCCACCATGGGTTTTGCCTAAGGCATATGGCCGCAAATATGCTTAATACTTGGAAGGATAAGTACCTGAAGGAACTTCTATTCCGAGCTGCAAAATGCTTCAGGAGACCAGAATTCGATGCAACCATGGAGAAGATGAAGGAACACAATGAGGCGGCCTGGAAATATGTTGACAATATTCCGAAAATACATTGGGCGAACATAGAATATCCGGATAAAAGGTACGGCACTCTCACATCGAACGCATCAGAAAGTGTAAATAATATGCTTCTAAAGGCAAGATTTTGGCCAATAACTCGGTTGATCGAGCAAACGCGGGCGACCACAAGCGTCCATTTTCAGAGACGCCGAATAGAAGCAGACGGGCTACTGACTCCGTTAACAAAATGTGCACAAAATCATATCAATCAGATGAGGAATCAGAGTGCTGGAACAATTCGAGTTCAACCGCTATCATTACGGCAGTTTGAAGTGACATCTTTATACCATGTGGTAAGCATAAATTCATTTTCTATAAGATACGACTGTAACAAAGTCGTGTCGACGAATACACGACTACTCATACAGTCGTGTCGTCGCATGCACGACTACTCATACAGTTTGTCTTCGACGACACGAGTATTCTTGGAAGACACTGATGTTGTTCATTTTTTCGCATCAGGATGTTGTTGACCTTACGAATAGAACCTGCACATGTGGCTTCTTCCAGAGCATGGGACTTCCATGCAAGCACGCCATGGCATGTATTGATGAGAGGAGTCTGGAAGCGGTAGAATATTGTGAGAAGTGGTACTGCGCAAGTACATACCGCAGCACGTATGAAGAAGTAGTCTTTCCTACTTTAGACAGAAGTCAGTGGGGGAATTACGGGGTTTTATTTAAATGCGAACCACCCATGGTTGAAGCTCCAAAGAAGGGCAGGAGAAAGACAAAGAGAATTGAGTCACAGCTCGAGCCACCTGCAAGGCCACGATCGAAATGTGGGAATTGTCGTGAAGCTAGTCACAACTGTACAAAGTGCACCAACAGCCCGGTTCCGAAAGAAAATCGGACGCGCAGGAAACGAACACTTCCGCAACAAGGCAAACTGACTACGAACGAGACATCGCATGTACGCCGCTCCGGCTTACCTCAGCCCCCACCATTCTTCACTTAGGATGTAGTCAAATTCTTGTATAACGCATATTAACTTCTACCGAAATGTACGCCTGTAAAGATAAAGAAAATCAGAAATGAAAAACAATCTTTCGACACGACTATCTATACTGTCGTGTATTGTGAAACACGACTATATATAAAGTCGTGTTGCATCAGAGACGATTATATACGTAGTCGTGTTGTATGAAGGCCGAATTCAAAGTCATGCTTGCGATATTTTGTCTACATCTGGTATGCGTCAAAAAAAGAATTCGAATTATTTGAAAGAGAACTGTACAACAAGGTGTCAAAAATGAATTCGAAGTATTTGAAAGAGTACGGTATTTACAGCAAAGAAGCTTTGTACAATAAAATAATGTGAATAAAATGAATATGAATTTATTCTTTATCTGGAAGCCGCATAAAACCCACAACTGTGACGGCATCTTTTGTGCCTTGTGCGGAATCGTCGTCAAAGTCGCTGTTAATAACCCCCCGAATCAAGGTTGAAGCGATCACTGGTCGCCACAGTTGTGTAATTGTCGACTGATCAAACTCCGGTGGGTTGACATTGGACGCCAAGTGCGCGACGTACATCATGATGAAGATGCCACAGTCTTTCGAATTCTGTTGCCACGGCGCTTTGGCTATCTGAGTCATCTTCCAGTCTAGCAAACCAAACCACCCCAGCTTGCCTGCCATCACAACGTTCATGAACTGCGTGAATTTGTCAGCAGCTTTTCTGTGAAGCGGATATAATTGGGATCTGCCAGACAGTGGGTTGTAGAAGCGCCATACACAGTGCGGGAAATGTACATACACGAGGCAGAAGTGGGAGCCGGTGCGGATTGGGAAAAATGCGTAGAACATGTTCCTGTTCAAGCCGTCGAGCATCCTCCCGAGCTTTTTAACCAATTTGGCATTATTTCCTCCTTCCTGGTGCTCCTGCGAAACCGCAAGAGAGTTAGACAACGATGCTCGTAATATCATACTTAATTATTTATCACTCCTTATGCAGGGAACACTTACGTTGTCGAATATCTCTTTGAATGCGTGGCAACCAAAAAATGCCCACGGATATTTCATCCGGTTTCTGTCATTGCGCTGGCTCAACAGACTTAAAAACGCATCTATAACCTATGGAAAAACATCCACAGGAGTCATAACACTCGAAGTAAGGCAATATACAACTTCTAATTAAAAGTCGATTATTCTATATATACGATTTTCATGATAGTCGTGTCGTCGATAGACACGACTATGCGTATAGTCGTGTCTTCGAATACCGACTTTACGTCAACAAAAACATATGAGGAGCATAGGTTTACTTACATTGGTGTTTATTTCTGTTGTTTGTAGGAGGGATACATAGTCGTCATCACATAGCGTTGGGATTGGATAAGCCTTCCTCGGATTGGCGATCCATCCATCTATTGCCACTCTATCCCGCTCTAACAATACCCCCATGTCGAAGCATAACTCCAAAACGGCATAGTTGTCGGGGAGTGCAATTACAGACTTACACTTTTGAGGGGTAAGGAGGACATCGACGTCAACAGGCTGGGATGCGGTTAAGCCAGTGCTCTCCGCCACCTCCTCCTCCTCCCTCGCCTCCTCTTCCTTCACCTCCTCCGTCTTCTCCTCCTCCATCGCCTCTTCGTCGGCCTGCACCTCCTCCTCCTTCCCCTCCTCCTCCTCCCCCTCCTTCTCCAGAACATCCGCCTTCTTCTCCTCCTCCTCGCCATCCCCGTCCTTCACATCCTCCTTCACCTCCTCCTTGACGGTTTCGATATCCGGCTGCTGTAAGGAAGAGATGACCTCATCGATGATAGAGGTCGCTTGTCGATCGGATATGGTTTGTTCGGAGTCAGCTTTCGGCTGAGGGGACCTATTCCTTCTTTCCTGCTCCTCCGCCATTCTCCGTATATGGTCATCTTCCCTAATCCTCTGCAATTCCCTCGCGGAGACAGTCCTCATTCTCTTCCTTACCACTACACCAGGGGGGAATAGGTCCCGTCTGTTCGTCGGACAGGACTCGACTTCTGCACGCTCCATATCTTCGTTGAATTCTGGTTGGAGCTCCTTCAAAAACAACTTGGCAGAGGATCTCTTTGTAGCCCGTTCAATCTTGTCTTCCTCATCCGCGCGTTTGATGGGAGCTAAAATGACATTTTACTTATTCGTGTCAGTAGTAGCAGCACGATAAAAAACATAGTCGTGTTGTATGAAACACGATAAACCACATAGTCGTGTATCCTGAAACACGACAAATATAATAGTCATGTACCATGGGGCACGAGAAAATAAATAATCGTCTACAACTTACCTTTACCCCATTTCGTCGAATCCAGATGTGACTTCCTTGCCAGCTCCTTTGTCTGCATACCAATCGGAGTGTTCTTCATATGCTCCTTGTCACGGGGCCGCTTCTTTGGCTTCATCTGATGCACCGATGACTTCTCTGGCTCCATTTGGGGCTGCTTCTTTGGCTCCATCTGATGCACTGATGACTTCTTTGGCTCCATTTGGGGCCGCTTCTTTGGCTCCTTCGTCGGCTCTTCAGTCATCTCCTCCTTAGGATGCTTAAAGATCTGACCTTCTAACAGCATTGACGCTGAGGCGGCAGAGGCCTTCATAGAGTGGAGAACCTCTCGCAGAGGTCTGACTCTCCTTCCCATCTCCTCATACGAAGACAGAGCTATCTCAATTAGTGACTGTATGCCCTGAAGCGCACCCTCCAATCGCCCCATTGCAGTTGCAGTGGACTGGGCAGTCGTGCTCGAGGAAGTGGATGCAGGTTGGATGGGAGTCCTCTTAATTTCCGGCCTCTCCGGCCTCTACCATCGTGGAGGAGGGGCCACTGAGGTTGACGAAGCAAGGAGAGATGCCTCTCCGGCCATGGGGCTGATTACGTCAACGAGTTCCTCCCCTACTTGAAGATTGTGGAACACTCCCGTCCAATAGTCGGCCATACAGTGCTTCTTCTGTGCACCTTTCTTCACCTCTGTAATGAGGGCCCCACTTCCTTGCCACCTTTTAGCCCGTGGGCTGGTAGGGCCCATGACAGGATGGAAGATTGTCGTGTACTCGAAAAACCAAATCTGCATAGTAAACAGATGAAAACATTATTACAATGCGCGGTTGCCTTAGTCGACTATAAGTTGAACACGAATTGAACTATGGTCGTGTCGTAAACAACACGACTATATACCTAGTCGTGTTGCATCATACACGACTATAAATATAGTCATGTTGCATAATACACGACTATATATACAGTGGTATTGTATAAGACTTTTTCCCGATCGAAGACTATGAATGCTACATACCTGAAGGACATATGCGGCGCTATTTAGGCATCCACCGCCCAGGCACTCTCCTTGCGATCTCGCACCCACTAGTCTGCTGGTATGGTTTATACCAGAAACCAACATCTTATGTATAGCCCCAGCCCAATTGTATGACCTCAATCTTGGGAGGTCGTCAATGTAACGGTACAAAGAGGGATGAATCGCTCTAGTGCTGTGTGGAAACAGTACCGTGCAGAAGAGGAGGTAGATGATCATCCTCGCAATGTCCTCCTCTTCCATCTTCAGTTCGCCCGCGCTAAGCTTGTCTATGATTTCCTCAATGTGCGGAATTTCCGCTCTCCTCGCGGTGAAGTACTTTCTGAAGAATTGACCTTCCGGTCGGCGTGTCAAGGAGGGGAGGACCTCAACTCTTTCGCCCTTTGCGGGCAATCCGGTGATAAGCACAACATCTTCCTCTATGAAATGTAGCGTCCTACCCTTGATATTGAAGACCTTCGCCGACTCATCCCAGTACCTGACCAAATGGTCGAGGAGGTTCCGAGATACAACTACGTCCTCACCTTCAAAAATGACAGCGAAACCAGCATCTTTGATCACTTGGGCACATCTTTGGTGACGCTGTAGGAGGGCCGCACACTTTCATCGCTCCCGGTTGACAACACGTCTTTAGCGCCGGTCGCGCATTATATGTTCTCTTCACTGGTCGGTCCATCGGAGCCTTCCTTTTCCTGCCCCTCTGATTTCGCTGTCGAGGTGCCAAGACAAAATCATGATCCTCCTCCTCTTCTGATGATATTTCCTCCATAGACTCATCTCTTTTTTATCCATCTGCAAGGAGTGAGGTATAGTGGTCAGTAGAAAAGTCTCCTCGGTACAACACGAAAATATAAAAGTCGTGTCGTCGCGTACACAACTAAATAGAAAGTCGTGTATGTTACAGACACGACTTTATAGTTCATAATAAAAATTTAAAATTCAAATGTCGGACCTTATGAAACTAAAATCAGTAAGGATTGTTGTAACTTACCGCAGTTTAGTCGTCTGTATGTGTGTATTTCCTCGTAGGTGCCTTTCACAGTCTTCCTCGCCGTCAACCGAAGCTCAATCGGTTAATCCGCCGGTTGCATGCAAGCGGAGGGAGCCGCGGGGGAGCTCAGAAGGTTGAAGATCAGAAATACCGACGTATGCGCTTCAAATCGCCGCCTTTGTCCACTCTCCCTCAGTTGTGTCGTCAAAATCCAGCAGGGGGGGCAGCTCGATATCGAGATGGGGGACGCGAATAGGCTCGAACTGGTCCGTGTATTCCGCCGGTTGAATCGCCGCTCGAACTCGCCGGTCGCCGGTGACATCGCTGATGTATATCGCCGGACAACTTCACACTTTTTTCGTGTTGTACACAACACGCCTCTTCGCACAGTATTAGCACGAAAAAATAGAAGAAAGGGTATTTTGGGTACTTCAAGTCCAGATTCCGGGTCATATGAGATTTCACGGGAAAAACCTGGTAATATGGGAATATCAAAGTTGGCGCCAGGTAATATGGAAAAAACTCATTGGAAATTGAGCAAGCAATAAGATTTTTGTTTCCCAATAGCTCCAGCTTTCGGTAAACTTAGTTGTCTTACATGCTATGAGTGCTTTCAATGTTTTAAGAGATCTTGAGTTCTAGTCTCTATGGTAGAGACATGGGACGTGACTATGGCAGTGGAATAATTTTTAACAGAACTATGCCTAGCTGTTGGCAAACCTAGCCATGCCCATGAAAAATAACAAGCTTTTTTCCTTAATATCTACTACCATACGGAAAATACGAAATCTAATTCTCTCTTTATTTTGAAAAATTTCAAGCAGCTCCTAGTGCTTTTTGGTCACATGCGCGAGTAAATTGTAAATCATCATATTGTGATACAATGTCATGTGCAAATTGATAAGCATAAAATATACACATTTATATGCCTTATTTACCTATATGCTAGTGTAGTTTTGTGATAAAATATAAATAAAATGGGTTATTTTTGGTTAGGATAGTAATTAGGGGATTAATAATTAATTTACTTTAATTAATTATTTTAGATGCATTAAAGAATTTAATGAATTATATTTTTATTATGCGTCTAATTTTAGTTTGGTTTTGTTATTGCAAGTTCAAAAATACGGACGTGCAGATTTGATCCAGTGGTTGAGATTGCTTGGACGAGTTTTTTTTTATTGGAAAGAAAAAACAAAATAAAGGAAATTGAAACAAACCGGCTGGTCCGGTTTGGGTTGAAAAAAATAATAAAAAAACCAACGCGAGCCATCGGTTCGGGTGTTGAACAGAAGAGCAGAGCGCTCGAGCTTCTGTTCGAGCGCCGGCAAGATGGTCAGAAGCTCGAAGGTGGCCCTGGGTTCTGGCGATGAGAGGCTGGCGACGTTTATCAGAAGCAGCTGGGGCCCTGAAGACGACGGCGATGAGTAGCGGCAAGATCTGGCGGGCGACGAATGGCAGAAATAGATAGCAGTCGAGCAGTCGACAGAGCAGTGAAGTCACGGCGATTCGGCAATCACAACAATGGCGGAAGATCTGGACTCGACGGCGGATGCGGAGGGCATCTACAACTCGGGAACTAAAACAGAAGTTGGCTCGATTTGGGACTCTCTGAAACAGAGTCATGCTTAAATTGGAGACGGATTTGGGTTCATCTAAATCAGAAATCGGATTGGAGAAGGATTTTTTTTAATTCCCTATAAAAACCAGGCGATAGGGAGGATTGGATGACGGATTTTTGGGCGGAAGAGGACGCTATTTTGAAAAAAACAGAGGCTTCGTATTTTCATTTTGGGTATGTTTGGGTCGTGATTTCGTCGTGTTTTTGGCCGGAAATCGAAGAGGAGGCAGAGGAGAATTGAAGGGAGAAGAAAGGAGAAGAAGAAGAGAGGAAAAAGCCAGATTTTGGGTCTGATTCCGAAATTGCTATAGTGCACACGAAATTGCCACAGTAACGGCTGATTGGGGAAGATGATGAACAGTGATTCGCTGTGAATAGTGCGCTGCTACAGTAAATTGTGAACAGTACCCCGTGAATAGTAAAACTGCTACAGTATTTTTCTCCGATGCAATTTCTTCCAAATTTGATTTTTCTCATGAATATTAATAGCTAAATCTTTTGTCAAAGCTAGAGGTGATGTTATTTAATTGATATTTCTACGTCTATAAAGAAGTACTTAATGCTTATTTGGTTGAATGCGATGTTTTGGAAGTAGTCATAATCTATACAATTATTTGATTTGTCGTTAACGAAAGGTACGGCGAATGCTTATAATTCCTTGTGATTAGTAGACTAAGTTTGTAATGAAAAATTTTCAATTGATATCTATATGTTAATGGTTATGATAAACATGAACAAAATATCTTCCGATTAGGTCAAATCATTATTTGAATCTAATTGCGTAATTAAATAGACGTAGAGTATTAATTAAATAATTGATCCTTGAATCCCAAATTCCATTGTATAGATTCTGAAAACCCTTATTTGCATTTAAAGGAATTTGAGGAAATATGTGCAACATTCGACCATTCTTGTAGTGAAGACATTATCAGGCTAAAATTGTTTCCGTTTTCCTTGAAGGATAAAGCCAAAACTTGGTTGAATTCCCTTAAGCCTAGATCGGTAGGAACTTGGAAAGAACTACAATTTGAATTCCTTAAAAAGTTTTTCCCAGTTCATAGGACAAATGCTCTGAAAAGATAAATAACAAATTTTGCTCAAAAACAAAATGAATCATTTTATCAATGTTGGGAGCGATATAAAGATTTGTTAAATTCTTGTCCACATCATGGATATGAGAAGTGGCGCACCATCAGTTTCTTCTATGATGGGATGACACCCTCAATGAAACAATTTGTGCAAACAATGTGTAATGGGGAATTCTTTGATAAAGATCCTAATGAAGCCCTTGATTTACTAGATCAAATAGCTGAAGACTCAGATTCTTGGGATCCCACCGATCCCTCTGATGTTTCTAATAAGCCGAAGTCTTCAACTACTAGTGGGGGTCTGCATCATCTTAGGGAGGAGGATAATTTGAGTGCTAGGCTAGCCTCTTTGGCTAGGAAGGTAGAGGCCATGGAATTAGGGAAAATTAATACTTTTAAGTCTGTTGCTACAGAAGAGGTCTGTGGAATTTGTGATATCATGGGACACATAACTAATGATTGCCCTACCATTCCTGCTTTCAAGGAGGTGTTGCATGACCAAGCAAATTCCATGACCCCTTTCAAGAGGCAATCTCCTTATGGAGACACCTACAATCCAGGATGGAGGAATCACCCCAACTTTAGTTGGAGGAATAAAAATGCTGCACAAACACCACCTCCTCAAGCATCTTCCAATTATACTCCATATGTTCCACCTCACAAGAAGACACTTGAGGAGACACTACAAACTTTCATGCAAGGGCAAGCTACTATTAATCAACAAACCTCACAAGCCATTTATGATATAAAGAGCTCTCTCACTAAATTGACATCTTCTCTAGCTGTTCAAAAGAAAGGTAGGTTTTTTGCTCAACCCCAACCCAACCTGCAGGGGCAAGTTCACATAATGGACACACAATCTTCTGATTCACAATTGGAACATGCTAAGTTAATTACCCCTCTTCGTAGTGGAAAAGAAATTGACAAAATAATTCCACTTAAGGCCCAAAAATCTTCTGTGAATGATGAATCAAAACATGATAATGAGGAAATTGATAAGTCTGGGTCAAGTGAAGATGTGAGATGTCCTATTCCAGCTCCATTTCCACAGAGGTTGAAACCACCTCAAAAGTTGAACCAAAATGCTAAAATTTTTGAACTTTTTAAGTAGGTGAAAATTAATATTCCTTTGTTAGATGCAATCAAATAGGTACCTTCTTATGCTAAGTTCTTGAAAGATTTGTGTACTATTAAGCATAAGTTGAATGTGCAGAAAAAAACATTTTTAACTGAACAGGTAAGTTCTATAATTCAACACTAAAGCCCACCCAAATATAAGGATCCCGGATGTCCAACTATTTCATGTGTGATCGGGAACTTTCGGGTAGACCAAGCCTTGCTTGATCTTGGGGCTAGTGTTAATCTTTTGCCTTATTCAGTGTACACTCAGTTAGGTCTTGGGGAACTTAAACCCACCACCATTACTCTCCAACTTGGTGATCGTTCTATTAAAATCCCAAGGGGAGTGGTGGAAGATGTGCTTGTTCAAGTAGACAAATTTTACTTTCCTGTTGATTTTATTGTTTTGGACACACATCCTGTTATAAATGCAGGTGCAAATATTTCTGTCATATTAGGTCGTCCATTTCTTGCTACTTCAAATGCTTTGATTAATTGTAGAAATAGTGTGATGAAACTTTCATTTGGCAATATGACTTTGGAATTGAACATATTCAATGTTTGCAAACAACCAGGGGATGATACTGATGTTTATGAATTGAATTGGGTTGATACCTTTGTTAGAGATCAATTTCATGTTTCATATTTTTCTGATCCTTTAGAATCTTGTTTAGTCAATTCTTTATATGATGAATCTAAAGTGAATTGTGAAGAAGCTGAGATTTATTCTTTGCTGAATTCTCTACAGGTATTGGAAGTGAATGGATGGAAACCCAAGTTTGAGGAGCTACCATTGAGAGACAAATTGCCTACACCATCAAGCATTCAAGCACCTAAATTGGAGTTAAAAAAATTCCCAACTGAACTCAAATATGCATTTTTGGGTGATGGTGAAACTCTTCCGGTGGTAATATCGTCTCATCTCAATCTTATCGAAGAGGGTAAGTTGCTTGATATTTTGAGAAAGCATAAAGGTGCAATAGGATGTACAATTGCTGATTTAAAAGGAATAAGCCCTTTAATATGCACTCATCGGATTTATTTGGAGGACAATGCCAAACCGTCAAGGGAGATGCAACGTAAGTTAAATCCAAACATGAAAGATGCGGTTAGAGCTGAAGTTCTTAAGCTCTTGGATGCGGAGATCATCTACCCCATTTCTGATAGCAAGTGGGTTAGTCCTACACAAGTTGTGCCTAAGAAATCTGGTGTAACAATTGTCAAGAATGCTGATAATGAATTAATACCCACTAGAGTTACATCTGGCTGGAGAATGTGCATTGATTACAGGAAGCTAAACTCAGTCATAAGGAAAGACCATTTTCCATTGCCGTTTCTAGATCAGGTTTTGGAGAGGGTAGCTGGCCACACATATTACTGTTTCTTAGATGGCTACTCCGGTTACAACCAAATTGAAATTGCATTAGAAGACCAGGAGAAAACTACATTCACATGTCCTTTTGGCGCATTTGCTTATAGGAGAATGCCCTTTGGTTTATGCAATGCTCCTGCAACATTTCAAAGATGCATGCTGAGTATTTTTAGTGATATGGTTGAACGCTATCTTGAAGTGTTTATGGATGACTTTTCTGTTTGGTGATTCATTTGATGACTGTTTATCTAATTTGCAGAAAGTTTTGAGCAGGTGTGAAGAGAAGAACCTTGTGCTTAATTAGGAAAAATGTCATTTCATGGTTTCTAAAGGAATTGTTCTGGGTCATATTGTTTCCTCGAAGGGAATTGAAGTTGATAAGTCAAAAATTGATTTAATTACTCATTTGCCTGCACCCAAGACTGTTAAAGATGTTAGATCATTTTTGGGTCATGCAGGGTTCTACAGGAGATTCATCAAAGATTTTAGTTCTATTTCTAGACCATTATGCAATCTCTTATTTAAAGATACTCTTCTTGAAAGGAATGCTGATTGCGAAAAAGCTTTTGCTAAATTGAAGGGAATGCTTACTTCAGCCCCTATTATGCAACCCCAGATTGGACTTTACCGTTTGAGATAATGTGTGATGCTAGTGACTTTGTTGTGGGGGCTGTTTTGGGTCAAAGGAAGGATAAGAAGCCTTATGTTATTTACTATGTAAGTAAGACCTTAGATAATGCTCAGATGAATTATTCAACAACAGAAAAAGAATTACTTGCCATAGTCTTTGCTTTGGATAAATTTAGGGCTTACTTAACAGGATATCCCATTGTTATCTTTACTGATCATGCTGCTTTGAAATATTTTTTATCAAAGAAAGATGCAAAACCTAGGTTGATTCGCTGGATACTCCTACTGCAAGAATTTGATATTACAATTAAAGATAAGAAAGGAGTTGAAAATGTGGTGGCCGATCATTTATCTAGGTTGACTGTGGATGATTCCAATGAGGCAGTGCCAATTAAAGACATCTTCCCAGATGAGCAACTTTTTGTTCTTTCTGATTTACTATGGTTTGCTAATATTGTTAATTTTCTTGTCACAGGTCAAACTCCTTCTCATTGGACAACGCAAGACAAGAAGAAATTCATGGTGGAGGTAAGAAATTTCTTTTGGGATGATCCATATCTTTTCAAATATTGCCCAGATCAAATTATTAGGAGATGTGTACCAAATGAGGAAATTCATAGTGTCATTTCTTTCTGCCATTCAGAAGCTTGTGGTGGTCATTTTTCTGCTAGAAAAATTGCTGCTAAAATTTTACAATGTGGATTTTATTGGCCTACCCTATTTAAAGATACTCATGATTATTGTCGTACTTGCGGACGTTGTCAACAGCTTGGAGGAATAACCCGTCGGAATATAATGCCTTTAAACCCCATTTTAGTGATTGAAGTATTTGATTGTTGGGGTATTGATTTCATGGGTCCATTTCCACCTTCTTTTGGCTATTTGTACATCCTAGTGGCTGTTGACTATGTTTCCAAGTGTGTAGAGGCCATCCCTTGTAGAAATAATGATCATAAAACTGTTATACGCTTTTTGAAAGAAAATGTTCTGTCACGGTTTGGTATACCCCGTGCAATCATAAGCGATGGGGGTTCTCACTTCTGCAATAAACTTTTTGAGGCATTAATAAAAAAATATGGAATTACTCACAAGGTGGCTACCCCTTATCACCCACAAACGAGTGGGCAAACTGAACTTGCCAACAGAGAGATTAAACAAATTTTAGAGAAAACGGTTAACCCAAATCGCAAAGATTGGTCTTTGCGGTTAACTGATGCACTTTGGGCTTATCGTACGACTTTTAAATCTCCTATTGGTATGTCCCCTTATAGACTTGTTTATGGAAAGCTTGCCACTTGCCTGTGGAGTTGGAGCACAAGGCATATTGGGCTATAAAAATGTTTAATTTTAGTTTGGATGATGCCAGTTCTGTGCGTAAGCTTCAACTAAATGAATTGGACGAAATAAGGAATGATGCATATATGAATTCAAAAATTTACAAAGAAAGAATGAAGGTTTTGCATGATCAACACATTCATCGAAAAACTTTTGAACCTTCACAAAAAGTTCTTTTGTATAACTCTAGATTGCATTTATTTCCTGGCAAGCTCCGTTCTAGATGGACTTGTCCATTTATTGTTAAATCTGTTTATCTTCATGGAGCTGTAGAAATTGAAATCCAATGAATGGTAATGTGTTTAAAGTAAATGGTCAACGACTTAAGCCATTCATGGAATTGATTCCATCAAAAGTGGACAGTATTCCTCTGTCTGATCCCACTTATCAAGATTGAATACTCTTACACTCAGTTTGACTGAAGACAAGAAACTTAGCGCTCCTGGGAGGCAGCCCAGCTTTTTCTTTGTTTTAGGTTATTTATTTGTTTGATGATGTTTTCTTGTTGGATATTGTGATTGCTCGCATCTTTTTATTTGTTGATGTTTTTTCACTCGCATGGGATTTTAGCAATTTGCAGTTCTCTAGGTAACATCTTTCCTTGATTTTATTTTATTTATTTATTTATTTTATCCTTCATTTCATTCTTAACATTGAGGACAATGTTTAGTTTAGGTTTGGGGGTATATAGGAATAACATTGTTTATTTTTTTTCAAAAAAATAAAAAATTTAAAAAATAAAAAAGAAAAAATAATAAAATTAGAAAAAGAAAAACAAATAAAAATTTGATTAGTTTTTAGGTTGTTTTTTAGTATTTTTTTATATGTTTTGATAGTTTATCCCGTGATGATGCATACTCTAATTTTTAAGAGATTAATTTACATTGGAAGTGTGAGTAAGTATATTGGAGGATAGAAACACTTAACTGAGCATATCTTTCTGTTACAGTCCTCTTGAATCATGTGCTTGAGTTAATAAAACTCACTCACACACATTAGTACATAAAGTAATACCCTCTAAAGATTTGTTGAATACTAATCTTGAGTGAGATGTCTTTACTCATAGTCATTGGATGATATGTGGTTATTTGTTGAGCTTAAAAGATCATGATAGACCATTTACTTGGCTATGGCAAGGGCTTGGAACCGGAAATAGGTTGAGAGTATAATATAACCTAGACATGATAAGATTGCTGGAAAATATGAATGTTGATGAAAAAAATGATGATGAAAACAAAAAAAAATAAAAACAAAAAGAAAGAAAGGGGCTGCTTGACTTTATAAGATTAACTTAGACTGATGCTCGGGCCCGAAGCGGTTTTTTAAAACCTAATGCCCTAAGCCAACTGTGCTGGGAGTCATTGGCCTGAGTCATTGCTAAACTTAAGCATCTTGAAGTTAGGCCTTACACAGTCCTGCTGAAAATAAAAAGAAAAAAGAAAAAAAAGTCTGTGGTGTATTATCCTCTCAAATCTAGAATGTTGGACCCGAAGGAGGCGCGCAGATTTGTGCTATCATGAACCTAAAGATTACGATGACTATATAAATTCTGATGTTCTTTGGTTAATGGGTAAGACTGGATATGTGTAAAACAGAAATTCAGGGTGTATTGCTACAATGTTCTACACTTTTACTATTATATTATCATTTCATATCATATTGAGCAGAAATTTCCAAGATGAAAGTGTAGAATAAAACCACTTACTTGAGGGCTTCTATATTCCAGTTGATTATAAATGCAAGTACATGTGATTGATTTTCTTTAAACATTGTAGTTTGCATTTGAAGGGATAATAGGATTGTTTGTTTTGAAGTGTTTATTTTGTTTTTGCATTTAGATTAATAAAGTTAATTTCATAAGTACATGTTTGTGGGTAACATGGCTGTAAACCCTCACGAGACAAAACTCGTCCTACTAGGGACACCTAGAGGTTTAACGGCTTGTTGCATATGCTCAATGCAATCGTGTTCCCTACGAAAGTGGCATTTATTTTTCTAGTTTAATTTACTTTAGTTTTATTTTGTGTGATTTTGTTTTGTTTGTTTTGCTTTGGGACTAGCAAAATATAGGTTTGGGGGTATTTGATAAGCATAAAATATACACATTTATATGCCTTATTTACCTATATCCTAGTGTAGTTTTTGTGATAAAATATAAATAAAACGGGTTATTTGTGGTTAGGATAGTAATTAGGGGATTAATAATTAATTTACTTTAATTAATTATTTTAGATGCATTAAAGAATTTAATGAATTATATTTTTATTATGCCTCTAATTTTAGTTTGGTTTTGTTATTGCAGGTTCAAAAATACGGACATGCAGATTTGATCCGGTGGTTGAGATTGCTTGGACGGGTTTTATTTGATTGAAAAGAAAAAAAATAAAGGAAATTGAAACAAACCGGCTGGTCCGGCTTGGGTTGAAAAATAATAATTAAAAAACCAACCCGAGCCATCGAACAGAAGAGTAGAGCGCTCGAGCTTCTGCTCGAGCGCCGGCAAAATGGTCGGGAGCTCGAAGGTGGCCCTGGGTTCTGGCGATGAGAGGCTGGCGACGGTCATCGGAAGCGGCTGGGGCCCTGAAGACGACGGCCATGGTGGCGGAGATCGAGATGACGGCGATGAGTAGCGGAAAGATCTGGCGTGCGACGAACGACAGAAATAGATAGCAGTCGAGCAGTCGACAGAGCAGTGAAGTCACGGCGATTCGGCAGTCACAACAATGGCGGAAGATCTGGACTCGACGGTGGATTTGGAGGGCGTCTGCAACTCGGGAACTAAAACAGAAGTTGGCTCGATTTGGGACTCTCTAAAACAGAGTCATGCTTAAATTGGAGACGGATTTGGGTTCATCCAAATCAGAAATCGGACTGGAGAAGGATTTTTTTTTTAATTGCTTATAAAAACGGGGCGATAGGGAGGATCAGATGACGGATTTTTGGGCGGAAGAGGACACTGTTTTGAAAAAAATAGAGGCTTCGCATTTTCGTTTTGGGTGTGTTTGGGTCATGATTTCGTCGTGTTTTTGGCCGGAAATCGAAGAGGAGGCAGAGGAGAATTGAAGGGAGAAGAAAGGAGAAGAAGAAGAGAGGAAAAAACCAGATTTTGGGTCTGATTCCGAAATTGCTACAGTGCACACGAAATTGCTACAGTAACGGCTGATTGGGGAAGATGATGAACAATGATTCGCTGTGAATAGTGCGCTGCTACAGTGTTTTGCTACAGTAAATTGTGAACAGTACCCCGTGAATAGTAAAAATGCTACAGTGTTTTTCTCTGATGCAATTTCTTCCAAATTTGATTTTTCTCATGAATATGAATAGCTAAATCTTTTGTCAAAGCTAGAGGTGATGTTATTTAGTTGATATTTCTACGTCTATAAAGAAGTACTTAATGCTTATTTGGTTGAATGCGATGTTTTGGAAATAGTCATAATCTATATAATTATTTGATTTGTCGTTAACGAAAGGTACGGTGAATGCTTATAATTCGCTGTGATTAGTAGACTAAGTTTGTAATGATAAATTTTCAATCGATATCTATATGTTAATAGTTATGATAAACGTGAATGAAATATCTTCCGATTAGGTCAAATCATTATTTGAATCTAATTGCGTAATTAAATAGATGTAGAGTATTAATTAAATAATTGATCCTTGAAGCTTTGATATCTCCCATCGATTATCTTTCCTAGTAGTTAATTAAATTACAATCTCTCGACAAAATTTCCTGATAAGAACTTTAATTTACTAAGCTAAGTAGTAATTAGATTAGTTTGGAGTAGAATAATCCTACATCATTCCCTGTGGTTCGACCATGGACTTACTGAGTATATATTACAATTTGTCGACCTATTTTGGGGTTAGATCACAAATCCAACAGGCGGCAGTTAGTTAATGGGGAATTTACCAATTAATATATTTTTAAAAAAATAATTATCGATCAAGAAACTTTGGAAAATATTTTCCGATCCAGTTATCTGACAAGCCATGCAGGTGCCGGCGCGGCGCTAGCCTTGAGCGGGTTTTTTTTTACCCTGACCCTAAAAGCGTCACTTGAACTGATGCCTCTCTCCTAAAGAGAAAGGTGTACGCCAGGTTGGTTTAACTGACACCTTTTCCTGCATTAGCATATTTCCTCACCTTTCCTCTTCAGAGAAAGACATCAGTTCATCTTCTAAAGCAAAAGGCGTCGATTCAAATGACGTCTTTCATGTTTTAACTACACAAATCCAAATCCAATGAAGTAATATGCAGGTTTTTAAAACCTAATAGCGTTTCTACTAAAGAAAAAGGCATTGCTTAAACCAATGACTTCTCTTTTAAAGAGGAGAGACATCGTTTTAAATGACGCCTTCATGTTTTAACTACACAAATCCAAATCCAATGAAGTAATATGCGAATTTTTTAAAACCTAATAACATAATATGAAACATAAACAATCAACTCTATTTGCTCAGTAAACTTGGAACATAAATAAATTAAAGCGTTTATTAATATAAGTTTAAACAAAATATATAATACAAATTCTCATAAGAATACAAATGTTCAATCAACTCTCATTCCCCTATTCCTACTCCGTCCTCATGTTCGAGCTGGAATCTAGTCAGGCTCGACATCAGGTATAGCATCTAAGCACGCAATTGAAGACGAATGTCGCCTGACGTAGAGCACGAAGTTCACATTGTGGCCTAGTATATACTTTCGAAGAAGGGGACCTCTCAACTAGATCGAGTGTGACATCTAGAACTACTGGTGGTGAGGTAAAAGAAGTCGTGTCAACCGATGATGTCACAACATTAGGCGAAGCTGATATAGGTTGAGAAGCCTCAAAAGGATTATCACACTGTAGTCCTAGAATATCTATCATAATTGGTTGAAGCAACGACAACCTCGCAAGAACATGTGTAGAGTTATTGCATATCGTCTGACATGCTGCAAGCAAGCTTTCATAGGATCGGTCCACCAAAGCTCTAATACACTAAGCCAGTATCTGTCTCGCACAAGTAAGCTAAAAGGAAAAAAAGAATATATTTTATCTACAAGAACACAATGATGGTGAATTAAAAAAATATGGAGTAAGAGATACTAACCAAAACCCGCTCAGTATTGCCCCTGGGTTGATATAACATCTCTGCCTCATGCACGAGTGGTAGAATAAGTCTCCTAGTAATCCTCAAGTACCACTTCATGTAGGCACTATTGGCATATCGCTTCATTGTGGCAAGCTCCCGCTGAACAAGAGTGGTCATCTGCTCGTCCCATCTAGTAATATAGGTCGTATGATGTGACCTTCAATCAAATCTTGCCTGGCCTCGATGCGAAGATCGCTCAATGAACTCTACAATAGAAAGGGGGGGAAGCTGCTCTAATCCAAACTGCAACATGACCTAATCCGGAACATGCATCTCCACAATGTTTCAGACCCGACTCGATCCTCGAAATGACATTCATCATTATCAGGCTTCGAAGGGGGCTTGTTCTGATAGTTGGTAGGAAGTGATGGAGGTACTACTAAAACAGATGGATTAGGAGGTTGGAGAACTCCTCTTTCTATAAGGGACTTAAGACTAGTTTCCTCAGCCAACAACTCATTGACCACTGCGTCAACAGAGGGAATGGACTATGATGCAGAATTGTCCCAAGAAGTCCCTCGGAATCATCACGAAGAGCCATAAAAAATTGAACCAACCATTGTTCATCTCTATGGGCAATATATTGTGTAAACGTACTTAGTTCTGCTAATTCAGTGAGAGCTAACTGATCCCAAATTTCATCCATGGCAAAATAGAATTCTTGGATACTCATACTTTTCTGTTGAATTCCCTGAATGTCCATTTCCAACTGATATTGTTTCGCAAAATTAGACTATGTGAACAGTCTTGCCAAATGATTGCAAATCTCTTATGCTGTTTAATATTTTGCCAACTAAGTATCTATATGCGACTCAACATAATTGTTTATCCAAGTAATAATTTTTGAATTGTTGGATTCCCAAATATCTAACTGTTCTTCATATTTTGCAGAACTTTGATCTATAGATTTACCCAAGGTCCTAATAACATAACTTCATATCTTTTTGCCCTTTAAAAAACTCATCACATAACTCCAATACGAATAATTTTTCCCATTCAATCTTACACTAATAGATTGAAGTGAATCATCTCTTTCACTAGCCATTTTGAAAACCAATAGAAACAATAAACAATCACAAAGAAGAGAGGAATGAATTACCAAATTCAAAAGACGAGAAAGAGAGGGCTCCAAATTACTGCGACTCTAAATTATTCAAGACTACTACAACTCTAAATATGAGATTTCTTGATCTTCAACTCCAAATTACACCAGATTACAACAATTCCAATCCAAATTTCTTGGTGAAAATTATAGAAGAGATCAAACTTCCTTCCATAAGATCAAATATCAAAACTTCCATTGTTCTCATACCATGTGAATTGAGAAGAAACCAAGAAGGAGAAGAAGGAACAAAGAGGGAGGCTAGGATTTTAATTATGAGTACTTAAATGTCAAAATACAACAAAGAGAGATATATAGTATTACACGTAATAAGTAAAATATGCATTTGCCCTTACATCTAATAATAACTCTAATATTACCATCTGTCCTTGCGTGCATTGAAACAAGGAGATCCACTTTCTCCATATTTATTTTTTATTACTCACAAGTTCCCACTCTTACTCTCATTGCTGCTACTGCTCCTATTTCTCACCTTGTGTGTGCTGACTTGCTCTTGTTTGGTCATGCTCAGATGAGAACTTGTAGGAATTACCAGGGTATTCTTAGAAAATTTTGTAATGTTGCAGGTCATGATATTAATTTGAATAAATCCTCAATAATTTTCAGCTCTAATGTAGGACGGAAGTTTAGGAAAAGTTTATGCAGAAAAGCTAAGGTTTAGGAAAAAACAGCCTTTTGGTAAATACTTACGTATTACCATTGTTGTGGGTGTTCCTAGGCGGGCTCACTTTCAGGAAGTTATTGATAAAATGAACTCTAAATTAGCTGGTTGGGAGGCAAAAATACTTACCCAGGCTGGGAGGTGTATTTTAATTAATTATACTCTGGCCTCTCAACCTATTCACAGTTTATCTGTCATGAAAGTGCATAGCTCTGTGGCTAAGGAGATGGATGGGGCTTCTATCAATCCAAAAACAAAGAAAAATGGAAATCAGAGCAGTAAAAGTTACTTTGCTACCATTGCTTGGGACAAGCTTTGCAGAAGTAAGAGATGTGGTGGATTGAATTTTAAAAAAACTCTGGAGTTCAATTCAGCCCTCCTATGCAAAAAAGCATGGCAGTTGATTGCTAATTATGACTCTTTGTGGTGTCATATCTTGAAGTGTAAGTATTTTAGAGAAAGGGACTTTTTCCATGCTACAACTAAATCATCTTCTTCTTGTTGTTGGAACACATTAATTAGATTAAAAGACAAAATGAAACAGAGTGTTGGTTGGTTTTTGCTTTAATTCTAATATCTCTGTGGTCAACGACAATTAGCATAACAACCTCTTAGATGCGTCTGACATTCTTAGTGGGATTAATATGCCGAAAGATTTGTTAGTTAAGGACTTACTGGAGGACACTTCTGGGCTTTGGGATGTTCCTCAATTCCTTAATTTTTGGCCGCTTGACATTGTAGAAAAAAATTGTCATTTTCCTATCATAGATGGGGAAGTGGACTCCCCTGTTCAAATTTTCTACTACTCCTGCTTATAGACTGTTCCACTCTCATTATGATAGAGTGCCATATGCTGATCATTCTTCTTGGCTCAAATTATGGAAACTTCCTGTGTACCAAAAAATTAAAATAATTATGTGGTAACTTTGATACGGAGCCATAGTGGTCCCACGTGAAATTTATTATTAAATTTATTTTTTTAGAATTTTACTTATATTAGGACTTTTAATTATGGAAAGATTTTATTTGATTTAAGATTTAGAATTTAGGATTCTAGTTGAGATTTGATTCCAAGTTAAGACTTCTCCTATTTAGTATGTTATTTTTCTTATGATTCTCTGTAAGCCTATTTAAAGACATAATCATCAATAAAAAAATCAGTCAATGATTTGAAGAAAAAATACCCCGTTTCTCTGTTGATGGCGATCTCCGTTGGTGCCGAGGCCAACAAGCCCCGGTGATGAATCCGGTGGTGATTCTGGCAGCCCTTCTGGTGGTGATTCCAGAAGATGGCCTACTAGCCTCTGTATCCTTCCATCCGCTATCCTTTTTACCCCGCTATTTCCTCTGCTTCCCTCCAGTCACGTGCTGTCTGCTATCAACTTGGTGGCCCATCAAACGAGATACACCCGGTTCCTTCTCCTGTCACCTTGGATTTCATACTCCAACAAGTGATTGCACTGAATGCCAAAATTGATGTGCTCATGGCCAACTCTAATGTGCTCATCCCCGAGTTTGCTCAGGTCAACGCTCGCATCACACGCCTATGCTCTCGCCTATCATCGGCTGTCCCAAATTCTCCATCAGATGGCCCAACACTTCCCGTCCTCTTCCTTCAGTCGTCTGGTGCAGTGTCCGTGCCAAACATCCATGACCAAAAGCCATCTGCACCCGATGGCGAGATCATCGTGCCAGCCCATCAGTCATATACAGCCGACTCCCCTGCCACAATGGAACATGAGGACGTGAAAAAAGTATGATTTTTCCTTACCCGGAACAGGCCCGCATCCAGCCCCAACCCATAGAAGTGTCTCCTGCATGTTAGCTTGAACTCTGCCCTCCATGGCCGGTGCTCATCCTTGGCAGTAGCTTAGCTTCTCTTTTCGATGGCCACACGAACTATCCCGGCGCCAAAGATCGCAATTTTCCTGTTCCAGTCGTGTCTGGGGCACACCACCACCACGCCGCCACCGATTGGAGGGTCCTGAAGTTCGTCATTGGTGCTCTGCTTCCTCGTCGCCGCCCTCCACCCGATCCACCACCTCCACCTCCACCGATGGTGTCCAAAGTTATCATTTTTACCTTTGCGCTGCCTTGGCCAATGATCTGCATCGCCCGCCACGATAGCCACTACATCCACCAAGCACCGCGCCTTGCTCTTCCATCGCCACAGCCACGGCCATGGTCAACCATGCTGCCCTCTTCCACCATACCGCTGCCACCCTGCTGTTGCCACAGCCACGGCCACGGCCATGGCCAACCATGTTACCCTCTTCCACCATACCGCTGCCATCCTACTGCTGACACAATCGACCATACCGCCGCCGGATTGAGCCTAGGTCGCCACCGTCGCAGTCGCCATGCCGCCACCACGATCTCCTTAGGGCACTTCTTTTGCTCGGGTTCCCTTCGAAAGTTCGGCCTGGGTTTCCTTTTCTAAAAAAAAAAGACCACAGGTTTGGTTCGGTTCGGGGTCATTTTGGCCGAACCAGCCACAGTGCATCATGAACGCGTTTATTGCCTTCAAACATGACCCTCTTTTTCTGTTTTTCTTACCATACGGTGTTAAGTAGTAATTCGCAGGCCCTTTGAGCCATACTCTTCGGAGTCGTATTTCTTTCACCTGTGGAGAATGATGCGGAGCCATAGTGGTCCCACGTGAAATTTATTATTAAATTTACGTTTTTAGAATTTTACTTATATTAGGACTTTTAATTATGGAAAGATTTTATTTGATTTAAGATTTAGAATTTAGGATTCTAGTTGAGATTTGATTCCAAGTTAAGACTTCTTCTATTTAGTATGTTATCTTTTATTATGATTCTCTCTAAGCCTAATTAAAGGCATGATCATCAATAAAAAAAATCAGTCAATGATTTGAAGAAAAAAATACCCTGTTTCTCTATTGATGGAGATCTCCATTGGTGTCGAAGCCAATAAGCCCCGGTGATGAATCCGGTGGTGATTCCGGCAGCCCTTCTGGTGGTGATTCCAGAAGATGGCCTACTGGACTCCGTATCCTTCTATCCACTATCCTTTTTACCCCGCTATTTCCTCCGCTTCCCTCCCATCACGTGCTGTCTGCTATCAAACTTATTGTTAATGGGCTTTGTACTGGGGAACTCATGCATGTTAGATTAAAGTGCCCTCTAGACTGTTGTTTCTTATGTAGTGCAGATGCTGATTCTAGTGATCATCTGTTCACTGGATTGGGAGCTATCTTCATCATGCTGGAGGTCATTGTGTGACTTGGAGGCTCTTAAATTCAATTGTTTTCTTACCGCTGACTTCGATATGGCTACTGCTATTGCCATATTCTTCTGGGTGGTGTGGAATATTAGGAATAAAAATGCCTTTCAGGGAATCAAGCCTAATGTTTTATCTGTTGTGCTTTGGATGCAGGATATTATGAAAGCCTAATGATTTGTTGAGGAGCCAGTCAATCCTTGACAAGGAGGGCAGAAAATTGCAATCTGATCCCAAACTACCACTGCTCATGCTTCAGAAGTATATTCGATAAAGGTAACATTGAATTTGGAAGGTTAACTTACCAAAAAAAATTGAATTTGGAAGGTTAAAAAACACCCAAATCTGCTTTATTGTATGAGAGGGGCTTGCGCGGAATCCTTTATAAGCCAACACATACGAATTCCATGATCCAATTAAATCAGGAGGAAGACCCACCTGCCCTTGTTTCTTGCAGTATTTTGGCTAAATCATTAGTGTTAGTTCTTATTAGTTAGAGGGCACTTAGTCATATTTTAGATTAATTGTATTTCAAGTATTAGGCTTCTGATCTCTATATAAGGATCATTGCTCTCCTTATGTTCTTAGACTTCTCAATTCAGAAATACAGTTTGGTTCATAGAACTAACATATGCTATATACCAAATGTCAAGCAGGGAGTGGAAATATATTATAAAATATGTGCCTGAATGCATGTGAACTTTTTGTTTTACTACATACTCCCTCCGTCCAATGAAGTTCATTTAAATGTGAAAAAAGAGGTCCAACATTTCATGGTTTAATAAAACTCACTCATTTTACAATGTAGACGATCTTCACTGCACGAGGGAGCAGGTTTCGTTTTGCTAAAATTTGGTTTCATTGAAGAAGAGTCCTATTCACCCCAACGTCCACAATAACGGCAGAAAAGGGTCCTGAATAGCAGCATGTGGAATAACCACAACATCTTTGACATTTTTAACAAAATACCACCCAAATCTATGACTTGTAGAAATGGAATAATGTCGAACCAAACGACTAAATTCAAGCAGCCTACCCAACCTTCAAAGCATCTGTTCCATCTCTCCACCTTCAAGAGCAAAAGATAACAAGATACGCCCAACCCTTTCAATCGTATAAATGGTTGATTTGAAGAGGCACACTGCAAATTGTCCATTGCAACTTCCACGCCAGATTTAAGGGGGTGGGATTTGCACTAAACTTTTTTAAAATAGTACTCCATTTGCCTACGTACTTTCAGATTACGTTTCGAAGAATGTGCCACTTTAATGTATTTTTCCATATTGCCTCCTCAATGAGCAAGGAATTCTATATTTCTTGGCATTTCAGCTAAAATGCCATATCACCCGAAAATGCAACATATTCTTCCCAAAATGCCCTCCTGACCACCCTTAACTATTTTACACACCTGAAGATGTGCCCCACACCAAAATATTGCAACGTTCTACTAAAAAAATTCTTGTCATGACAACCCATTAGTGTTCAAAATATTTGTGGCCGTCGGCGGAGGGGAGAAAGAGTAACGAAGCCCCGAAGTACTTGTAGCTGAGCTCCGAAGTACTCTTTGCAAATTCGTCATTCCCACTAGTAAGTGTTTAAAAAAAATTTATATACCCTCATAGAGATAAAAAGGAGAAAAACTAAAGAACGAAAAAAGAATTAAAAAAACGGATAAAAAATTAGCGATTTGTGACATTTTGAAGTTTACTCTAAAAGGTTGTATTATATACACGACTTGAGTACAAATCGTGTTATTGTGCACACAATAGGACTGCTTAATACACAGTAGCCAGTCTAGCAGTGACATTGTATGCATGATGACATAATTTGCAGTGAAATCGTATATATAAATATATGCATTTATGGCAAAATTCAATATGTCATAAATCGGTTTTTTTATCTATTTTTGCCCTTTTTTTTGTTCTTCTTAATTTTTTCTCCTCTTCCATCCCATAGGATAACTGAAACATCTTCAGACACGATCTAGTGGAATGACTAAATTGAAAAGATGAGTGACCTACCCTCCTATGGATCTAAGATGAGGAAGAAAGAAGGATAAATAAAATAAAATAATAACAACTTCACCATATGCTTCCTATTTGTAAATTTGTCATCTCCCTAGTAGATGTGTTTAAGAAATTTAGGATACTCAAAAACTTGATTGTTTAATATTTAAACCCTTGCAAGTGCACAAGACAATTGTATTACAGTGAGTATTAAAGGGTTGTCGAACCTCAGGGACGGATGAATAATTCTACCAAACTCAAGAGAAAGAAAAGTTGTTGTTTTAGTTTAATCTAAGAAAAAACAGTAAATTCTAGCTACTTAAAATGAATTGAACTAGTATAGAGAATTGCCAAGACTTCAAATCCACCACACAATAAACCAGTTTATCGTCTCTCTCTCTTTTGTATAAATTCTTAATTAGCTAGCATATTCCTCTCAGACATATACTTATCAAATTCATATATTGTGCTCTCCTCTTAGACGTAACACATAAATCAATTAAAACATGAAACTGTGATCTATCTCTCTCGAGCATAAATCAATGAAACCTTATTCCTTTATAACTCCTTAGTTTTCTCACGTTCCTCTCGGACACGCAAATATTCCTTGGATTGAAATTCACAAGAATCACTCTCGCCTCTCTCGACCACAAAGAATAATTCTCAAATAAATTAACAGTGATTATATAATAAGATCCATACACCAACTAAGATAAAAGGTAAAATTAAAGTTGAGAGAAAGAAACAATACAACCAATCTAATTGGGCTTCATCTACGCCTTTGAAAGAAGTCTAGCCTCGCATTGGAAGAGAAACAAGCATCATGTTCTTCATCATCATCTTCTTCTTCTCTCCTTTGCTTTAGCCTCCAAGGTCTCTAAATGAACTCAAAACTCTATTCTCTAATACCCAATACATTTCTTTTAAGGCCTATTTATAAGGTTGGGAAGAAAACAGAAAAGACCCCTTCCAATTCAAAGTCAAAATAGGTCAATTTTTTATTTTGCGCATACGGCGATCGATTGCCCCATATTGCTGATCGATTGGTTTCTTGGTTTCTTCTTGCAACACAATTTTCCAATGGTCATAACTTTTCACTCCAAACTTTGAATTGCATGCGATCAGTGGCGTTGGAAAGATGACTTCTTGAACTTTAACTTGAAGCTTGAATCAGTCCAATCAGAGATGTGTATACGACATTATGAAGATATAACCACTAGAGTCATTTTTTACCATATTTCTCCATCTTACACTTATTTTCCTACAAAAACCAAAAACTACATTAAAGTATCACTAAATATAATTAAATACTAACATAAATATAATTTTAAGAGCTTATTAAATTCATAGTTCATGTATAGATCACCTCATAGGGATAAAGACGAGAAAAAGTAAAGAAGAAAGTAAAAAGAATGAACAATTTATGACATTTTAAAGTTTACTATAAAATCATGTATTTAAATACATGTCTTGAATTAAAAGCGTGTCATCGTGCACACGATATGCACGATGACGTGATTTGAAAATTGAAATGAAGTCGTGTATATAAATTTACTTTTTTAAGGAAAACTTTAAAATGTCATAAATCATTATTTTTTTATCTATTTTTGCACATTCTTTTTGCATTCTTCTTTATTTTTTCTCATCTTTATCCCTATGAACATATAATTTTTTTTTTTAAAACATTTACTAGTGGGATGATGAATTTACAAAGAGTACTTTTTGACTCTGCCACAAGTACTTCGTGGTTCCACTACTCTTTTCTCATCTCCTTCGACAGCCACAAGAGGTTTGAATACCAATAGGTGGTTGTTATAAATATTTTTTTTCACTAGGAGGTCACAACCTTTCAGCATGGGGCATGTAAAATCGTAAAGTGTGGTTAGGAGGGCATATTAGGAAGAATACGTGACATTTCTGGGTGATATGGTATTTCATAAAAAATGAGATAATATGGAATTCCTGACTCATTGACTATGTAATATGAAAAAAAGTCCACTTTGCCCAGAAAAGTGCAGTTCACTTTATTCTCTGTGCATTTTTCCTACTAGTCTGGTCAGATGTTTTGCCCTCTTTCCAAAGCAATTTCCTACATTACGTGGGAAGGACTTTTATTGTATTAAAGGGGATGTGGATTCCCCCCATCCTAACAAATTAAAATTTTATTAACTTGCTTCTAAGGGGCCGTTTGGATCATAAAAATTACCAAATAGCCACTCCCAAAAATCCACTAACCAGGTGGATTTTTGGGAGTGGATATTTGATATTTTTCACGATCCAAACGGCCCCAAAAAAAAGTTTTTGCTAACTTTCTCTACTTTCGTCCAGTCACGTTATTCAGTAGCCCTCAGGAACCAGGATTAAGGGTGAACAAGGTGGTACTGCCCTCCGGATTAAGGAAGAAGTAACAAGGTGGGCTGCTTTGCATTTAAAGGACCTTATTGTTATTCTGTCACAAATTATATATTTGGATAGAGACACATTAAGTTGAGGGACAGTGTTTTAAGCTGATTACTAGTGTCTACCAGACACCCAGGAGAAGACTGTCAATATGATGATATTTGCCCTGATACGGTGAAAGGGGCCCCTTATAGTTCTTTTGTAAATAAAAATCAAATAGACTCATCAATTCTATCCCAGACAAATTAACTTCGTTCTCAAATCAAATGTTATAACAATTGAGTAATAACATTTGAAATAAATCACTAAATTTTTTTAATGGATATGTTTGACAGTGACCGCATAGGCACCAACGGTTAGGCAGGATTCCCCTTGCGTGTTCTGACGTGTACATGATATTGGACCATTTCAGTCTATGAGTTAGTAAGATTTGGTAACTTCAAGATTAGAGGGCACTTTGGATAGAGATTTGTCTCAAAACTTAGTTTGGGAGGCTATTTTATTGTGAAGCAAGGTAGTGGTTGCCAGCGCTTCTATTGCATCTCTAAATATGAAAAGGAGATGAATCTGATTTCTCTAAAACCTCCTTCACAGGATATTTAACAGAAAGGAAATTTAAGCTTTTTTCAAGGGGGCTCCAGATTTCGTGGCTTCTTTTAGAGGATCTGTAGGTCGTGATGCCAAACAAGATTCTCCATAAAGCTACTTCACCCACTTGGCTACAGATCAACATAAGAGATTTCCCAAAGATGATTTTGCGAATCTCTAGAAATTTCTCAGAAATCTTGTCAAAAATATTTTTCCAAAAATCCCCAAGTAATAAAAGAAAAGTAATCAAACTAACGGGGAAATATTCATGTTTTACGTAGTTTTTGTTGGCGTGATGATATTGTTCGATTTTTTGGCGTGCGAGTTAGGGTTGCTCTTGATTAATGAGGCAATTCTCACCAACAACTACTTCTAATGGTTTCCCACGACTTGTAGATATAACAATTAAATGTTCTGTAAACAATCAGAGTGTTCCGCCTAAAAATGATAATTTCCATCTCAAACGCCATTGTTGAAATATCACTTACCTGCCTCACTAAATCCACCATTCATCCCATTCTGACTTTTTTTACCACATAAAAAACGCTTTTTAACACGCCAACTGCCGGCTGCCAACCCCATTACTTCGATCATCCGCTTCCCCGACGCTGGCTTTCACCACATCCTGCTCTACTGCCTTTTCCCCCACACCAGCTGCCTCCCTGAGTTATGGAAGTTCTGATGGAAATTAAAACAAGCAATAAGATTTTTGTTTCCTAATAGCTCCAGCTTTTAGTAAACTTGATTGTCTTACATATTATGAGTGCTTTCAATGTTCTAAGAGATCTTGAGTTCAAGTCTCGTTGCGAAACAGTTATGGTTGAGACATGGGAAGTGACTATGGCAGTGGAATAATTTTTAACAGAACTATGCCTGGCTGTTGGCAACCCTAGTCATGCCCCCGAAAAATAACAAGCTTTTTTCCTTAATATCTGCTGCCATACAGAAGATGCAAAATCTAATTTTATCTTTATTTTGAAAAAACTCAAGCAGCTTTTGGGTCACATGCGCGAGTAAATCGCAAATCGTCATACGATGCCACGTGCAAATCCAAGAGGCGGCAGTTGGTTAATCCACCTGCCCCTATACTCACACACGTGGTTGGCTCGAGATGTGATGCCCTGATGCATGCTTACGGCCGGGTGCATATAAACGGGACTCCTTTCTTTTATTATTCCTTCCGTTTAAAAATTCTAGCATTTAATTTGAAAATGAGTTAAATTTATTAGGATGTAGTGCCTACAACATTTCATACTAGCCCTGCACGAGGATCTATTTGCCAATAGGGCAAATCCATTCGCCTAATTCTCTAATCGAAATCCTAATTACCCAAAAAAACTTTTCAAGTGCGGCTACATTTTTTTAGACTTTCCATACAATATTACTTGTCTTCATTATAAGAACCATTTTCCCCCAAAGCTTGAGTTGATATCAAAGGGTTATTTTTAATATTTATCTCAACACAATACTCCCCTTGCACATGCAAGCATCCACTAAAGCTTAGTACGTGAACATAATAAGAGAGTTGAGGATGATAAACCAACAACATCTTGGCAAAAATTTATCTAAAATATAAATGGGAGAAAACTGCTCCATGTAAGTGTCATGCCCCAAAATCTCCCACCTCGATTGGAGTGCAAGTCTTCGTAAATACCATTTGTGGTGAGGTAGGAACTCTAGGACGCGACTTGGAATAATCGAACCAACCAGCCAATTACATCATCTCAAAAGGATGTGCAGTCGACAACGTCAGGATCACTCAAGAACGTGAGAACTCATCATCCAATCTCAAAATAAAACAATATAAATATATTAAATGAAACCTACTTAGTCTTTATTACTGCAAATAGCAATAATTGTCAACAAAAGAAATCATAAAAGCTATGGCACACAATGACCAATAATATCATCAAGTCTATCAAACTAAGCAAATAAATAAAAATTCTCTAATCATCTTCACGCTTCTACATCACATTCGTGTCCTGCGATCGTCTTAAATCACTGATCTTTCATGCCTGCATCAGAGGATGAATGAGTATTCCGCAAAAATACCCAATAGGATGTAAAACCCATCGGAGACACAATAAACAACGTGAAGAAATATTTACACAACAGAAACAAGAATATATACATCTGAAGAACTGATCACAAGGTTTACTTCACCTGAACAGAAAGGTCAGTTAACAACAATAATCCCAACTCGCAAGTATAGGAAACAAACATCAATAAGACTCCGAACAATCATATAAGTAAGGAGAGAATAGTAATTTTATCAAAGGCTCAAGGCATCTATAGTGCAAGGAGTTAAAATTTCTGCTCACTGAACTTATCACTCGCAAGTGACCAAATAATCATACCAGAACCACCCTAGGAGTTCTCTCTTTGGAACTTTGTCACGCGTCTAGGATGCTAGCCCCACCAGTGCTTACGGACATGATGGGCAGAGATTGAGGACCTTCTGTAATGTCAACAGTCTAATGTGTGTATAGTGCCTCCCTTTGGGCATAAATAATCGGAGACCTCGCAAGATCTAGCAATAGCTTTAATGAGCATACTATGAATCCACTCCGGAGAGATCCTCACAAGGTCTTTAGTGGAGAAACAGTCATGTAAAAATATGAGCAATATTTCAAAGGAATAGAGGTCGCAACACTAAAGGGTTTTAAGGTTTCTTCTACCAGAATAAACTCACTCTTTGGAGTACAAATACATCGTCAATCAGAATGGACTCACTCTTTGGAGTATACATCAATCATACAATAAGGTACAATTCCTCGCAACGACACCGCTAAGATTCTAAAGTCTTTGATCAATAGGTAATTCACCAGAAGAGTAATAATAGATCGCAATCATAATTCAAACAACATGCTTCATGTCTAGCTTAGATAGGAACATCTCTGGAACCTACGCTCTACTATTTATGAGACTTAATACAAGATGAAAGAATGAATGGAATGGCTTGATCTCCAAATGGAACTCAAACCGACACAAAGTTGGAGTTAGATATTTAGTACAATAAGACTCTAGGTTATCCATAATAATAACCCTTTTAGACTAACTAGTCTTACAATATTAATCCATATCATATCTTACACTATATATTAGAGATATTTCAATCAGATTAAATTTTATCATCAAGTATTAGTATGCATTAGTGACTTAAACCTTAATTATAGTAAACTGTTTTGATGATAACAGCCCCATTCCGACTGTCCCCACAGTAAAAGCTTAAGTATGAAATTTTAACAGTGGATAGCCTTATGAGTCTGCTTTCCAACCCAACAAACAACATATTTTTTCTGATTTTTTTGTGATTAGTTATGATTTTTATACTGCAGGTCATCGACACAGGAACAGTCTTGGCCGAGAACCCTAAGACTTAATCATACATACTAATTACGTAATATTAATTATTAATCGTGATAATAGAATCTTATTAACCTTAAATACTTCACTCCTAGGATTGTTATAGATCCTTATATGTTCTGGAACTTAGTTATTACATGCTTTTATACAACTTTCATTATATAAACAGATTTAAGATACTCCCCTTTGTACAATGAAGATCTTAACCCAAGAATTCCAACCTATAATCATATGGTACAATTAAACTAGAACCTATACAAAATCAAAATATAACTTTCTGACTTCCAAAAGTTTAAGAGATGAATAATTTTCCCATCTAAAACCATCATGCAAGCATTAGAAGAGATAACACTCAACAAATCCAATAATCATACTCATAATCATAATTAATATGGAATCTCTCAACAAACAACACATATACATAATCTCTACTACTGAGATGGAATCAAATAACTCATCATATAATTGATAGAAAGACATTATAATCAAGCTTAGTAGGAAAAACCATCCTACCCCCTTTGTAGAACGAAAAACTGCATGTCCAACGTACCCCCTCTTCTGCTCTATGCAACAAGACTTTCGCTCCTTCGAATATGACGAGGCTTGAATGAAGAAAAAGGTTGCTGGGATAGGGGAGAAGGTATAACACCCAAAAAATTAGTAAGTATATTAAAAACCGAAATTTGACACTCTTAATGTTTGAGTTGATTATGTTTTGCCTTATAGGAATTAAATTTGGTGAGAAAAGCTTTCCAACGCCACCAACTATGCGCGATTTGGAGTTCGGAGTGAAAAGATATGAGAAATTGAATTTTGTTTAGGCGTGGCTGCGATCGAACGCCAGAACAAACGATCGATAGGCAAATTGAAACGATCGACCGCTTAATAAAATGATCGATCGTAGTTACTGTGATTATTAATTGTTTTATTTCGGGTAAAGCGCTCGATCGGCTGTAACGCGGTAGTGTAGAAAAGCACATGCGACGATCGATCGCCGGTTGCGGTTTTGCGATTTCTAGCTTAATTTTAAGGCGGATTTGTTTGGGAAAGATACTAAATCCCAACTTGATTTAGGGGCTGTTTGGGGCGTGATTAAAAGCAAAACATCCAGATGGGATGTTTTGCTACACTGTAGCATCTGGATATTTTATATATCCAGCTGAAACACCTCCTGAGGTGTTTCAGCTGGATGTAAAAATCCACATGGATGCTACAGTATATATCCAATATCCAGTCTGGATATTTTTGCAATAATCACGCCCCAAACGGCCCCTTAAATTACACGTCTCTAGAGGGATCTTGAGGCCTTCTCATTGGTGGGAAGTGTCTATGATATAGAAAATTAGTTTAAGAAGGGATTCTCCCCAAACTCTATATAAACCCTAGAGAGTTGGCTTGTGCTATTGGAAAAACCTAGCCCTAAAACATCCAGAGACCTTTCCCCTTCTCCTTCCCACGTTCACCCACCTCCTATAAGGCTTCTTCTTGTGGGAGTTTGCAAGAGCTTGTAGCGGGAGCTTTGGAGGAAGCGGAGGAGACGAGCAACGCGTAGAAAGGTGGAATCTTCGGTGAATTAAGTGTAGGATGATTTTACCACTATTCTTTGTGATTTATTTCAATCATATGAATGTTTATGATCCAAGTTCTGATGTCAAATATATGACTTTGTTTGGGAATGAATATGTATGGTATTTCTATTCATGAGTTGATTATGATCATGCTCTTATATGTGAAGATGTAGGGGTCAATTGATATATGATATGTAACATGAGAAAGGTATGAATTTTAGTAATTCCAGATAATCCTAGGGTTTGTAATTGATTTAGGATGGGAGTATATGGTTTGTTAATAATATATTATCATCTATAATATGTTATTGAGTGAAATAATCGAGTTTAATGAAGAGTCTTAATCTCGGCCAGAACTATTTCTGTGGTGACAGTCTATAGTAAATAATTCATAACTAATTCAAATAAATTTGAAAAAATATGCGTCTGTGGGGTTAGAAACTAGACTCAAAGGACTATATACAGTAAAAATTTCAGAGAGTAATTCAATCTGTGCTGACACTGGGGAGAGCCGGAAGTCAACTGATATGTAAAAATAGAATACTGTAATTAGGGTAAAAGTTGGAGAAACTTTAGCAAAACATTACCCTGTGTTAAAATAAGTATACTATGAAAGTAATATGTGTTATGCAAGATCTGCCAGAAAGAATTACAATAGAATGGACTAAGTATAATACTTTAATATCATGGGCTAATGATGGGTAGTTTGGTATTTAGTAAGTCCTATGTGTTTCATGGTTGATATTGACTAGACTGCGTTTTCAATTGGAAGCCGAACCATCATCCTCTTTGACTAAAATCTTAAAACCTTGAAGTTTGGATTAATGTTTCTATGATCGAGTTGAGTATTGGAATAATTCCACCTATGTTAAAGCAATGTGTGACACTTCTATTGTTGACACTTTATTTTGATACTTTTATGGTTAGTTGTGTGATGATAGAGATTAAGTAATCTCATTGGTACTCCTTTATTGAGTCAGACTTTTGAAAGAGTATCGAAATCTTTGTTGTACTTCTTTCGTGAGTTAGTTATCATAATAAATTTGTTCTTCATAGAGGATACCTTTCCTTCGAGTAAATAGTTACATCAGAGATTCGTTATAAGAACCTTATGAGATTTTGCCCAAGAGAGGTAAATTAGTTTCCCAGGATGAGAAATGGGTAGTCTCAATAGTACCTGAGTGAAGAATTTCATAGTATGCTCGTAAAAGCCATAATAAACTCCTTCTAGTTGAGAGTTGTAGAATACTCAAAAGCACTTGGATTAGGCGAGACTCTATCCAGTTGAGAGTTATAGAATACTCCAAAGCACTTGGATTAAGAGAAACTCAGCCAAGGTGAGAGCTAATTATACTCAATAGCCCCTGTGTCAAGGAAAACTCAGCTAGGGTGAGAGTTGATGATACTCAATAGCCCCTGTGTTAAGAGAAATTCAGCCAAGGTGAGAGCTAATGATACTCAATAGCCCCTGTGTTAAGAGAAACTTATCCAGGATGAGAGCTAATGATACTCAATAGCCCCTGTGTTAAGGGAAACTCAGCCAGGGTGAGAGCTAATGATACTCAATAGCCCCTGCATTAAGGGAGATTCAGCTAGGGTGAGAGTTAATAATACTCAAAAGCCCATAAGTTAAGAAATTCAGCTAGGGAGAGAGTTAATAATACTCAAAAGCCCCTGAGTTAAGAGACCCTGCCAGGATGAGAGTTAATAAGACTCAAAAGTCCCTGTGTTAAGAGAGTATATCTTTGGACCCTTGTTAGGTTCCCGCCCAAATAGAGGTATTCCATAAGTACAGATAGAGTCAGTATTCTAGAACATGATAGAGGGTTCCAAGGAGAGAACCTCTAGGATAGTCTGGCAAGAAACCACATGGAAGAAGTGAGATATGAGAGTGAGAGTTGTAGCTTCATACGCTTGTGATAGTTAAAGTCTCTATGAATGATGTTTTCTTATGCACTCTCAATGTTTGGATCATTGATTAATTATATTCTCTCCATACATTTTAGCTGTTTTGGAGTCTTAGTGACTGATGATGATTTCTGGTAATGCAATTCCTTATATTAGATATCGATATTGCTGATTTGTCAGTTGTTGTTGAAATCTTATGCATTGTTATATATTGTATCTTTTGTGTTTGTGTGGGTTTTGTATCCTACTGGGTATTTCTTCGGAATACTCATGCATCTTGTGATGCAGGCTTGGATAAAGATTAGATTTGGAGAATGTTGCAGCAGAAGGAAAAGCTCAAGGATTGCAGTCAAATAGTTACGAAGTTTATGTAGCTTTTAAAATAAATAGCTGTGACTTTAATGGTCTGTGTGCCAAGAAGCTTTAGAGATTTTGTTAAAAGATTTTAATGACTTTTATTTTTGGGATAATTTAAGATTAAGAATTTTTATTTTATATAGTTTAATGATGTTGATTGATATGACTGAGTGGTTTCAATTACACATCCTTTGAAAGGTTGTGGTTGACTGGTGAATGGGTATTCAGTTGCGTTCCCGAAATTTGGCTTCAAGAATTTCTCACTTTAAGGTGGACTTCCACACTCCGTCGAGGCTTGAAATTTCGGGGCATGACAGAAGGAGAGAGAAACAAGGTTGGGGCATTCACAAAGTCTCTGGTGTGATAAAATATAAGTTAGACCCCTTATAGGTGTTTATATAGACCTTATGCCTATTCCAACTAGGATATTTTTTCTTTAAGATTCCTTCCCAATCCAATCTTTCAATTTCTCCAATTAGAAGTTTTCTCATAGGTAGAAGGGACGTCCTAAACTAAATCCTCCTTGATTAGTTAGGATTTGATATCTACTTTAACTAGGTTTCTAAAAAATAGCTCTTTTCGGACTTAAAATCCGCCAGTGCGATCGATCGCTGCGTTACTTTGCGCGATCGTAGTACCAGCGATCGATCGTCTCTAACGGTGATCGATCGCTGCATACGATACCCAAAACTCTAGTACATACGATTGATCGTACCCAAGGCGATGGATCGCTGCTCTCAAAATCGAAAATCACAGTAGATACGATCGATCGTCACCTCATGTGATCGATCGCGCCTGCCTTACCCTTTGTTTATAATACTGTCCCGATCGATCGCGTATGCCTGGCGATCGATCGCTTACTCTCTTTTTTCTAGCGATTTTCTTACCAAATTTTCAATTCATCATAATTGACCATTACACAAATTAGGAGAGTCTATCATAGAGTTTGAACACACTTACCGATTTTTACGGGCGTTATAGTAAGACTTAAAACAAAGACCTCGACTTTGATACCTTGTACGATAACCAATTTTCTCAAGAGAGCATGAAATGGTTATTTTTAATATTTAACTTAACTCAACATTCATTAGAAAACTAAAATAAACCAAATTTAGTTTGTTTCAGTGTTTCAATGTAGAAAGATAATATTGGAAAGGGAGTATAAGATATCATCCACTTTAACTTTTTCTTTTGCTAGTATAATTGTGTTTTACCCGCAAACCTTATTATGTAGCACGCGGGTGCAATGAAGATCAATACAATCTAACTGTAGCCCTCAATACAATCTTCCGCAGTCTAACGAGAAAGAGCAAAAGCGAAAACAGCGGGAGATTGTCTAACAAACAAAACCATTAAAAAAACCATTAAATGATTCCACGTGATCCAAGGCTCGCCCCACCCCTTTTCATGAAGTGGCACAACCGTAAAATTCAACAACCCAAGGAACGAACAACCAATGCATTTGGATTTTCTTTCCTCTATCGTAGATTCGATTCTTCCTACAAAAACCACATCCTCGAGAGACTTCAGGAGCCATCAGAACGCAGTAGAGACTGCCCACAAAAAGCAGGATTTCTCGTTTCATTCTTGTCTCCTTCTGCAAAATCCCACTGCTGCAAATCCACATTTTTCATACCTCCTCCACTGACCCACAAGCCTCCTTGCCTTCCCCTCCTCCCTCAAGTACTTTTCCTCGTTTCCTTGGCCTCAGTTTTTCATTATTTATCAGTTCAATTGATCAAGTTGTATTTAGTCTTTGATGGTTGTGGAGATTTTGGGTTGGTGTTGTTTTAATTTGTGTGCTTTATGTGTAATTTGGAGGGATGTATGATATTTGTGTTTAGAGGTGCTAGATCTTGATAAGTTATATTGGTGACTTTTCTTTTGTTTTTTGGGGTATTTTGGTGTTTTGTTGCTTGAGTTGAATGTAGAGCGTCTGCTGTCTAAGGAATATGTTGGGCATGTTTGGTTGGTGATTATCAAACTCCTGTGTGCTTAATTAGTACTTTGTTGCTTTGTTGATCTTGATAAGTTATATTGGAGCTTTGTTGTCTAATTTATTCTTGTCATTTGATTGACAAGAATATAGATGAAAGGGTATTGTGTATGAATTAGTACTTTTTTTTGGCTTCCTATTACATGTGGTTTGAAGCTAGAATTTATTCTTATTATACGTAGTTGAGTACGGAAAGAAATTAAAATTTCTGGTGATTAACAGTTATGTGGGTGTAGAAGGTTGTGTTTGGGAAGTGGATGGGGAATAAAAGGTGGGAGACAGATGGAGATTTTGGAATTAGGATACTTATACCACATTACTAGACGCTCGTACTTTGGAAACGCTGAAACGCTCTGTATCCTGCTCTGTTATGCATTTTCATTTTTGTTCAGTTTGGAAACTTGATTTTGCTTTGCTTTTGGAATTATTAATTTACGTACGTATATGTTGTGGACTAAATAGACAGTCCATCCATAAATGTGAGAATATTTGTGTTTCATTGTCAACGTTTTTGTTACTTCGAGATGGATTTCTGTCTTCGCTTATGTATTTCAGTTACATAATTTATTCAGACTTTTTATAGGTACTAATATTTTATTTGTTGAGAAAGGGGTTTGGATAAGAATGTTCGGAGACTCACAGATACTTAGCAGCTTGGCTATGATCTTAGCTGATTTTGTGGTCTCTGGGACTTATCACTGTTAGAGAAAATATTGATGAGGACATATAAAAAAGAAGCATACTGACATGAGCCTTCTAGTTCTAAGGTTTATTATTTTTTGATAAACTCCTATAATTGAATTATATGTTTAGTAGATTCCAGGTTTAATAATATTCCTATTTCAGTTTCATTTCTTGTTAAAAACTCTTTGCAATGAGCCTAGTTTAAAGGCTAGGCTTCATTAATGAATGGAGATTGCTGCCTAATTGAATTTGTGGACTCGGACAATCTCTTCTGGTGGACTCAGGGAGACCTCAACTGTCTGGCGGAAGAGAGCTAGGCTTTAAAATTTGACTAAGCATCGATCCTCTTTTATTAAAGAGATGATGTGAGTGTCTTGGCTCTAACAATCTCATCATTTTGATGAATTTGTTCACAAGGCTTGTTTCTTTTCTTATGTCTTGTTTCTTTTCCTTCCTTGTTTTTGTTTTGTTTGGGTTCCAACTGCAATTTGTATTAAAATTGGACTCTGATGGCTTTGTGTGTGTATATTGTATCTGAAGGTTTTCTTATGTCATTTTATGTTGCTCGGCTGTATCAATAATTCACTTTTTGAATTAAAACCAAGGTTTTCTGTTGATCTCATTAGCTTCAATATTGTCTTTCAGTTTTTCTTCCCTTAAGCTTAAAACATGAATGTGTTACAACTAAGAGAAGTCATATAGATAAATTCAATTTAGTTGAAATGAGGCCATTAAGGTAATAAGAAATGAACATATTGCGGAGAATATTAAGAGGTGGCACCTTCAGGGGAGATGTGTAGAGAGAGTAGGTTGATTTGGCATGGACATATAAAAAAATGATCAGCGGGGGGCCGTGGTAAGAAGGTTGAAGGGATGCAACTTGAAGAGGCCACAAGAGGCAGAGGAAGTCTTAAGAGATGTTATTAATTATAAAAAAAAAAAGTCTTAAGAGATTATAGTTGAATTAGAAAGAAATTATATGATGATGCTGTCTTTTCCAATAGAGATGGCAGAATAAAGGCTAGAGTAGAGGTGCAAGATTAATGCTGCCTACCTTAAATTGTTGTAGAAAGGTGCTTCTTCATTATGATTTATAACTGTAAAACATGGAGGCAAGTATAGTTCTTTTTTTTTTGGCTTGACATGAACATTAGCAGTTTCCTTTCTTGTCAAGAGAGCTACATGTCATTGTTTATAAATTTTTCTACTAGGTAGAACTTGCAAATCAGGATGTTCTATTTTTTCTTATAGTAGATGTCTTTGTTTTGTGTTTATTAGTTAAAATGTGTCTCCATGGTATTAAGAACCTGACTTATCTGTAGGTCAATCTCTCTTCAACTTGACGGGCAGAATAATCTGATGGAGGAAAAGCAGCTTGATTTTAATGCGCCATTTTTATCTGTAAGGCGATTTACCTCTTCAGCAAGTTCAAACAGGGAAAACAATAAAAAAGTTGAAAAAACACTTTTCAGGGGACAACCTCCTCCTTACAGATCCGAGTTTCAAACAGGCCCCATAAGAAATGCTGGTTCAATTCCCTTTTTATGGGAACAGACCCCTGGAAGACCCAAAGATGGTAGTGGACTGCCAATTGAGGATCCTGAAAGGACACCTTCTGCACCAAAGCTCCCGCCTGGTAGAAGGTTAAATGCTAAACAGCTACAGAAGAAGCAGCAGCAGCTACCACAGAAACAACAGCGGCTAGAAAGACAGCAGCTGCAAGAGTCACTGAAAAACCCAATAGAAAGCACAAAGGCTGAACCACCAATTAACATTAAGCCTCAGAACATTTACTTGAAGGATGGCATCACCTTGGAGAGTTCCAAAGAGGATGTGGATGAAGACGGGAAACCCAATTCTGAGACGGACAATGATGATCAATTCTCTGATGCAGTTGACAATTTATCACGCAGTGGGTCATTCCATATGACTTGCAGCATAGGTGGCATGAGTGCTTTGGACTTGCAAGATTCAAAGCCTTCTAGAAGCTTGTCGCTGGACCCAGATGCTCGAGATTTTATGATGGACAGATTCCTTCCTGCTGCTAAGGCAATGGCATCAGAGATACCTCAGTATGCTTTAAGAAAGCCGACTGCATCACGCGAGGCAGTAAGAGCTGCAAATAGAATTGGGGATAATAGAAAGCCTCTATTTTCGCTAAGTCGGCCACTTGTTACTCCACCGAAAATTCCTGATGAGGATGGAGAAGAGAGTGAAGATGATGAGGATGAGGATTATGATGATACTCAAAATATGACAGCCAAAGCTTGTGGAATGCTTCCAAGATTTTGTTTAAAGAATTCTTTATGTCTTTTAAATCCCATTCCTGGAATGAAGGGCCACAGCCGGATGCTTTTATCACCTCCGAGTCATAAGCTTAGTGTTCGGAGGAAACCTAGATCAAGTCATGCCTCCATTAGTGAATCTGATGACGAGGTAGCCTTCTATATTGCAGTTTATTTATTTGTATTTCCCTCTGAATATTTGGCTCGTCAAATTGTTGTTGACATTTTGCGATGTCTCTTATGCTTCAGCATTCTTGGGAAGCGGTCTATAAGTACAAACTTGCTCAAGGGGTTCACTCTTCTGGTTCTCATGAGATTGAGAGCAAGCCAATGAGTGAAGCTTATGAATTGACATATTGGAGTGGTTCACAAACACCTGATGGTTCCTCTCCATATAGGCAATCTATGAGTGACCTTACATCCCCTAATCGAGATGAAACACAGAAGTCAACTTTTCATAAAGAAACAGGTTTTCTGGGCGTACCAAAACAAGGTAAGGCTACGAGTTCTGATTGCCTTAACTTGTATGGAAAAATCCATGTCAGTGGATTATTAAATTCCCGTAGTGGTAGTCCGAGAGGTTCAGGTTCATCCAGTCCCACAATTGAGAAGACCTTGTATGTTGATTCTGTTCAAGCACTGGAAACACCAAAGTCAATAAGTTCCTCAAGTACGATGGAACTGATGGCTTCTACAGGCAAAGTTACTGATATTACAGAGGAAAGTGACAGACTGGAGAGAGTGTCCAACACTGAAGATCAGCTTAAGATGGTTCAAGGAGTCACAGTGTGGTCAAACGTCTCTTCATGTTTTGATCGAATTCCATCTGGCTCTGATACCTCATCACTTGGAGCACAACCAAACAACTTAGAGATTGCTCAGTCTGATGACCTCAATAGTCCAAAGATAGAGGATAATGGGGATTCATTTTCGAGTAAACTTCAGTCACTGCTTCCCCCTCCTTTACCAAAGTCACCTTCGGAATCTTGGCTTTGGCGTACCTTACCATCTAATCCATCAAGGACTCCATCATCTGGGTCTTATATTGGTGTTCAAACCCGTCAGAGGAGACAAGCTCTTAAACCATCATCTGCTGATCCTAAATGGGAAAATATGGTTAAAACTTCAAATACTCACCATGGTTATTCTCGATTCTCAAAGGTACTCACTTTTTAATATATACTTTGTATGGGGAGTTTCTTATGGAAACTAGTTGATAATATTTAGTTTTCACATGTATAGGAATTGAAGAAACCTCTATCACAACAGTCAGAAACATAGAATGTGCCTAAACATTCTGGAACCAGAGTTTACTTGCTGTTCTCTGAATATAATGATGTCAATGAATGTTAAAGGTAATTTCTCTTCTTCTCTTTGCTCTCATATGTGTATCTTTACATGTCTGACTTATGACATCCTCATCCTCTGCCAATTATAGGTAATGGAAATACCCCAGATTTTGCTTTCTTCTTGTTTTCCAGCGTGCTAAGCAAGCAAGAGAAATTTGTCTCCTGATATGCATTTGTGACATAGTCAAGTCTCACTTCTAACTGAGAGTAATCATCATGGACTTCTTTTTTACATGTATACATACCCTGTTTATTCAACAATATTTTTATGAGTCCGTCCAGCCAGCGCTGCAGTGCAGTGCACTGCATGGCTGTCAGACGTCAGATCATGTGGGGCCCATGTGGGTTCACTGATCTGACGTCTGCCAGCCCTGCAGCGCTGGCTAGTTGTTACCTTTTTTTTACCAACTTATAGTTATTTTATAAATTGATGCACCATATTCTATAATGGTGTTGTATCTGAAAATATATGCCTTGTACAGTTTTTAAATACTATATTCTTGAAGAAAGTGTATAATCGACTTTAATTTGATTTAAAATTTGCCAATGTCTATGGGTACCAACTGTATCTATCTCTATGCAATGTTCAATTAGTCACATCCTTGTTTCCTAATTAAATATAAAGTGACATGCAGAACCATACTTGAATTGATCGAATGCTTTGTAGCATGAAATTGAATGTGAAAGGCTATCTTTCAAAGTGAACTATGCATATGTACAGGTAGGGCAGGTCCATATCGTTAGCACTTTTAGGGCGAGGGCAACGTTGCTTTTTAATGTAGGCCTGGAGTAGGAGGAATCCAGCTGTAGCCTATCATCAAATCGTGTGGAATCGGTAACTCTGTTTTCGTTTCTCGGGTGCTGTGGGGGTTCATCTCTGAATCAAGCAATTTAGAAAAAGCAGGCAAATGTGATGGCCAACTATCAATTTTTTACAATCTTCAACAGAAGCACGAGTAAAATTTTTTACAATTTTTTAGTAATAATCGCTTAATTATTGTGCAAGCCCATTTTTTCGTAACTATTGATAGTATGTGCATATGTTAAACTAAACTATATGAAAGGCACAAACATAATTTTTTGTGTTTTTAGACAAGTGATTGATGTTGTAGTTGTAAGACTTCTTTTATGGTAAGACGATCTTACTTCTATTTTTTTGGGGTAATTGAAATGATATTAAGAAAAGAAAAAAGGGGGAGCAAAACGAAGTAGCAGCTGAGGGCTCCACCCCAGAGCTAGGATTACAGCTTACAGGAGGAGACTAATAAAAGAAAAACTGAAAAACACAAGGCCTTAGAATTAATCATTCCAGAAGGACTTCAGGAAAGAGCAATATCTAATAATTTCTCCTTAAGACCAAATGTCTCAATAATTAAGCGACCTTGGCTGATTTTTGGAGAGCACATGGGCAGAATTGGACTTCTCATACAAAATTATGCTGTTCCCTTCCCCCTTGATGAAACTAAAGTATATAGTGAATAAGGAGTTAAGAAGCAGAGCTGCATGTTTATTTGGCAAGAACTAGTTTCCAGACAGTCTTTGAGTAGATGCATTAGATGATTACGAGTTTCTTTGTTGGAAAGATACAAGGTGCACATGCTAGGCATCTGAAAGCCGCGCTTCTTGAGGTTTTCAACAGTGACTAAACCGTTGTTACTTCTATTTTCTTTCTGAATTTTATCTTTGAGCTATTGTCTCCAGTTTCAGGAAAATATTCGTGTGATGTTCTCCGCAGAACGCATAAGACGACACTTTTGAGCTCTAGGAAATAAATTTTGTAGTTCCTGTTTTTTCTAACCAGTCAGTAGGCCAGCAACTGTCTTCATTATGTCATATAAAAAAGGTGGCAAACTACGTTCTTCATCTATTTGGTTTTTAGTGGTTTGATGTCTTCAGCTATCTGTTAGAATATACAATAAATGAATAAAGATTTCCATCGTTTCCAGCAGCTCGAGCTTTTGGGAAAATTGGTTATCTAACATGGTATCAGAGCTCCAGGTTGTGGAAGGTCCTGGGTTCTAGTCTTGCAGGAGGTATTTATATCCCAATTATGTTCCACGTGTTGTGTTATATAGACGCTTGCACGTGAGGGGGATGTTAGAATATACAATAAATGAATAAAGATTTCCACCGTTTCCTAACAGCTCTGCTTTTGGAAAACTTGGTTATCTAACACAACTTGAATAAATCATCCACTAGTGATTGAGACCTCTCTTAACTGTGATTGACAATCACAACTCAATGACACTAATTTCTCCTTAATTCTTCAAATTAATTACTGCAAAGATTTTTTCCATTTAATTCAAATACTTACCTTGTAGTACATGATTGTAATCCCTTAATTAAGGGTACGTAACTCTATAAATAAGTGAAATAAAATGAGAAAGATATCACCTTCAATTCTCACATGGTATCGGTCAGGAAGTGCATCCTTTCTTCCTGATTTCAGTTTTTTTTTCCTGATCCCTTGAGTTACTCACCCTTATCATCTCCCATGGCCTCCACTAACCAGTCCCCATCCATTACCACGACCTCATTATCTACCCTGCCCATTGTTAAAAATATTTCCCAGGAGATCAATCTCAAACTTGCATCTTCCAACTATTACATGTGGAAGATGTAGGTTTTTCCGGTTCTCCGCTGCCATGGTCTCATTAGCCTTATTCACGGTGAGATGAAGCATCCTGAAGGTGATGACTTGGACGCTCCCGTTCAAGCATGGCTGCAGGTCGATCAAATGGTGCTCGCCTGGATTGCATCCTTTGTCTCTGAGGAAGTTCTTCCACAAGTCATCCACTGCGAGTCTACCATCGAGTTCTGGAGCATGATGGAAACGCTCTACGGCAAGTTCACCCGCTCTCGCATTCAGGGAGTTAAAGGGTGAACTCCACTCACTGTCCAAGGGTTCCATGACCATTTCAGAGTATGTCAATAAAGCACGGGCGCTGGCTCATACATTGGCCATGGTCGGCAAGCCCATGGAAGACGATGACCTCATCATGTATCTTCTCAAAGACCTATGACCGGAATTTGACCCTGCCGCTGCTGCCATCCAAATATCTACCGAGTTCCCTACCGTTGAGCAAGTCACAGCCCTTCTTCTCGATTTCGAGACGCGTCTGCAAGGGCAAGTTGCCGCTCCTGTTGCTCTTCCTCCACCCATGGTTAGTCAAGGTCTAGAGCTACTCGTAGTGGTGCTTCATATGGAGGGGTGCGTGGCAGTTTCTCCCGTGGACCCCACCTGCTACCCGCCGCCCATCTGATAGTTCCACCTCTCGTGGTCGCAGCTCGTCTGATCGCCGTGGTCGCTCACGTGCTGCTCCCGTCACTGGAGATTACAATAGTGTTTATTATTATTGTTGTGGTTATCCCAATCATAAAGCTGATGTCTGTCAGGCTCAAGCTGCTGCTGGACCATACCCTATTCAGAGTTTTACTGCTTTGCACATGACATACCACTCTGATAGTGCTTATCATGCCCCAGGATCGCAGACCTCGATCGAAGTACGGAAGCCTTAAAAAATAGTAACATCGAGGCTGAAACCCTGGGCACGCGACCAAACAGTCGATAACAAAACCAATTACGCCATCACAAAAGGATGTGTAACCGGTCATCTCGCAATTCAGTGTAATACAACATTCAACATTATTAAAAATATGAAATGAACCTACTTAATCTTTATTGCAGCAAATAAATTTTTGACAATGTCAATAGAATAAAATCCAAGTTTCTGGTACACATTGACCAATAATATAAATTATCAAATCAAACAACTAAATAAAAGAGAAATCTCTAATCTCTTCTCGGCGTCATCAACACCTTCCAGCTACTGCAACCGTCCTATCTTAGTTATCTTTTACGCCTGCATCAGAGGATGCATGAGTATTTCATAGAAACACTCAGTAGGATGTAAAAACCCACAAAAAAGAATCAAGCAGTATGAAGAGAAATATAACAAAAGAACAATATATATTCAATGACATCCGGACTGAACCTAAGGTTTATTCACCTGAAAAGAAAGGTCAGTCAACAATGGTTCCCGACTCACAAGTATAGGGAAAGGATAATAAATAACATGACTCCGAACATCACACGTGTAAGGAGAAATAAACAATCATAATGCCTCTTGGCATCTAAAGTGCAAAGAGATTCAATTTCTGCTCGCGAGTACCAACCACATGGCTACTTACCAGAATCACCCTAGAGGTTCTCCTTTCGGAACCTGCCATGAGTCTAGGATGCTGGCCCCATCAGTGCTTACTGACACAATGGGCGGAGACCGCAAACCTTCCATAATATCATACAGCCTAAACGTACGCATATATGTCCTGTATGATATTACAGAAGGTCTGCAGTCTCCACCCATTGTGTCTGTAAGCACTGATGGGGCCAGCATCTTAGACGCATGGTGGGTTCTGAAAGGAGAACCTCTAGGGTGATTCTTGTTAGTAGCCACGTGGTTGGTACTCAGCAAGCAGAAGTTGAATCTTTTTGCACTTTAGATGCCTAGAGGTATTATGATTGTTTATTTCTCCTTACACGTGTGATGTTCGGAGTCATGTTATTTATTACTCTTTCATTATACTTGTGAGTCGAGAACCATTGTTGACTGACCTTTCTTTTCAAGTAAATAGACCTTAGGTTTAGTCCGAATGTCATTGAATATCAATCGTTCATTTGTTATATTTCTCTTCATACTGCTTGATTCTTTTCAGTGGGTTTTTACATCCTACTGAGTGTTTCTAAGGAATACTCATGCATCCTCTGATGCATGCGTGAAAGATAACTGAGACAGGATGGTTGCAGTAACAGGAAGGTGTTGATGACGCTGAGAAGAGATTAGAGATTTCTTTCTTTTATTTAGTTGCTTGATTTGATAATTTATATTATTGGCCGATGTGTGCCAAAAACTTGGATTTTATTCTATTGACCTTGTTAAAAGTTTATTTGCTGTAATAAAGATTAAGTAGGTTCATTTCATATTTTTAATAATGTTGAATGCTATATTACATTGAATTACGGGATGACCTGTTACCTGGGAGGAGAAAATCAGGTATTGAGATTGGAATTGATATAGTACTATGCGAAGAAGGTAAGACAGATTAGACAAAGACTACAAACGACTCAGAGTCACGAAAAGAGTTATGCAGACAGTCATCAGAGAGAATTGGAATTTCAAGAAGGAGATCATGTATTCTTTAAATTATCGCCTTCAAAAGGAATTATGAGGTTTGGAAAAAATGGGAAGTTGAGTTCAAGATTTGTTGGACCATTTGAAATCTTGGAACGAGTTGGACCCATTGCGTATCGGTTAGCGCTACCTCCACAGTTGGTAGAAGTACATAATACTTTTCATGTGTCTATGCTAAGGAAGTATGTGCCAGATCAAACTCATGTTTTGGATTACACGGCTATGGAATTATAGGCAAATTTAACATTTTCGGTAAAGCCTATTAAGATATTGGGCAGGAAGGATCAAGTGTTGAGACAGAAAACTATTCCTTTGGTGAAAGTTTTGTGGCAAAGCTAGATCTAGGAGGAAATGACTTGGGAAATGGAAAGTGAGATGAGAAAACCCTACGCTAAATTGTTTGCAGAATGAGTAGCTGCATTTCGAGGACGAAATATTCTTTTTAAGAGGGGAGGATGTAACACCCGAAAAAAAAATTGGTATGCTTGCTAAAATTTATTGATCTAAAATATGAAATTTTGATACTTGTTTTTGCTATGTTTTGCAAATTGGTGTTGAAGTACGCGAAGAGAGCTTTCTAACGCCACCGACGGTGCACAATTTAAAGTTCGAAGCAAAAAGTTATGCTAGTCTGAATTTTGGTCTGTGAGTGATCACCTTTATTGCCGATCGATCGTTTTTATTGGAAATTTGCCGATTTAAGGCAGTGATCGATCATCATAGGCGACGATTGATCGTAAGTACTGTGATATCACGGATTTGTGCCGCGATCGATCACGCCGACAGAAACTGAATACGAAAATTGCATTTTTGTTAGGATTTTCTTGAGCAAAGGATATCAAATCCTAACCAAACTTAGAGATGACGTCTATCTAAGGATTTTGGAGGATTTCTATTGGAGGAAAGAGATCATAATAAGGAAGGAATTGCATTAGAGAAGAAATCCTAGAAACTCTATATAAACACATGAAAAGGGATGGTTTGTGCTATTCATATCAAAACCCTAGCTCTAGGAAGCTTGTGCTTTTCTCCTTCCCACGTTCACCCTTCTTTCAAGCCTCATCTTACTTTAGTCTTCATCCAAAGCTTAGAGTGGAGGCATTGTTGCGAAGCGAAGGAGGCGAATGGCGCGTAAGGGCGAGAAGTTGGTGAAATAAAGAAGAGGATAGTTTTTCCCCATTCTATTCATTTTCTTCTCATATATGAATATTGATTCATCGAAAACTAAGGAGTTTTCGGTTACGGTAGGTCTTCATCAAGGGTCAGCCTTAAGTCCGTATCTTTTCGCTTTAGTTATGGATGAGCTTACTAGTCATTTGCAAGATAATGTACCTTGGTGTATGCTTTTTGCAGATGATGTAGTTTTAATTGATGAGAGTAAAGTAGGTTTAAATGCGAAATTAGAATTGTGGAGGGTTGCTCTAGAATCTAAAGGTTTTAAAATAAGTAGGACTAAGACAGAGTGCATGGAATTTAATTTTAAGGAAGGTAGAATTATAGATAAAGCCCTAGTTGAAATAGATGGGCAAGAAGTGCCAAGATGTGATCAATTCTGTTACTTAGGATCCATTATCCATAAAGAAGGGGATATTGATAGTGATGTGGTGCATAGGATAAATGCGGGGTGGATAAAGTGGAGGGCAGCCTCGGGAGTGTTGTATGATAAGCGGGTTCCAAAAAGACTTAAAGGCAAGTTCTATAGGACGGCCATTAGGCCTGCAATACTCTATGGAGCGGAGTCCTGGGCACCAAAGAGGAGTCATATAGATAAGTTGAATGTAGCCGAAATGAGAATGTTAAGGTGGATGAGTGGGATAACTAGGAGAGATAGGATTAGAAATGAATATATTCGTGAGAGCCTAGGAGTAGCGCCTTTAGGGGAGAAGCTGAGGGAATGTAGGTTGCGTTGGTATGGGCATATGCAAAGAAGACCTTTAGATGCCCTTGTGAGAAGATTAGAAGGGATACAGGTAAACGATGCTAAAAGAGGGAGAGGGAGACCTAAGAGAACTTGGATGGAGTTAATAAGAAAGGATTTGACTTTACTATCTCTTACAAAAGAGGTAGCCCAAAACAGGCTAGAATGGAGGAGTAAGATCCGTGTCGCCAACCCCAAATAGTTGGGAAAAGGCGCTAATTGATTATGATTATGATTTTGATATGAATATTGATTCATTCATTCATAAACATTGATATATATATATATACTGATTTGAATAGATTTTTATACATAGTTGGTTGTACAATTCATATTGTTGAGTATGTTCTTCAATACGTTCATGCTATGTTCTTAAATGGGAATACTATCCATGATTAATATCTATTAATCTTGTTGATGCCAAAAGTTCTGATCTTTGTCTGTTAGTCCTTTGATTTCATTGGTTCAAGTAGTCACAAGTACTGTCCTGATTTAATTATCCTTGTTTCAAAGGGTAGTTATTTAAGATTGCTATGTATGGTAAAAGACATGATAAAAAAGAGTATATTTATGTAATTCTAGAATATTCTAAGATTTGTAATGAACCTAGGAGGGGAGTAATTACTTCTGTAATACTTTATTAACACTAATAAGGTTTGATTATACGAAATACTTAAGTATGATTATGATTTATCATCTCGGACAAAACTGTTTCTGTGCCAACAGTTGGTAGTAATTAATCCATAACTAATTTAAGAAAACTCAGAAAAATATAAAGTCAGTGGGGTTAGAAACTAGACACATAAGGATAATATCACTAAAAATGTCGGAGTCTAAGTCCTGCTGTATAGAATATGGGATCAGTTAGAAGGGGACTGTCATGCAAGAGACAGTGTGTTGAAATCAGAGTGAAAACATTAATACATAAGTAATACTACATGATATTGTATGAAATAAGTTAAAAACTTAGTATTATTCATTACACTATTGAAGATGGATGATCACAATAAAGTTGGATAAGTAAAAAGATTAATAATATGGGGTAAGTCTAAGTGAGCAAGTGAACTAAGATTTCTGTTTTCAGACAAGCATTTGTGTCCGTTTGAAATTCTACTTGGAAATCAAATCATCAAAGACCTATTCTTAAATCTTGACTTTGGATATATACTATATATTATAAACCCAATTGTTTTATGGAATGTTCCTATCTAGGGCTATGCATGAACATATGTGTGTCATAAGTATTGGAATACTCCTATGATACTCCTATGGTGAGCTTTGTTATCATCTGAGATATGTGAATCTTCTTGTTACTCTTGAGAGTGAGTCATGTCCTAATATGAGACTTCGATGTTCTATTCATACTCTATGAGTGAGTCATTGTGGTAAGAGTTACCCTTATTCTTAGACAGTTGAGACCTCTGCTATTGTTGAAACTTTGTCCAGTTTCACATTGACCTATTTCTCCACTAAGAGCTCTTTTTGAAGATCTTTCCGAGTTGGAATCATAGTATGCCCACAAGCCATTGCTAGATCCATGGCGATCTCCGATACTTATGGAACATGGTTTCCTTATTACCCGAAACCTAAATCGTAAAACATGGCAAAAAGAAGCATCAAAATTTTGTGTTTTGGATCAATCAGTTTTAGTAAGCATACCGATTTAGTTCTCGGGTGTTACAGTGCTTGGTACCCCGACACAAAGGCCACACATCATATGACTGCTGACACGGGTAACGTGGAAGGTATTCTCCCTTATCGTGGATCCGATCATGTTGTTGTTGGAAATGGTGTTGGGTTAAGTATTTCACACACGGGTTATATAAATCTATCGTCGAACTTTCATTGGTTGGAAAAAATACTAGTGGTTTCCAACATGACTAAGAATCTACTTAGTGTTTCACAATTTTTTCGAGATAATCATTGTTATTTTACATTCTATCCTTTGGGATTTATTGTTAAAGCTTTGCAAAACAGAAAGATCTTGCCAGCTGGACCTAGATCACGTGGCTTATATCGGGTTGGGAGCATTCCACCAGAGTTTCAACAACATGTGGGACTATTATGCCACTAGTACTTTATCTAACCGATGAGAGTCTGATGATAGATTTATATAACCTATGTGTGAAACGTTTAACCCAACACCATTTCTGACAACAACATGATCAGATCCATGATAAGGGAGAATACCTTCCACGTTACCCATGTCAGCAGTCATATGATGTGTGGATCCTGTGTCAGGGTACCAAGCACTATCAGAGTGGTATGTCATGTGCAAAGCAGTGAGACCCTGAACCGGGTCTGGTCAAACAGCAACGTGAGCCTGACAGACATCGGCTTTATGATTGGGATAACCACAATGATAACAGTAGACACTGTTGTAGTCTCCAGTGACGGGAGCAGCATGTGGCCGACCACAACGATCGAACGAGCCGCGACCACGAGAGGTGGAACTATCATATGGGAGACAGGTAGCAGGCTAGGGTCCAAGGGAAAAACTACCACGCCCTCCTCCATATGAAGCACCACTGTGAGTAGGGCCAGACCTTGACTGACAGATGGTTGGAAGTCTCCAATACCTCACTCTTAGCCGCCCGGACCCTGCTTATGCAGTCAATCATGTATGAAAATTCATGCATACCCCATGTCAAGTTCATCTTGAGGTGGTCAAACAGATCTTTCAGTATGTCAAGGGTATACTCTCTTATGGGCTTCACTTTCAACGATTCCCTTATCTTCATCTACGGGCCTTCTCAGATGCAGATTGGACCGACTGTCCGGACAGTCGTCGCTCAACCACGGGCTATGTTGTCTATCTAGGCCCCAACCGCATTTCTTGGGGTCCCAAGAAACAACCTACAATGTCTGGATTGAGTTCTAAAGCTAAATATCGTGCCCTTGTGATCGTTTACAATTAAACCCTTCCAAGTGCACAAGGCAATTGTGTACTACAACAAGTATTAAAGGTTGTCGAACCTCAGGGACGGTTAAATATTTTACCAAATTCAAGAGAAAATTGCAGTTTGTTTAATTAATCTAGAGAAAGTAATGAACTTTAACTACTTCTAAAGGATTTTAATTAATGAGGAGAATTATCAAGGCAATAAATCTACCATTAAACATGCAATTACTACTCTTGACTATTATTACACGCAGATTGACATGATATGGTAGTTTTCTTGGTCGGACACATGAATCACTAATGAATTCATTAACATTCTTGGTCGGACACGAAAGTTCATCCACTATTGTGTAATCAATCCTATCCTTGGTTGGGCATAGAATCAATCACAAACCTGTTCTTGGTTAGACACAGGGATTAAAAAGATCTAATTTCCTTCATATCTAATAAGTATATAGTCAAGCACTCAAAAGAATACTCATGAAATAGCATTAAGCATAAATCTTATCAACTTTATTAAATGAAACTAACAAGAGTAGCAATACACATATCTAGGGCTTCATCTAGCCTTAACAAAGAATTTAGTTACACATTGAAAGAGAGAAAAGAAAAACATGTTTTGATAGTTCCATTAGCATGGATCTCTTCTTCTTCTTTGGCTCCAAAAGACTCATTCTCTTGCTCCTCTCTAGCCTCAAATATAGCTCAAGATTCTATGATCTAATGCCCAATACATTCTCCCTGAAGGCATATATATAGAGGTGAAGAAAAACTACAAAATCCCCTTCCAAATCCGAGTCAAAATAGGCCTTATTCAGTTTTGCATATACAGCGATTGATCACTTTTCTGGCCGATCGATCGCTTTCCGATCGATCACTTCATTCCTTTGTTATTTCCTACATCGTGCCGATCGATCAGTTTTTGATCGATCACTTTGGTGCTGATTGATCGCTTTTCATCAATTTATAAACTCCAGTAGATACGATTGATCGCGAAGTGGTCCGATCGATCGATTACTATTCATTCTGCAGCATAATTTTCTAATGGTCATAACTTTTTGCTCCAAACATTGAATTACGCGTGGTTGGTAGAGTTGGAAAGTTGATTTCTTGAACTTTAACATGAAGCTTGAATCAGTCCAATCAGAGATGTGCACACGAAGTTATGAAGATTTAACCATTGAAGTCACTTTTCACCTCATTACTGCATCGTACTCTTGTTTCCTATAAAAATAAAAAACTGCATTAAAGTAGCACTAATTCTAATCAAACACTAACATAAACATAAGCTTAGAAGATAATAAAATACATATTTCATGTGTAGACCACCTTGCAACTACCACCACTGAGGTCTTGTGGCTATCTCATCTTCTTCATCACCTACAAATTCTCGTCAAAGCTGCCCCTTCATTTTTTTGTGACAACATGAGCGCTATATACATAGCTCGTAATCCTGTCTTCCACAGCCGGACTAAGCACATCGATATTGATGTTCATTTCATTCGGGAGCATGTTTTGAATGAGTCCATTCATGTTCGTCACATTCCAGTTACTCACCAAGTGGCTCATATTTTCACCAAGTCTTTGCCAAGTCCCCGCTTCACTACTCTTTGGTCCAAGCTCATGCTTCACGAGCTTCCCCATGAGCTTGAGGGGGGTTGTGCGGATAACCGATTGGCTGAAGCTACTAAATTCAGCAACTTAAATAAATCATGCACCAATGATTGAGATGATTGACAATCAAAGCTCAATCACATTAATTTCTCCTTAATTCCGGCAACTTGAACAAATCATCCACTAGTGATTGAGACGATTGACAATCAAAACTCAATCACATTAATTTCTCCTTAATTCCGGTAACTTGAACAAATCATCCACCAGTGATTGAGACCTCTCTTAGGGGCCATTTGGGGCGTGATTATAAGCAAATATCCACAGTGGATTTTCTAGATCCATTGTAGCATCCATGTTTTTTCAATATCCAGCATGAAACATGACCTGAGGTGTTTCAGCTGGATATGGAAAAAATATGGATGCTACAGTGTAGCAAAACATCCACTGTAATTGACAAACGGCCCACTGTGGATGTTTTGCTTTTAATCACGCCCCAAACGGCCCCTTAACTGTAATTTACAATCACAGCTCAATCATAATAATTTCTCCTTAATTCCTCAAATTGATTACTGTAAAGATTCTTTATATTTAATTCAAATACTGACCTTGTAATATATGATTGTAATCCCTTAATATGTAACTCTATAAATAAGTAAAACAAAAAGAGAAATGTATCACCTTCAATTCTCACACTATCCCCTTTGATGCTCATATAAAGAAAACATTGGACATATAATCCAAGAGTATCAAGTTTGTACTTTCACTGTTTCCATAGTTGCCACATTAAAAGAGGCAACTCCGACTCACCAAATCTAATTTGTACACCATTGTTAGGGTTGCCACATTGGGAGAGGTTATTGATTGAATTTTTTAACTATTTTTACTCGCAATCGCACGAGACTCAGTATAGTCTAGTGGAAAAGAGGTCGAATCCAAAGGACTTGGAAGATTAATCTAATTCTAATGAAAGATTGAATTTTTATGATTTTAATTAACTAAAGAAGCAAACTTTAATAAGAAATCAGATGAATGAGAATATCAAAGCGTCGAATCCACCACTAAATATGCAATCACTACTCTCAATTATTATTTCCATAAATTGATATGATACAATAATTTATGTTCTTGGCTGGACACATAAATTACCACTGAATGAACTACACATTCTTGTCCAGACACGAAAAGTTCATCCACTATAAATTAATACAATTAACTCTATCCTTGGCCGGGCATAGAATCAATCATAATCCTGTTATTATCTAGACACAAGAAATATCAAGATCAAATTCCATTAATCATTCATTAAGTCTCGGTCAAAGCACTTAAGAGGAACAATAATGAAATTACATTAAGCATATTCATATCAAATTTCACTAAATTAAACAATCAAGAGTAGGAAATACAAATCTAGGGCTTCATCTAGCCTTGATAAAGAGTTTAGCTAGACATGGAAATAGGAAAAGAAATAGCCTGATTTGTCGGATTCATCGAAAATACTGTTCACCGAAAACACTGGGGCAGAAACACTATTCACTGTAGCAAATCACTATTCATCATATCTCCCAAATCCGCGGTTACTGTAGCAGTGTGCGATTCACCCAAAATTACGTCTTTCTCGTCTCCTCCGGCCTCCTCCTGTCTCTCTCTCTCTTTTGGCGATACACACCATCGGAATCCGGCGAAGGATCGCTGCAAAAGCTCTGTTTTTTTCTCTCGTCCAAGCTCTGTTATTCTCTGTAAAAGTTCTCCTTTTTTTTTTGTTTTTCCTCCCGGCTCTGTGTTTTATAGATGATTCCAGTAGGTTTCCAATCCTCAGACGCCTCTGTCGATCTTACCCAAATCGAGCACGATTCGGAGGGGAAGCTTTCCTATTTCAGCATGATCCTCTATTTCACTTTCCTGATTGAACACGACCTTCCATGGCCTTCTCCTCCCGTTCGCCTCGCCGTCAAAACCCAATGGTCTTGAGCTTGCCGCCTTGCCGTCCCAGAATCTTCACCGTCGACTTCTGTCTCAGTCTGCCACCGTCATCTCAAAGCAGGGCTCGAATAGAGCTCTGTCTGTCCGCCGTTCTTCGTGGTTGATCGAGCCTGCAACCTCGCTCCACCGCCGTGGTTCTTCATCTTCGCCGGCTGTCATCTCACCACCGAGCTCTGCCGCCGAGACCCAGCCTTTGCTGCCAGACCGCCATTACTTCACCGGAATAGAGCTCAAACAGAGCTCGCCTCTGTTCGACCGAAAGGCCCGTGCTTTGGCTCGGGCCGGTTTTTTTCCATTTCTTTTTTTTTACTGAACCGAACCGGAACCACTGAAACACTGAACCGGTCTTTTATCTATACATTAGGCTAAAACCATTGGATCTTTGATCTCAGCCCAGAAACGGTTTGGTGCGCATTCACTCTTGACGATATGCATTTGGGACTTGTAAAACCTGTGCGGATAAAATTAAATATAACTTAGATGCATAATTAAATATAAATTCATTAAATCCATTTAACGCATCTAAATTAATCAATTAAGCATATTTAGTTATTAAACTCCTAATTACTCACCTAATCATGATTAACCATTAATAATCCTTACTTCAACTAAAATTACGACTAACATATCGGTAGAAAGGCATATAAAAATGTATATATTTTGTAACTATCAAATACCCCCAAACTCACATTTTGCTAGTCCTCGAGCAAAACAAAATCAAGCAAGGAAAACAAAAACAATTAAAGTAAACTAAATTAGAAAAGTAAATGCCACTTTCGTAGGGAACACGATTGCATTGAGCGTATGCAACAAGCCGTTAAACCTCTAGGTGTCCGTAGTAGGACGAGTGTTGTCTCGTGAGGGTTTCCAGCCATGCTACCCACACACATATATTTATGAAATTAACATAATTAACCTAAATGCATGAAAACACAAATCAAAACACTGCAAAACAAACAAACCTATTATCCCTTCAAATGCAAACTACAATACTTAAGAAAATCAACCACACGTACTTGGTTTATAATCAACGGGAATATAGAAGCCCTCAAGTAAGTGGTTTTATTCTACACTTTCATCTTGGAAATTTCTGCTCAATATGATATGACATTATACTTTAAATAGTAAAAGTGTAGAACAATGGAGCAATACATTCTAAATTTTTGTTTTACACATATCCAATATTACCCATTAACCAAAGAATATCAGAATCTATATAATCTTCCCAATCTTTAGGTTCATGATAGCACAAATGCCTGCGCGCCTCATTCGGGTCCAACATTCTTGATTTGAGAGGATAATACACCACAGATTTTTTTATCTTTTTTTTTTCAATAGGACTGTGCAAGGCCTGACTTCAAGATGCTTAGGCTTAGCAATGACTCAGACCAATGACTCCCAGCCAGTATGGCTTAGGGCATTAGGTTTTAAGAGACTGCTTCGGGCCTGAGCATCAGCCTAAGTTAATCATATAAAGTCAAGCAGCACCTTTCTTTTTTTTTCTTTTTCATTTTTTGCATTCATATTTTCAAGCAATCTTTATTCCGTCCAGGTTGTATTATACTCTCAACCTATTTTCGGTTCTAGCCCTTGCCATAGCCAAGTAAATTGTCTATCATGATCTTTTAAGCTCAAAGGACAACCACATATCACCCAATGACTCTGACTAAAGACATCCCACTGAAGATTAGTATTCAACAAATCTCTAGATGGTTTTACTTTATGTACTAGTGTGTGTGAGTGAGTTTTATTAGCTTAAGCACTTGTTCCAAGAGGACTGTAACAGAAAGATACTGCTCAGTTAAGTTCTCTATCCTCCAGTATACTTGCTCACACTTCCAATGTAAATTAATCTCTTAAGAATTGTAAAATGCATCGTCACGGGATAAACTATCAAAACCTAGGAAAAATACTAACAAACAACTTAAAAATTATTTTTTTTCGTTTTTTTTACATTAACGAAAACATATGATAAACACTTCTCTTCTACACCCCCAAACCTAAACTAAACATTGCCCTCAATGTTTACCAAAATAATACTACAATGAATAGTAAAAGAAAAGGAGTGAGGAAAGAAGTCACCTGAATGGAGAGCCTCATGGTAGATATAAAGCAAGCAACACATAAGCTGAGAATGAGGAGTTAACAGAAATAAAGACAAATAAAATACACACCTAAACCTAGATTGCAGCATCTCCACATGGAATAAATAAAACCTACAAAATGAAACAAGCAAATAAAAATAGAAAATAAGCAAGAAATAAAATTTGGGTTGCCTCCCAAGAGCGTTAAGTTTTACGTCTTCAGCCAGACAAGGTCCTTCAAATCATTCAAGGTAAACAGGATCATCGAGATAAGCAGTGGTCATGTCTGATGCTACATCTCCCTCTAAGTACGGTTTTAATCGCTGACCATTGACCTTGAAAGTAGTACCGTCTTCCGGGTTATGAATTTCAACTACACCATGAGAAAACACCTTCGTAACAGCAAAAGGGCCATACCATTTAGAACGCAGTTTTCCAGGGAAGAGATGCAATCGGGAATTGTAAAGCAAAACTTTATCAGCAGGCTGAAAGGACTTCCGAAGAATAGATTTATCATGAATTAGTTTAGTCCGTTCTTTATAAAGTTTTGCACTCTCATAAGCATCGAGTCGTATTTCTTCCAATTCATTGAGTTGCAGTTTACGTTCGGATCCTGCTTTATGCATATCAAAATTCAAAGCCTTGATTGCCCAATATGCACGGTGTTCTAACTCCACTAGTAAGTGACAAGCTTTCCCAAAAACGAGTCGATAAGGTGACATACCAATGGCAGTTTTGTACGCAGTCCTGTAAGTCCACAAAGCATCATTTAAGCGTAAGGACCAATCTTTCCTATCGGGTCTAACAGTTTTCTCAAGAATCTTTTTAATCTCCCGATTAGACAACTCAACTTGATCACTTGTTTGGGGATGATATGGAGTAGAAACCTTATGTGTAACAGAGTACTTCCGAAGAAGGGCTTCAAAAGATCTATTACAAAAGTGACTCCCTCCATCACTGATAATTGCTCTTGGGATCCCGAAGCGACAAAAAATGTTATCTTTCAGAAATTTCACCACAACCTTATGATCATTTGTCTTAGTGGTAATTGCTTCCATCCATTTAGAAACATAATCCACTGCAACCAGAATGTAAAGGTGACCAAAGGATTGTGGGAAGGGTCCCATGAAATCAATTCCCCAAACATCAAAGAGGTCCACCACAAGAATGGGTTGGAGAGGCATCATATCTCGTCGAGAGATAGATCCTAACATTTGTGACATCTATCACAAGATTTGCAAAACTCATGAGCATCCTTAAATAAGGTTGGCCAATAGAATCCACTATGCGAAATCTTGGCAGCGGTTTTCTTGCGCCCAAAATGTCCTCTGCATGCTTGAGAATGACAAGAATGTAGAATACTATGAAACTCATTCTCAGGCACACACCGTCTAATCACCTGGTCCGAACATATTTTAAATAGGTACGGATCATCCCAAAAGTAAGATTTAACCTTAGAAAAGAATAGATCTTCATTGTGTTTGTTCCAATGGGATGGAATCTGACCTATAGCAAGGTAGTTCACAATGTTGGCAAACCAAGGGATTTTAATTTGGGAAATGGAAAACAATTGTTCATCAAGAAAATAATCATGTAGTGGCTCCTCATCGTGAGATGCTTCAACAAGGATTCTAGAGAGATGATCGGCCACCACATTTTCAACACCTTATCTCGGATTTCATAATTAAATTCTTGTAAAAGTAAAATCCATCTTATCAATCAAGGTTTGGTGTCTTTCTTGGACAAGAGATGTTTTAACGCAGCATGGTCAGAGAAAATGATGATCTTAGATCCTAAAAGGTAGGATCTAAATTTATGTAAGGCATAAACTACCTCTAGAAGTTCCTTCTCAGTAGTGGTGTAATTCAATTGAGCATCAGAGAGGGTCTTACTAGCATAATATATGACATGGGGAACCTTATTCACTCTCTGGCCTAGGACAGCACCAATGGCATAGTCTGAAGCATCACACATTACTTTAAAGGGAAGAGAGTAGTCAGGGGGCTGAATGATAGGTGCAGTAGATAATAAAGTGCGAAGAGTGTCAAAAGCTTGCCTACATACATCATCAAACATAAAAGGCACATCTTGGGCTAGTAGATTGCTCAAGGGGCGAGCAATCTTACTAAAGTCTTTAATGAACCGCCTATAAAAGCCTGCGTGACCAAGGAACGTTCTAACATGCTTCACCGAAGATGGTGGTGGTGGATGAGTGATGAGATCGACTTTGGCTTTTTCGACTTCAATTCCCCTTTTTGAGACTACATGTCCCAAAACAATTCCCTCTTGCACCATGAAATGGCTTTTTTCCCAGCTCAAGATAAGATTTTTCTCTTCACAATGCTTGAGAACTAACGACAGATTATGGAGACATTCATCAAATGATGGACCAAATACAGAGAAATCATCGATGAACACTTTTAAAAATTTGTCAACCATATCAGAGAAGATGGCTAGCATGCACCGTTGAAAGGTGGCAGGTGCATTACATAGCCCAAAAGGCATTCTTCGGTAAGCAAAAGTACCGAAGGGACAAGTAAAAGTATTCTCTTGATTTGCCAGAAACACTGGGACTTGGTTATATCCAGAGTAACCATCAAGAAAACAATAAAATTGTTGACCTGCTAGTTTCTCTAAGATTTTCTGAATAAAGGGTAATGGAAAATGGTCTTTTCTAGTTTTTGTATTCAATTTTCTATAATCAATACACACTCTCCACCCAGTGGTTTCAGGGGTTGGGACTAACTCTCCATCAGAATTCTGCTTCACGGTGATGCCAGACTTTTTAGGCACAACTTGTACAGGGCTGACCCACTCACTATCAGAGATGGGGTATATGATACCCGCATCTAGCAGTTTCACAATCTCTTTCTTGACTACATCCCTCATGTTGGGATTCAATCTCCGCTGATTCTCTCTTGAAGGTTTAACATCATCCTCTAAATGAATTTGATGCATACAGACCGAAGGATCAATGCCCCTTAAATCAGCAACAGTCCACCCTATGGCTCTCCTATGCTCAACTAGAATCCTAAGTAGTTGACTCTCCTGGCCGCTAGACAAGCTAGATGAAATGATGATGGGGAGAGTATCATTAGGACCTAGAAAAGCGTACTTGAGGGTACTTGGAAGTGGCTTCAACTCAAGTTGAGGAGGAGACTCAATGGAAGGTTGGAGTGATGGACTGGGAGATATTGGTAAAGGCTCTACTCTATTTCTATATGGAAAAGAGTCATGATAGGGAGGAGAGGCTGACATAGCATGAGTTTCTTCAATGTGTGGCTCTAAGTCAGAATCATCTATCCCTAAAGAGAGTAGAGTAGGATCTTGAGCATCAGGCATGAGCTCATTCAAAAGTGTCTCTTCCATAAGATCATCAATTTCATCAACAAGAGAACACTCTTGCTCACTTTTAGTGGCTCCTTAGTTTGAAGCTTGGAACACATTGAGTATGATCTTCATGTTCCCAAAAGACATCTCCATCATTCCAGATCGACATTGAATACATGCATTGGCCGTCGCTAAGAAAGGGCGGCCTAAAATAACTGGAATGGTGTGAGAAGCATTAGACACATGTTCCATGTCCAAGACCAAGAAGTCAACTGGAAAGAAAAATTTCTCTACCCCAACTAAAACATCTTTAAGAAAACCATGGGGTTTTCTAATGGATCTATCGGCTAACTGCAGAGTAGCCGATGTTGGTTGCAAGTTCCCTAAACCTAATTTCTCATATACTGAGTAGGGTAATAGGTTGACACTAGCACCCAAATCTAAAAGAGCCCTGTGAATGATATGGTCACCAATGACACATGAAATAGTAGGTGTGCCAGGGTCTTTAAATTTTGGTGGTGTGTCATGTTTCAGAATGGAACTGACCTGCTCAGTAAGAAAGACTTTTTTAGAAATGTGAGTCCTAGACTTTCGCTTTTGTGTGCATAGGTCTTTGAGGAATTTAGCATAGGTAGGAACTTTTTGAATGGCTTCTAGGAGTGGAAGATTAATCTTAACTTGTTTGAAGGTTTCTAGCACTTCATCCATCCTAGCTTTGTTTTTGTTGAAAGGGGAAGACATGTCTAGGCATTGAGGAAATGGAGCACGGGGTACATAAGGTACCTCATGATTGGCCTTAGACTTGGTTCCTGAAGAAGACTCAGAAGGAAACACGGTTCCCTTCTGTTTTAGCTGATTCGAATTAGGTGGCGTCTCTAAGGTTTCATCATTCTCTGGATTGCTTATTTTTCCCTGATCCTTATCTTCTCTCACCTCAACACCAACCGGGTTTTCAATTTGTTTCCCACTCCGTAGGGATGTTATAGCTTGAACATGCTCGTTGGAAGTAGTTTGTTGTTCAACCATAAACTGACCCTTCGGATTATTCATTAGTTGACTAGGCAATCGACCTTCTTCTCTCTTACTCATCAAATTAGCTAATTGGCCTATTTGAGATTCTAGTTTGGCTATGGATTGAGTATGAGAATGCACAAGTTGAGCTTGTGATTGTGCATGGGCTTGAATACTCTGTAGAGCAGACAAGACTTTATCCTCAAATTCTGAATTTTTAGAAGGTTGTGAAAATTGGGAAGGCATGGTAGCTTGTTGAAAACCTGGTGGGTTATTTTGAAAGTTGGCTCTTTGGGGTGGAGTAAAAGGAACACCCTGGTTCTGTGGACGCCAGGAAAAATTTGGGTGATTCCTCCACCCTGGGTTATATGTGTTGGAGAATGGATCATTGCCGGTTTGAGCATAAGTTTGAGTAGCATTGACATGCTCCTGAACAAGCTCTGAGAATTGTGGGGCAGATGGGCACTCTAGGATAGAATGCATGGGACTTAAGCATAGAACGCAAGCTTCTTAAGTGTGTACAGGAGTTTGTGACTTTAGGCTCAAGATTTGATCTATCTTCCTAGATAATGTAGCAACTTGGTTAGAAAGATCATCTGTTTGTTTCACTTCGTATATACCACCTTTAGAGAGGGTAGAAGAAGAAGAATCATTTAAACTCCTATTAGCCATCGTATGTTGCAACGAATTTTCACTCAAGTTTTCAAAAAGTTCCCATGCTTCATTTTCATTTTTTGACAGGAAAGTGCCTCCACACGAAGCATCAACAAGATGACGATTCTGATCCATCAATCCTCTATAAAATCTCTGCACTAACTGCCAACGAGGTACGGCATGATGAGGACACTTCCGTAGAAGGTCCTTGAGTCTATCCCAGCTCTCATGGAACTGATCAGGTGGCTGTTGGGTAAAAGTAGTGATGGCATCTCTCATTTGGTTTGTTTTACTTATGGGAAAATATTTCTTTAGAAAATCCTATTGCATTTTCGTCCACGAGGTAATTGATTCAGGTTCAAGAGAGTAAAACCATTCTTTAGCCTTATCCTTAAGGGAGAATGGGAATAGTCTCATTGTAAGATTGTTCAATTTAAAAGTTGTGCAGATTTCGCCTATATGGATCTTCGTGATTTTGCCCATAAAATAATGGTAGCATCTGTATTATGTTGGACTCAATCTCGAAGTTACCAGTTGTTGCAGCCGGCACTCGAATACAGGACGGAGATATATAGGCATTTGGAGTGTAATATTCTTTCAGTGTTTTCAGGTTCTCGTCCGCCATTTCAATCAAAGGGTGGGTAATACTTAATTGGCCTCTTTGGTTTTGTCTAAAAGTTCTCTCAATTTCACCATCGAAGGCTGCTAAGTCTTCACCTAATGACCTACGCCCTTACATAAACTAATCACGCAATAACAAAAACAGCCCTAGATGTCGTCAACTAGCATTGCATGCTGTCACAAAAATAAAAGGAAAATCACGTAACACCTAAATTAAACTAAAAAGAGAGGTAATAGATGGCAAACAGTGGAAAAGGATGGCCTTTCCGCGTTGGCGAGAAATCCATGTGTCGCTTTTTACCTCTGCAATGTGATTCCTACAAAGACAAGAAAATAAAATATTAAAATCCAAAAAAAAATGTCTAAACTAATTAGATTTAAATTAAACTACTACCAAGTCCCCGACAATGGCGCCAATTGATTGATTGATTTTTTAACTATTTTTACTCGCAATCGCACGAGACTCAGTATAGTCTAGTGGAAACGAGGTCGAACCCAAAGGACTTGGAAGATTAATCTAATTCTAATGAAAGATTGAATTTTTATGATTTTAATTAACTAAAGAAGCAAATTTTACTGAGAAATCAAATGAATGAAAATATCAAAGCATCGAATCCACCACTAAACATGCAAGTATTACTCTCAATTAGTATTTCCACAAGATTATATGATATGGTAATTCATGTTCTTTGGTCGGACAAACGAATTACCAGTGAATTCACTACACGTTCTTTGGTCGGACACGAAAAGTTCATTCACTATGAATTATGTAATTAATTCTATCCTTTCGTCGGGCATAGAATCAATACAAACCTGTTATTATCTAGACACAGGAAATATCAATATCAAATTTCAGTCATAATCTTACTAGTCTATGGTCAAGCACTAGATCGAATTATGAAACATGAAATTGCATTAAGAACAATCATATCAACTCTAATTCATTAAGCAATCAAGACTAATAATACATATTTAGGGCTTCATCTAGGCTTGATAAGAAAATTAGCCAGACATAGAATAAGAGAAAGAAAGAGCCTAATTCGTCGGAGAAGTCATTTGCAGGAATACTGTTTACGTGCACTGTGGCACTGTAGCACCAGCACTATTCATCATCTTCTCCGACGGGTTTGTGGTTACTGTAGCAATTCGAATTCGTCCAAAATCTGCAGCTTTTCTCCCCCTTTTCCCCTCTGGCCAACTCCCAGCTTGTTGCCACCGGAATCCGCTCAAAACAGCACCGGAATTCGGCGCAAATTCTCCCCTTTTTGGCTCTATTTTTTTTTTCTTCTGTAAAAGCTTTTCTGTTTTTCGCATGGGCATGGGCTGGACGGATCAGAATCGTCATCTTGTTGATGCTTCGTGTGGAGGCACTTTCCTGTCAAAAAATGAAAATGAAGCATGGGAACTTTTTGAAAACTTGAGTGAAAATTCGTTGCAACATACGATGGCTAATAGGAGTTTAAATGATTCTTCTTCTTCTACCCTCTCTAAAGGTGGTATATACGAAGTGAAACAAACAGATGATCTTTCTAACCAAGTTGCTACATTATCTAGGAAGATAGATCAAATCTTGAGCCTAAAGTCACAAACTCCTGTACACACTTAAGAAGCTTGCGTTCTATGCTTAAGTCCCATGCATTCTATCCTAGAGTGCCCATCTGCCCCACAATTCTCAGAGCTTGTTCAGGAGCATGTCAATGCTACTCAAACTTATGCTCAAACCGGCAATGATCCATTCTCCAACACATATAACCCAGGGTGGAGGAATCACCCAAATTTTTCCTGGCGTCCACAGAACCAGGGTGTTCCTTTTACTCCACCCCAAAGAGCCAACTTTCAAAATAACCCACCAGGTTTTCAACAAGCTACCATGCCTTCCCAATTTTCACAACCTTCTAAAAATTCAGAATTTGAGGATAAAGTCTTGTGCACTCTACAGATAGCTTTTCTGTTTTTCCGTCCAGCCCCCAGTTCTCCAGATCTGTTCTTCTTTTATAGACCTCCGCTAAGTCCTTTTTTAGTCCAACATGACTCCATAGAATCCTAAATCGCATCAGATTCAGGGGAGGCTTTCCTATTCTGGCACGATCCTCTGTTCCACTTTCCCGATTGAGCACGTCCTTCCATTTTCAATTCCGGCACGATTCCTGTTTCTGCCTTGCCGTCCCTGAGTCTTTCGCAGTCGTTTCATGTCTCATCGCTATGACCCATTACTGGCATCGAACTCACCTGAACACAGCTCGCCCTGCCTTGAATCATGGCAGGCGTCGTTCTCTCTGTCGATCGCCTCTTCCGTCGCCGTTCTGCTCGCCCTTCAAGTCCAACCGCCATCATCATCATGACCGATCACCGTCGTGCTTTCCGCCAGGACCCATCGCCATCATCCAGCCCAGACCGCCGTCGTGTTCTTTGTCTGCTCGAGCGCCCTATTTCTGCAATAGACGCCCGAGCTTCGGCTCGGGCTGTCTTTTTTTTTCTTTTTTGAACCAAAGCGGCACTGAACCAGTCGGTTCAGTGCTTCCTTTTCTTTTTCTTTTTTCCTTTAAAACCCGTCGTATTATTCTCCACCGCAGGATCTTCAAAATCCATTTGACGTGCTCCATTTTTGGCGATCTGCAATTAAACTCTGAAAACCTGCATAAACAAAATTAAATATAACTTAGACGCATAATTAAATATAAATCCATTAAATCTAATTAACGCATCTAAATTAATCAATTAAACGCATTTATTCATTAAACTCCTAATTACTCACCTAATCATGATTAACCGTTAATAATCCTTACTTCAACTAAAATTATGACTAACATATAGGCAGAAAGGCATATAAAATATGTATATTTTATAGATATCAAATACCCTCAAACCTACATTTTGCTAGTCCTCGAGCAAAACAAAATTAAGCAAGATAAATAAAAACAACTAAAGTAAACTAACCTAGAAAAAAAATAAATGCCACTTTCGTAGGGAACACGATTACATTGAATGTATGCCACAAGCCGTTAAACCTCTAGGTGTCCCTAGTAGGACGAGTGTTGTCTCGTGAGGGTTTGCAGCCATGCTACCCACAAACATGTATTTATTAATCTAATTAACCTAAGTGCAAAAACAAAGCAAAAAATTAAAACATTGCAAAACAAATAAGCCTATTATCCCAACAAATGCAAACTACAATGCTTAAGAAAATCAACCACATGTACTTGGTTTATAATCAACGGGAATATAAAAGCCCTCAAGTAAGTAGTTTTATTCCACACTTTCATCTTGGAAATTTCTGCTTAATATGATATAGCATTATACTTTAAATAGTACAAAGTGTCGAACATTGTAGCAATACATTCTAAATTTTTGTTTTACACATATCCAGTGTTACCCATTAACCAAAGAACATCAGAATCTACATAGTCGTCTCAATCTTTAGGTTCATGATAGCACAAATGCCTGCACGCCTCATTCGGGTCCAACATTCTAGATTTGAGAAGATAATACACCACAGACTTTTTTTTTTCAATAGGACTGTGTAAGGCCTGACTTCAAGATGCTTAGGTTTAGCAATGACTCAGGCCAATGACTCCAACCAATTTGGCTTAGGGCATTAGGTTCTAAGATGGACCGCTTCGGGCCTGAGCATCAGCCTAAGTTAATCCTATAATAGTCAAGCAGCCCCTTTCTTTCATTTTGTTTTTTCATTTTTTTTTCATATTTTCATTTTCAGCATTCATATTTTCAAGCAATCTTTATTCCGTCCAAGTTGTATTATACTCTCAACCTATTTCCGATTCCAGCCCTTTCCATAGCCAAGTAAATGGTCTATCATGATCTTTTAAGCTCAAAGGATAACCACATATCACCCAATGACTCTGACTAAAGACATCCCACTGAAGATTAGTATTCAACAAATCTCTAGATGGTATTACTTTATGTACTAGTGTGTGTGAGTGAGTTTTATTAGCTTAAGCACTTTTCCAAGAGGACTGTAACAGAAAGATACTGCTCAGTTAAGTTCTCTATCCTCCAGTATACTTGCTCACACTTCCAATATAAATTAATCTCTTAAGAATTGTAAAATACATCGTCACGGGATAAACTATCAAAACCTAGGAAAAATACTAACAAACAACCTAAACACTAATATTTTTATTTTATTTTTTCTCATTTTTTTTTGCATAAATGAAAACAGATGATAAACACTTCTTTTCTACATCCCCAAACCTAAACTAAACATTGCCCTCAATGTTTACCAAATTAATACAACAATGAATAGCAAAAGAAAAGAAGTGAGGAAAGAAGTCACCTGAATGGAGAGCCTCACGGTAGATGTAAATCATGAAACACATAAGCTAAAAATGAGGAGTGAGTATAAATATAGAAAAATTAAATACACCCCCAAACCTAGACTGTAGCATCCCCACTCAGGTAATAAATAACCTACAAGAAAATAAAAATAAATAGAAAAGAAACAAGAAAATAAAATTTGGGTTGCCTCCCAAGAGCGCTAAGTTTTACGTCTTCAGCCAGACATAGTCCTTCAAATCACTTAGTGTAGACAGGATCATCTAGATAAGACGTGGTCATGTCCGATGCTACATCTCCCTCTAAGTACGGTTTTAATCGCTGACCATTGACCTTGAAAGTAGTACCGTCTTCCGGGTTATGAATTTCAACTGCACCATGAGAAAACACCTTCGTAACAACAAAAGGGCCATACCATTTAGAACGCAGTTTTCCAGGGAAGAGATGCAATCGGGAATTGTAAAGCAAAACTTTATCAGCATGCTAAAAGGACTTCCAAAGAATAGATTTATCATGAATTAGTTTAGTCCGTTCTTTATAAAGTTTTGCACTCTCATAAGCATCGAGTCGCATTTCTTCCGATTCATTGAGTTGTAGTTTACGTTCTGATCCTGCTTTATGCATATCAAAATTCAAAGCCTTGATTGTCCAGTATGCACGGTGCTCTAACTCCACTGGTAAGTGACAAGCTTTCCCAAAAACGAGTGGATAAGGCGACATACCAATGGGAGTTTTGTACGCAGTCCTGTAAGCCCACAAAGCATGATTTAAGCGTAAGGACCAATCTCTCCAATCGGGTCTAACAGTTTTCTCAAGAATCTTTTTAATCTCCCGATTAGATAATTCCACCTGACCACTTGTTTGGGGATGATATGGAGTAGAAACCTTATGTGTAACAGAGTACTTCTGAAGAAGGGCTTCAAAAGATCTATTATAAAAGTGAGTGCCTCCATCACTGATAATAACTCGTGGGGTCCCAAAGCGACAAAAAATGTTATCTTTCAAAAATTTCGCCACAACATTATGATCATTTGTCTTAGTTGCAATTGCTTCAATCCATTTAGAAACATAGTCTACTACAACCAAAATGTAAAGGTGTCCAAAGGATTGTGGAAAGGGTCTCATAAAGTCAATTCCCCAAACATCAAACAATTCTACCACAAGAATGGGTTGGAGAGCACTCAGTATAGTCTAGTGGAAACGAGGTCGAACTCAAAGGACTTGGAAGATTAATCTAATTCTAATGAAAGATTGAATTTTTATGATTTTAATTAACTAAAAAAGCAAACTTTAATAAGAAATCAGATGAATGAGAATATCAAAGCGTCGAATCCACCACTAAATATGCAATCACTACTCTCAATTATTATTTCCACAAATTGATATGATACAATAGTTTATGTTCTTGGCCGGACACATAAATTACCAATGAATGAACTACACATTCTTGTCCAGACACGAAAAGTTCATCCACTATAAATTAATACAATTAACTATATCCTTGGCCGGGCATAGAATCAATCATAATCTTGTTATTATCTAGACACAAGAAATATCAAGATCAAATTCCATTAATCATTCATTAAGTCTCTGTCAAAGCACTTAAGAGGAACAATAATGAAATTGCATTAAGCATATTCATATCAAATTTCACTAAATTAAACAATCAAGAGTAGGAAATACAAATCTAGGGCTTCATCTAGCCTTGATAAAGAGTTTAGCTAGATATGGAAATAGGAAAAGAAATAGCCTGATTTGTCAGATTCATCGAAAATACTGTTCACCGAAAACACTGGGGCAGAAACACTGTTCACTGTAGCAAATCACTATTCATCATATCTCCCAAATCCGCGGTTACTGTAGCAGTGTGCGATTCACCCAAAATTACGTCTTTCTCGTCTCCTCCGGCCTCCTTCTCCTGTCTCTCTCTCTCTCTCTTTTGGTGAAACACACCACAGGAATCCGGCGAAGGATCGCTGCAAAAGCTCTATTTTTTTCTCTCGTCCAAGCTCTGTTATTCTCTGTAAAAGTTCTCTTTTTTTTTGTTTTTCCTCCCGGCTCTGTGTTTTATAGACGATTCTAGTAGGTTTCCAATCCTCAGACGCCTCTGTCGATCTTACCCAAATCGAGCACGATTCGGAGGGGAAGCTTTCCTATTTCAGCACGATCCTCTATTTCACTTTCCCGATTGAACACGACCTTCCATGGCCTTCTCCTCCCGGTCGCCTCGCCGTCGAAACCCAATGGTCTTGAGCTCGCCGCCTTGCCGTCCCAGAATCTTCACCATCGACTTCTGTCTCAGTCTGCCGCCGTCATCTCAAAACAGAGCTCTGTCTGTCCGCCGTTCTTCGTGGTCGATCGAGCCTGCAACCTCACTCCACCGCCGTGGTTCTTCATCTTCGTCGGCTGTCATCTCACCACCGAGCTCTGCCCCCGAGACCCAGCCTTTGCTATCAGACCGCCATTACTTCACCAGAACAGAGCTCAAACAGAGCTCGCCTCTGTTCGACCGAAAGGCCCGTGCTTTGGCTCGGGCCGGTTTTTTTCCATTTCTTTTTTTTTACTGAACCGAACCGAAACCACTGAAACACTGAACCGGTCTTTTATCTTTACATTAGGCTAAAACCCATTGTAACAATCTCCACCATTGGATCTTTGATCTCAGCACAAAAACGGTTTGGCGCGCATTCACTCTTGACGATATGCATTTGGGACTTTTAAACTTGCGCGGATAAAATTAAATATAACTTAGATGCATAATTAAATGTAAATACATTAAATCCACTTAACGCATCTAAATTAATCAATTAAGCATATTTAGTTATTAAACTCCTAATTACTCACCTAATCATGATTAACCATTAATAATCCTTACTTCAACTAAAATTACGACTAACATATAGGTAGAAAGGCATATAAAAATGTATATATTTTGTAACTATCAAGAGGTAACTTTAAATTCGTGTCATGGGATGTTTGATCGTTTGGTTTGTTTCTTAAGAAGTCAAAGTCTGTTAAGCCTGGCTTCTTTCTGGCAAGAACCTTCTGTTTCTTGAAGCTCCATCAACCTGCTTTCAGCTATCCCCTTATTCAATAAGCTTGACATTCATCAAGCTTAACGTGTTAGACAAAAGACTTGTCAGTTCTATCCCTCCTAGAATATTCATGTTTCGTCTCTTTTAGTTGACTTTACATTTTCGGCACAATTGACCCTACTTGAAAATAGTTGCCACATTAGAAGAGGCAACTCTGACACCAAATCTATTGTGTACACCTAAGAAGCACGGATACAAAAACGGCGACACGATACGACACGATACGGATACGGCGGCACGCCATTTTTCCAAAAAGTAGGATACGACACGGCTAATAAAAAATATTTATTATTAATTATAAATTATTATTATAAATTTATAATCCAAAAATTAATTTAAATCATAATTTTTTGTATCTTTTAATAAAAATTTCTTATATCATACACGCTATATTATGACAAAAAATACTGTTTAAGTATACATGTCAATGTTTATGTTGCATGATAAGGTCTAGGCACGTGGTAAAGGTCAATGTTTAAGTGCATGACAAGGTCTAGGCACGTGGTAAAGGCATGACAAGGTCTGGTACTGCACTCAAGTACCTGTCTTTCTTACCTGCTCCAGCATGCAGAGAATGTAACACCTACTGCCCATGACACTTTTTTCAAACAACACAGTAACAAACTACTGTTGAGATTTGGACTGAAATCAAACCCTCCGATGCGTGTCCGGCCGTGTCCCGTACGTATCCAGTTTTTTTTTAAAAAAAAAACAAAAAACGGCACGGACACGCAGGCAGCCGTGTCGCCAGCGTATCCGTGTCGGATACGGACACGGCTGCCATTTTGCCGTATCCGTGCTTCTTAGGTGTACACCATTGGTAGGGCTGCCACATTGGGAGAGGCAACTTTGAATTCGTGTCATGGGATGTTCGATCGTTTGGTTTGTTTCTTAAGAAGTCAAAGTCTCTCAAGCCTGGCTTCTTTCTGGCATGAACCTTCTGTTTCTTGAAGCTCCATCAACTTGCTTTCAGCTCTCCCCTTATTCAATTAGCTTGACATAAAAGGTCATCAAGGTTAACGTGAAAGACAAAAGACTTGTCAGTTCTATTTCCCTCCTTGAAGCTTCATGTTTCGTCTCTTTTAGTTGACTTTACATTTTTGGCACAATAATTGACTCCACTTGAAACGTTCTTGTGGTGTGACTATGGCTGCTTCGCTCTTGTTTCTTGTTTCTTATTCTTCTATTTGAGGTTCGTTCGGCTGCAAAAATTTGTTGCCATTGCTTGGGCCAGTTGGAGAAGATTCTAGAGCAGACTCATAAAAATGATGACCAACTAGATGAGCATGGCCCTCGTCTGGATCTGGAGGAGTCACCTAGGACACAAAATAGGTAGTGTACAAAATTGAATTTTTTATGACTGGGGCCACAAGTGGGAAGAGGCTTCTGTGGCTGAGAAGAAGCATGAAAAATAAGCTATGTACCAATCTTTTCCGACACAGAAATAATCATAAGGATAAAACTAACCAGCGTTGTAGGGCAGGCAGCCGTCAGATCATGCAAGCTTATAAATGGTTTTGTGGTTTGTATGGAGAACTTAATCCTCCCTCTGTTTAAACGAAGCCTGTCTGCATTTGAAAGTAAAACTAGTTATATTTATTGGACTTTAAGGCCCATATAATATAAGAAGGGTGTGTTTGGAAGCTGAAATGAGATTGTGAAAAAAAAAATCACAGCTGAATTATTTTAGGCCTTAAAGGAGCCTTGCTATTGTGTGTTTGGAAATGAACATCAAAAGAAATTTTGTCACTGCTGAAAGGAACTTATTATGGTGTAACAATTTTCGTCAAGTGCTTTTATTTTTCACCAAAGATTCTCTTTCACTAGTAATGATTACACATTTATTCTCGTCACAAATTGAAATTTTCAACAATTTTCATTCATCAGCTTCCTAACATAAATCACATATTTTAGAGATTGCTGTCACTGACAGTTTTTTCACTCATCAGCTTCCAAACATAAATCACAACTATGAGGCCTGAAAGACACTTTTTTCAACTTGAAGCAACTCCAAACATAAATTACAACTATTGAAAGACACTTTTTTCAGCTTGATAGTTGCTTCCACATGCAGCCTAAGGGGCCGTTTGGGGCGTGATTATTGCAAAATATCCAGACTGGATATTGGAGATATACTGTAGCATCCATGTGGATTTTTACATCCAGCTGAAACACCTCCTGAGGTGTATCAGCTGGATATATAAAATATCCAGATGCTACAGTGTAGCAAAACATCCCATCTGGATGTTTTGCTTTTAATCACGCCCCAAACGGCCCCTAAGACTGAGTTCCTACCCTTTCCCTATTTTTAGTCGTGAGGGAATAAAGTCAGCCATCTAATGATGGATCCTGTGATTTTAGAAATCTGGCTTCATGGGATTGAGGGAATAAAGTATTTTGATTCGAGTTCATTTAACTTCCTATTACCACCCATCTTAGTTGCTGGCATTTGGCAGTCCCCGAGTCCCTTTCTTATCTCATCATATGAATCATGTTCATCATCACCTGAATAAAATCATAATTGGCTTATGATAATACCTCCCAATTGGCCTAATAGCTTTTCATTACCAGGACGTTAGTGTTTCACATGATCCATGCCAGCTTCAACTGTTACCACACACTACAACCTCTACATTTCGCGCCACACGTGTGAGTACTTTAAAAGTAACCACAAGCTTGTAGTAAAGCACATGCGAGCACACCTCACACGTGCCGATGAATAGTCAAAGGTTTAAACGAAGTGGCGGTCCAATGGAGGTGGCGCGTTATAGCGTGCGGAGCAAGTCGTGCTTCGTGCGGGTCCGGCACGTGACGTGGACTCCTTACATTGTCATTTGTTTCCTTAATTCCAATTTTACCATTGACTCTCTTCCCTTCGAAATAAAATAAGTATACTCTTCTTCCTCTTGGGGTGGAACCAAACCAAAAGAAGAGATGTCGAGAAAGAGGGAGGAAGGGAAGCTGTTACCGGTTGCCGCCGAGGCCAACGACTCGCACCCTTTCGCCGCCATCGACACTCGCGCTGTATCGGACATTGTATCCCAATATGGTACGCTCCCTATGGCTCGACGTAGAAGCTAATTAATACATCATTCCTAATTGTATTCTTGCACCATATATACTTGCAAAGTCTAGTCTCTTATATGTCTATGTCTGTGCAGATGAGATGTCCAAGAGGAGGCTAGAGAACATGAACCTGAAGCTGAGGGAGCTGGAGCAGCAAATGGACTCTCTAGAGACGGAGATGAAGAAGGCGGCCACTGAGGCCTCCATTTTCGACATGTACCCTGATCATAGAATAGTGTTCGACTCGCCGCCGCCACCTCCATCTTTTGTCTCACCCTAGTGATAGGGTGGCACCCTCACCGGCACCACCATGGGGGTGACAATGTGCTGGCTGCCTACGATGGCGAGAGGCGGCGTCAGCCCTGGTCTTGCTAGTGTTAAATTATATGGTGTGTGACTTGGGCATGGTCCACGTGTATAATACCCAAATTTTCTAGTAGTTGATTAGATTAAGTTGTTTGATTTTGCTTTGGGAAGATCGAAATTTCCAACTTGTTTGTGTATGGAGTATTGATCTTATCGTATTTGGCTTTGGGCCCATGCACATGGGTGAAATGGTCGAGTCAGAAGATTTGTTTATTAAAGTGCGATAAAGATTGTGCCAAATGTCGATTAGGTATGATATGCAGCCAAGGAAATGACAGGGTTTTGGCCCACTCGTGAAAATGACAATAGTCTGTGTGTTTTGTCTTTGCACACAAAGATTGGGTCGCCGCCGGAACTGGGACCACAGTTTATTATAGTAGGATGCCTATGAGCCTTAAACGCCCGGCCTACTCCAATTACTCCCTCTGTCCGGACATTATTATTAACCTAATTAGTTCATTTTTGTACTAACTAGATTGATAATAGACACGGACGGATGGAATCCATCCGGTGAAGCCTGTTTGCATTTAAAAATGCATTAAGTTATAAGGCTTGTACAAAGAAACAGAGTTTCTTCCTTCAATGGTGTTGGTTGCGAGGGAGCAAAGTCAGCCATGTAGTGATAAACCCATATTTTTTGCAATTGCAGATAGGCTTCATTGGACAGAGGGAGTATGGGAATTTGTAAAAATTCAATGTGGATTGAATGTCTATCTTGTTTTATGTTTTGCTTATAATGAGGGGTGTTCGAGTCGTTAAGATTCGACAAGAAGGGCAGGGCAACCAGATGCTTAAAACATCTTATTCTGCTGCCAATCCCCTCAGGCAATACAAGCCTGTCCATCTTATGCACTGAGTAAATCGGGATATAATCTAGGTTTGGCAGCCAATGAATATACAACCTAGTGAAAATCTGCCCCCAATTGATCCCCAAGATTAAAAACCCAAGGGAAGTGGGAAACTCATTCTACGTAATTTGGTGTATAGTATTATTGCATAGAAATTGGCTAATAGGTCAAATATTATACTCCCAATCGTAATATATAGCATGAATAGTGTATTCAGTGAAGGACAATTAATAACTAAGAGTGTATTCAGTGAAGGACAATTAATAGTGGCTTCATATCACTTGAATTACATGGATGATTAAGTATAAGGGGAAGGAAAAAGTTATGGCTCTGAAGCTCCATATCAGTTAGGTTTACAATGGGAATGAATGAGGATTCGTAGGGTTGCATCTCGAGTCGGGCCCGAGATAGGACCCGAGAATGATAAACCTGACCCGACCTGAGATAGGACCAGAAAATTTTAAACCCGACCCTACCCGAGATAAAACCCGCAATACCTGACCCTACCCGAGAACCCGAGATTTTAATAAAATAATTAATATAATCATAAAAATCTTTAATAAAATAAATTATATAATAATAATAAAAAATATATATATATATAATAAAAAAATAAGAGATTTAAATGATATATCTCGGGTATTTCGGTTCTTGAGTATTTTAAAGCAAAACCCGACCCGACCCAAGATAGCACCCGGGTTTTAAAACCTTGGAACCGACCCAACCCGAGATAGGACCCGACCCGACCCGGCTCAATGTCAGGTCGGTTCCATTCGGGTTGGGTCGGGTTCGGGTTTTTGGTGCAGCCCTAAGGATTCGTAAATGGATTATTCTTTAGTTAGTACTCCCTTCGTTCTAAAAAACTGTGTACATGTGAGAAAAGTGTCATTTTTATTAGACCCTGGAGCCCACAATGAAGTCACGTGACTTTTTTTCACTCATGAGTCAAAGGACGGGAGGGCTAGGTGTTCAATTCTTTTATGTGAGCAAGAGCCGTCACAGTAGCTGATCTACACATAAAATATGCATTTTATTATCTCCTAAACTTATGTTTCTGCTAGTGTTTGATTAGAATTTCTACTACTTTAATATAGTTTTTGGTTTTTGTAGGAAACAAGAGTAATACACAGAAATGAGGTGAAAATAGACTTTAATGGTTAAATCATCATAACTTCGTGTGCATATCTCTGATGGAATTGATTCAAGCTTCATGTGAAAGTTCAAGAAGTCAACTTTTCAACGCCACCAACCGCGCACAATTCGAAGTTCGGAGCGAAATGTTATAGCCATTTTAAATTAATGAACAGTAACCACGATCAATCGACTATTCAACGCGATCGATCACATGAGCCATAAAATAGTATTATTGAAGGAAACGATCGATCAGTATAAAAATGATCGATCGTATCTACTGGAAATTTTGATCTGCGCAAGACAGTAACTACGATCGATCGGTATCATACGGCATCGATCGCCAAAGCGATCGATCAGCAGAAAATAACGAAGGAATTGTGATCGATCGGTAGGCAAACGATCGGCAATACGGAGCGATCGATCGTCGTGTGCGGAAAACTGAAATAAGACCTATTTAGACTGGGATTTGGAAGGGAACTTCATAGTTTTCCTTCACTCTTATAAATAGGCCTTATGGGAGAACGTTTTGAGCACCAGAGAACATACCTTGGAGGCTAGAGAGGAGCAAGAGAAGGAGTCTTTCGGAGCAAAGAAGAAGAAGGATTCATGACGATAGATCTACATAAACAGGCTTCTCTTTTCTTTCTGTCTATGTGTAACTAAACTTTTATTTAAGGCTAGATGAAGCCCAAGATGTGTATTGCTACTCTTGGTAGTTTAAAGTTGATTATGATTCATACTTAATGCGATTTCATGAGTATTCTTTTGAGTGCTTGACCATAGACTTGATTGATTATGAATGGAATTAGATATTATGATTGATTTTATGCCCGATCAAGGATAAGAGTAATTACATTATAATAGAGTTGTGATTGATTCTATGCCCAATCAAGGATAGGATTGATTACACAATAGTGGATGAACTTTCGTGTCCGATCAAGAACGTTAGTGAATTCATTAGTAATTCGTGTGTCTGATCAAGAACACGAATTACCATATCATGTTAATTCATGCTTAATAATAATTGAGAGTAGTAATTGTATGTCTAGTGGTGGATTCATTGCCTTGATATTTCTCCATATTGATTAAATCTCAGTTAGATTAGCTAAAGTTCATTGCTTTCCTTAGAATCAGTTAAACTACATCTTTTCTTTCTTTTGAATTTGGTAAAATATTAATCCGTCCCTGAGGTTCGACAACCCTTTTATACTCGCTGTAGTACAACTGCCTTGTACACTTGCAAGGGTTTTATATTTAAACGATCAAGTTTTTGGTGTTGTTGCCGGGGACGACACAATAGTTTACTTAATTCTTAGCATAGTTAGTTTTAGAGTAGTTTAGTTTAATTTAGATTTTTTTCAGTAGCTTAATTGCCTTCTTCTTCTTTTGCAGGATTAAGAGAGGGCGCTGATTCTTGTCATCGTTGTAAGGGCCATCCCTTCCCACTGTTTGCACTCTCTTAACCTTCTTTTAGAGTAAATTTGGGTGCTTGGTGTTTTCAATTTTCTTTGTGGGATTGCATGATGTGCTAGTTATCGCTATTAGGTTGCTTGTTGTCGCTATCTAGGATTGATGCTTGCTAGTTGTCACTATTAGGATTGCACAGGTTTTGTTTGATTTTTATTGTGCATGCATAGTCGTCGCTCCTTGAACCCCGACCTTGCCTTTCATCCTGATCCTGAGAGCCTATATAGAATCTATAGAACTCCAAGCAAACCACTTCCTGAAATCCATCCAATGGCGGACAACATGAACCTTGGGGATGGGAATGGCCTAAATCAGAATCTACTAATGCCCCATGCCCGTACCCTCCAAGACTACTACCGTCCCACTGCCTACACCTCCCCCTCCTGTATCCTACTTCCTGCAACCGTGGCTAATTTTGAAATTAAGCCCAACATCATCCAGATGTTACCTACTTACCATGGCCAACTAAATAAGAACTCCTATAGACATCTCCAAAATTTCCTGGAGGTTAACACAACCTTTAAACTCACACTGTCTGATGACTAAGTGCGCCTTAGGTTGTTCCCATTCACTTTAAAAGACAGGGCTAAGGAATGGCTATATTCCCTTGCACACAACTCCATTTCCACTTGGGAGGAACTTCAGGCTGAATTCCTAAAGAAATATTTGGATGTAGGGCGGACCAACAAAATCCGAAATGAAATTATCACCTTTACCCAACTACCCAATGAACAATTCCATGAAAGTTGGGAAAGAATGAAAGCCTTACTCTGGTCCTATCCCCACCATAATGTGCCCAAGTGGCAATTAGTACAGAGATTTCATGAGGGTGTGTGCAATCAGCACAAGACCGTAATAGATACCTCTTGTAGAGGCACATTCATGAAGAAAACCCTGGATGATGCTTGGGATCTACTAGAGGACCTGAGCGAAAACTCTTTACACAGTGCCACCCTCTATAGATTTGAAAGCCATATGCCTGGCAGGAGTGCCCCAAAGGGAGGCATGTATGATGTCAAAGCCACCACGAGCCTAGAACACCAAGTGGCATCCCTGACAGAAAGGTTTGACTGGTTTTTCTCTCAGACTTCATCTTATACCCCATCCTCTCATGATGCCTGCACCATCTGTGTCAGCCCTATGCATACCATTGTTGACTGCCCTTCAGCCTTCCAGTATCCAGACCTAGTACAAGAGCATGTCAATAGTGCACAAACTTTTTCTAGAACTAACAATCCATACTCCAACACTTACAATTCTGGGTGGCGTGATCACCCTAATTTTTCTTGGAGGCAATCCAATCTAGGGCCTACTTTTAATCAGGCCCAAAGACAGGAATTCCAAAGTCAACCTCAACCTTACCAACCCTCCTCAACCCCGCAATTTGGCCAATTCAATAAGAAACCAACCATCGAAGACCAGCTGAGCCAAATAATGGCCACCCAATCCACCATGTTCACGGTTTTAACTGAGCTAACAGCTGAACAAAAGTCCCAGGCCCAGCTTGTTCATTCCCATACCCAATCCATAGCCAAAATAGAGACCCAATTAGGGCAGCTAGCTTAGGCCATAAACCATAGAGAAGCAGGAACCTTGCTGAGCCAACCCCAACAAAACCCTAGAGGTCAGTATGCAGTTGAGCCTCCCCAATACCCTCCTGAACAAGTGCAAGCCATAGCCACCTTGAAGAGCGGTAAACAAGTTGACAACAGGGTTCGGGATCCATTTGTTGGCCCTTCGAGTGAGACACCTTCCCATGAGGAAGAAAAAGAACCCAATTCCATCAAAGTCATACCTGTTAGTTCTAAAACCCAGCCGCATAACCAACCAGAGGCCCAGAAATAGAGATCTTATATTCCCAGGGTACCATTCCCACAATGCCTGGACAAACCCTCCCCGTTTAGTAAATCTCATCAAAAGACGGAGGAGATGTTTGAGGTGTTTAAACAGGTTAAGGTCAATCTCCCATTGTTAGATGCCATTAAACAAGTCCCTGCCTATGCCAAATTCCTGAAAGACGTTTGTACTAAAAAGCGCAAAGCTAAATCCAATGTGACTAAAAAGGTTTTCCTTACTGAGCAGGTGAGTTCCCTATTGACCCATAACCTTCCACCGAAGTATAAAGACCCAGGATGTCCAACAATTTCATGTGTGATAGGGAACCATACTGTTGACAAAGCATTATTAGATTTGGGGGCGGGTGTAAATTTGTTGCCTTACTCTGTGTATGAGCAACTTGGGTTGGGGGAATTGAAACCGACTACAATAACACTACAACTTGCAGACCGATCCATTAAAGTTCCACGTAGTGTTATTGAAGATGTTCTGGTACAGGTTGACAAATTTTTCTTTTCTGTGGACTTCATTGTCTTAGATACAGAACCTGTACAGAACATTGGTAGTTAGATTCCTGTGATTTTGGGACATCCATTCCTGGCGACGTCCAACGCTATTATAAATTGTCGGGATGGGGTGCTGAAATTGTCCTTTGGCAATTTAAATGTCAAACTCAATGTTTTTAATGCTGAAAAACAACATTCACCGCAAGATGATTCTTATGCAGTTCATATGATTAATACTTTGGTGGATGGTGCACCCCCATGGTTTTGTCCTACTAATCCACTTGCTACTTCTTTCATTTACTTTAATGTGCGCAGTAAGACCACAGAGGGACTGAATGTTGGATTGAAAGACCCTGGATAAGTTGGACTAATGGAGTTTCGTCTGGCTGAAGACGTTAAACTTAGCGCTTGGTGGGAGGCAACCCACGCATTCAAGTGTATTCTCTCCTTTTCTTATTTTCTTTGTTTTATTATCATTGTCATTTTTATATTTTGTTCACATTGAGGACAATGTTCATAATAGGTTTGGGGGAAGGAATATTGCTTGCCTAAAAAAAATTATAAAATTAAAAAATCATAAAAAAATTAAAGTAGTTTTTAAGTTGTTTGTTAGTATTTTTGTTAGGTTTTGATAGTTTATCCTGTGATAATGCATGCTTTAATTCTTAGGAGATTAATTTACATTGGAAGTGTGAGTAAGTATACTGGAGGATAGATACACTTAACTGAGCATATCTTTCTGTTACAGTCCTCTTGGAACAAGTGCTTGAGCTAATAAAACTCACTCACACACACACTAGTACATAAAGTAATACCATCTAGAGATTTGTTGAATGCTAATTTACAGTGGGATCCCTTTGGTCATAGTCATTAGATGATGTGTAGTTATCTGTTGAGCTTAAAAGATCATGATAGACCATTTATTTGGCTATGACAAGGGCTTGGAACCGGAAATAGGTTGAGAGTATAATACAGCCTGGACAGAATGAAGATGTGTTGAAAATATGAATGCTGAAAATCAAAATGCAAAAAAATGAAAACAAAATGAAAAAAAGGGGCTGCTGCTCGGGCCCGAAGCGGTCTCTTAAAACCTAATGCCCTAAGCCAAATTGGTTGGGAGTCATTGGCCTGAGTCATTGCTAAACCTAAGCATCTTGAAGTCAGGCCTTACACAGTCCTAGCGAAAAAAAAAGTCTATGGTGTATTATCCTCTCAATCTAGAATGTTGAACCCGAAGGAGGCCGCAGATTTGAGCTATCATGAATCTAAAGATTACGATGACTATGTAGATTCTGATGTTCTTTGGTTAATGGGTAACACTGGATTTGTATAAAACAGAAATTTAGAATGTATTGCTACATTGTTCTACACTTGTACTATTTATGTTATCATGCTATACAATATTTGAGTAGAAATTTCCAAGATGAAAGTGTGGAATAAAACCACTTACTTGAGGGCTTCTATATTCCTATTGATTATGAACCAAGTACGTGTGGTTAATTCTTTTAAGCATTATAGTTTACATTTGTCGGGATAATAGGTTTGCTTGTTTTGCTATGCTTTATTTTTTTTATTATTTCTGCACTTAGGTTAATTAGGTTAATAAATACATGTTTGTGGGTAGCATGGCTGTAAACCCTCATGAGACAACTCGTCCTACTAGGGACACCTAGTGGTTTAATGGCTTGTTGCATACGCTCAATGTAATCGTGTTCCCTACGAAAGTGGTGTTTATTTTTATACATTAGTTCTTTTAGTTTGTTTGTTTGATTTTGTTTTGCTAGGGACTAGCAAAATGTAGGTTTGGGGGTGTGATCTACACATGAAATATGGATTTTATTATCTCCTAAACTTATGTTTCTACTAGTGTTTGATTAGAATTTCTACTACTTTAATATAGTTTTTGGTTTTTGTAGGAAATAAGAGTAATACACAGAAATGAGGTGAAAATAGACTTTAATAGTTAAATCATCATAACTTCGTGTGCATATCTCTGATGGAACTAATTCAAGCTTCATGTTAAAGTTCAAGAAGTCAGCTTTCCAACGCCACTAACGGCGCACAATTCGGAGTTCGGAGCGAAAAGTTATAGCCATTTGAAATTCATGAACATTAACCACGATCGATCGGCCATTCAACGCGATCGATCGCATGTGTAACATCCGAAAAATTAGTAAGTATCTTAAAACTGAAATTTGACCCTCTTAATGATTGATTTGACCGTGTGGTGCTGTGTTTAAATTAAAGTTGGTGAGAAGAGCTTTCCAACGACACCAATTTTGTGTGATTTGGAGTTCGGAGTAAAAAGTTATGGGAAATTGAATAAACACGATCGATCGCGCTGAAAACGATCGATCGGCTTATGGAACACGATCGATCGGCTTCGATCGGATACGATCGGCGCCATCGCGCGATTGGTAATCAGGGCAGGACGATCGATCGCCGTATTGCCCGATCGATCGCCAGTTGCGGTTTGGCGAATCCTAACCTAATTTTGAGGCGGATTTGTTTGGGAAAGATGTCATATCCTAACTAGACTTATATTGCACGTTCCTAGGGTGATTTAGGGACTCTCCCATTGGTGGAAAGTGCCCAAGATATGGTAGAATTGATTGGGCAAAGATCTTCTAAAAACTCTATATAAACCCATAGAGTCTAGGCTTGTGCTTTTGAAAACTAAACCCTAGAACGTCCAGAGGCTTTCCCCTCTCCTTCCCACGTTCATCCCTCTCTTAGAAGACCTCTTCTAGTGGGAATTGCTCAAGAGCTTGGATCGGGAAGCTTTGAAGGAAGCGGAGGATCGAACATCGCGTAGAAAGGCGACGTCTTTTGGTGATAAAGAGTAGGATGGTTTTTCCCTCTCTTCTTATTCTTTTCTCACATTATATGATGAGTGTTCTTACTGATTTTCTTGGAGTATTGCTTTGAATCTTGCGGGATTAATGATTTATGTCTTGTCTTTCCATGTGTATTGCGATACATGCATATATGCCTTCATGCTTCATGTCTAGATGGTAAATCACATCAAAGATGGATGCTTTATTAATTATTACAGAAGATAAAAGTTCTGATATTGTTCTGATTATGATGTCTAATGATTGAGTCTTATGCTTTAATGATCGATTTGCTTAAATCGACTCAATTGAAAGATATTTGGTCTAAGGTTGTGTTATATGGGGAGAAACATGATAAAAAGGGAATCTTTTTGTAATTCTAGTTAATTCCAGGATCTGTAATTGATCTAGGAGGGGAGTACTATCATCTATCATGAGTATAATATCATCTATAAGTGGTACGGTATAAGTTAATTAAAGTTTAATCAAGTTTCTCACTTTCGGCCAGAACTGTTTCTGCACGGACAGTCGACAGTGAATAATTCATAACTAATTCATATGATATCAGAAAAATATAAAACCGGTGGGGTTAGAAACTAGACTCATAAGGGTACTCTCAGTAAAAATTTCAGAAGATAATATTAACTGTACAGTGTCTGGGAGTCGCCGGAAGGGGACTGTTGTGCATAAGACAGTGAGCAGAATCTAAGTGAAAATACTATGTGCTTAAGTAAAACCACTTAATAAGATGTGAAGATGATATGACGTGCTAGTAACTAATACTAGACTATATTCTTATGATTATCACAGTAAGGTTGGGTTATGGTTAATATGATAGATAGGTGATACCTATGTTAAGAATACCGTAATCGTGTATTTGAAGATAAAGCGTTTGTGTCGGTTTGAGGTTCCATTTGGAATCCAAATCATCTAGGACTCATTAATACCTTGTCTCTGATTTATATATTTCAATAAGACCTATATGATTTCCATCTAGGGCTGAGCATGAACGTATGTATGGATTGTGTTATTCTCTTTGTGTGACATTCCCACTTATACTCTGTATGTGAGTCTGTTCCGGTGATTGACACCTTATGTGGTTAGAGCGTTGCGGCCTCTATTTCCTTGAATTATTATTCATCATGATTATTTGATTGATTCCTCCACTAGAGGTCTTGCGGGATTTCTCCGGAAGTGGATTCATAGTATGCTCAAATTATGCCATTGCTTGATCTTGCGGGGTCACTAATATTCGTGGTACTGCGGTTCCACACTGCCCAAAAAGAGGCAACATACGTACGTTAGATTGTTGACATTACGGAAGGTCATCAGTCTCCGCCCATCGTGCCCGTAAGCACTGGTGGGGCCAGCATCCTAGACGCATGGCAGGGTTCCAAAAAGAGGACCCCTAGGGTGGTTCTGGTATAGTCACTTGCGGGTGATCGGTTCAGCGAGCAGAAATTGTACTCCTTTCACTTTTAATGTCTGGAGCTTTTTAATATGATTATCATTCCCTCCTTACTCATATGTGTAGTAGGAGCCTTATTGTTGTTTTCCTTACTTGCGGGTTGGAATTATTATTGACTAACCTTTCAGGTGTATAAATCCTTGGTTTAGTCCCGATGTTGCGGCATCTTCATAAACCTTTGTTATTCTTATCCTATTCATATTGTTTGTTCTAATTCAGTGGGTTTTTACATCCTACTGAGTGTTTCTATGAAATACTCATGCATCCTCTGATGCAGGCGCAAATGGAAATTGAGAGCAGGAAGTTGCGGTAGTGAAGCGGTCGCAGGAGCCGTGAAGACTTAGAGTTTATATTAATTGCTTTGCTTATTTGATGCTTATGACATTTAATGGCAATTGTGTGCCATAGATTTATAGGTTTATTTGATTTGACTTTCTTAAATGGATTATCAGTATTATTAAGTAAATTTCCATTCCATAGTATTCATTAATGTTTGTATGTGTATTGCACTGATTATGGGCATGACCGATTACACATCCTTTTGAGATGATCGTAATTGGTGGTTAATTCGACAGTTCGGTCTCGCGCCCGAGATTCTCTACCTCCAAATGTATATCATTGATTGGCTTCCGCACTCCGTTCGAGGTATGGGATTTCGGGGCGTGACAGCATGAGCCATAAAATAGTATTATTGAAGGAAACGATCGATCGTATCTACTGGAAATTTTGATCTGCGCAAGACAGTAACTACGATCGATCGGTATCATACGGCATCGATCGCCAAAGCGATCGATCAGCAGAAAATAACGAAGGAATTGTGATTGATCGGTAGGCAAACGATCGGCAATACGGAGCGATCGATCGTCGTGTGCGGAAAACTGAAATAAGACCTATTTAGACTGGGATTTGGAAGGGAACTTCATAGTTTTCCTTCACTCTTATAAATAGGCCTTATGGGAGAACGTTTTGAGCACCAGAGAACATACCTTGGAGGCTAGAGAGGAGCAAGAGAAGGAGTCTTTCGGAGCAAAGAAGAAGAAGGATTCATGACGATAGATCTACATAAACAGGCTTCTCTTTTCTTTCTGTCTATGTGTAACTAAACTTTTATTTAAGGCTAGATGAAGCCCAAGATGTGTATTGCTACTCTTGGTAGTTTAAAGTTGATTATGATTCATACTTAATGCGATTTCATGAGTATTCTTTTGAGTGCTTGACCATAGACTTGATTGATTATGAATGGAATTAGATATTATGATTGATTTTATGCCCGATCAAGGATAAGAGTAATTACATTATAATAGAGTTGTGATTGATTCTATGCCCGATCAAGGATAGGATTGATTACACAATAGTGGATGAACTTTCGTCTCCGATCAAGAACGTTAGTGAATTCATTAGTAATTCGTGTGTCTGATCAAGAACACGAATTACCATATCATGTTAATTCATGCTTAATAATAATTGAGAGTAGTAATTGTATGTCTAGTGGTGGATTCATTGCCTTGATATTTCTCCATATTGATTAAATCTCAGTTAGATTAACTAAAGTTCATTGCTTTCCTTAGAATCGGTTAAACTACATCTTTTCTTTCTTTTGAATTTGGTAAAATATTAATCCGTCCCTGAGGTTCAACAACCCTTTTATACTCACTGTAGTGCAACTGCCTTGTGCACTTGCAAGGGTTTTATATTTAAACAATCGGTAGCTGAATGAGACGACAGCATCCTACCCGATCCCACCAATCTTTTGGAATCCCACCTATTCTCCTTGTACCTGCAGGTTTAGGATACAGTACTAAATAGTTAATACAAACACATAAATCAATACCCAATATAATCAAATCATCCAGAAAACTTGTATAAACTAGTCGAATTTGGCAAAATTTTGTGCAAAAAAAATCAAATTTGTAGGAAAATCATTAAATTGGGAAGAGTTTGGGCGGGCACCACAGATCATGAGATTATTCAAGTAGATTGATGGATTTGCGAAGCTAGTCATGCATATTAGAGATGGTACGAAGGATGTTATGGAAGAAAGAGGAGTACGGACCAGGTAGTTAGGACCTTGAGAAACTAAGCATGGGGGAGGAAGGCAGAGACGAGGGGGAGGCTTGTGAACAAGGACGAACTTTCGGCGGGAGACCATGGCAGATGGGTGGGAAAGGCGTCGCCTGTCGCCATCACCTCGGCCATGGCTCGGTTTCCCTCGGTTGTTCGTGGATTTATCCCGTTGGCTGCAGGAATGGTGCACTCAGCTAGAGAAGGGAGTTGGGGACTCGTGAAATATACATAGTATTTTGGAACACTAAAAAATTCCAAATATACACAATATTTTGGAATGGAGGGAGTATTTACTAAGAAACATAGATGGAATTGAAGATGTCTTTTGGTCTTCTTCATTGTTGTATGCCATTTTAATCAATGCGCAGCCTACAAAGAGTTTATGCCCTCAAGGGGATTGAGGTAGAGGGGGCTGCCTTGCAGCTTAACTCTTCAGTGCAATTGTGGCTGGGAGTATTACTTAGCATATTGAGCTCAGTATCTGTACTCACTACTCATAAGTGAATGGGGTGGAATGGACAATTTTAAGTCTTGTACCAAAACTACCCTTGATATATAAATTGCGTTGATTTAGACATGAGCAGAAATTTCCAAGCATTTCTCTTCATTATTTTTATTTTTTTTATAATGAGGGGTATCCGAGACCTTAGGCCCCGATTAGAAGGGGCAGGGAAACCGATCTCTTAGAACACCGTATCCTTTTTTAAAAAAAAAAAGAAAACAATGAAAAAGTCCCAAAATCGCCAAATTTTGCCAGGCAAAAAATTCTCCCATATGGAGGGCATCCATTTTTATTGTAAGCATGACGAACATTTTTATTGTAAGCTTGACGAACATTATCACTATGATAGACAAGTTTTAGAGCTCCTGTTAAAGGGGCACCGTTGTGTTCAACATGGATACATGCATAGAGGGACAGGGCCCCATCGGTTTGAGACCAGTGGAAAAAGATAAGAGAAATAATCCCCAGGCATTATCCAAAGTTTTTAATTTCATCTTCAAGAAAAATTGAATCCAGCCTGTTTTAACTATAAAACTACCTGAGTGGATTGCATTGCTTCTACCATTTTAAAAGGACCACTTCATGAAACAAGGCTTTCCAGGAAATATATGTGAACTTAGAATTTATCACTAGGCTGAAGAACGTAACTTATCTATTTTTAATTATAAAGGGTAAACAATCTAAAACTGCTATTCATGCCAAAGAATCCATAGAAGGAAACGCAGTTCCATCAGCGGACACGTGGGCTGTTAATTCCCTCTAGGGATGAGGTAAGTTCTATGTTTTGAATTTCAATACCGATGCAGACCACAGTCTCGCTGCATTTCAGGTTCACTGCAACTTCGCTGCTTGAGGTCCCCCGGCTTCCAATGTATTTCACGTTGTTTATGCCTACTGCTGAAGTCTTCAAGCCAATTCACATAAATAAAAAAGAAACAAATATAATTAGTTTCCTCGAATCATCTGCAAATTGACTTGGATGGTCTATCCAATTATGACAAGAAGGAGATAAAGGTAGAAATTCATTTTTCTTACATGATTAGAGCATTGATTTGGGGTTTCACAGTAGAATTGGTCGACTATTATAGGGATTTCAACTTGATTGAAGGTGATCTTGGCATACCCTTTTCCACCCTACATCGTCGAATACAAGTCAATTGCCAAAATATAGGAATTTTTATACTTCACTACAACAAAATAGATCACGTGTTTAATGTAGTTGGCTATCGACTAATTAAAGAGTACCTGCCAGGTTTTGATCCTCGCGTGATTTGTTGTTTGACGGAAATTTACCTTCCTAATATGGGTACCCTCAACAGTGGTCTCACCTCCATTACGTCCCAAGCTTCCAACACTCTAAAAAACAGATTAATAAAACATTTATCACTAATAGGTTGATTTATAATTCGCAATTTTATTTTATGAAACAAGGACAAAACGATGAAAAATATTGGTATATGATCTATATATAAAATATGCATTTTATTATCTCCTAAGCTTATGATTATGCTAGTGTTTGATTAGAATTACTACTACTTTAATATAGTTTTTGGTTTTTGTAGGAAACAAGAGTAATATACAAAAATGAGGTGAAAACGGACTTCAATGGTCAAATTATCATAACTCCGTGTACACATATCAGATTGGACTGATTCAAGCTTGGTTAAAGTTCAAGATGTCAGCTTTCCAACGCCACCAACCACGCGCAATTCGGAGTTCGGAGCAAAAAGTTATAGCCATTTGAAGATTCTGGACAGTAAAAACGATCGATCGCATCCTTACGCGATGGATCGCGTCTTCCGCTAAAATACACTACATTGGAGAAAACGATCGATTGGACACCAAGACGATCGATCGTATCTACTGGAATTTTTGGTCAAGCGTGAAGTTTTGAAGACAGTAAAAATGATCGATCGGCTTCGTCCGGTGTCGTTCGCCATACGATCGATCGGAAGCAATTAACAAAGGAAAACGGCTTCGTTCGGCTGCGTTCGCAAGGCGATCGATCGTGCTATACGGGCGATCGATCGGTGCATACGGAAAACGCAATTTAACCCTATTTTGACTCGGATTTGGAAGGAGATTTGAGGGCTTTCCTTCATCCCTATATATATGCCTTAAGGGAGAACGCATTGGGCACCTAATACTCAACCTTGGAGAACCAGAGCTTTATTGGAGGCTAGAGAGGAGCAAGAGAAGGAGTCTTGAGCAAAGAAGAAGAAGAAGGATTCATGACGATGGATCTACTTAAACAGGCTTTTCTTTTCTCCCTTTCTATGTGTAACTAAACTTTTATTCAAGGCTTGATGAAGCCCTAGATGTGTATTGCTACTCTTGATAGTTTAATTCTATAAAGTTGATTATGATTCATGCTTAATGCGATTTCATGAGTTCTTTTGAGTGCTTGACTATAGACTTGATTGATTTGCATGAAATTAGATCTTTTTAATTCCTGCGCTTAGCTAAAAGTAGGCTGGTGTTAATTCTGTGCCCGACCAAGGATAGGATCATTAGCCCAAATGATAATTCTATGCCCGACCAAGGATAGAATTATCTACATTAATTTTTAGTGGATGAACTCTCGTGTCCGACCAAGAACGTGAGTGAATTCATTGTGATTTGTGTGTCTGACCATGAACATGAATTACCATATTATGATTAACTTATGCTTAATAATAATTAAGAGTAGTAATTGCATGTCTAGTGGTGGATTCTCTGCCTTGATACTTCTCCATATTGATTAAATCTCAGTTAGATTAGATAAAGTCCATTGCTTTCTTTAGAATTAATTAAACTACATCTTTTTCTCCTCTTGAATTTGGTAAAAGATTAATCCGTCCCTGAGGTTCGACAACCCTTTAATACTCGCCGTAGTACAATTGCCTTGTGCACTTGCAAGGGTTTTAATTTTAAACGATCAAGTTTTTGGCGCCGTTGCCGGGGACGGCTCAATAATTTACTAAATTCTTAGCATAGTTAGTGTTAGAGTAGTTTAGTTTCCTTTAGACTTCTATTTAGTAGCTTAATTGCTTTCTTCTTCTTTTTCCAGGATTAAGAGAGGACGTTGATTTTTGTTATCGTTGGAAGGGCCATCCCTTCCCACTGTTTGCACTCTCTTAACCCTCTTTTAGAATAAATTTGGGTGCTTGGTGTTTTCCTTTTCTTTGTGGGATTGCATGACGTGCTAGTTGTCGCTATTAGGTTGCTAGTTGTCGCTATCTAGGGTTGATGTTTGCTAGTTGTCGCTATTAGGACCGCACAGGTTTTGTTTGATTTTATTTGTGCATGCATGGTCGTCGTCCCCTGAACCCCGACTTAGCCTTTGACCCTGATCCTGAGCGACTCTACAGAATTTTGAGAACTCCTAGACAATCAATTCCTGAAATCCAACATATGGCGAACAACATGAACCTCGGGGATGGTACTGGTCTAAACCAGAATCCATTAATCCCCCATGCCCGAACCCTGCAAGATTACTACCGTCCAACAGCCTACACCTCCCCTTCCTGTATCCTACTACCTGCTACCGTGGCTAATTTTGAAATCAAGCCAAACATCATCCAAATGCTGCCCACTTATCACGGCCAACTTAATGAGAATCCTTATAGGCATCTCCAAAATTTCTTGGAGGTTAACACCACATTCAAACTCACATTATCGGATGACCAGGTGCGCCTTAGACTTTTCCCATTCACTTTAAAAAACAGGGCCAAGGAATGGCTATACTCCCTTGCACACAACTCTATTTCCACTTGGGAGGAATTACAAGCTGAATTCCTAAAGAAGTATTTTCCTGTGGGGCGGACTAATAAGATCCGCAACGAAATCATTACTTTTACCCAGCAACCAAATGAGCAATTCCATGAAAGTTGGGAAAGAATGAAAGCCCTCCTCCGATCCTGTCCCCACCATGATGTGCCCAAGTGGCAGCTAGTGCAGCGATTTCATGAGAGTGTGGGCGATCAGCACAAGACCCTGATTGATGCCTCCTGTGGAGGCACATTCATGAAAAAAACCCATGATGATGCTTGGGATCTATTAGAGGACCTGAGTGAAAACTCCCTGCACAGTGCCACCCTCTATAGATCTGAAGGCCATATGCCTGGCAAGAGTGCCTCAAGGGGAGGCATGTATGATGTTAAGCCCACCAACAGTCTAGAACACCAAGTGGCATCCCTGACCGAGAGATTTGACCGGTTTTTCTCACAGCTCCCATCTCAGACCCCTACCTCTCACGATGCATGTGCCATCTGTGCCAGCCCCATGCACACTGTAGTTGACTGCCCTTCAGCTTCCCAGTATCCTGATCTTGTACAGGAGCAAGCCAACTTTGCACAAGGATACCCTAGAGCTAATAACCCCTATTCAAATACCTACAACCCGGGGTGGCGAAATCATCCCAATTTCGCCTGGAAACAATCCAACCAGGGGCCCACTTTCACTCAGGCCCCAAGACCAGAATTCTCAAACCCAACTCAGTCTTACCAACCAGCCACCAATCCTCCCTTTGGCCAAACCAATAAGAAGCCATCCTTTGAAGATCAGATGAGCCAATTGCTAGCCACTCAATCTACCCTCCTCTCAGCTTTTAATGCGATGGAAGCCAAGGTGGATGCCAAGATAGAAACTAAACACAGAGAGCTGACAGGTGAGCTAAGAACCCAGGCCCAGCTTGTCCATTCCCATACACAATCCATTGCCAAAATAGAAACCCAATTAGGACAGTTGGCCCAATCTATGAACCGTAGGGAAGTAGGAACCTTGCCCAGCCAACCACAACAGAACCCTAGAGGCCAGTTCGCCGTTGAAGGTTCCCATTATCCAAATGAGCAGGTGCAAGCTGTTAATACCCTAAGAAATGGAAAACAAGTTGACAATCAGGTTAGGGACCCAACCATTGCGAGTGAGGACACTCCCCTTGAGAAACAGAACCAACCCACTCCTACTATGCCTGATCCTGTTAGTCTTCCACCACAGAAGAAGGATGTCCCAGCTGAGCCCACCAATGAAAAATCCTATATCCCTAGGGCTCCTTTTCCTCAATGCCTCAACCAACCCTCCCCGTTTAGTAAGTCCCACCAACGAATGGAGGAAATGTTAGAGGTGTTCAAGCAGGTTAAGATCAATCTTCCCCTCTTAGATGCCATCAAACAAGTACCTGCCTATGCCAAGTTCCTGAAAGACCTGTGTACCCAAAAGAGGAAAACCAAATCCCATGTCACCCAAAAGGTCTTCTTAACCAACCAAGTAAGCTCTTTACTTACCAGTGATATGCCACCTAAATTTAAGGACCCAGGAGTCCCTGTTATATCCATTGTCATAGGTGACCATACCATTAGCCGAGCTCTCTTGGATTTAGGGGCCAGTGTCAACCTCCTCCCTTACTCAGTGTATGAACAACTTGGCCTAGGAGAGTTGCAGCCCACCACCGTCACCCTTCAGTTAGCCGACCGATCCATTCGCAGACCTAGAGGTGTTATAGAAGACGTTCTCGTTGGAGTTGACCGGTTCTACTTTCCTGTTGATTTTGTCGTCTTAGACATGGAACCAGTTGCCAACTCCAAATCCCAAATTCCTGTTATCCTTGGCCGCCCTTTCCTAGCCACAGCCGATGCCACCATTAACTGTAGGTCAGGGCTTATGAACGTCTCCTTTGGGAACATGAAAGTTAAATTAAACATCTTTAGTGCTTCCCAACAACCCTCGAGTGAAGCTGAGTGCCTTGTGGTTGACGACTTAGATGACCTCGTCCAGGAATACCTTCCCTTTGCTGTGCTTAAGGATGCCCTCGAGCACACCCTTTTCTATGACTGGATCGATCAATATGAGGGCATACCTGACCTTGAGGAGGTCCATCACCATTTAGTGGCTGCCTTATACCCTGGACATATCCCATGGCGACCCCATCCTGACCCTCTCCCTATGTCTACCGCCCCACCTCTAAAACCTTCCATCGAAGCCCCACCCACTCTTGAACTCAAAACCCTTCCTAGCTCCCTCAAATACGTCTTCCTAGGACCCAACAACACCCTTCCTGTAATTATCTCATCTAGCCTCTCTATTGATCAGGAAGCCCAGTTGTTGGAGATCCTTACCACACACCGGCGAGCTATAGGATGGACAGTAGCCGACCTCCGGGGTATAGACCCCTCTGTGTGCATGCATCGCATAAACCTGGAGGACCAGGCTAAACCTTCTAGGGAGGGGCAGAGACGGTTGAACCCTCACATGAGAGAGGTAGTGATGAAAGAGATAGTGAAACTCTTAGACGCAGGTATCATATACCCTATCTCTGACAGCGAGTGGGTGAGTCCTATCCAGGTCGTCCCTAAGAAATCGGGCATCACGGTGAAACCAAACTCAGAGGGTGAACTTGTGCCAATAAGAGAGACCACGGGCTGGCGGGTATGCATTGATTATAGGAAGCTGAACTCCAATACCCGTAAGGACCATTTCCCTCTCCCATTCATTGACCAAATCCTAGAGAAACTAGTGGGCCAGGAGTTTTATTGCTTTTTAGATGGGTACTCAGGATATAATCAAGTGCCAGTTTTTCCAGGGGATCAGGAAAAGACGACTTTTACATGCCCCTTCGGTACATTTGCGTATCGAAGAATGCCTTTTGGTCTCTGTAATGCCCCTGCCACATTTCAGCGATACATGATGTCCATTTTTTCTGACATGATTGATAAATTTTTGGAAGTTTTTATGGACGATTTTTCGGTATTTGGCACTTGTTTTGATGACTGCTTGCACAACCTTACTTTGGTTTTAAAACGCTGTGAGGAAACAAATTTAGTGTTAAGTTGGGAAAAGAGCCACTTCATGGTTCAACAGGGGATTGTGCTTGGACATGTTATATCAAAAAGGGGTATAGAGGTTGACAAGGCCAAGGTTGACCTGATTGCTAATTTACCACCACCTACATCAGTTAAACAAATACGGTCTTTCCATGGCCATGCAGGGTTTTATCGTCGATTCATCAAAGATTTTAGCAAGATATCACGTCCATTATGTCATCTTCTAGGTCAAGACATGCCATTTGACTTTGATGATTCGTGCAAAGATGCGTTTACAAAGCTCAAAACCCTCCTCTCTAGCTCCCCCATCATTAAGCCCCCTGACTATACACTGCCCTTCGAGATAATGTATGATGCATCAAATTTTGCTGTAGGGGCAGTGTTAGGCCAACGCATCAATAAAATTCCTCATGTCATATACTATGCTAGCAAGACACTCACTGATGCTCAATTGAATTATACTACCACAGAAAAAGAGTTGCTTGCTGTTGTGTTTGCATTAGATAAGTTCAGGTCATATCTCTTGGGTAGTAAGATCATCATTTTCTCTGATCATGCAGCCTTGTGGTACCTTCTTTCCAAGAAGGATGCTAAGCCAAGGCTGATCCGTTGGATTTTACTCCTCCAGGAATTTGACTTTGAAATTAAAGATAAAAAGGGTTCTGAGAATGTCGTGGCTGATCATCTATCCAGAATTCCTATTCCTGATCTGCATAGCCATGACCCTCTAAGAGATACATTCCCTGATGAACAGCTCTTTGCTGTCTCCACTACATCTCCACCTTGGTTTGCACATATTGTGAATTATCTTGCTGTGGGTCAAATTCCAACCTTTTGGTCTAAACATGACAAAGACTTATTTTTCTCTCGAGTCAAACATTACTATTGGGATGACCCCGACCTGTTTAAGATATGTGCTGACCAGGTCATAAGACGATGTGTCGCTGAGAGTGAGTTTCATAGCATCTTATCTTTCTGTCACTCTCAGGCCTGTGGTGCTTCGGTGGTAAGAAAACTGCGGCCAAAGTACTTCAAAGCGGTTTTTATTGGCCAACTCTATTTAAAGACGCCCATGCTTATTGTCAATCTTGCGATAGGTGTCAAAAATTGGGAGCCTTGTCTAAAAGGAATATGATGCCTCTACAACCTATATTGATTGTTGATTTATTTGATGTATGGGGTATCGATTTCATGGGACCTTTTCCGCCATCTTTTGGTCATACATTTATTCTTGTTGCTGTTGATTATGTGTCTAAGTGGATTGAAGCTGTTGCCACTAGAACCAATGATCATAAAGTTGTGCTGGAATTTCTGAAAGCTAACATTTTCAGCAGGTTTGGAGCTCCTCGAGCTATCATTAGTGACGGAGGTTCTCATTTTTGTAACAGGTCTTTTGAAGCTCTTCTCAAGAAATACTCTGTCACCCACAAGGTTGCCACACCATATCACCCTCAGACAAGTGGCCAAGTGGAGGTCTCTAATCGCCAAATCAAGCAGATTCTGGAGAAGACGGTTCGCCCCGATAGGAAGGATTGGTCCTTGAGACTAAATGATGCACTATGGGCCTACCGGATAGCTTTCAAGACCCCTATTGGCATGTCTCCTTATAGATTGGTATATGGCAAAGCTTGCCATTTACCTGTTGAGTTGGAACACCGGGCTTATTGGGCTATTAAGGCGTACAACCTCGATATGGATAAAGCCGGTGAGCAGCGAAAACTCCAACTAAGTGAATTAGAGGAGATGCGTTTTGATGCATATGAGAATGCCAAACTCTACAAGATGAGAACCAAAGCCATACATGACAAGATGATATCCAGAAAGTCCTTTCAGCCTGAGCAGAAGGTACTACTTTACAACTCTAGGCTGCACATATTTCCTGGGAAGCTTCGTTCTCGGTGGTATGGCCCTTACATTGTGAAACAAGTCTACTCTCATGGAGCGGTTGAGATTTATAATCCAAAGGATGGGACTACATTCAAAGTCAATGGTCACCGATTGAAACCATATCTCGAAGCTATGACAGATATTGATGTGATGCTTGTTTACTTGGATGATCCGACGATTACAGAGTGATCATGGCTCCGTCTGGCTGAAGACGTTAAACTTAGCGCTTGGTGGGAGGCAACCCACGTATTCAGGTGTATTCTCTCCTTTATTTGATTTTCTTTATTATACGCTCATTGTCATGCTATATTTTGTTCACATTGAGGACAATGTTCATAATAGGTTTGGGGGAAGAAATATTACTTGTATAAAAAAAAAACGAAGAACAGTAGATACAATCGATCGGGATTTACGATCGATCGGTCTCCAATCGACGCCTTATATTTGCGATCGATCGCGATACGGTACATCATCACCGTTCATCGTCAATCTAACGGGCGCTGTTTCTTATTTACATAACGATCGATCGGCTAAAATAGCGATCGATCGCGGGTTGTCTTCCTCGCGCATAAAGCCCAAACGGCCGCGGCGAGAGAAATCTATTTCCGCTCGCCGCCGCCGTTTCCGACCCCTGTTTGAGCTGAAACTCCAGCCCCCGAAGGATTTTTGCACGTAGAATCCAGATCCGATGTCTGTTTCCTTGATTTCCCACTCATTTCATCGTAATCACTCATTTTTCTTCCGGTAAGCCGAAACTTAAAAACTCGATTTTTCTTAGTTTCCGGTGGATATTGTTGTGATTAATCTTATACATCCTCTTCTAATGACTATTGCGATGCTTATGCGTGACTTTCAGCTTTTGATTCTTCGATTTTAGGTGTTTTTAGGAATTTTGTTCTTGCGGTGAACAGTGTTTTCGATTTTTTTTAAAAAAAAAAAATTATTTTCGAATCCGATTTTGAATCCCTTTCATGCATACTTTTATATTGATGATTGTGATTTATGTTATGCATGATGCTTCCTTTTGATTTCCTAAGTTTTCATAAAAAAATTTTTTTCTTATTTTTATTTTTTTTATTAGGAAATTTATTATTATTTTCAAAAAAAAAAAAAAAAAAAAATCCAAAAATTTTGAAGTGGATCTGTTATTACATGCTTGCTGTGATATTTAAAGTCTTGCAATTACCTGCTGCATATTCTTGTACCTTGATTGAATTTTCACTATTATCTTTGGTTTTCAGGAACGATGCCTCAGAAATCCTCTGCTCACAAACGCCCAAGGAGTGAAGCTTCCACTTCACGACATGTTGCTTCCACCCCTGCATCTCCACCTACGGCTACTCCACCACCATGGCCAATTCAATATGAGCGCCAGGTTCTCTTAAATCCATATATTCCTGATCTACCAACCCAAGGCTGGATAAAGGCTCGACCGGATTGGGTGAATTACTTCACCCATATTGCTTCGATGACGAGGAATGTGCATCACTTGGTGCACGAGGATGCCATCCGAGAGTTCTATTTGAATGGCACTATAGAAGACCACGAGGATCAGGAACAAGTTGTCATTCGCAGTTTGGTGTGTGGCACTCCTTTACGCATCCGGGCTGCTGACATAGCTCGAGCTATGGGCTGCGAGCGAGGTACTATTCGGCATCCAGATTTCAGTGGTTATACACTTCCCATGCATCGCATTGTTATAGGTCACTTGACAGGGTCGCCCATAGGACCTTGCCTGACCACATATCTCCATGCCATCAGCATGCTACCGGAGTTCCGATTTGCCTTTCTCATTTTCCAGCATGATGTATGGTCCGCCAGGAAGGAGAAAGTTGACCGCACGATGACTGAGCTACTTTATGTATTCGGCGACAAGACTAGGCGGGGCGACCTTGATTTACCTTCATTCGTCTTTGGGCGGATGAAGCAGATGATGGTGGGGAGAAAGGATGAACGGTTACCGTATCCTTTCATTCTTGAGCGCATATTTCAGACCAGCGAGGTCCGTTTTCCAGAGCATGCACGTTTATCTCGTGGACTCGGTCCGATTGGAGTTGACGCCTTTAACCGTATGATCGCCCACACACGTATACATACTTGGCCACAGGCTCGCCGTGCTGAGGAGCAGGCCGAGCCACCTACGAGTCAGCCTACTCAGCAGCCCCCTTGGGAATCTATTCAGCAGCAGATCACTGATCTCACCAGCCATGTGCAGGAGATTCGGGCTACACAGCAACAGATTCTTGCAACCCAGCAGGCATATCAAGAGTCCCAAAATGCTATCACGTTACGCCTTGACTCTATTTTTGACTTTCTCCATGATTGGCGTTTCCCTCCTACGGACGATGGCGATGGCGACGACCAGGACTCTTAGTCCTTTCTTTTTTGGTGGTTTTCCTTCCTCTTTTCTCCTTTACTTATATCAGATCATTGTATTTTGTCTTTCATTGTGCATTGAGGACAATGCTTATATTAGGTTTGGGGGAGAGGATGTGCTTCATTGTAAAATCAAGAAAAATAAAATAAAATAAAAAATTGTTAAATTTGTTTGATTAGTTTTTAGAGTTGCTTGTTAGTAGTTTTTCATAGGTTTTGATAGCTTATCCCGTAATAATGCATATTACAATTCTTAGGAGATTAATTTGCATTGGAAGTGTGAGTAAGTATACTGGAGGATAGATACACTTAACTGAGCATATCTTTCTATTACAGTCCTCTTGGAACAAGTGTTTGAACTAAGAAAAATTCACTCACACACACTAGTACATAAAGTAATACCATCTAGAGATTTGTTGAATGCTAATTTACAGTGGGATGTCTTTAGTCATAGTCATTGGATGATGTGTAGTTGTCTGTTGAGCTTAAAAGATCATGATAGACCATTTACTTGGCTATGGCAAGGGATTGGAACCGGAAATAGGTTGAGAGTATAATACAGCCTGGACAAAATAAAGATGTGCTAAAAAATATGAATGATGAAAATGAAAATGTGAAAAAAAAAAACAAAATGAAAGAAAAGGGGCTGCTTGACTTTATAGGATTAACTTAGGCTGATGCTCGGGCCCGAAGCGGTCTCTTAAAACCTAATGCCCTAAGCTAAATTGGCTGGGAGTCATTGGCCTGAGTCATTGCTAAACCTAAGCATCTTGAAGTCAGGCCTTACACAGTCCTAGCGAAAAAAAAAAGAAAAAAAAAGTCTATGGTGTATTATCCTCTCAAATCTAGAATGTTGGACCCGAAGGAGGCGCGCAGATTCGTGCTATCATGAACCTAAAGATGACGATGACTATGTAGATTCTGATGTTCTTTGGTTAATGGGTAACACTGGATCTGTATAAACAGAGATTTAGAATGTATTGCTACAATGTTCTACACTTTCTACTATTTACATTATCATGCTATATAATATTGAGCAGAAATTTCCAAGATGAAAGTGTGGAATAAAACCACTTACTTGAGGGCTTCTATATTCCTGTTGATTATGAACCAAGTACATGTGGTTGATTTTCTTAAGCATTGTAGTGTGCATTTGTCGGGATGATAGGTTTGTGTGTTTTGCTATATTTTTATTTTTTCTTTGTTTTTGCACTTAGGTTAATTAGATTAATAAATACATGTTTGTGGGTAGCATGGCTGCAAACCCTCACGAGACAACACTCGTCCTACTAGGGACACCTAGAGGTTTAACGGCTTGTTGCATACGCTCAATGCAATCGTGTTCCCTACAAAAATGGTGTTTACTTTTATGCATTAGTTTCTTTAGTTTGTTTGATTTGATTTGATTTTGTTTTGTTTTGCTAGGGACTAGCAAAATCTAGGTTTGGGGTGTGATCTATATATAAAATATACATTTTATTATCTCCTAAGCTTATGATTATGCTAGTGTTTGATTAGAATTACTACTACTTTAATATAGTTTTTGGTTTTTGTAGGAAACAAGAGTAATATACAAAAATGAGGTGAAAACGGACTTCAATGGTCAAATTATCATAACTCCGTGTACACATATCAGATTGGACTGATTCAAGCTTCATGTTAAAGTTCAAGATGTCAGCTTTCCAACGCCACCAACCACGCGCAATTCGGAGTTCAGAGCAAAAAGTTATAGCCATTTGAACATTCCGGACAGTAAAAATGATCGATCGCATCCTTACGCGATCGATCGCGTCTTCCGCTAAAATACACTACATTGGAGATCGTATCTACTGGAATTTTTGGTCAAGCGCGAAGTTTTGAAGACAGTAAAAACGATCGATCGGCTTTGTCCGGCGTCGTTTGCCATACGATCGATCGGAAGCAATTAACAAAGGAAAACGGCTTCGTTCGGCTACGTTTGCAAGGCGATCGATCATGCTATACGGGCGATCGATCGGTGCATACGGAAAACGCAATTTAACCCTATTTTGACTCGGATTTGGAAGGAGATTTGAGGGCTTTCCTTCATCCCTATATATATGCCTTAAGGGAGAACGTATTGGACACCTAATACTCAACCTTGGAGAACCAGAGCTTTATTGGAGGCTAGAGAGGAGCAAGAGAAGGAGTCTTGAGCAAAGAAGAAGAAGAAGGATTCATGACGATGGATCTACTTAAACAGGCTTTTCTTTTCTCCCTTTCTATGTGTAACTAAACTTTTATTCAAGGCTTGATGAAGCCCTAGATGTGTATTGCTACTCTTGATAGTTTAATTCTATAAAGTTGATTATGATTCATGCTTAATGCGATTTCATGAGTTCTTTTGAGTGCTTGACCATAGACTTGATTGATTTGCATGAAATTAGATCTTTTTAATTCCTGCGCTTAGCTAAAAGTAGGCTGGTGTTAATTCTATGCCCGACCAAGGATAGGATCATTAGCCCAAATGATAATTCTATGCCCGACCAAGGATAGAATTATCTACATTAATTTTTAGTGGATGAACTCTCGTGTCCGACCAAGAACGTGAGTGAATTCATTGTGATTTGTGTGTCTGACCATGAACATGAATTACCATATTATGATTAACTTATGCTTAATAATAATTAAGAGTAGTAATTGCATGTCTAGTGGTGGATTCTCTGCCTTGATACTTCTCCATATTGATTAAATCTCAGTTAGATTAGATAAAGTTCATTGCTTTCTTTAGAATTAATTAAACTACATCTTTTTCTCCTCTTGAATTTGGTAAAAGATTAATCCGTCCCTGAGGTTCGACAACCCTTTAATACTCGCCGTAGTACAATTGCCTTGTGCACTTGCAAGGGTTTTAATTTTAAACGATCAGTATACATTTTAGGGGTGCGTAGTTGACATTTCTACTAGTCCCTCTGGTGATCACTTTTAATAGATACCGTTTTTTTCCAAATGAGATGATTTTTTAGTTTTTTGGAAAAAAGGTATCTATTAAAAGTGACAGGAGGGTTACATATATACAGTTTATTACACACCTGATACCATGACCAGGTTCACAATTTATATGGCCAACTTCAAGATCGTAGGTGTTATCCCCAGTGGATCTGCAGTCATCACCTGTCCACCAAAAAAGTGAAGTTTGTTACTACCGGAAAATTTCTCCTTGAGCAACAGCATGCTAGCTTTCCTTCTTTTTTTTCGGTACAAGAACAGCATGCTAATTTGCTTAAAGTTAAAAAGCCTCCGTAAACATGTCCCATCTGTTTAAGTCTTATCCTGTTCATAGGGCCTACTTGACATGTAGCCATGAGATTGTATGTTCATTCACGATTATACCATGGGTATAATTCAAATATTCGACCAATTTTGATTGGATTATACACAAATTTTGTGTCTTTTTAGAGTAATTTTTAGAAAAAACACATTACAAGTTTTGGGTTTTTTCCCTCATGTGAGGCCCATGGTTGTTGGGCTTCCCACATGAGGCCCATTACTTAACCAATTTTGAGGTTAAGGGTGCGTTTGGGAGGCAAAGTTTAGGAGGGAAAAGCCGCTTTTGGGAAAAATCTCGTATGGAAGGCAGCTTTTTGAAAAAAAAATAATTTTAAGCCGACAAAAGTGGATTTTACTTGGAAACTGGTGCTAAAGCCGTTTTTAGCTGTTTTTTTTAGAAAATCTTTTCTAAAAAAAACGGCTTTTGTGTGTTAGAAATTTCTAATGAGGGGGTGAAATTGACTGTATTTGCCCTCCTAAATTTTGGAATTACTTTGCCAATATCACCACTGAATGGATTCAACTGAGGCTCCCACAGGGGCTTCGACTCATCCAGCTGCGTCGATACAGCCAGATCGGCCAGGTACCTATTGACGAAATCCTTGTACTCGTCCAACAGGTCGTCATCGGAGTTGAAGCCGGGAAAGATGAAGTGTTTGTCCAAGTCCACCTCCATCTGTTTCCATCTCTCCCTTCCCAGCTTGTCTCTCACCTGCAAGCAGTTGAAGATCAATGAACAAAAACTCGTTCTTTTCTTTATCTAAGAAGATTGACAAGTTCAAAAAGTTGGATTTTAAGGTGTCATAGTCGTCTCCAATCAGACAACCTTAGTTTCCCACTGCCAATATCACCATCGAACTGATTCAAAACGTGTGTTTCTCCTCCTTTTTATATTTTTTACATGGTTTTTTGCTCTATTCAATTATTTTTAATTGTACATGTATTATGGAGTGGATGGTGTTGGTGGAAGTTTGCCATTTGAGTTGAAAGGAGGATTTGGGTGGTGAAAAGAAGGTTTCTTGGTTGAGTTGGAGTGTGGATACATTGGTTTTGCTTAAATTTGAAGTTAAATCTCATGTTGATGCAGTTTTTAGATGAGAATAAGAAGTTGATTTTGGCAATATTTGACAATCATAACTTGGGGAAGCTTGCTGAGTGAGGGAAGCTTGCTGAGTGAGCCCAGTAAGTGCTCTACTTTTCTGTATGATCAATACTATATGGTCTAAACTATTGCTGTTTTAGTTCTAATATTATGCCAGAAATTAACTCTTGTGCAACATTGAGATTTTATGATCTCGTGATCAGTTGTTTTGGCATTTGTGGTTCTATTTTTTGTTGTCTCTAATTTTTTTTTGCAATCAAGCATGGAGACTGGAACTTGGTTACTACACTAATTAAACATTTTGTTTCTAATCTCATATGAAATGTGGTTAAAACCTGTGTGAGATGTTCTTCTTTATTATTTTCTCAATTGACTGGAGTTACCTTATTTTATTAGTCTATGTTTTTGTTGTGTAACTGAAGAGCTCTTGGTTTTGACAAATACTAACAAGCCCTCTGAAGAAAGTGAAGTCTTTCTGTTAATGTAAGTTAGGAGCTGTTTAATGGGTGACACCATCAGGTTTCATGATAACTTCAATGTTTGTGTGTTCGTGTAAATTGTATAAAGGTGATCCTACATTGGTAATTATGGTAATCATCAATACATTGGAAGGTTCCCCCTCAGTCGATGTTTTAGCTGCTCGTTCCATGTAGCTATGTGCTTTTGTGTCATTTCTTAATGCATGCAGCCCATTGTTTTGATGATTAAGATGAATACTGATTAGTAGTTGCTTTTGTTCTATATTGCATTTTGTAACAAAAAAATTTAAAATGCATGAGGCAGAGATCAATACTCATTACCATTTAACCTTCATTTCTCAAAATTACCTTGAACTGGCATCATGCTATTTTGATTGTTTTCCATTACATTTTTTTTGTATATTCCATTTCGAGGCACAAATCGATACTCATTACCATAAAAGTATGCTTTGATAGCTTGTTATTTACAATGTTATAAAAAATGTTATATAATATGAGTGAAATTTGTTTTCTTATTACTCGTTTATTCCCATAAAGCATGTCATATTTACTTTTGCAATTTTCTTCTGGTTTATATTTGAAAATTGTATATGCCTTTCATCGTAGAACGGTAGGCGAGAAGGTTTTTGGTATGCTGGTGTTATGGATATTTGATATATACAAAATATACATATTTTTGTATGCCTCTCTACCTATATGTTAGTTGTAATTTTAATTGAAATAAAGATAATTAATGGTTATTAATGTTAAGTGAGCAATTAGGAGTTTAATAAATAAATGCACTTAATTGATTAAGTTAGATGCATTAATTGGATTTAATAGATTTATATTTTATTACACATCTAATTTAGATTTAATTTAATTTATGTAGGTTTAAGAGTTTCAGATACAAATCACCAAAAGTGAAGCACGTCAAACAACTTCTGTGAAGAGATCAATGATTCGGTAGATGAGGTTATTAAAACGGGTTTAGTCCAATGGAAAAAAATAAAAATAAAAATTGAACCGGTTTTGTGGTTCAATGGTTTGGTTCAAGTGCTCAGTTCGGTTTGAATAAAAATAAAAACAACCCGAGCCGAAGCTCAGGTGTTCCAATAGAACAACGCTCATGACGGCGGCTGATAGAAACGACAACGGTGGCTCTGGGTTAGGCGGCGAGGTATGACAGTGGCGATGGGTTCCGACACAATTGCAGATGGGGAAATCAAGTGCGAGGAGCAGATCGAGAACATAAGAAAAGAAAAAAATGATTTGGAAAGTTTAGATTGGGGAGCTGATTTAGGAAAATCGAACTTCGGATTTTTTTCGGAATGGTAAGTTGCCGCATTCCAGTTTGATTTGAGATTTCAAAAAGCGGTGGATTTGGCTCAGTTGGGAAGTTTCAAATTTTGGGGGATTTTGACTCTGTTTCGAACGACTTAAAGTCGCAATTTTTTCTATGATTTGGATGGGATTCAAAGCCATTCAAGTCGTAAATTGATTGATTTTGGAAGACAACTAATTGGAGGAAGTTTATATACGATATTTGGATTTGGAAAGGGCTCGATTTGGGAGAAGAAGGACTGTTTTTGCAGTCCATATAAACAAGGGGAGATGAAAACTGTTTTGCGTATGAAGGGGAGATCACAGAGAGGAACTGCAGGGGCTCAAGAGAGCAAAGCAGAATTGAGACCGATCAACTTCAGAAATTGTTGCCAACGAGTGAGGACGAGAGGAGCTCAACAATGCAGTTCGTACATGGCGAGAAGAGAGGAAGAAAAGGAACTACTTTTGCTTGAGAGAGAAAAGCAGAGTTACTGTTCGTGGGGGAAGCAGAATTGCTGTTCGTGGGCACTCCACTGGGGTATGAATAGGACTTAAACACATGGCACATAGTTCCGTAATAAAAGAAGTTGTGGATTGTAGAGAAGATGTGTTATTCCCAAAGTTGGAATGATTATCCCACCCACGGTTGTAAGTATCAGCATATAAGGGATATGGGTGGTAAGGCACTTCATAGGGAGGGGAATTAGGTGCGTATGCGGAATAATAATTATTGAAGCACATATATAGCTTCTCATAGCTAAATCCATATAAAGGTGAAGACATTTCTTCACCAAGCAATTATCAACATCTGAACCACATTAGCACACATCCACGAATAATAAAAACAACCTTAGATAGCAACAACTAGCAATCAGCTACCCTAGATATCAACAACTAACAGTCCTAATAGCCACAACTAGCACAACATGCTATCACATAAAGAAAAGAAAAACAACTAGACTCAATCAACTAAACAGGGAAAGATAAGATAATGCAAACTATGGGAAGGGGTGGCCCTTCCACGTTGGTGAGAATTCCACGTCTTCTCTCAATCCTACGCAAAAAGCAAATGCAATTAAGCTACTGAAAATAATCTAAGTTAAGACTCACTAAACTACTCTAAAATAACCTACACTAAGAATTTGGTAAATTATTGGCTTCCGTCCCTGGCAGCTGTGCCAAAAACTTGATCGTTTAAAATTAAACCCTTACAAGTGCACAAGACAATTGTGTACTACAGCAAGTATTGAAGGGTTGTCGAACCTGGGGGATGGATAAATACTTTACGAAATTCAGAGAAAAATTACAGTTTTTATTTAATCTAAGGAAAGCAGAGAACTTTAACTAAACTTAGCTGAGATTAAATCAATATATAGAAGATACCAAGGCTTCGAATCTACCACAATAAACTAGTGTATCGTCTCTCTCTCTCTTTGAAATGAATTCCTAATTAGCTAGCATATTCCTCTCGGACATATACTTGTCAATTCAAATTATAGTGCTCTTCTCTCGGACATAATACATATATCAATTAAGCACATGGAACTATGATCTATCTCTCTCGAGCATAAACCAATAAAACTTTGTTAATATATAACACTTCAGATTACTCACGTTCCTCTCGGACACGCAAGTGCTCTTTCATATTGAAATCCAATTAATTCACTCTTTTCTCTCTCGAGTACAAATAACAAACTTCAATGAATTAACTTTAATTGCATAATAAAGAGTCGTATACTAACTAGATTAAAACATAGATGAGAGAAAAAAAATTATACAACCAGTCTATTGGGCTTCATCTACGCCTTAGAGAGGAGTTTACCCTTGCATTGGGGAAGAAATCATCATCATATTCTTCATCATCTTCTTCTTCTTCTCTCTTTTGCTCTAGCCTCCAAAATAGGTTCTCTAATACCCTACACGTTCTTCTTAAAGCCTATTTATATAGTTGGGAAGAAAACACAAAAGACCCCTTCTAAATCCGAGTCAAAATAGGTAAAAATCACTTTTGAGTAGCAATCTAGGGCCGATTGATCGCTGGATTCCTTTGTTATTTCCTACGTTTGCCGATTGATCGATCACTGGGTGATCGATCACACTGTCTGCCGATCGATCGTCCTCTCAGTTTTCGCACATGTCATATTTTTTCTGCAAATGCGATCAATCGCCTGCTGCCGATCGATCGTTATCTCGGTTTTATTTTTCAGCCCAATTTTCCAATGGCCATAACTTTTTGCTCCGAACTCCGAATTGCACGTGGTTAGTGGCATTGGAAAGTTGACTTCTTCAACTTTAGTATGAAGCTTGAATCAGTCTAATCATAGATACACACACGAAGTTATAGAGATTCAACTATTTGAGTCACTTTTCACCTCATTTCTACATCTTACTCTTGTTTTCCTACAAAAACCAAAAACTACATTTCACTAAACCTAATCAAACACTCACATAAATATAAGTTGAAGGGCTAATAAAATGCATAATTCATATATAGATCAAGAGACAGACCTGTTGCAGAGAGGAAGAGTATTGATTTTGATCTGAGAATAGAAGTTCTGCTCTGTTCAAGAGAAAGAGAGAACTGATTTGCAAGAAAAGAGGACTGCTCATGGAGAGAAGAACTAAACTGCTTGCTCGAGAGAGAAGCAAGGCAGAACTATTTTTAAAGAGGAGAATACGAAGAACAGATAAGAAGGCCGGCTGAGAGGAGAAAAATAGACAGATCGGGATTGCTTTGCTTGAGAGAGGAAGCTGATTTCGACTGAGAAGAACTACTCTTATCAGATTCCAAGAGGAATTGAACAAAAGAGAAAAGATTGGCTGCTCGTGGGGAGAGAATTGATTTCGAGAGGAGTGTCGCTGCCTTGGCTCGAGAGAATAGAGTAATACTGGTTTATAGAAGGAACGAAACTGTTGCGGAGGGGACAAATTGCAGTCAAGAGACTAATTGCAGGCACGCCAATGAATTCATTGAATTAGGCTTTTTCTTTCTTTTATCTTATGTCTAGCTAATTTATGTGTACTAAGACTAGATAAAGCCCTGATTGATTAATTAAAAATTAAAAATTAGAATTTTTTATTTCATTACAACTTGTTACACGTAATCTTAGAATCATGTTGAATTTCATACCAAGTCTTTGTGGGATAGACTTCGTAGGCATTATTCTATATTATATTCGTGCGCTAGCAAGTAACATATTAAAATTCACATCAATATTCACCGTGGATCTGTGCTTGGTAATGGTAACATTGATGAAGGAAATATTGTAAGCAAAGCTGTTAAAAGAACAAGTTGGGATAAAGACTTGCATTATGCCTTCCTCAGCCACATGGCTTATGCAATGTCTAGGGGACACAGGAAAGGGAGTGGATTGGACAAACAAGGGTGGGAATTAGTGATTAATCTTTTTAAGATTGAAAACCAAACCGAGGTCAATAGGGATATATTGATTCTTCAATATGACTCAACATGACGGTTTTATCAAGCATGGGCTGAGCTAAGAGCTATGACTAGCCTTGGTTTTAACAACCACAACCACACTTTCATACTTTTGGAAGAATCATGGGAGAACTTCTTGTTGTGTCCCTTGCATGAGTTCCAAATGAGGACGACCTCCTTTTAAAGAGAAAGGATGGCACATATCCCTAAGGCCGTGCGCCATCTATCTAATCTGATGGGCCACTAATTGGCACTGATTATTCTCTATCAGCCCGTTACCTAACAATTAGCCTAAACGGGTCTGATTACAAAAAGATACGCATTAATCAAATACCCTAATGAAGTAATGCCTGACGTGATGGGCTGCTGACATTGGGCTGCTAACGTACACCACTTGGCCTGACGTTCACAACAATCCACCACGCTTCCTCTCCCGCCTTATCCTCAAGGCGGCCAAGAAGAAGCGCTCCAACCGGTGAGAAAACGGGGCATAAAATAAGCGATCTCCAGCATCTCTCGTTCTACGTAATGCTGCCAATAACTCATAAAGCTTGTGGGCCGACGAAGCTCAAAGGCTAGCTGGATTGCGTTATTGTAATCAGCATCCAGAGCAGCATTTTCCAGCTCTTGACCTTTAAGCACCCCCTCTTCTGCTTTACGAAAAGCCTCTTCTTTATCAGCAACAGTACTGTCATACCACAAGTTCACAACAGCATCTCTACCACCGGTTGCTAGAGTGTCCGTGCTTTTCCCAACCACTAGCGCCCAAACCTTGACTACGTGCTGGTCATAAGTTGCAACACACTCGTTGGCTTTCACATTCCACAGCTTCACTAGACCATCAGCACCACATGAAATAAATTGGCGTCCTCGAGTTAGAAATGAAGCCTGCAACACACTTGATGTATGGCCTTCAAATGCATTTAAGCATGCACCACCAGACATTTCCCATATCTTAACTATTCTATCCCCAGATGATGTGATGACGCATTTATCTACAGAAGATAATTCCACATACCAATTATCTCGTTTGTGCCCATTGAGAGTGATAACAAGAATTAAATTTGGAAGGCTCCATATACAAGCAGTGCGACACTTCCATATATACCCAAGTTCATTTGAAGATCCATCTGAGTAAATTTCCACAGATACCCAAGCTCCCTCGAGGTACCCAAGAATCATTGCTAGCTTTTCATATATAATGTCGAATGTTTGTTGTGCATGCTGAGACCCAAACAAAAGCCACAGTTCAGCAAGCAGCAGAGTAACTGATGCTTCAAGTATATCCAAGTTAAATAACTTGCAAAAATGCAGACTTGCTGATGCAAAAGGCAATGCCAAAACTGGATTTCCCAATTTCATATATATCGCAGACAGCAAGAGCAAGACTGTCGCTGTTGTAATTTGCATATTAGTTTTGTAGCACGTTGAAAAGAGAGATTGGGCCACATCTGCAGCCTGACTATACTGCTTGGCTGCAAAAAGAGTTCGAGCAAGGCGAAGGCAACATTCAACTTTAAGCTCCATGTCAAGTCCACTTGTAGAGGAGGCCATTAATCCAAGCTCGCCACATAAACTTGTTGTCACTTTCAACTGTCCTTTATGCAAAGCACAGGTATGAAGCAACTGCAGCTGGAGCATCAGGATTGGTGATCGTGATATAGAGACAAACTTCTCTTCAGCCAATTTCTGGGCATAAACTGCTTCTATATCTCCTTTGAATGTGGTAAGATGGTGGATAAGCTTGAAACCCTCTGCTCTGTTTAAGGGCCTTTTCAACAGCACCAGTAATTCTTGTTGAGCTGCTAGTGAAGTGCCCAAACTGGTACAGGATCCGGTTGAAAAAATAGACCCCATTATATTTGTAGCATGGGAAATGCTTACGGCAGACCAGAATTTGTGCATAGCGGCTAAGGGGTATGCTAGACAAGTGTCATTACTATTCTGTTGAGAGACCGGAACTGCTTCAGCATCTCTCTGCGCATTAACAAACTCTTGCATCATCACCAGGAGGTGGTCAGGCTACTGGAGGAATCCCCCATCTTCGGAGTCAAGCATATGATCCGCAAGTATCCAAGGAAGCGAACCTTCAAGTGGAAACTTTTTCAGCAGCGGAAGATCACCACAAGCAATCGCATTGCCACTATTCCCAAAGAGACATCCAGGCTGCCTTAATGTACCACCAGAGACTTGGCTCATAATTCAAAAACTGCAGATAATGAATGTGTGCAATTGTTGGAGCAAAATCATCTGTGATATATCCTCTGCTTGCAGCTTTTGTATATACTCTTATAAGGTTTGCTGTCAAATATGTTGTATTAGCCAACTCATTGCAATTCCAAGACCATCGAGGACTTCCACTTGTAGGGGTAAGAAATCTAACCAAAACTTTTCAGAAAATGTAAGCATCTTTGCATATTTAGCAAAATCAACAACAATTAAAGTAGAGGCAGGACTACAGTTGACAGACTCTACAGCACTGTCTTCATTTTCTTTAGCAAGGAAGTCATCAGAAATAGGATATACTAGATTACCATAAGGTGGAGTTTCTATATTACCCAGCGGACCCTCCGTCACAGTTGGGAGCATCGATTCTGGAGACATGTTTGGAACGCCTTTCTAGCCCACAGATGTCTCCAAGACCAGGGCAACTTCCTTTTCTCTCCTAACCAGAGGTGTTGTACTGTCACGGAGAGTCGAACTATCATCCAGCAACCCTTCAACTACCTCATCCTGGTTCAGTAAATCGTCCTCCGTGTCTAGGTCTGCGACCCAGGAAGGATTATCTGGTAGTGACGTTGCTTCCCCTAATTCAAGGACATCCACATAGTAGAACATATCGCGGGAGACAAAGTAGCCACCCACTTGTGGTGCGAGCACAAAGGATTGAGCAAAGCTTCTTGTCGAATAGTCATAGCGAACCAGACATCCCATTACATGAATGCAGATTCCACCATCATATAACTCCAGAACATCTTCAATCTCTATTTCTGTGCTCATGCTTTCATGGTGGAAAGACTGAGTTTTCTCAGATATTCCTTGCAAAGTCGTGACGGATCTCATAGCACCGTTGGGCTCAGGTCGGCTGAGCCAGCTTGAATCATGATAGAACCTAAAAACTTCCTCCAGCTTGGTGTACAAAAGGTAATAGTAGTGATCAATAAATAGTTTGCAAACCTTTTGTGTATATTCAGAGACTGTAGTCGAAGGAGACATAGAAAAAGCATCCATTTGCCACTCAGGCATTTCATCGAACAAGTGGTGACCATCTAAAGGGGGAGATATGCGGTGGTCATCTGCCGGTGGTGGTGGCATCCATGTCGACATCGGTCCGAAAGGACTAGTCCTCTTCGCCGGCAGCTTGGTCGTGGAAGCCGTGGATGCGGCGACTTGCAGCGTCGTCGCCCGTGATGTCGATCCCCAACCCGTCATCTCATAAAACAGAGTAGGGTCCCCTGAATGGTCGGCATGAACTCCCCCTGCTGTCGCACCGGCGAGGTTGGTCGCACTAGCGGAGATCGCCGAGGATGTTACTGTGGCCACTGCGGTCGTAGCGCTCGACTGTGGTGAGGGGTGGCTCACAAGGGTGGAGCTGGCCATTGGGGTGATAGGAAAAACAGAGGCCTGTCGTGGTCTGGAATTGGCCTGGGAGGTGGCAAAGCTGGGAGCTTTGTGCGATGGACGGCTGGTGGGGGGCATGGCCTTGGTCGGCAAGGCGGCGCTGGCGGAGTCTATCCACTGCGTGGCCCGGGATCCCTTCCATCGACCCGATTTAGGGGACGGTGATGGAGTTGTAGCTTGCGCGTCCCAGCACTGGGGAGGATTCTGACTTTCGGCCGCCAGTGCGGAGACATGGCCTTAAGAGTTTTTGATCGCCGGCAGATGTTGTGAGTGGTAGCAAGAGGCGAGGCCAAATGTGGGTGAAGATAGATCTAGGTATGGGTTGAAGGAACCAGAGTCGGAGGTTGTCGAAGTGGAGTACCAGGCGGCGGGGCCCCGCAATGGTGTCTGCGGCAGTGGAGCCGTCGACGACCTGGCCGGTGACTGCACGGAGGTGACTGCACGGTGCACGTCTGCATGGCCTGGCTGGCGACCTGGCCGGTGACTGCACGGTGTGATTTGCGGTAGAATCTGCTCTGTGAGTTCTTAATGAAGTGCCGTCATCCCGGAAAGTAGAGCCGTCTGGACGGAATCAGCATCAACCCGTAGATCGAACTGCTCTTATACCAATGTTGTGTCCCGGCATGGGACACGAACAGGGCCAGGTATCATGGCCGGAGAAAGGGAAGAAGACAAGAGAAAAGGTAAAGGAAAATTAGTTTCTTTATTGCATGAGTTCCAAATGAGGAGGACGACCTACTTTTAAAGAGAAAGGATGGCACGTCTCCCTAGGGCCATGCGCCATCTATCCAATCTGATGGGCCACTAATTGGCACTCATTATTCTCTATCAGCCCGTTACCTAACAATTAGCCTAAACGGGTCTGATTACAAAAAGATACGCATCAATCAAATATCCTAATGAAGTAATGGCTAACGTGATGGGCTGCTAACGTACACCACTTGGCCTGACGTTCACAACACTTCTTTAAGGTAATTCTAGTTTTTATTGATTATTTATATTCATTTAATTTTAAATACTATGATTTGGGATTGATTGGGTGAATATTGTTTTGTCCGTGTAGAAATTTAAACAATGCAAGTGGCTTAAGCATGGGAGTATGATTGAGATGCAAAAGCCAACCTAAAGTTTATCTTTTCCAAAAAGCATGCAACAGGGAAAGGAAAAGCATACTTTTTTTCCAGTGAAGTATCATAAAGTGAATCTGAAGATGGTTAACTTGAGGGGGTAAATGAGAGTTTTTATGGGGGTTTATGGAACATGTCTCCATGCTACCGCCCAACAAGAGAGGGTTCTTTTGGAGGAATCGAAATTGAGGAAGAGACCAATCCTCTAGAATATGAGACTGCTAGTCAGCAACCATTCACTCAAACGTGTAGGGAGCAGCCATGTAGGAGTTCTAATCAGCTGCGCAACATCCCTGCCAATGCCCGACAACAACAATCTTCCCCTAGGAGTGGCGGCCAGCAGGAATTTACCCCTGTGAGTGGCAGCCAACAACATTTTAGCTCTCAAGTTTCACTAATAATCCTTCTCCACCTATCTCAGTGCCTACATAAGCCGCAAAAAACACTAAAAAGCAGAAGTCTAGGGCTACTGGATCTTCCATTGGTGAATCAATTGCCAATGCCATGTCAGAGAGAAATGAAATTGCCCATGGATCTAGTTTTGCCTCTAAGGCTGAATATGAAGTAGATGAATACAAGAGAGCTATTGACATGGTCAAATCCCTCCCAAACTTGGACATTTTCAGCCCGGTCTATTTGAGTGGCATATCCTTTATGTTGAACACTGAGTTCAGGTATTTGTGGTTAGCACTAGATGATGATTCCCTTGTCATAGAGCAGTGGTTGCAACACTATCATGAAAACAACGACCCTACAGTGGATGAAAACTTTGTGTGCTTTGCATACTACATTATATGTTAGTGATTTGCTTGTGTCTGTTTAATTATGAACCAAGTGAAGTCTATTTCAGCCTTGACACTGTGATTTAGAGGAATATGGTGACAATGTTTTTGTTTTACTTGTGCAATTCCGTTAAATTTTCTCTTCAGGTATTGTCATGTGTGTTATTGGTATATTATTTAACTGTTGTTTGTTTTCAAGTAGATCATATGTTGCCAAACTTTGATTGATGATCATGTTTGATGAATGTATTTACACATATCTGTATTTCAGATTTGTGTTATGACCTTTACTTGGAAGGACCTTGTTTTTTACCCTGTCGAGGAAGAGGCTATCCTACAATATCTGAGTCTTGCTTATCCACCAAGGAACATTGTTCACATGCACCGTGAGAGGGGTAAACAAATAGTTTATGATATGCTAACATACTCTAACGAAATATGTCATAATATGTGTCGCACGAGCAAGAAGAACTTTGTAGATTTGTGCCACTTAATGAGGAGTAAAGAATGGTTGCAAGACACAAGGCATATTCCAATTGAGGAGCAGCTTAGGTTCTTCCTCGAAATTCTTGGACACAGAGAAGGGCAACGTGTTGTTAGACACATCATATCACACTCTCCAGAAACAATAAATCGCCATTTCAACAAGGTCCTTAAAGCTATGTATAGATAGGCAACGACAATGATAGTACCAATTATCCCTCTTGACCAAACCCCATCCTACATTTGGACTAAGGACAAATATTATCCTTGGTTTGAAAATCGCATAGGTGCCATTGATGGCACACATAGAGGCTTGTGTACCAACTAATGAGGAACAAGCTTATAGGGGTAAAACAAGGCGTGTTACTCAGAATATCATGGCAGTGTGTGACTTTAGTATGAGATTCTCTTTTGCAGTTGCAGGTTGGGAGGGATCAACTAACGACTCAAGAGTATTTACCAGTACTATTTATGATCCAATGTCAAGGTTTTCCCACCCCCCATTACGTAAGTATTACATAGTAGATGTTAGATATCCAAATATGCTTGACTATCTTGGTCCTTATGAGGGAACAAGATACCATGTTCCAGAATTCAGACAAAGAGGGTCCCAAGGAAGGAAGAAGATGTTCAACTTGAATCATTCTTCACTAAGGAACATAATAGAGAGAACCTTTGGTGTATGGAAGAAGATATAGCTTATTTTGACAAAGTTCCCACCATATAGTTTTAAAAAGCAATGTAAGATAGTGATTGTGTCCATGACCCTTCGTAACTATATTAAGGAACAACAAGGATGGGTTAATGATCCAAACCTTAAATGGGAGAATGATAATTTTGTACCACCTTTACAGGAAGATAAGAATATAGGTCGAAACATTATACCAGGCAAAACTAAGAAAATGAGGGGAGCTCAATCCGTCATTATACCATGCTGATGCCTTGTCATAGACATTATCAGCTACATGTTGGTCATTTTAAGTGCCTTTCTCATCAAAACAATGCTTGGTGAGCATAGTTTGTATCAGAGAAAACTTCTTTCACGGCTCTATAGAGTTTCCCAATCTCACTCGTGTGGACTTGTAGGTAGGCATGTCAAGCTTCTCCATGAAATTTGGGTATTCCTTGACCTGTAGACGTGAGGGTATTTCAGCAGGGATTCCAATTTTGGGGAAGTCTACAACCATTGTGAAAAGATTTGATAGTTCAAGGCAGGCAGCACTCTCGGCCTTCAACGTTTCCTTGTCTCCAAAAATTACATGAGCATTTGCAATGAATCCCAAGCTGTCATTGACCATGTAGTTTGCAAAGTATTCCTCAACTTCCTACATCATATAAGCCACGATATGCAGAAATGTCTTAAAAATGCATGGCTCACGAGAGTAAATAAGATACTTCATTTTCATATCAACTATATATTTTCCTATTTTAGATACTGCCAAGTCTTTTTCTGGCAACTAAGCAGTTACATCAGCAAATAGCAAACCAAAAGATGAGACGATTTGCAAGCCAGAACTCAAGAATATACCTCGATGGTAACATCATGATCAACTGTTTTAGGTGGTGATGTATCATATTCTATTGGAGGGACTTGAAGAGGTGAAATAAGTTCAAGATCCCAACAAACAAAGTAGATATCTCCATCCAAATCACTACCTGAACATTCATTTGGGTGTGGTCTAAACATCAAAGTAACCTTACAGTCAGTTTCATGAGAAAACTAGCAATGAATTAATTGAGAGAGACAATTATTTATAATGTTCCACAATTTAATGGAATCAAGATGACCAATTTGGATCACCCGTCACCTTTGGTGACAAGGAGGATCAGAGTGTTTGAGAAGACAATCATAAAAAGATCTTTCTGCCCTGCCAAAATGAAGTTGGACTCTAATAAAAGCACCAACATGCAGGTCATTCACATGCAATCTTCACAATAGATCAATGGAAGAAAGTATAAAAGGGAGAGTAGTGTTACCGGCAGCAGGGGGTGTGGGTGAAAATGGAAGGGTATGGGACAGGAATGGAAGGAGCAACGGTAGGAGGAAGAGCTAGACGGGCAACTGGCATGGCCTCCGCTTCCAGTGGGCGGCGGGAGGACATTAGACACATGGGGAGCAAGTTTGTGTCCACTGTATGCGCTCACCAGTGCCGAGTTTCATCATTTTGGGCGACCGACTACTTGAGAGAGAGACAATGGTAGCGCACGCGGTCGGAGGTGGAGGACGTCGATGGGGGAGAGGAAGTGTGTTTGGGAATGGGGTTTCGAGGGGAAGAGTTTTGAGAGGGAGTTTTGGTGAGGGAGGGGTAAAGTGTAAAGTAGTCCCATCGTAAAAATCACTGCTACTGTATCAAATTCACTATCCAAATACACTCTCACTTACATTCGTCAAAAAATTTCACCGGCCAAACATATTTTACATTCATTGCTCTTTCACCATCCAAATAGCCCCAAAAGGTAAAAGCATCACAAAAACCATTTATTTTTTTCTAAAATTTGCCTCATCCAAACAAGCTTTAGGGGGTGGCCTTTGACAAAAGTGCTTTCAGAGTAGGTGTTACCATACGGGTTACGATTTAGCTTTGTGTTAACAAAAATGATTTTGTTAAAAAGTTGTTTTTAAAAAAATAAAAGCGGTTGCCAAACGGTACATAAAGTGTAATTTGTTAAAGCAAGGAGGAGCTTATTTGTGAAAAACCAATTCTTTTTAAAAGAGGGTTTTTTTGAGAAAGAGATGTAGAAGTAGAAGAGGAGAAAAAATCTACAACTTTGAAAGGACTTTAGAGATTAAAAAAATACAATTTCTTCGAGGAAGAAAGAAAAGGAAATGAAGGATTTTTCAAGTGCAAAGTATTTCTCTTATGATAGAGAAGACAAATAATTAGTTTGGGTAATTCTTTTCATCTTTATTCTTCGTGTATTCTACTTAAGAGTGAGTTTTCTCCATAGCTTGTAAAAGGGTATTTACCCATGAATGTTATTGTAATCTCTACTAAGTAGAATGTATCTAAAGTTGATAGTAGTGAATTTGGTCTCTAGACCTCGTGGATGTAGCCGTTGCCTTGGTGGTGAACCACGTTAAATTTGTGCCTTCCAAGTGTTTGATGATATGCTTCTTTATTAATCTTGCTTTATATGTGTGGTAACTTATGCATCCTACATAGTGGAGGTATAAAAAACCCACTTACATCATTGCGGGTGTAGATAAGTGTGTATTTGATTGTGTTTCTTGGCTAACTTAAAAGAGGAAAAATGTGTAATTTTCCCAAACAAGTGGTATCAGAGCTAAGGTTGAAAGTGATCTTTGGGTTTGCTAAGATGGAGAATCACAATATAAGAATGATTAACTTGAATGTGAACAATTGGATGATATGGAAAACGAAGATGGAACCAGTTTTAGGAGTGAAGCCAGAGAAGACAAAGGAAGATGATTGGAAGAAAGAGAATAAAAAAGTCATAGCATGCATTAGGCAATGGTTGGATGATGTTGTGTTCCACCATGTGTCTAATAAGGTTAAGTGGTTCGGTGGTGGATGATGAGTTGTATGAACCTAAGAGTCTGACTCTCATTCTTCCTAATCCCACACTTTCATTCTTAATGTGGATTATGGCATTGCTCTTATGTATAAATACTAATATTTTATTGTCCCCCATCCCAATGGTCTCAAGACAACACACTATTACTACTTTACTTCTGTGGTTACTATCTGTACAACCTATGATTAATACTTTTATTACTTACTTCTTCTACTTGTCAAATTTCACTGACAAGTGATTTGTCATTGAATGGTAGTCATTTAATTTCTGGAGTGTTTCATGAATTCAACTACACATATTTCTTCTTCTATTTTAATTGCAATCCTACTTTCATAGTATACATACTTCCTCACATTAACTCGTGAACTGTATTGTTCAGTTCACTGACAAGTCATCACCGACAAAGTACTTGTCATTGGCCACTTGTCGCTGACTTGAACAGAGATCAAAACTTGCCGAGAAAGAATTCCACTTCTCTGTCTGGTCTTCCATTCATTGAATTTCCAATTCCAAATAAACAAAAGTAAAACTAAGCATTCTACTTATCAATGTTACTTCATGAATCATAGATTTTATTCCATACAAAAACCATGATTCTATACTTCCATAAACATCCATCCAATAATCACAACTATGATTAAGTTCATAACTTTCATAGAAAGAGCTAGGAAAGTTAAACAATTGTACATAAGAGTTGATATCTCATTATTATTTACCTGAAGTATCATTGTATGGACTGTAGGAATTACATGTTAAAAGTTTCGCATGTTTAATATTGAACTTGCATGGAATATGGTTAATTGCATGCTTAAAAGTAAGGATTTGGTATTATTTATTAAAGTACAAGATTTATGCCACATGAATGAATTGTCAACAAAGAATATGATCGTGGAAGAGCAAGGCATGATTTTGGTTGGGGTTTTTATAGAAATTCATATTTTCAAGCTTGTGATGTACTTTTTTGTGCTTCTATGATTTCTGATTTAGTAACCTGGTAGTGTAATTTGGATGTTAATGCCATGTTTTCTATTTATTATTGTAGAATTTGGGGGATTTGAGAAGAGGGGATAACTCTTAGATCAATTATAGGGTACCAAAAAATTGGGTATAAACCATTCAATCTGAGAACAAGGATCCTAAAATCTGAAGAACAAAAGTCAGAATGTAACGTGTTTGTTGTGTTTAGTGTGCTATGTAAGTCACAGATTATGGTGCTTGATAGCCGTTCACATTCTCTAATGTTTTAGGGTTTAGGCCCGTATAGGGTTGTTGTGCATTTTGTATTTTAATTAAGCTTCTTTTTTTTTCAAAATGCAGCCAGGGCCGCTAGATGCTCCCATACAATGTTACATCAAAAGGACAAGAAAACCTCGATCGTTTACCTATATCAGGGTCTGAGCAAATGTATGTAACGAAGATTCTAATCCTCATCGAAGTTGATTATTTTCATTTTCTTTATGTATCCTATTTAGGTCTGACTCGAAGTAAGTTCGAAAATAATAATCCTCAATTAAGTTTTTTTTTAATGCTCTTTATTGTCGTCATGAGTTTTGGCTTGTTTTTATTTGTTTCGACTTCAATATGCGATTGGGATCATAGCCATGTTGTTTTTAATTGGGGTTGACTGTGTAGATTCATCGTAGATATGTAGACTGTGTGGGTTGGTGAATCATGCGTGTTAGCGTAAACTCTCGGGTTTTATTAGATTATCTTCCAACATGCGCATGGACCTTAGCAAAAAAATATGGACACCTGGGTCAATTGAAAGTTGTATTGACCTTAGAGAAATATGCACGTCAGCACTTTTACAAGTCAAATAACTTTGTGGCTTGGATTGACAAAACAATTTTTCACATTTTTGACATTTACTAGTGTGCATGGTTTCCAACCACGTAATCAGGATTACTATCTCCTTTCCTTACTTTTCTGGGAATTGTTACCCATGCTTGCACACCTTTTGCAGTCTCATGGGCACAGACCAGTGCCCATTTTGGAGGTGTAGCGTTGCTCTTCTTGTTTTCTTCTTACGGGTTACTTTGAAAACTTGAGTGATGATTTGAAGTCTCACAATTCTGTCACCTATTTATTAGATATTTCAAGTGTTCCTGCAAATTAGAGATGTTGAATATTCCTGCAAACCTTTGATCAGGGTGTTTCAAAAGGTCTCATATATTATTCTCTTACATATGGTTTTTGTGCTATTCTTGGACGGTGAATTAAGCCGTCCTATAAATTTTCATATATGGGTTTACTCCACTAAATGTTTGTGTTAAATTAAAACTTTTTTTATACTCATGGTAACAGACTAATTTTTCTATGGGCATTCTGGGTCAATTGAATGTTGTACTGACCTTAAAAATTATGCTCATTGGTGCTTTTACAAGTCAAATGATTGATATTCTCACGCCCCGAAATCCCATACCTCGATCGGAGTGCGGAAGCCAACGAATGGAATACATTTCGAGGTAGAGATCCCGGGCACGCGACCGAACAGTCGATTTCCTAACCGATTACAATCATCTCAAAAGGATGTGTAACCTATTATGCCCGCAATCAGTGTAATACAATAACAGATATTAATAAATAATATAAAATAAATTTACTTAATAATAATCCATTTAAGAAAGTCAAATAAAATAAATCTATAAGTCTATGGCACACAATTGCTAATAATGTCATAAGCATCAATAAAAGCAAAGCAAATATCAAAATAGTCTTTAGACTCTTCTCGGTGCCTTCAATCCGCCTTTCGACTACTGCACTTCCTGATCTCAATTGTCATTTGCGCCTGCATCGGATGATGCATGAGTATTTCATAGAAACACTCAGTAGGATGTAAAAACTCACTGAATTAAAACTAGTATGAAGAGAAATAAGAATAACAAAGGTTATGGACATTCCACAACATCTGAACTAAACCGAGGTCGATACACCTGCAAGGTTAGTCAACAACAATTCCAACTCGCAAGTATAGGAAAAACATCAATAAGGCTCCTACCACACATAAGGGTAAGGAGAGAATGACAATTATATCAAAGGCTCCAGACATCAAAAGTGAAAGGAGTTACAATTTCTGCTCGCTGAACTGGTCACTCGCAAGTGACGAAAATAATATACCAGAACCACCATAGGGGTCCTCTCTTTGGAACCCTGCTATGCGTCTAGGATGCTGGCCCCACCAGTGCTTACGGACACGATGGGCGGAGACTGAGAACCTTCCCTAATGTCCATAATCTAACGTACGTATAGTGCCTCCTTTCGGGCAGTATGGAATCGCAACTTCATAAGTATAAGTGACCTCGCAAGATCTAGTTATGGCTTAATTGAGCATACTATGAATCCACCATGGGGAGAGTCTCGCAAGATCTTCAGTGGAAGAAACAATCATGAAACCAGTATGAGCAATATCTCAAAGGAAAAGAGGTCGCAACACTATAAGATCATAAGGTATCTCTTACCAGAATAGACTCTCTCACAGAGTATGAATAGAAGTGTCAAGGTCTTTAGCTGACAATTATCTCACTCATTGGAGAAGCATAAAATAACAAGTTTCACAAAGACATGTAATTCACTCTATGAATAACAAGACAACCCAAATACTTCGAATAATAAAAACTCACCCAAGGAGTAACATACAATCAATACATACCTTTCATGCTCAGCCCTAGATAGGAATTCCTTATACACATTGAAATTCTATAATATAAATATCATAGATACGAATCAAAGAATTCTTAGATGATTTGAATTCCAGGTGGAATCACAAACCGACATCAACGTTTCAAGGTAGATAGTTATAAATCTCTTGATCAAAGGATTATCCCTCCTAATTAGATTACTTCTAACCCAATTCTTACTGTGATATTCCAAAAGCATATGGTCCAATTACTGGTATTAACACGTTAGACATTATCATATTATATTTCATGATGTTATTTGTATACTTAGTATTTTCTCTCAGATTCAGCTCACTACCTCCTGCACAACAGTCCTTTTCCGACGGCTACTGTGCTCTGTACAGTAAGCCTTAACCTCTGAAATTTTTATGTATAATACCCTCGTGAGTCTAGTTTCTAACCCCACTGATTTTATATTTTTCTGATTTTATTTGAATTAGTTATGAATTATTTACTACCGACTTTCAGCACAAAAATAGTTCTGGCCGAGATTAAGACTCTTAATTAAACTTGATTATCTCACTTAATAACACATTATAGATGATAATATATCATTAACATACCATATACTCCCCTCCTAGACCAATTACAAACCCTAGGATAATCTGGAATTACTAAAGTACACACCTTTCTCATGTTCATTTACGTATAACATAGTTTTAACTATTAATACCTCTCAAATAAGACCTTTAATGCAAGACACACATTAAGACACCAAAACTCAGCGTGGATCATGGTCCATCAAGCAATATCAGAACTTCTAGTCTCTGGAAAATAAATAAAGCATTTGACTTTAGGTGCGAATTCCCATCTAGAAACGGAACATGAATGCACATATGATTATGATGCACGACGCATAGAAATAATGACACAATTCATTCATCTCACAAGAATCCACACAATACACTAAGGTGCTGAATCAAAACACTTGTCAATATCATATAGTCAGAAGAGAGAAGAGGGGAAAAACCATCCTACTTAATTCACTGAAGATTCAGCCTTTCTACGCGTTGCTCGTCTCCTCTGCTTCCTCAAAAGCTTCCTCTCCGAGCTCTTGTAAACTCCCACAAGAAGAAGCCTTAAAGGAGGTGGGTGAACGTGGAAAGGAGAAGGGGAAAGGTCTCTGGACGTTCTAGGGTTAGGTTTTGCAATATCACAAGCCAAACTCTCTAGGGTTTATATAGAGTTGGGGGAGAATCCCTTCTTAAACTAATTTTTCAAATCATGGACACTTCCAACCAATGGGAAATCCTCAAGATCCTTCTAGAGATTGCAATATAAGTCCAATTGGGATTTAGTATCTTTCCCATGCAAATCCACCCCAAAAATAAGCTAAAAATCGTAAAACCGCAACCGGCGATCGATCGGCTATACGGCGATTGATCGTCGTATGCATTGTTCTACACTACCGCGTTACAGCCGATCGATCGCAATTATTGCCGATCGATCGCTTTACCGAAAACAAAACAGTTAAAAATCACAGTAACTACGATCGATCGTTTTGGTAAGGCATCAATCGGTTCAATTTTCCGATCATTCGTTTCTTATGGCGATCGATCGCAGCCACGCTAAAAAAATTCAATTTCTCATAACTTTTCACTCCGAACTCTAAATCGCGCATAGTTGGTGGCGTTGGAAAGCTCTTCTCACCAACTTTAATTCCCATAAGGCAAAATATGACCAAATCGAACATTAAGAGGGTCAAATTTCGGTTTTAAAATACTTACTAATTTTCCGGGTGTTACATCCTCCCCTCCTAAAAAGAACATTTCGTCCTCGAAGCCGTTACTCATTCTTAAAAAAGGTAAGGGTAGGATTTCCTCATTGCTCTTTCCGTTTCCCAAGTCATTTCCTCAGCTAGCTGGTTTTGCCACAAAACTTTCACCAAAGGAATAGTCTTTCGTCTAAGTACTTGATCTTTTCTGTCCAATATTTTAACAGGTTTTACCGGAAATGTCAAATCTGCTTCTAACTCCAAAGTTGTGAAATCCAAAACATGTGATGGGTCTGGCACATATTTCCTCAACATGGAGATATGGAAAGTATTATGTACCTCTTCCAACTGTGGCGGTAAAGCCAACCGATATGCAACTGGCCCAACTCGCTCCAAAATTTCAAATGGTCCAACGAACCTTGGACTCAACTTTCCCTTCTTACCAAATCTCATAATTCCTTTTGAATGCGATACTTTCAAAAATACATTGTCTCCTTCTTGAAATTCCAACTCTCTCCGTTGGCGACTCTGAGCCGTTTGTAGTCTCTGTCTGATCTGTCTTACCTTTTTCGCACAGTATTGCACCAATTCTGATCTCAGCACTTGATTCTCTCCAATGTCTGTCCAACAAATAGGGCATCTACATGGTCTTTCATATAGTGCTTCAAACGGTGCCATTCCGATACTAGAATAATAACTGTTATTATATGCAAACTCTATCAATGGTAAATGATCATCCCAATTACCTTTCCAGTCAATCGCACAGGCTCTTAGCATGTCTTCTAAGATTTGAATCGTGCGTTCTGATTGTCCGTCACTCTGAGGATGAAATGTTGTACTAAAATTTAACTTGGTTCCCAACGCCTCTTGTATACTCTTCCATGTTCTTGATGTAAACCGAGGGTCTCGGTTAAACACAATAGATAAAGGCGTACCATGTAGTCTGACAATTTCTCTGATGTATAACTCTGCCAAGCTTTCCGGGTTTTGTTTCCATCTAATCGGGAGAAAGTCTCGCTGTCTTTGAGTTTTTGGCAATGCCACAACAAAATCCATTGTAACGTGCTCCCATTTCCACTGTGGAATCTCCAGCGGTTGCAACATTCCAGCCGGTCTTTGATGTTCAGCCTTTACTTGTTGACAAGTCAAGCATCTCGATACAAACTTGCCAATATCTCTTTTCATCCCATTCCACTTCAAATCCTGATACATCTTCGTACCTCCAGGATGAATGTTATACTGAGAGTGATGTGCTTCACGCAGAATTTTCTGTCTTAATTCCATGTCTTTAGGTACTACCAATCTTCCTCGGAATCGAATACTTCCATCTGCTCCTTTTCCAAAATCCATCTTGTCCAATAATTTCTGTATCTAAGGGTTCTTCTTTTGTACTTCTAGGATTTTATCAAATACCACTGATCTTATAGAAAGATTCCCAAGAAATGATATCCTCCTTGAAGTCGGCCATTCCAAATGACATTCTCCCATTTTCTGTATCAGTTTCCACTCTTGTACTAACATGTGAGCAATCATCCCAGTCTTTCTGCTTGATGCATCTGCTACCACATTCGACTTGCCTGGATGGTAGTGAATGGAAAAATCATAGTCCTTCAAGTACTCTGACCACCTTCTCTGTCTCATATTCAAATCCTTCTGAGAAAAGATATACTTCAAATTTTGTGACCTGTATATACTTCAAAAGTTTCTCCATACAAATAGTGTCTTCAAATTTTTAAAGCAAAAACTACTGCTGCTAGTTCCAAGTCATGTGTTGGGTAATTCTGCTCATGAATTTTCAATTGTCTCGATGTGTACGCCACAACATGTCCGTGTTGCATTAGTACACATCCGAGTCCGCTCTTTGAAGCATCACTGTATATAACGAACCCTCCAGTTCCTGATGGCAAAGTCAAGATCGGTGCTGATGTTAATCTCTTCATCAATTCCCTGAAACTTTTATCACATTCATCATTCCATATGAACTTCACTCCCTTCCTGGTCAACTTCGTCATTGGCAACGCTAGACTTGAAAATCCCTCAATGAATCTTCTATAGTAACCTGTCAATCCTAAGAAACTTTGAATCTCTGTCACATTCTTTAGTTGTTCCCATTTTAGCACTGCCTCTACCTTCGTTGGATCAACTGATAATCCATCTTCTGATATGACATGTCCAAGAAAATTCACCTTGTTCAACCAAAATTCACACTTATTCAGCTTAGCATATAATTGATTATCCTTCAATATCTGTAACAAAAGAGTCAAGTGAGTTCTGTGTTCCTCCCAACTTGCCGAATACACCAAAATATTGTCCACAAAGACTATCACAATCCAATCCAATAAGTCCACAAAAATTCTATTCATCATGTCCATAAATGTTGCTGGTGCATTAGTCAAACCAAAAGGCATCACCAGGAATTCGTAGTGTCCGTACCTGGTCCTGAAAGCTGTCTTGGATATATCCTCCTCCTTAATCCTTAACTGATGGTATCCGGATCTCAAATCAATCCTTGAAAATACTTTTGCTGATTGCAACTGATCGAACAAGTCATCTATTCTAGGCAAAGGGTATTTATTCTTCACTGTGACTTGGTTCAGCATACGATAGTCAATACACAATCTCATCGATCCGTCTTTCTTCTTTACAAACAATACTGGTGCACCCTAAGGGGAAACTCTAGGCCGTCTGAATCTCTCATCCAACAACTCTTGTAATTGCACTTTCAATTCTTTCAACTCAGTCGGCGCCATTCTATATGGTGCTTTCGAAATAGGTGCTGTCCCCGGTATCAATTCAATCGTAAAATCAATCTCTCTCTTTGGTGGCAAACCAGGTAACTCATCAGGAAAGACTTCGGGAAAGTCTTTCACTACCTCAATATCCTCAACTCTCAGGGTAGGCATCTCAACAGGTGTCACATTAGCTAAATAGGTTCTACAACCTTTGGCCAGTAATTTCTGAGCTTTCACAGCTGATATCATACAATCTACTTTTCTATATCAGATTCCCTGAAACAATAGTTCTTTCTCTCCAGGAATTTTAAAATGAACTCTCTTTTTAGTACAATCCACTAGTGCACTATATTTTGATAACCAATCCATTCCCAAGATTACATCAAAATCACACATATCAATCAGCACAAGATTAGCAAGAAAAATCCTATCTTCTATAAGCACAGGAGAGTTTTCAATACATTCGGTTGCTATCACCGAATCTCCCATAGGAGTAGAAATCACCAAATCATCACTCAGTCTAGACAATGACTTATCCAGACTTAAAGTAAACACCGAAGAAATAAAAGATCACGATGCTCCTAAGTCTATTAACACTCTAGCAAAATGATTGAGGATAAGAAGAGTACCTTCAATAACCTCATCTGAACCACGCGCATCTTTTGATGATAGAGCAAAGATTCTCGCCTGAGTCTTCTTACTTGCCTATGCTCCAGTCTTCTTCCCACGGTTAGGGCAATAAGGAGAGATATGTCCAACCTCATTGCACAAGTAGCATCTCCGTGGATCTTGAGGGCACGGCTTCCCTCTATGCATATCCTGTCCACAAATCCTGCAACGACGTCCAGCCACATTACCGTTGTCATTGACTTGAAACTGTTGATGTTGTTCACCATTCATCCGGTTCTGCTGCTGCTGCCTTTGCTGCTTAAAAGGTTACTGATTCCCACGATTATTGTTATTGTTAAAACGCTTATCTCCAGAACATTTCAGCTTATTCTCTTGAGTTTTGACTTGATTGCTCCTTCTCTCCAAGGTTCTTTTGAAATCATCCTCCAAAATGGAAGCTAGCTCGACCGCTTTCGCTACTGTCGTTGGTTGGGAAGCTAACACCTTCGACCTTAAGCCGTCCTTCAATCCATCCACAAAATGTTGCGCCTTAATCAAATCGTTAGGACAAGCATTAGTAGCAAATCGTTGAAGTTGTTCAAACTTCGTCTCATACTGAAGCACAGTCATCGATCCTTGCACTAACTCCAAGAACTTTTCTCCTTGCGTCGCTGAATATGGGAAGGAAAGTACTTATTATTAAACACCTCCTTAAATTCTTCCCAAGCAATCTCCTGATTCGCAGTAAAATTGTTGCGCTCAGCGGACTCCCACCAAAATACTTCCTCACCAACAAATAGGAAAGTAGCATAAATCACCCGATCAGCCGCGGGTACCTTCATGCCCTTGAACAGCCGCTCCACTTCCACTAACCAATGTTCCGCCTTTTTTGGGTTATCCTCACCAGAAAACTGAGGCCCATCCCTCTTAAACCGCTCGAGTGTCGGCGCCTTCGCATTATTATTACTACTTCCACCATTTCGCAATTCAGCCGCCAATTGCCTGACCATATCAGACATGTTCTGACTGGCTCCCTCTTCCTACGAAGGTTTAGGGATCGCATTGGTTCGACATCCACGATTTTCAGAATTCACCATTCTCGCGTATCTACAGTCAAAGAAAGGAGATGAATTAGAAATCTTACTTATAGCTCGATTTGTAATTAACCTCTCATTCCTTTGACTCCTAGCATCGATCACACAATGCACACAAAATAAAAACAATCACAAGGCAAGCATTAAAGCAAATAATTCTTTTATTCATTAAATAAAAAGATTCCTACACTGAGATCCCATATAAACCAGGGTTTTTATTACAAAAGATTTATGAAACTAAAAACTATCCTAACTCTTTCTCTTAGTCATCCTTCCTATGCTCTTGCCTTCAGAGGTAATCATCCAGTATATCTAAAGCTAATCAGGTTGGTGCAAGTCTCAAGTACGAATGCCACAGAATTTCCCACATCGTCATGTATGGCCACCTGTAACCCATAGATTTAAACCTTTGGTACAGAATGTCAGACAGTGCTGCAACATCTCTGGCCTGAACATAAACAGGGTGTTTTCTCACAATTTTGGCCTCTACAACCACAAATATAGGAGGAGATCCATCAGTAAACTCCACTCGAATCTCTTCTTGCTGATATCCATTGATCTCCACACCTGGCACATAATCCAAGTAAGGATCCCACTCTGGGTCATCTATGGGTAAGGGTTATACTTCAGCCACTGGGTTCTGAATTTCTTCTATATCAATCTGTAATGGGTCATCTTCGGTTCCCCTCCCTACGTCCTTCTTTTCCCATTCCTCAAGCCACTGTCTAACGGCTTCTTGTTTGTCTTTCTCATAGATCCTACAGCTTCTTGTTCTAGCCATTTAAACCTACACAAGAAATGTCATTAGTAGCTAGAATAAGGTTTCAGGTTCTATCTATGAATCTACTCCCATATAGTAAGTTCTTCCAGGTACCCTATTACTTTCTATCAAGTTCTACTAACTCATCTCGTAATTCAGCAATGTCCGTACTGTATTAGACTGACTTTGAGGGCTCCGATACCACGCTGTCATGCCCCAAAATCCCATACCTCGATCGGAGTGCGGAAGCCAACCAATGGAATACATTTCGAGGTAGAGATCCCGGGCACGCGACCGAACAGTCGATTTCCCAACCGATTACAATCATCTCAAAAGGATGTGTAACTGATTATGCCCGCAATCAGTGTAATATAATAACAGACATCAATAAATAATATGAAATAAATTTACTTAATAATAATCCATTTAAGAAAGTTAAATAAAATAAACCTATAAGTCTATGGCACACAATTGCCAATAATGTCATAAGCATCAATAAAAGCAAAGCAAATATCTAAATAGTCTTTAGACTCTTCTCGGCGCCTTTAATCCGCCTTTCCACTACTGCACTTCCTGATCTCAATTGTCACAATCAATACATACCTTTCATGCTCAGCCCTAGATAGGAATTCCTTTTACACATTGAAATTCTGTAATACAAATATCAGAGATAAGAATCAAAGAATTCTTAGATGATTTGAATTCCAGGTGGAATCACAAACCGACATCAACGCTTCAAGGTAGATAGTTATAAATCTCTTGATCAAAGGATTATCATCCTAATTAGATTACTTCTAACCCAATTATTACTGTGATATTCTAAAAGCATATGGTCTAATTACTGGTATTGACATGTTAGACATTATCATATCATATTTCATGATGTTATTTGTATACTTAGTATTTTCTCTCAGATTCAGCTCACTACCTCCTGCACAACAGTCCTCTTCCGACGGCTACTGTGCTCTGTACAGTAAGTTTTAACCTCGTGAGTCTAGTTTCTAACCCCACTGATTTTATATTTTTCTGATTTTATTTGAATTAGTTATGAATTATTTACTACCGACTTTCAGCACAAAAATAGTTCTGGCCGAGATTAAGACTCTTAATTAAACTTGATTATCTCACTTAATAACACATTATAGATGATAATATATCATTAACATACCATATACTCCCCTCCTAGACCAATTACAAACCCTAGGATAATCTGGAATTACTAAAGTACACACCTTTCTCATGTTCATTTACGTATAACATAGTTTTAACTATTAATACCTCTCAAATAAGACCTTTAATGCAAGACACACATTAAGACACCAAAACTTAACGTGGATCATGGTCCATCAAGCAATATCAGAACTTCTAGTCTCTGGAAAATAAATAAAGTATTTGACTTTAGGTGCGAATTCCCATCTAGAAACGGAACATGAATGCACATATGATTATGATGCACGACGCATAGAAATAATGACACAATTCATTCATCTCACAAGAATCCACACAATACACTAAGGTGCTGAATCAAAACACTTGTCAATATCATATAGTCAGAAGAGAGAAGAGGGGAAAAACCATCCTACTTAATTCACTGAAGATTCAGCCTTTCTACGCGTTGCTCGTCTCCTCCGCTTCCTCCAAAGCTCCCTCTCCGAGCTCTTGCAAACTCCCACAAGAAGAAGCCTTAAAGGAGGTGGGTGAAATGGGAAGGAGAAGGGGAAAGGTCTCTGGACGTTCTAGGGTTAGGTTTTGCAATATCACAAGCCAACTCTCTAGGGTTTATATAAAGTTGGAGGAGAATCCCTTCTTAAACTAATTTTCTAAATCATGGACTCTTCTAACCAATGGAAAATCCTCAAGATCCTTCTAGAGATGTGAATTATAAGTCCAATTGGGATTTGGTATCTTTTTCATGCAAATCCACCCCAAAAATAAGGTAAAAATCGCAAAACCGCAACCGGCGATCGATCGACTATACGGCGATCGATCGGCTATACGGCGATCGATCGGCTACACTACCGCATTACAGCCGATCGATCGCAATTATTGCCGATCGATCGCTTTGCCCGAAACAAAACAGTTAAAAATCACAGTAACTACGATCGATCGTTTTAGTAAGGCGTTGATCGGTTCAATTTTCCGATCGATCGTTTCTTTCGGCGATCGATCGCAGCCACGCCCAAAAAAATTCAATTTTTCATAACTTTTCACTTCGAACTCTAAATCGCGCATAGTTGGTGGCGTTGGAAAGCTCTTCTCACCAACTTTAATTCCATAAGGCAAAACATGATCAAATCAAACATTAAGAGGGTCAAATTTCAATTTTAATATACTTATTAATTTTTCGGGTGTTACAGATATTGTAGCTTGGAATGGCAAAAAAAGATTTCTAAGTACTATGGAGTAGCACTTAAAACTTGGAAACTTGCATTTAAGTTCTGTAACATAGAACGGCAACTGAAAAGATGGAATGTGATTTATCGGTGTGCATGTCATCCAAGTGCCTAATCAGGGTTGGCATGTCCTTTGCATGCTTGAGAAGTTACATAAGTTTGCTCCCTGGCCTGCTTGATGCCCACTCATGATCAGATGGGTCGGCATGGGCCATTGTGCATTTCTGAGCGTTTTATTACATTTCACTTGCCTTTTTCTTCTTTTGGCATAGGTTGGGAGGTTTTGTAATGATTACACGTCTTCACTAAGGGGCCGTTTGGGGGTGATAGATGTTTTGCTTCAGTGTAGTATCCAAGTTTTTTCCATATCCAGCGTGAAACACGACATGAGGTGTTTCAGCTAGATATGAAAAAAACCTAATTGCTACAGTGGAGGGTCAAAATCCACTATGGATATTTGCTTATAATCACGCCCCAAACGGCCCCTAAATGATGTAGTCTAACCTTTATTATTAAAAATCCCGTGTGAACCTTCGATGTCACTTTATAACTGTGTGAACGTATTTTTGAAGGACTGATCTTACATGGATTCCATGATAATGATCTGGAACTGTAAATTTAAGTCTATTCCAACAATCTCATTTACCTACGAGAAAGTGTATGATGGTGATGGTGATGGTGATGATGACTACGACTATGTGGTTGGTGATAAAATTAGGTTGGACAAGATTTCGCATTGTAATACATACTCACAGTCAATCTCTGGCCTTGGCTAGCATTTTCTTTCCCCGAAATTTAGCAAGGTTCTCCACACTTTTCGTCCATAATTTGGTAATAGCGCATTGGTGGTTTTACACTTGCGAAAATAAGTGTACTTTTGGGACGTTGACAAAATGCATTCCACGACAAAAAAAAACTTTTAAACTGTCAAATACATCTCCAACAGTACCAGCGGATATGGTTAACAAACAATAAAAGAAGCACGGAGGCAAACACCCAAGTTTGTGGACACAAAATCTACAGACTTCTTCACATTGAACCATTAATATGTATACCTCCCTCAATTTTTATTACTTTTTCCCTCTCAGCTTCACACCGAGGACCCTCTCCAACTTGTTTATGATCTGCTGGTTTGGAATAGCTTTTCCAGACTCATATTCCTGAATGATCTGGGGCTTCTCATTGATCAACTGTAGGAGTCATACAACTCGTTTTAATAACTTAACAAACAAAGATATTTGAAGAGGCACAACGTAGCAGATAACTAAACTACAATGCAGTAAAGCAATCACTATACCTGTGCAAGTTGAGCCTGGGTGAGTTTCTTATCCAGTCGGGCTTGCATAATGTTTTTCTTCAACTCAGTAGGCACTCGTTCATCTGTCAGTCGTGTAAAGATCATCAGGATTAAAGGTCATGTATCAAAAAGCATTTAAACAGAACAAGCCTAAATTCAACCCAAAATCGTGAACCGACTAATAAGCAAAGCGATTAACATGTAGCAGTAGTAGTTGCACACACCAACAAGCAGTTAATAATCAATCCCTTTGTCCTATATTCATAACTCCATTTGTAAAAGTAGTGATTTCTATTGAAGAATACCCGGCAACTACTTGTCCCAATTCCTAGGTATCCAGCCACTTATAATGAGCCAAATTTAATCAAACTAACTTTTCTTCAAAGGGAGCTATTGAAAGGGAGTACATAACTCATTGTTACTTATTATATAAAACAACTGTTTATTATTGTTATCCTTAATAATAAGAAGAAGATAAATTGTTAGAAAACGAATAATTACAACAAAACCAACAACAATAATTATTATAATAGCTATATAATCACGTCTACATTTAAAAAACCAACTTAATTAGCAAAACAGCCTTCCATTTTGCACTACATGAATGAGCATCTACAAAAATCACAAGCACCTTACTACAACTGAATTGCAAACTATTGCACCTTATGACATAATTGCAAGTTATAAATAGATAGTGTGATGCAGATTGGGTAAAGAAAATGATGTCAAAAAGAAAAAAAGATCAAGTCAAAAGCGACCATTTATTATAGACAGCAAACAATGAAAAAACTAGCAGAAAATGTGCAATGCAGACTGGGTAAAGAAAATAATGTAAAAAAAGAAGATCAAGACAGACGCGATCATTTATTATAGACAGCAAACAATGAAAAAACAAGCAGAAAATATTTACCGTAAGTACCGCACAAATGCCAATAATAATCTGCATCTCATGTGCTATAGAAATATATACAGAGAATCCAATATCACCAACCAGATAGAAGAAACTTACAATACAAATTCTATTTTGGCCTAAGTTAATTCAATTTTACTCCAATGAAGCAATTTCCAAAGAAAAATGAAACAATGGCAGCTCGTCGAGCAACCTCACATAATGAGGTACACAACGAAATAAACAAATTGTCAAATAGCAGATGAGAGCAATGCAACACATCACCCGAACATGATTCAATTGTAAGAAGCTCCATTTTATTCTTTCAAAAGCAAATATTAGACTAATGCTTCACTCTAGAGTGTTAATTACATAATAGACATGCTTCCGTATCCCAATCCCAATGGAATAAAAAAAAATAAACGCCCAAACGAATAAACATCACTCTAAGATTAATACCCAAACTTGGTCCTCATAATCAAAACATCGTTATCAATACCCACAACCTATGGACAAAATCATCAGAAGTAAACAGCAACAAGTAATCAAGTGCAAGCATTAAACAAAAGAAGGAAGGATTGTCAGAACTTACGAGAAAGATTCTCTGTTTCGTCATCAAGCTTCTTCGTGTTCAAAGAAGTGCTGCTTGCCGCTGCTTTGTTTGTGGCAGCATTATCTAACAACAACAAAAGAATTACCCGAATGTCAGCATTTCAAGACACCAACTCAAAAATCTGATCCAAAAAATAGATTGTTCAATAACCATCAATGATTTCCAAATCAAATTGACGCAAAAACCCCCCTCCATCATATTATCTTTTTCCTACTAGAAATCCAATAAAATGAGTACCCGCTCACGCTGGACGCGCACGTGAGTCCGGGTTCATATTATCTTATTTCCATCATAATACAATAGATTAAAAGAAAAAATGTTGTGATAAAAGCAGATAAAGATAAACCCTAGAGATAAGATCTTTAGAATAAAACAAATTTCTGAGACAATCAAAGGAACCCTAACTACTAAATCTTGGAAGGAAATAAAGGGAGAGGGAAACATTACGCTTCTTGACGGTCTCGATATCGGCGCCAGCGCGGCGGGCGGCGTTGACGGTCTTCTCGTCCTTCTTGGCGGCGGAGGTGGGAGCCTTTTTGCGGATCACCACGGGCTCCCAGTCCTGCGTCAATGGCCCAACTCCTGCCATCTCCTCCTCCCTGCTGTTGGTGGTGCTCTGGTCTTTCTTCGAATTTGATCGATCAGAAGCGTCTAGAAGGCTTTAGCGTTAGCGGAGTGCAAAACCATCTGAGGCGTCCTCGTATTTATAGCCACAGATGAGGGCCTGAGGCGGTGCGCGACGGTCCGAGTCCTGCTGAGTTACTGAGTCCGACTCTCACCCCACATCTAATGGCTCTTGGTCTTGGGAGTTGGGACTCGGTCTCTCGAGTCGAAGTCTTCTTAGGGATCACCGATGCTCACGAGATGATCGCATGCAGTTACTCTATTCGAATCTTCATGTCAAGCCGAAAGTCTACGTAACACTTGGGGCCATGATCTTTGGTAAGACCTTAATCTAAATGAGGCTGGAAAGGGTCTAGCTTTGAGCAGGGATTTCTTCATGAGAACGAATCCTGTAGGGTTGGTTGCTCATAAAGGGCCTTCCTATGTCGTCTGACTATTAGAGAGTATGATATTCACATCTAGGAATCTGAGAGGTTTGATGTGAGCTTCAAGTATTTGTTGTTTCTGTAAAGTCTGAAAGTACTAAAAGATATATCACATACTATAGTGTATGCTTGATTACATATTTCATGGTTGTATGACTATATATCATTTGAATGCATGATTTTGATTAATGCTCTATATTTAGCATGTATGCCCACCTGTTCTTTACCTGCATGTTTTGCTTGGGTTATTACCTCACTTAGTTTTCACGAGCTAATGGTGAAATTCTATTGTTATGGGTATATTCCACCCAGCATGTGCCAATGCGCAGATGGTGTACAATGCAAAGGAAAAGAACCAGCCAGAAAATTAATTACAATAAATTTTATCCTCTTTCTATTGTTGAGGAAAAATTAAACTAACACAAATATTGAAGCAAAAGAAAACAGAGGACATGTAATGATCTCCTTGCAATAGCTAAGAAGGGTTGAATGTCTTCCCCCTAGTCCCCCACTAGAAGTATGCCAATCTTCAATCTTGGCATTTGTTTACAAATTTCACAGCGATCTCTTTAATATTGTTTGACCTTTACGTCGGCTACATCAAGCTCCAACAGTTCCGAAGCCACAGGTGCACTTTGAGTCACATCAATCTTCATTCTTAAGTTTTCAATTTGTTTTTTCTGCAATTCAAGACATTCATAATACATTTGAATTGCCATACACAGTTTAGTATCCAAGCTTCATGTATTTTCCATGCATATGAAGAACTTCCCAACCAAAATGAGAAAGCTCGTGATGAACTTATGTCCTGAGAAATCAAGTGATCCTAAAATGATTGGTATGTATATCTTAACCAGATGTTACCTTCTAATATTATGGTAACTGCCCTATTTATCACGCCGAGAGGGGGTGGGGGCACCTTTTTTTCGGTCTTAGACCTAGGCAAAGCATTCTCAGGCTCAGGATCAGGATCCCCAATTATCAAACTGTTGTAAGCATTAAATTTCACAGGCGTAGTTTATCAATGCTCCAAGACTGCAATTACAAATTACAAGCATTATAGAAATGATTAAATGACATATCATAAAACAACTATTCATGAAATCCGAGGAAATAATTGTCAAAATAGGATGTGGTATGCATGCAAAAGTAATATAAAGATATTTAATTCAAATTTTTTATTATAAATTTCACATTGAAGACATTCATGCAAATGTAGTAAAAATGTGCACATTTCTAACTTGAAGGAAAAACAAATGCAGTGAAATGCCCATGATTCAAATTAGCAGATGTAGGACTAACCAAGAGAATGACAAGAAGCGCTCATCTCTTTGGGAACCAGGGTTTCAAACAACAGAAGGTATTATGTTTCCTGATCCATTTCACACCTTACAGACTGGCTCAACTCATTCTGCTCAACCTGAGCCACTCCAGCTCATAAGTCCCCAGCAACGTAATCCTTCCATTCTGTTGCTGCACCAAATTTGCTCTCCACTTCCAAACCATGTACTACGGCAACAAATCATTTATTTTCTTCACATGTCACAGCTTCCCCAATTTTGAAATCCACATTTTATAAAGGCACAACAAAATTTATCTTCAAATTCCTGCAAATTTCCAATTCACAAAACAGACAACTTTTTATGCAGAAATAGATATTGGCGAGCTAAAATTCGAATAAAAAACAAAGTAAAGGTTTAAACTGTAACATAAAACTAAGAATTCCTTTTCCGTCAACCTCCCAGTCAAACAAGGAGTTAAAAGTTGGATGCGCTGATTTTCATATTGGTTGTACTCATGAGGATTTTAAGGATTCCAAAATTTCTCAAATGAAAATATTCAATTTCACTTTTCACCCCATAAATAGTTCAAAAAATAAAGTTTGAAAACTCACTAAAACTATATTCACTATGGCATTATAGCTCAACGCAGTTCAGCTTCAGGTTATTATAAAAAAAAGAAGCAAATACACGATTTTAAATCTCAATTTCCAATTACACTCCAAGCTTCAAGGAGAACCAAGTACATTCTTTTCTTTGTTTTTTTTTTCCTTATTTACATTGACAATCATCAGAGAAGAACCAAATATGTAGAAACATGTGAGCATAATAGATAGACAATTACTTCCACTTAAACAAATAAAACTTGTTGTTTAAATTCAAAACAATAAATCAAAATCACAATTCTAACAGCTCCATCATTTCAAGGACATAACAATTTTTTTTCTCTAGTGGATAAATTATAGAGCACCTTTCTGAAGTTTGATAAAAGTTACTTATTCCTTTTGAATAAATTGGAAAAAAAAAACGGATAAAAGCAATGTGGTGAAGTTATTAGTCAAAAAGTGATTTAGATGTTTCTAATAAACAGTTTTCAATCAAACAATTACTTGATGAAGAACTGTGATCCCGACGTGTTTGTAGCCCTATAAGAAGCATCATGAAAGACAAATATTAAAAAGGTAAGCCAGCATAGAAAAATGAAAAGAAAAAGCAAGCTTTACATCAATTATGAACTACATTCTTCTTCAAAACGGATATTCAGGAGCTGCTTTCATGGTAATAAACGAAAAAGACATTGAAAAATTGTTACCTCTATAATCTGTCCCCCCTGAAGGTGTCACTAGAACAACAGTTGAAGGGCTCTCGCCTTCTGATTTTGGCGAAGGGCTCTCGGCCATGAGATGTCACATAAGCATCTGTCTAATGTCACAAAATCATAGAAGGCTGCATTGGCCCTCGTAGCCATTGGCTGACACCTCCACCTTCCATTCTCCCCAAAGCAGCCAGCTTTTCCTCGCACCTCTGCCTCTCATTGGCATGTTTTCTATGTATATTCGTCTCTCCTCTTCCAACTCCTGTACATTCCCATCATCTGGCTTTCGTTTGCCTCTCTGAAAGTATTTTCCTCCACAGCTCCACCACCGCCTCCAAACCAGACTAGAGAGAGGGGGTTAGATAGAACGAGAGGGAGAGCAAGAGTAAGAGGGGTTTTGTTTTATTACTTTGTTACTCTCTCTGTCTGGAGCTCTTATTAACATGAGGTTTTTCAACATAAACTCATAATAATAATTCTGGACAGAGGGAATTATTAGAAATTTATGTACACAAGCAAGATAAATTTCTTGTCTGCGTACATAAATATTTCATGTGCAGCCATCATGTCATGAAACCAATCCACATATTTGAAAAGGTGTATGATGAATATGATGATGTTGAATCTTCTTATCATCGTCCTCTTCAAGGGTTGCGTCAGGAAGGGCATCCGGCGTAAAAAACTTGCCACTATGGTTCTTTGTATGGATTTTGTACCGTTTTGATTCCAATAAGAGTCAAACGTGGTATATAATCCATGCCGCCGACCCCGGATAGCATGGATAAGGCATATGATGATGCTGATTATTATGTATGCAGACAAGATGACAAATCGTCTCTTAAGGGCACGAAGGGCAGAGCAGTTGAAATTATAAGGTCCAATACAATTACACTAGTTAAATTGCACATGCCAATGCATGTGCTGACAATGCATGAGAGACTATCAAGGTCATTAAAGCTTTTTTTACTAGCAAAACTGCAACACAGGCATCTTATTTCATCACACTAAAAATGAATTTTTAAAGCTCATCAACAAGCTTATGTATAATACATTCCTTTGCTTAAGAAAGAAAGTATGCAACAGAAATTTGCATGTCAATCCGTTGGTATATTTGATTCCCAACCTCACAACTCATTGTCAAACAAAAAATTACACCTATAGAGTCCAGATAGTATCTCCTGTATTGATACAGGATCTTGCATGGTGCATATTAACCTTTTCCACATATTATACATCATCCCATGCAACACAATGCTTTACTTTTTGAAATAGAGCATAACCAACTACACACTTTTAGAAAAGTAATCTCCAAAGAGAACTCCACACAAGCCACATGCTTACTCAATAGAAAGAAAACACCAGAGAAGACTCTGGCTCCTTCACAATATATGCCAAGCTTCTTTCAAAACCAGAGAAGCCCACTCCTTCTCCTTTACGCTGAGCTCTGGAAACCTCCGCGACGAAGCAAAAGCTGCAGCGAGGGGCATGGGCTCTGCTTCTTGGGCGGCAATGGAAAGAGAGTAGCAGGCGACTGGATTGGGAGAAGGCGAGGAGGGTCCATGTAAAGACAAAGAGGAAGCGGCAAGGATAAGGCGGGTGTGAGGAGGAGGTGGAGAAGAGCGGAGATCAGTAATGGAAGAGAAGGAGATCGGTCATGGGAGAGAAGGCGGGGGCCAAAGAGGGTCAAGCATCGGGAGATCAGCTGCGGGGTTCAGCAAGATCAGATGAGAAAAACAATCTGACCGCCCAACCCACTTATACCTATATACAACCTGATTCCCAAGCTAAATCAGCAAATAGCCAGTGAGTTAGTAACCAAAAAATGTTCTATGAATCCGGGCTTTTCAGTGGCTTATTAAGATCAGATCTAAGTCAGCCAAAGACATGGATCCTAAAAGAAATGAAGAGAAGAATAAAACTACTGTATTACTTCTAAAATTCCAACAAACTAGTCTCACGGTCATGGGGCAAAGGCCTTGTACTAGAATATACTAGTTTCCTATTTAAACTTGTACCCAAAGTAGGAATCTAAACTACAATAAGCTTAATCCAGGAATGTATATAGTAGATATGCAAACAAAACAGAATTAATTGAAGTAGTACACTAGTATAAAATGGCTGAAATAACATGGTGGCAAATCCTTTTGTTTGCATACGCAATACTATTTCCTCCATTTGTTTTAAATAGCAGTGCAAAATCCATTATTGTTACCGATAAAAAAAATCCATTATTGTGAAGCATATCCAATTTCAAAGCAGTGGGGAATGGCCCTTTTCAGTCAATTTATTCACCACACCTCGTAAATACTTTTCCCACTGCCAAAAACTAAGCGAAATCCATTCATTTCTTTAACAAAGTACTACTAACTTCCAAGTCCTAACAAACTCAAATGAAGATGATGAACTGTAGGCGTATGAGCAGACAAAATGACCATCCAAAATGATCTGAATAGTCAACTTCAGATATACTTTTTGTTGAGTACTTGAACTTAAGATATAGCAATTACTCTGTTCTATTGTCATCATAGAATGCAATCCATGGCTTTCACATTCTTCAGCTCCGTATCTCACTTCTCAACGGCTGCAGCCTCTTCATTTACATCCGACTGCATCAAACACATAAATTTTACAGTGTTTCAGATATGATTCTCAATCAAACTCAACAACAAATTTATGGGTTCAATAAGAATTGCAGGAAACCACAGTACTTATTAGACATGCAATACAATCAAATTGTCAGATGGCTGCTGGCCTAAATCAACATGCGTTCACAAAATTGGAAAAAGAGATTAGTACCTCTTTATCGGCCGGGGGATTAATGATGGGAAGCTTGTTAATATCCCAGCCAAGAACCTGGCAGGCCGCGCGGCCAAATGCCCGGTGGGCGACTTTCCGCTTCGTCTTCAGGATATCACACATATGACGCACAAGGGCGACACAATTGACAAACTTTTTCCCCCATTTCCCACTTCCGGCACACACCAAACAGATGAACTCCCCGTGCTCCCAATTTTTTTGGTAGTAAGCCTTCAAATCCTCATCTTTCTCAAACAACTCCATGAAGAACTCGAACGAGTCCTCCTCCGCTTCGTCCTCGGAGTCCTCCTCCTCCTCAAAGAACTCCCGGAAACATTGCGCCGCCTCCTTCTGTATCCGCACGGCAGAAAGCCTCGCAAATTCCTCCTCGGTAAGCCGAGTAACCGACGGATTCACCTTCGGCTTCGGCCACTCCCAGCCGTCCCCTCCAGTATCCTCCGCCTCCGCCGCCCGCGGCGACTTACACGGCCACTCGTAGCTGGACGACACGGGCGATTTGGCCTTCTTCAAGGGCTTTTCTTGAAGCACTTGCTGCTGGGTCTTCTTCTCCTTCTTGTTGTCTCTGCTCTCCGCCGGCCGCGTGGCCGATCCCTCCTTCTTGAAGGCCGTGGAACTCTGGGGGCGGAGGCTCTCGTTGCGGCGGGGGCTTTGGTTGGGCTTTCTGGGGGGGCCTTGCCGCCATAGGGCGTGCAAGTAGCGGACTTCTTCAATCCAAAACTGCTCCATGGCCGGGGGCGAACAGGGCTTGGTTAGGTGAAGATGGGAAAGGAGATTCCTACAATAAACCACTTTTCTGGGAGTAACGACGAGTCCTACTACTTCCTTCCGGAAAAAACCTAGGGTGCGTTTGGAATCACGTCACTGAAATAATATCGTGTGATTTTGCAAATAACAGGGCCCGGCCTATCATTCTGGGCGGCCCTCTTTCACGCTATAATATAAATTAGGTTATTCTAGGGTGAGATTTTGTTAACAATCAAATCATACTAAAAAAGTAGTTGTTAAATGTAGGATTTAGACATGATTTTTAAAATCAAATGGTTTAAATCCACGTTGCCAAATGCACCATGGATGTATTTTTCTTTATAGGGCCTACAGTATTTCAGGCCTTCCATTGCCTATGCACATGCACGTTTCAGTGGAGGCGCATATTTGCCCCAATTTGTTTCGACTTTGTTATGACTTATGAGCGTGTTCATACTATATGTTCACGTTATGAACGCTTGCACATAGCTATTAAAAATGTTGCAGAAATTTATCCAATATGCCTTACGCAACTGACATGGAGAATCAGATCATGGTTCAATCAGTTTGAATCTATGGCCTCTACAATACATACCAACTGACCCCTTAATGATCAATTCCGGTGAAATCTCTGTTCCGGGCCAATTAGAACTCTCATCTTTGGGGGGTTGAATGTGTTGACTAGTGTCATAGCGGCTCAGGTGGTCGGAAGCGTGACTGGTCGTGGAGCTGTTGTAGATTGCTCTCTTTTCGTGCAAATAGCGAAACCTTTATAAACAAATAGAGAAGCTAATCAAGGATTCACGGTCTTTACTGGTAAATTACTTCATTGTAAATGTTTGGCTGAGGGGCATTCACCACCTATGAAAGAAAGTCATTCCACATTCCTATTGCGTGGAAGAGTCCCAACCGCGCCAATGTGGCAAGTTAGGGTGATCTGATGTTGGTCCAGCATAAAAGACCCTGCACATCACAGCATGGAAGAATTTATTTAAATGCATGTTGCTCGACGGCTGCATGCATATTTTCCAAAGTAGAGCCCAATCTTCTTTTACAAAAAGTTGAATTCTTCATTTATGTTCTTGCACGCTTGCAGTGGGAAAGAAACAAAGAAAGAAAACCACCCTTGTAAAATAACCACCCATTAGCGCTACACCAAAAAACCCGACCCAACCCAACCCAGATGGAACCCATCCGACATTGACCTAGGTCGGGTCCTATCTCGTGTAAGGTCGGTTCCAAAATTTAAAAACCTACTTCTATCTTGGGTAAGGTCGGGTTTGGCTTTAAACTCCCAAGAACTGACCCTACCTAAGATATACCATTTGAACCCCTAATTTTCTAATATCACTACAACAAACCAGGGTTGTTGTGATCAATTTTTTGCAAAAAAATCATTTTCGTCGCAATAGATAACATTAGCGACGGATTTTAGAATTGTCGCAAATAGCTTAGCTTTTGCGACGATATGACAAGTAATTGCAACCAATGAGCCTGTTAGTCGCAAAAGTGAATTCTATTTACGACAACCTATACATTTGTAGCAAATGGAAATAGTTTCTGCGACAAATAGTCATATTAGTCGCAAAAGCAATATATTTTATTTTTTATAAATAAAAATATTATTTTTTTATATATTTATAAATAAAAAATATTTAAAAATTACGATGACATGGCAATTAGTCGCAAAAATAAGTACTATTGGCTGGCGACCAATGGCCAATTTGGCTGCACAAAAGAATGCATAGTTGCGACAAACAAGCATTTAGTCGCAAAAGTGGATGCTAATTTGCGACAACCTATATATTTGTCGTAAATATTAATTTTGTGACAAATTGTTATATTTGTTGCAAATGCAATATATTTTACTTTTCATAAATAAAAATATTATTTTTTATATAATCATAAATAAAATATTTGATAATATATAAATTTTCCCATTATTTGCAACAAACATTTTTTGGCAAAAGATTATCTTATGTTTTTTTATACAATGAGAAAAAGTGATACTATTAAAATAATTACAGAAAATAGTTAAGTACATCTCAACAAGGTGTTTTTTAGTGAAAATATTATATTTGAAAAAATTTCAATGAATTTTATATTTAAACTCAATAAAGTATTGTTGTGAACGTTAGCACACATACATCAGCATATATGGATACCACGATATCTATGATTAGGATTTGATTTGCTTTCGTATCAATTAGTGGAATAATAATGGCCTGATGGCCTGTAATCTTGGCCTATTAGTGGCGCGCCTCTCTAGGAGTCGCGCCCCCCTCATGTTTTTATAAGGGGACCTGCGTCCTCTCCCTCGTTATGCAATAAAGAATCTACTTTTTCCCTTACTCTTTCCCTCTTCTTCCTCCTTGCCGTCAAGGCGAACCCTTGTGACCCTTCCGATCACAACATTGGTATTAGAGCAGTTCTTATCTAAAACGGAGATGCTTCCCCACAAGCAGCCAACCATAGCCAACGAAGTACCACCAGAGACAGAGGCCGCGAGAGAGGCTTCCAACCCGAAGACTGATGCCGACACCACACAGATAGCGATGATGTCCTTGATGACTGCGATCCATGATGAACTCAAGGAGATGCGGCTTGAGAGGGCTCAAGATCGGATCTTGTTGTCTGTGACAATGACTACGCCACCACCCTCAAAAGAGATGGGATGCCCTAGTCGACCAGGGGGGTCCCATGTGCCGGACGGCTCCTTGCTAGGCCAAGCCACATGCCAGCCCGTTCAGCAGGGAATCCAACTTGGATCCCTAAACTTCGACGCAGAGAGTGGCCGTCCTAGCCTCGGTAAGAGAGGCACACCAGGTGCTCGCGGAAATGCCTCCATGACCACTCACCCCAGACACATTCATAATGAGATGGATGACGACTAGGAGGAGCCCAGGGGTCTCACGGAGGCTAGAGAAGCAGCGTTGAGCCCAGACAGGCTCGGTTACAATTTCCAAGGTACAACGGCGACGACGAACCCGTCGAGTGGTTGTACAAGGCGAACAAATTCTTTGCTTACCAGGGGACGAACTCTAATGCAAAGCGCCTGCGGGTGGCCACCTTCCACCTGGATGGAGACGCATCTTACGAGAAGGAAACTCGTTATCCCACTTGGGCGTCCTTCTCCGACGAATTGTGTATCCAATTCGGACCCAATGAACCTCAAGACTTCAACGAGATGTTGTGTACGCTAAGGTAAATGACCACGGTGAGAGCTTATTACTCTGAATTTATGAAAATTGCTAATTGTTTGCCATAGTGGCCGGTGGCAGCCCTTGTTGGCACATTCAAGCGCGGGCTGAAACCGGAGATTACGGATGAGATGCGCCACTTCCCATGCCATACTATGCGTGAGGTGGTGCGTCATGCCCGGATTGAGGAAGAAACGTTGGCTCGTCAGTGACTAGGGGGGCGTGGGGCATTGACTCAGCGACCATATAGCAGCCCAACCCCTGTTGTGGCTCCAGCACTGGGCCTAGGCCCTAGTCGGCCAACCCTGCCTAGGGCTACTCCCTCTCCTAGCCGCCGCCTAACACCAATGCAAGTGGCAGAGCGGAGGGCCAAGGGACTATGCTTCAACTGTGATGAAAAGTTTGTACCAGGCCACTGTTGCCTAATTCGGAGCAGTTTACTCATAGAAGAGGCTGAGGACGAAGAGACACATCAACTAGACGAGGTAACCAACCTCTATGATCAGGTGCAACCCAAGATCTCGACGCACGCTTACTCTGGTCGATTCACCCCACGAACCATGCGCGTCCAGGGCCTTTTGAAACGACAATAGGTGGCTATATTGATTGATAGTGGTTCCGCCCACAACTTCATCAACGACCGAGTGGCCCAACGGCTAGGGTGCTATGTGTCGGATGCTACTCCCTTTGATGTGCTAATCGGCAACGGCAAACACTTACGGACTTCGGGTGTGTGTGCCCAAGCGTCTCTGACCATCCAAGGGCATACATTTACAACGGATTTGTTCCTATTACCCACCAAAGGGGCGAATGTCGTCTTGGGCGTCCAATGGTTGTAGGAATTGGGAGATGTGATTTGGAGCTTCCGCGACCTCATCATGGACTTGAAGTACATGGACAATGGGTGCATATACATGGGTCCCAACCCGGGGCCTTATAAACAGCACAGGCAGTTGATTCCTTGTCTCGGTTTTCCCCCCAAGGGGTGTTCCTTCAGCAAGGTGCCATGGGAGATGTGGAACAGGGGGCACTACCACCTAACATGTGTCTCCTCCTAGATGAACATACAGACATTTTCGCCGAGCCCATAGGTCTTCCTCCACAGCGGAGCCACGACCACCATATTCCACTTGTTCTAAGGGCTAAGCCGGCTAACATTCGCCCATATCGCTACCCACATATTCAGAAGACTAAGATCAAACAGCTGGTAGGGGATATGCTCCATACAGGTATTATTCAGCCCAGTAACAGTTCCTTTTCTTCACCGGTGTTACTCGTGCGCAAAAAAGATGGCACATGGCGCTTTTGTGTAGACTATTGTGCCCTCAATGCTATCACGGTCAAAGATAAGTACCCCATCCCGGTGATCGAGGAACTGCTTGACAGGAGCTACTTTTTTTAGCAAGCTTGACTTGCGATCTGGGTACCACCAGATCAAGATGCAGCCCTCTGATACGCACAAAATGACATTCCGTACCCATGATGGTCACTACGAGTTCCTCGTCATGCCCTTTGCCCTGACCAATGCTCTGGCCACCTTTCAGAGCTTGATGAACGATTTATTTTGCCCCTATCTCCGCCGGTTTGTGCTCATCTTCTTTGATGATATATTGATTTATAGTTCATCTTGGGCGGACCATCTCGACCACCTCAGGTCAGTGTTTACTATCCTGCGTGCTAACACATTATTCTTGAAGCGTTCGAAGTGCTCTTTTGGCAGTGCACAGGTCGATTATTTGGGCCATATCATTTCACATGACGAGGTGGCTACTGATCCATCTAAGGTGGAAACCATGCTCTTGTGGTCACAGACCCACGTGTGTGAAGTCCCTACGGGGCTTCCTGGGCCTTACGTGGTATTATCGACGGTTTATTGAGAGATATGGGGTCATTGCTGGCCCACTCACCTCCTTGCTCAAGAAGGGGGCTTTCATATGGTCCGACAAGGCCCAAGCAGCATTTGACAGATTGAAACAGGCTATGGCCCAAGCCCCGGTCTTGGTTCTTCCAAATTTCTCCTTGCCTTTTGTTATTGAGACCGATGCTTCTGATGTGGGCCTAGGAGTAGTACTCCTCCAGAAAGAACGCCCTATTGCGTTCTACAGCAAAGCACTTTCGGGTTAGTCCTTGACTTTATCTGCGTACGAGACGGAGATACTGGCTATTGTGCATGCTATCTCCAAGTGGTGGCCCTACTTGCTTGGCCGCCGATTCTTTATCCGAACTGATCATCAACCACTCAAATACTTCTTGGACCAGTAGGTATGTGCACCCTCTCAGCAGCGCTAGGTCAGTAAGTTATTGGGCTATGACTATGAAGTGGTCTATAAGAAGGGTGTGGACAACACGGTGACTGACGCATTATCTCATCGTGTAACACCCAGAAAATTAGTAAGTATTTTAAAACCCAAATCTGACCCTCTTAATGTTTGATTTGGTCGTATTTTTCTATGAAAATTAAAGTTGGTGAGAAGAGCTTTCCAACGCCACCTATTATGTGCGATTTGGAGTTCGGGGTAAAAAGATATGAGAAATTGAATTTTGATTTAACGTGACAGCGATCGATCGCCATAAGAGCCGATCGATCGGCAAGCTTGAACCGATCGACGCCGTATCAAAACGATCGATTGTAGTTACTGTGATTTGCGAATGTTTTGTTTCGCGTAAAGCGATCGATCGGCAGTAATGGCGATCGATCAGCTGAAACGCGGTAGTGTAAATCAGTGCATACGACGATCGATCGCCATATAGCCGATCGATCGCCAGTTGCGGTTTGCGTTTTCTAGAAGTATTTTTGGGGTGGATTTGCTTGGGAAAGATACCAAATCCCAATTGGACTTGTTTTGCATGTCTCTAGGAGGATTGTGAAGCTTTCCCATTGGTTGAAAGTGTCCATAATTTAGAAGATTAGTTTGAGAATGGATTCTCCCCCAACTCTATATAAACACTAGAGAATTGGCTTGTGCTAACCCTAGAACGTCCAGAGACTTTTCCCTTCTCCTTCCCACATTCACCTATCTCCTTGGAGGCTTGTTCTAGTGGGAGTTTGCGAGAGCTTGGAGCGGGAGCTTTGGAAGAAGCGGAAGAGACGAGAGGCGCGTAGAAAGGCGAGATCTTTGGAGGATTAAGTAGGATGGTTTTTCCCCTTTTCTCTCTTTTGATTATATATGCTTTTGACAAGTGTTTTGATTCAACACCTTAGTTATTGTTTGGATTCTTGCGAGATGAATGTATTATATTCATATTTCTATGCGTAGTGCATCACAAATCATATATGCTTTCATGTTTCACTTCTAGACGGGAATTCGCATCTAAAGTTTAATGCTTTATTAATTTTACAGAGACTAAAAGTTCTGGTATTAGTTGATTGATTATTATCCACGTTGAATTTGTGACTTTAAGGTATGTCTTACATTAATTGTCCTGTTGGGGTGTATTAATGTTTACAAACTATGTTATAGAAGAACACAAGAAAGGAGTGAACTTTAGTAATTCCAGATAATTCTAGGTTCTGTAATTGGTCTAGGAGGGGAGTATATAGTTTGTTAATGATGTATTATCATATATAATATGTTGTTAAGTAAGATAATCAAATTTAATAAAGAATCTTAATCTCGGCCAGAACTGTTTCTGTGCTGACAGTCGGTGGTAAATAATTCATAACTAATTGCAATAAAATCAGAAAAATATAAAATTAGTGGGATTAGAAACTAGACTCACGAAGGTATTATCAATAAAAATTTCAGAGGTTAAGTCTTAATTTACATAGCACAGTGGCCGTCGGAAGAGGACTGTTGTGCAGGAGACAATGAGCAGAATTGAGAGAAAATACTAAGTATACAAATAACATCATGTAATATGATATGGTAACGATTAATATGTTAATAACAGTAATTGGACTATATACTTATGGTATATCACAGTAAGAATTGGGTTAGATGTGATTCAATTATGAGGAATTCCTATCTAGAGCTGAGCATGAAAGATGTGTATTGATTGTATGTTACTCCTTGTGTGAGTTGTCTTGTTATTCTATGCTACTCCAATGAGTGAGTTATGTGTTGACCAAAGACTTTGATGCTTCTATCCATACTCCTTGAGAGAGAGTCTATTCTGGTAAGAGATACCTTATGATCTTAGAGTGTTGTGACCTCTATTCCTTTGAGATATTGCTCATATTGATTACATGATTGTTTCTTCCACTGGAGACCTTGCGAGACTCTCCCCATGGTGGTTTCATAGTATGCTCAATTAAGCCATAGCTAGATCTTGCGAGGTCACTTATAATTATGAAATTGCGATTCTATACTGCCCGAAAGGAGGCACTATACGTACGTTAGATTGTGGACATTACGGAAGGTCCTCAGTCTCCGCCCACCGTGTCCGTAAGCACTGGTGGGGCCAGCATCCTAGACGCATGGCAGGGTTCCACAAGAGAACCCCTAGGGTGGTTCTGGTATGTTTAGTCACTTGCGAACGACCAGTTCAGCGAGCAAAAATTGTAACTCCTTTCACTTTAGATGTCTGGAGCCTTTGATATGATTATTATCCTCTCCTTACTCATATGTGTAGTAGGAGTCTTATTGATGTTTTTCCTATACTTGCGAGTTGGAATTGTTGTTGACTAACCTTGCAGGTGTATAGACCTCGGTTAAGTTCAGACGTTGTGGAATGTCTATGACCTTTGTTATTCTTATTCTCTTCTTACTGCTTGTTTTCATTCAGTGGGTTTTTACATCCTACTAAGTGTTTCTATGAAATACTCATGCATCCTCTGATGCAGGCGTAAACGAAAAGTGAGATCAGGAAGTGCAGTAGTGGAATGGCGGATTGAAGGCGCCGAGAAGAGTTTAAAGATTATTTAGTTATTTGCTTTGCTTTTATTGATGCTTATGACATTATTGGCAATTGTGTGCCATAGACTTATAGGTTTATTTTATTTTGACTTTCGAAAAGGGATTATTATTAAGTAAATTCATTTCATAGTATTCATTGATGTCTATTATTGTATTACACTGATTGCGGGCATAATCGGTTACACGTCCTTTTGAGATGATTATAATCGGTTTGGAAATCAACTGTTCGGTCGCGTGCCCGGGATCTCTACCTCGAAATGTATTCCATTGATTGGCTTCCGCACTCCGATCGAGGTATGGGATTTCGGGGCGTGACACATCGGCCCACGGAAGGGACCTGTTTAGCACTATCGGTTCCTTGTTGTCCTTTCATTCCTGAATTGCAATGTGCTTATGTGGAGGACCCGGCTACCAAGGAGTTAATTGGTCGACTTCAGGTTGATCCACACGTCCAGCCTCCTTTTGCTTGGCGTGACCAACTTTTATTCTGGAAAGATAGGTTGTGGGTGCTAGCTATTCCTGATTTACGTCAATGAGTGTTGTCCCATTTTCATGATACTCCGGTGGCTAGTCATGAGGGCATGTTCAGAACCTTTAAGCGGGTAAGTCATAGCTTCCTATGGGCTGGAATTTGAAGGGATGTACATGATTATGTAGCAGCTTGCGATATATGTCAGAGAGCCAAGGCAACAACCACTTCTCCAGAGGGCCTACTTCAGCCTCTTCCTATTCCTGATCAGATATGGGTAGATGTTTCGATGGACTTTGTCGAAGCACTACCAGTCGTGTAGAGGAAGTCAGTCATCCTAGTTGTCGTGGACCGACTATCAAAGTATGCCCACTAGCCATCCCTTTACTGCTCGGATGGTGGCGGAAGACTACGTCAAGGATATTGCTAACATGGCATGCCCAAGACTATTGTGTCCAATCGGGATAAGGTGTTTCTCTCTAATTTCTGGCGCGAGTTCTTTGCTCTTCAGGGCACGGCACTCCACATGAGCACGGCCTATCATCCGTAGACAGATAGCCAAATGAAGGTGGTAAACCGATGCTTAGAACAATATATGAGATGCTTCGTGGGGGATCAGCCTCGCAAATGGTTACAACTACTCCCATGGGCCGAATGGCCGTATAATACGGCCTACCATACTCGGACCGGATTTATGGCCGACCCCCACCTTCAGTCCTTTCGTATGTACCGCAGCGTTCTTAGGTGGTGGAGGTTGATTACATGCTTCAAACGAGAGATGAGGTACTTCAACAGCTAAAAGCCAATTTAGCATCAGCGCAGAATCATATGAAGCAGATTTATGACAAGCAGTGCACCAACAGGGAATTCCATGTTGGCGATGTGGCCTATGTGTCTGTCCTCCCTCAGCGCCAAACTTCTCTCTTTCGGACGGATCAGGCCAAACTTGTGCCTCGTTATCATGGGCCCTACTCTGTGTTGGAACGAGTTGGGGCAGTGGCTTATCGGTTGGGCCTACCTCCGGAGTCGCTAGTTCACCCAATATTCCATGTCTCACGTCTTTGACGGTTTGTGGGTGATCCCACGTAAGTGACTATTGGTGGGCCTCTTCCACTGCCGACCCCTGTGGACTCTGACGCATGTGTTCCAGCATCTATCATTGACAAACGTCGGGCCCGGAGAGCTGGACGCATTACTACAAAGATATTGATTGCATGGCATGTTAAAACGTTGGAAGATGCTACGTGGGAATTAGAGGATGACATCTTGGCTCATTTTCCGGAGTGGTCGCCTTGAGGTCAAGGCGATAGCAGAGCGTAATGGATTGTTGTGAACGTCAGTACACATACATCAGCACATATGGATACCACGATATCTATGATTAGGATTTGATTTGCTTTCGTATCAATTAGTGGAATAATAACGGTCTGATGGCCTGTAATCTTGGCCCGTTAGTGGCACACCTCTCTAGGAGTCGCGCCCCCATTCATGTCTTTAATTATAAGGGGACCTGCGTCCTCTCCCTCATTATGCAATAAAGAATCTACTTTTTCCCTTACTCCTTCCCTCTTCTTCCTCCTTGCAGTCAAGGCGAACCCTTGTGACTGTACTTGCATAATTTATTATACATTTTTATGTAATTAAATAGATTTATTTTCAACTATGAGTTGTGTTGGTACCTTAATTGCATAACATCAATGATAGAAAGTTGTAGAAGAGGAACACGGCGTGATGGCTGTGGTGTATGTTTGAAGCATTAATGTAATTTTGTTTGAGAGGGGTTCACATTGTAGCACGGTGAAGTTGGATAGTGTTGTGGTCAATTATGAACGACCTCCGTTCATGGGACTAAATTAATTGCATGACATTAAATGCAAAGAATATTTTCCATGCATGATATCTTATTAGTACAAGTGTGCAAGCATTGTAAGAGAGGGAGGAATGGGCGAGATGAAGAAGATTGACAGTGACATGCAGTACACATGTGGGTATAGTATACTGGATACACGAATGTGGTGGTGTTACATATTTTTGAACTTCTATGCTTAGTTCATATTTGACCATGTACGAATGCAAAAACATTTACAATTATATGATAGAAACTAAAAGTATACGTATGATACATGCTTTTACATAAGTAACATGCTAGTCACATGGCATTAATTACATCATTTAACTTATATTTTTAATCCACTACGTATGTACTTGTAATACCTGAAAATTTTAAACGCTAAAGTGGGAAATTTTGCTCAAGGTGAGTGTCCATTTGTCCATTTCCTTAACTTTGTAAAACTTTTGGAAGTTAATTGAAAAAGTTTGAAAATTGGAGAATTGTTGGACGCGATCGATCGTGCTCGCAGGAAATTTCGTTTTGTGTGTTTATGGATTTGATTTTTTTAAAATCTTTCCTATTTGATTTTAGTAGGAATGTGGGTGGCGTGGCCTATCTAATTGGCTCATGATTTGGGGGATCAAATCGTGGGGAGATTGGAGATCAAATTCCTAATTTGAATTGATTTGGATTTGAGTTAAAATATGAAGTTTTAATTATGGAAAATGGTGGGGTTAAAGAGATTTCTTCGAGACGTTAATGGAAGGATGATCATGGCATATTCAAATCCAAATAAAGGCACCATGTGTCAAGGGGGGATCGTATCAAATTGAATTCAATTTGGGAGGTTACCTAATTGGTTATGGTAACTAACCTAATTAGCATTAATCCCTACCTTGATGGGACTATAACCGAAATTGGAGTCAAGGATGACCATGTCTTGACTGAGATCTCCTTGAGGTGAACCAATTCGTGGCCCTTAGATGAAAACGAGATCAAGGGTGGTGATTTATTGGGATGACAAAAGGTTTTATCTATTTAAACCTAAGAAAGGAGGGACTGATCGTTTAAAATTAAAACCCTTCCAAGTGCACAAGGCAATTATACTACGGTGAGTATTGAAGGGTTGTCGAACCTCAGGGACGGTGAATACTTTACCAAATTCAAGAGAAGAAAGCAGTGTTGATTTTAGACTAAGAAAGCAATGAACTTTAAACTAAACTAAACTGAGATTTAATCAATATGTGGAATACCAAGGCTTCGAATCCACCACAATAAACTAGTGTAAAGTCTCTCTCTCTCTTTTAAATAAAGATTTCCAATTGGCTGGTGTATTCCTCTCAGACATACACCTGTCAATTCAAATTATAGTGCTCTCCTCTCGGACGTAACACATAAATCAATTAAGCATATGAAATTGTGATCTATCTCTCTCAAGCATAAATCAATGAAACTTTATTAACATATGACAAATCAGAACACTCACATTCCTCTCAGACATGTAAGTAATCTTTCAGATTGAAATTCATAAAATCCACTCTTGTCTCTCTCAAGCACAAAGAATAAACTCAATGAATAAACTTTAATTGCATAACAAAGGTTCATACACCAACTAGAGTAAAAATAATATGAGAGAAAAGAAACTACACAACCAGATTATTGGGCTTCATCTATGCCTTGGATAGGAGTTTAGCCAAGCATGGGAAGAGAATCCATCATCTTCATCTTCATCATCTTCTTCTTCCTTTGCTCTAGCCTCCAAGGTCTTAAATTGCTCTCTAGGTTGAATATATGGTGCCCAAAACGTTCTCCCATAAGGCCTATTTATAATAGTGAAGAGAAACCACGAAGTCCCCTTCCAAATCCAAGTCGAAATAGGTCTTAATTCCGGTTTGCCGCATACTGCGATCGATCGTACGTATTGACGATCGTTCGCTATCCGATCGATCGCAATTCCTTCGTTATTTTCCTCCGATCGATCGCTTTGTCGATCGATGCCGTATGATACCGATCGATCGTAGTTACTGTTCATAAACTTCAAATGGCTATAACTTTTTGTCCCGAACTCCGAATTGTGCGTGGTTGGTGGCGTTGGAAAGCTGATTTCCTGAACTTTAACATGAGACTTGAATCAGTCCAATCCGATATTTGTAAACGAAGTTATGATAATTTAACCATTCGAGTTACTTTTCTCTTCATTTCTGTGTATTACTCTTGTTTCCTACAAAAACCAAAAACTATATTAAAGTAGTAGTTATTCTAATCAAACACTAGCATAATCATAAGCTTAGGAGATAATAAAATGCATATTTCATGTATAGATCACACCCCCAAACCTAGATTTTGCTAGTCCCTAGCAAAATAAAATCAAACAATCAACTAAAGGAACTAATGCATAAAAGTAAACACCACTTTCGTAGGGAACACGATTGCATTGAGCGTATGCAACAAGCCGTTAAACCTCTAGGTGTCCCTAGTAGGACGAGTGTTGTCTCGTGAGGGTTTGCAGCCATGCTACCCACAAACATGTATTTATTAAACTAATTAACCTAAGTGCAAAAACAAAGCAAAAATTAAAACATTGCAAAACACACAAACCTATTATCCCGACAAATGCATACTACAATACTTAAGAAAATCAACCACATGTACTTGGTTCATAATCAACAGGAATATAGAAGCCCTCAAGTAAGTGGTTTTATTCCACACTTTCATCTTAGAAATTTCTGCTCAATATTATATAGCATGATAATGTAAATAGTAGAAAGTGTAGAACATTGTAGCAATACATTCTAAATTTCTGTTTTATACAGATCCAGTGTTACCCATTAACCAAAGAACATCAGAATCTACATAGTCATTGTAATCTTTAGGTTCATGATAGCACAGATTTGCGCACCTCCTTCGGGTCCAACATTCTAGATTTGAGAGGATAATACACCACAGACTTTTTTTTTTCGCTAGGACTGTGTAAGGCCTGACTTCAAGATGCTTAGGTTTAGCAATGACTCAGGCCAATGACTCCCAGCCAATTTAGCTTAGGGCATTAGGTTTTAAGAGACCGCTTCGGGCCCAAGCATCAGCCTAAGTTAATCCTATAAAGTCAAGCAGCCCCCTTTTCTTTCATTTTATTTTTATTTTTCACATTTTCATTTTCAGCATATATATTTTCAGCACATCTTTATCTTGTCCAGGCTGTATTATACTCTCAACCTATTTCCAGTTCCAATCCCTTGCCATAGCCAAGTAAATGGTCTATCATGATCTTTTAAGCTCAACAGATAACTACACATCATCCAATGACTATGACTAAAGACATCCCACTGTAGATTAGTATTCAACAAATCTCTAGATGGTATTACTTTATGTAACTAGTGTGTGTGAGTGAGTTTTCTTAGCTCAAGCACCTGTTCCAAGAGGACTGTAACAGAAAGATATGCTCAGTTAAGTGTATCTATCCTCCAGTATACTTACTCACACTTCCAATGCAAATTAATCTCCTAAGAATTGTAACATGCATTATTACGGGATAAACTATCAAAACCTAAGAAAAAGTACTAACAAACAACCTAAAAACTAATTTTTTTTATGATTTTTTTTTTCAATTTTATGATTTTTTTCTATACAAGTAATATCCCCTCCCCCAAACCTATTATGAACATTGTCCTCAATGTGAACAAAATATAGCATGACAATGAGCATATAATAAAGAAAATCAGAGAAAGGAGAGAATACACCTGAATACGTGGGTTGCCTCCCACCAAACGCTAAGTTTAACGTCTTCAGCCAGACGTAGCCACAATCATTCTGTAATTGCCGGATCATCCAAGTAAACAATCATCACATCAATATCTGTCACGGCCTCGAGATATGGTTTCAATCGGTGACCATTGACTTTGAATGTAGTCCCATCCTTTGGATTATAAATCTCAACAGCACCATGTGAAAATAGTTCTTTGACAATAAAAGGCTCAGACCACCGAGATCGGAGCTTCCCAGGAAATATGTGTAGCCTAGAGTTGTAAAGTAGTACCTTCTGATCAGGCTGAAAGGACTTTCTGAATATCATCTTGTCATGTATGGCTTTTGTCCTCATCTTGTAGAGTTTGGCATTCTCATATGCATCAAAGCACATCTCCTCTAATTCACTCAGTTGGAGTTTTCGCTGATCACCGGCTTTATCCATATCGAAGTTATATGCCTTAATAGCCCAATAAGCCTGATGTTCCAACTCAACAGGTAAATGGCAAGCTTTGCCATATACCAATCGGTAGGGCGACATACCAATCGGGGTTTTGAAAGCTGTCCGGTAGGCCCATAATGCATCATTCAGTCTCAAGGACCAATCCTTTCTATCGGGGCGAACCGTCTTTTCAAGAATCTGCTTGATTTGGCGATTTGAAACCTCTACTTGGCCACTCGTCTGAGGATGATATGGTGTGGCAACCTTGTGGGTGACAGAATATTTCTTGAGAAGAGCTTCAAAAGACCTGTTACAAAAATGAGAATCACCGTCACTAATAATAGCGCGAGGAGTTCCAAACCTGCTAAAAATGTTAGATTTCAGAAAGTCCAGCACAACTTTATGATCATTGGTCCTAGTGGCAACAGCTTCAATCCACTTAGACACATAATCAACAGCAACAAGAATAAATGCATGACCAAAAGATGGCGGAAAGGGTCCCATGAAATCGATACCCCAAACATCAAATAAATCAACAATCAATATGGGTTGTAGGGGCATCATATTCCTTTTAGACAAAGCTCCAAGTTTTTGACACCTATCGCAAGATTGACAATAAGCATGGGCGTCTTTAAATAGAGTTGGCCAATAAAAACCACTTTGAAGTACTTTGGCCGCAGTTTTCTTACCACCGAAGTGTCCACCACAGGCCTAAGAGTGACAAAAAGATAAGATGCTATGAAACTCACTCTCGGGGACACATCGTCTTATGACTTGATCAGCACATATCTTAAACAGGTCAGGGTCATCCCAATAGTAATGTTTGACTCGAGAGAAAAATAAGTCTTTGTCATATTTAGACCAAAAGGTTGGAATTTGACCCACAGCAAGATAATTCACAATATGTGCAAACCAAGGTGGAGATGTAGTGGAGACAGCAAAGAGCTGCTCATCAGGGAATGAATCTCTTAGAGGGTCATGGCTGTGCAAATCAGGAATAGGAATTCTGGATAGATGATCAGCCACGACATTCTCAGAACCCTTTTTATCTTTAATTTCAAAGTCAAATTCCTGGAGAAGTAAAATCCAACGGATCAGCCTCGGCTTAGCATCCTTCTTGGAAAGAAGGTACCGCAAGGCTGCATGATCAGAGAAAATGATGATCTTACTACCCAGGAGATATGACCTGAACTTATCTAATGCAAACACAACAGCAAGCAACTCTTTTTCAGTGGTGGTATAATTCAATTGAGCATCAGTGAGTGTCTTGCTAGCATAGTATATAACATGAGGAATTTTGTTGATGCGTTGGCCTAACACTGCCCCTACAGCAAAATTCGATGCATCACACATTATTTCGAAGGGCAGTGTATAGTCAGGGGGCTTAATGATAGGGGAGCTAGAGAGGAGGGTTTTTAATGTGGTAAAAGCTTCTTTTCACGACTCATCAAATTCAAATTGTACATCCTGACCGAGAAGGTGACATAATGGACGTGATATCTTGCTAAAATCTTTGATAAATCGGCGATAAAACCCTGCATGGCCAAGGAAAGACCGTATTTGCTTAACTGATGTAGGTGGTGGTAAATTAGCAATCAGGTCAACCTTGGCCTTGTCAACCTCTATATCCCTCTTTGATATAACATGTCCAAGCACAATCCCCTGTTGAACCATGAAGTGGCTATTTTCTCAACTTAACACTAAATTTGTTTCCTCACAACGTTTTAAAACCAAAGTAAGATTGTGTAAGCAATCATCAAAATAAGTGCCGAACACTGAAAAATCGTCCATGAAAACTTCCAAAAATTTATCAATCATGTCGGAAAAAATGGACATCATGCATCGCTGAAATGTAGTAGGGGCATTACAAAGACCAAAAGGCATTCTTCGATATGCAAATGTACCGAAGGGGCATGTAAAAGTCGTCTTTTCCTGATCCCCTGGAAAAACTGGCACTTGATTATATCCTGAGTACCCATCTAAAAAGCAATAAAACTCTTGGCCCGCTAGTTTCTCTAGGATTTGGTCAATGAATGGGAGAGGGAAATGATCCTTACAGGTATTGGAGTTCAGCTTCCTATAATCAATGCATACCCGCCAGCCCGTGGTCTCTCTTATTGGCACAAGTTCACCCTCTGAGTTTGGTTTCACCGTGATGCCCGATTTCTTAGGGACGACCTGGATGGGGCTCACCCACTCGCTGTCAGAGATAGGGTATATGATACCTGCGTCTAACAATTTCACTACCTCTTTCATCACCACTTCTCTCATGTGTGGGTTCAACCGTCTCTGCTCCTCCCTAGAAGGTTTAGCCTGGTCCTCCAGGTTTATGCGATGCATGCACACAGAGGGGTCTATACCCCGGAGGTCGGCCACTATCCATCCTATAGCTCGCCGGTGTGTAGTAAGGATCTCCAACAACTGGGCTTCCTGGTCAATAGATAGGCTAGATGAGATAATTACAAGAAGGGTGTTGTTGGGTCCTAGGAAGACGTATTTGAGGGAGCTAGGAAGGGTTTTAAGTTCAAGTGTGGGTGGGGCTTCGATGGAAGGTTTTAGAGGTGGGGCGGTAGACACAGGGAGAGGGTCAGGATGGGGTCGCCATGGGATATGTCCAGGGTATAGGGCAGCCACTAAATGGTGATGGACCTCCTCAAGGTCAGGTATGCCCTCATATTGATCGATCCAGTCATAGAAAAGGGTGTGCTCGAGGGCATCCTTAAGCACAGCAAAGGGAAGGTATTCCTGGACGAGGTCATCTAAGTCGTCAACCACAAGGCACTCAGCTTCACTCGAGGGTTGTTGGGAAGCACTAAAGATGTTTAATTTAACTTTCATGTTCCCAAAGGAGACGTTCATAAGCCCTGACCTACAGTTAATGGTGGCATCGGCTGTGGCTAGGAAAGGGCGGCCAAGGATAACAGGAATTTGGGATTTGGAGTTGGCAACAGGTTCCATGTCTAAGACGACAAAATCAACAAGAAAGTAGAACTGGTCAACTCCAACGAAAAGGTCTTCTATAACACCTCTAGGTCTACGAATGGATCGGTCTGCTAACTGAAGGGTGACTGAGGTGGGCTGTAACTCTCCTAAGCCAAGTTGTTCATACACTGAGTAAGGGAGGAGGTTGACACTGGCCCCTAAATCCAAGAGAGCTCGGCTAATGGTATGGTCACCTATGACAATGGATATAACAGGGACGCCTGGGTCCTTAAATTTAGGTGGCAAATCACTCGTCAGTAGAGAGCTTACTTGGTTGGTCAAGAAGACCTTTTGGGTGACATGGGATTTGGTTTTCCTCTTTTGGGTACACAGGTCTTTCAGGAATTTGGCATAGGCAGGTACTTGTTTGATGGCATCTAAGAGGGGAAGATTGATCTTAACCTGCTTGAACACCTCTAATATTTCCTCCATTCGTTGGTGGGACTTACTGAACGGGGAGGGTTGGTTGAGGCATTGAGGGAAAGGAGCCCTAGGGAGATAGGATTTTTCATTGGTGGGTTCAGCTGGGACATCCTTCTGTGGTGGGAGACTAACAGGATTAGGCATAGTAGGAGTGGGTTGGTTCTGTTTCTCAAGGGGAGTGTCCTCACTCGCAATGGTTGGGTCCCTAACCTAATTGTCAACTTGTTTTCCATTTCTGAGGGTAGTAACGGCTTGCACCTGCTCATTTGGATAATGGGAACCTTCAACGGCGAACTGGCCTCTAGGGTTCTGCTGTGGTTGGCTGGGCAAGGTTCCTACTTCCCTACGGTTCATAGATTGGGCCAGCTGTCCTAATTGGGTTTCTATTTTGGCAATGGATTGCGTATGGGAATGGACAAGCTGGGCCTGGGTTCTTAGCTCTGCTCTTGTCTCCTTTTGTTCAGTTTTAATCTCGGTTAAGTGTGAGAGGAGCATTTGGCTCATTTGGCTCATCTGGTCTTCTAAGAAAGGTCGCCTATTGGATTGGCCAAAGGGAGCCGGTGCGGGTTGGTTAGACTGGGGCCGGCTTTGGAATTCTGGTCTTAAGGCTGGATTGAAAGCTGGTCCCTGGTCAGGTTGTTTCCAGGCGAAATTTGGATGATTTCGCCACCCCAGATTATAGGTATTTGAGTAGGGGTTATTGGCTCTAGGGTATCCTTGTGCAAAGTTGACATGCTCCTGTACAAGGTCTGGATACTGGGAGGCCGAGGGGCAGTCAACAATAGTGTGCATAGGGCTGGCACAGATGGCACAGGCATCTTGAGAGGTTGGGGTATAAGGTGGAGTCTGTGAGAAAAACCGGTCAAACCTCTCAGTAAGGGATGCCACTTGATGTTCAGGGTTTGTGGTAGCTTTAACATCATACATGCCTCCCCTTGAGGCACTCCTGTCAGGCATATGGCCTTCCGATCTATAGAGGGTGGCACTGTGTAGAGAGTTTTCGCTCAGGTCCTCTAGTAGATCCCAAGCATCATCCGGAGTTTTCTTCATGAATGTGCCTCCACAGGAGGTATCTATGAGGGTCTTATGCTGATCGCACACACCCTCATGAAATCTATGTACTAATTGCCACTTGGGCACATCATGGTGGGGACAGGACCGGAGTAAGGATTTCATCCTCTCCCAGCTTTCATGGAATTGTTCATTAGGTGTCTGGGTAAAGGTGATGATTTCATGGCGGATCTTATTGGTCCGCCCCACAGGAAAGTATTTCTTGAGGAATTCGGCTTGAAGTTCCTCCCAAGTGGAAATAGAGTTATGATCAAGGGAGTATAGCCATTCCTTGGCGCTATCTTTTAAGGTGAAGGGGAACAACCTAAGGCGCACCTGGTCATCAGATAGTGTAAGTTTAAAGGTTGTGTTAACCTCTAGGAAATTTTGTAGGTGCCTATAGGGGTTCTCATTTAATTGGCCATGGTATGTGGGCAGCATCTGGATGATGTTTGGCTTAATTTCGAAATTAGCCACGGTTGCAGGAAGTAGGAAACAGGAAGGGGAGGTGTAGGCAGTGGAACGGTAGTAGTCTTGCAGGGTACGGGCATGGGGCATTAGTGGATTCTGGTTTAGGCCATTCCCACCCCCAAGGTTCATGTTGTCCGCCATTGGAGGAATTTCAGGGATTGGTTTGCTAGGAGTTCTACAGATTCTATATAGGCGCTCAGGATCAGGATCAAAGGCAAGGTCGGGGTTCAGGGAGCGACAACCATGCATGCACAATAAAAATCAAACAAAACCTGTGCAATCCTAATAGCGACAACTAGCAAACATCAGTCCTAGATAGCGACAACTAGCAACCTAATAGTGACAACTAGCACGTCATGCAATCCCACAAAGAAAATGAAAAACACCAAGCACCCAAAGTTACACTTAAAGAGGGTTAAGAGAGTGCAAACAGTGGGAAGGGATGGCCTTTCCAACGATGACGAAAATCAGCGCTCTCTCTTAATCCTGCAAAAGAAGGAAAACAAAATTAAGCTACTGAAATCGAAATTAAATTAAACTACTCTAAAACTAACTATGCTAAGAATTTAGTAAACTATTGAGCCGTCCCCGGCAACGGCGCCAAAAACTTGATCGTTTAAAATTAAAACCCTTGCAAGTGCACAAGGCAATTGTACTACGGTGAGTATTGAAAGGTTGTCGAACCTCAGGGACGGTGAATACTTTACCAAATTCAAGAGAAGAAAGCAGTGCTGATTTTAGACTAAGAAAGCAATGAACTTTAAACTAAACTAAACTGAGATTTAATCAATATGTGGAATACCAAGGCTTCGAATCCACCACAATAAACTAGTGTAAAGTCTCTCTCTCTCTTTTAAATAAAGATTTCCAATTGGCTGGTGTATTCCTCTCAGACATACACCTGTCAATTCAAATTATAGTGCTCTCCTCTCGGACGTAACACATAAATCAATTAAGCATATGAAATTGTGATCTATCTCTCTCAAGCATAAATCAATGAAACTTTATTAACATATGACAAATCAGAACACTCACATTCCTCTCAGACATGTAAGTAATCTTTCAGATTGAAATTCATAAAATCCACTCTTGTCTCTCTCAAGCACAAAGAATAAACTCAATGAATTAACTTTAATTGCATAACAAAGGTTCATACACCAACTAGAGTAAAAATAATATGAGAGAAAAGAAACTACACAACCAGATTATTGGGCTTCATCTATGCCTTGGATAGGAGTTTAGCCAAGCATGGGAAGAGAATCCATCATCTTCATCTTCATCATCTTCTTCTTCATCATCTTCTTCTTCCTTTGCTCTAGCCTCCAAGGTCTCAAATTGCTCTCTAGGTTGAATATGTGGTGCCCAAAACGTTCTCCCATAAGGCCTATTTATAATAGTGAAGAGAAACCACGAAGTCCCCTTCCAAATCCAAGTCGAAATAGGTCTTAATTCCGGTTTGCCGCATACGGCGATCGATCGTACGTATTGACGATCGTTCGTTATCCGATCGATCGCAATTCCTTCGTTATTTTCCTCCGATCGATCGCTTTGCCGATCGACGCTGTATGATACTGATCGATCGTAGTTACTATTTATAAACTTCAAATTGCTATAACTTTGTGTCCCGAACTCCGAATTATGTGTGGTTGGTGGTGTTGGAAAGCTGATTTCTTGAACTTTAACATGAGACTTGAATCAGTCCAATCCGATATTTGTAGACGAAGTTATGATAATTTAACCATTCGAGTTACTTTTCTCTTCATTTCTGTGTATTACTCTTGTTTCCTACAAAAACCAAAAATTATATTAAAGTAGTAGTTATTCTAATCAAACACTAGCATAATCATAAGCTTAGGAGATAATAAAATGCATATTTCATGTATAGATCAGGGACCGGCATCTCTTTTGGACTTGGGAGTTGTGCACTCATCTCTCTTCTTCTTCTTTCGATCAGAAACTATTCTCCTTGGTTTGAGCCTTGGTTCGTAGAGAATCCGCAAGCATAGGCAGCGGGGTGAAGAAAAGCTTAAAGCACTCGCGAAGGTTTGTCGGTTCATCCAAAGAGGTAGGATGTGTTTTGCCCTACTTCTTTTCTCTTTATTATCATACTATGATCTGAAGAAGTTGTGTTTGAGTCCGTTAATCCATGATTTCTACGATGGTGATATTCATTGATGACAAAATATTCTATTTTTATTTATTGCTTGTACATGCATGAACCATGGTAATGCTTGATATTTATATTCGATGTGCAAAAGCCTAGATAAGGTTTCCTTTCTAATTTCTAGTGTCGAATTAGCTGAGTATGAACCTCAAATGATTTGGCTATTTGCTGTTATGAAATTATAATCTCAGCTTTTGGTATTTGTGAGATGTTCTAAGTTGGGAATTGTCAATACGAGTAATTACATGTAGAACAATGAAGATAAAGCTCGTTGATCATTAAATAATGGGAATTCAGAGTCGAGATCCTCTGACCTGAAGAAAGATCGTCACTTTTTGGTGTTGTCAGTACTTTTATTTCGGGTTACACTTGTTAATGACTATTAAGTGCAAAAATAGTTTTCGGAAGGATAAAAGCTATCTTAAAACATTGGAACCACTTACTGATAAAACTATATAGATGCCATATTACGATAGGATTGAGTGTTAGTTAATAATATCATAAGCTTATGTGCATTAGTATATGATTAGTATAATCAGAACTAATCAACCTAATTAAGCCTCGGCCAGTACTATTCTTGCACTGACAGTCGATAATCAAAAAATCATAACTAATCGTAGGAAATTTAGAAAATTGCGTCGTGTGTTGGGTTGGATAGTAGACTCACGGAGAAGTCTACAGTAAAAATTTTATAACTTAACTCGAACTGTAAAAATTATGATAAGGGTTGAAAGTGAACTGTTATGCAAATAACAGTGCAGGAAATTAAGGAACATTATACTAATAGTTAGTATCACATAATTATATGAGTTTAAGGGTTAAGATAATCATTAATAAAGTTGGAAAGACTTGAGTAATGACTATTTCAGAGAGACTAATTTTTTAGAATTGAGTACCGGGGTGGAGTCAAATCAAACCAAGTCAATATTCCGCATCATACCGTTTTACTGTTAGAAGTTGTCACATAGATTCCAATTAGGGTTTGTACTTTCGAACCCTAATTCTCCGGTTGCTTTGAACCATTAGAGGCTATGGTCAAATTCGGAAATTCCTATCTATGGCTATGCACAGAGAATTTATCAAGCAGGTAAAGTTAATGTTATATCCCCTATGAGTTGAGTGAAGCATGAGGAAACGATAGCGTTGGTTACTCCTTTAGTGAGTCGAATATTGATAGAGAGTTTTGACTTCTCATTCCTCTGTTGAATTGTTTGCCCATTGGGATATTAACATCTCAATGGTACTTCTATGTGAGTCTATCCTTAATGGTTGAGAATTTTCTAGTGATTCTAATACAACCCCCGTTGTTATAAGATTACATTCAGTTCTCTGAAAACTGTTTCCTTCCACTAAGAGTTATTGATGAAAACTCTCCGAAGTGGAAATCATAGTATGCTCAAGAGCCATTGTTAGATCCTCAGTGATCTCAGATATTTTATGAACCTCTGTAGTTCGGCTGATTATGGCAAACACATACGTTATTAGACTGGATGATATTACGGAAGGTCTGCAGTCTTCGCCCATTGTGCTCATAAGCACCGATAGGGCCAGCATCCCTAGACCCATAGGCGGGTTCCTCTGAAGAACCTCTAGGATGTTCTGGTATATATGTCCATAAGGGAAGTGGACTGACCTGGGAGTAGAAGTTGACGATTCCTTAGACTCTGTATGTTTGGAGTCTAAATTATTTGTTATTTCAATCCGTACAAAAATGAATGTTCGGAGTCTTGATTTATTATCATATTCTTAGCATGAGTTGCTGATGTTCTGGTAAGTTGATTATTGATCCTCCAAGTTCTGATCTCTTTGATGTTATAAACTATTCTGTTCAAATTGGAGTTTGTTTATTCTATCATATCTTTTATCAGTGGGATTTTGGCATCCTACTGGGTATTTCATTCAAAATACTCGTGCATTCTCTAATGCAGGAATTAAGAAAGAATGAGGTAGACCAGGTAAGAGTTTTTTATGCTGAGATGGATGGCTAGAGATGGGCAGATGAAGATTTTTCTTTTATTTAATAGTTATGTTGAACTATTGTTGCTTTGCGGCCTTTGTGCCTAAGATTTTAATTACTGTTGATGGATTATTTTGTGATGTAATAATTTAAGTAGTTCTTTGAAAATATTATTTTAAGGTTTGAATATGTGAATGTTGTTAAGTCATTTCGAACCTGCATGATCTCATATTTTGGTTAATGGGAATGAAAACGATCGAGTATTTAGTCGCGTCCCAGATCTCAAACCTCTTGATAGTCTTAGATTGGTGGCTTCCGCACTCTAATCGCGGTTTTGAAATTTGTGGCGTGACAGTACTAGATGCACCATCAAATAGGATTGTCCTTTTTCTAACATTAAACATGCATGAGAATGCATGCAAATCTATGAAATGCACAAATTTGCGCCAAATACGGTTAGGAAACATTTGTCAATCATAATAGAAAAGTTATTTTCTAAAACGAACATATGTACCATATGAAAAAGAAAGCTGCATGTCACTAGCGCGTAGGTGCATGTGACATAAGTAGCGGGCCATACCCATACACATGAGCCGCGACACATACTTAGCTTGACTCCAATAAAAAAATCTTTTCCCGTTTATATAAGCCCAGCTCACGCTTGTTGGCGTGAGTGTGGGCGCTCGGGACCGTCGAATTCCGATCAATCTTCGCCCATTATTAGAGCGGGCAGGCAGGGATAAAACACGACCTGGTCACTCAAGCGCTGTCGGAGTTTAATCTGACAGCTTATATTGTTCATCTCATTCCGATGCGTGTAAGGACCGGATACATGCTAACTTTTCCCTCTTTTAATCTTGCCGCAACCCTTTGTTTCCTGAAGCCCCGTCCACCATTGTTTCCCCAAATCCTCTTGCTAGCGATTTAGTTGAAAGCATGGTTTTTAAAACCGGACCGGACCGGCCGGTCTGACCACGGACGACTAGAGCCGGTAAAAATTACGGTTCGGGCAAAGCAGTTTGCCCCGGTTGCAGGAACCGGCCGGTTTATATGTGGTCCGGCCGGTTGAATTGCTGAACCGCTTACTCGAACCGTAGTAAACCCACTTCCCCCTCAATCCAATCCTCACCCAACGAGAGAGAGGAGAGGCACCGTCCTCTGCCCTCTCGGCCTCCGCCGCATCCCTCCCGCTTCATTTTTCCCCTCAGGAAGCTTGAATTTCCCCCTGTTTTTGTGAAGTTCAATTTTTATTTTGGTTTTTCTCCGGTTGTTTCTTAAATCGTTTACGTGCGGGGAGATCAGCACATGCCAATTCTCAGTTTGCCGTTCCATGTTGTAATGCACACCACATGTTTGTTGAAATGCCATTAAGTAGAAAATGCTTTGTTTTTCTATACATTTCTTTCCATTTACAGGATAAATTTGGGGATCAATATAAAATTTGGTTGCGATTATTGTGCCTGCAGTATGTTGCACGGCACTTATCTCTAGTGTTATTGTCTATTTTCTGTGGAAAAGATTCGGAAAACGAGGTAACTTCTGTCTTAATGTTATTATTCCACATTTTATCTCAAGTATTTGTGGATGGTATAGTTATCTTTCTTTCGTATATATTTCCCCCTAATGGATGAGAGAAATTATAATGGGTGTCCTGAAGTTGTCAAATTAAAGATCAAGTATATTAACTTACTTCCAACTATCAATATGAATCTGCAACCAAGTAACTAATCACAATAGACTTGGGCACATTTTTAGTCATTGAATCTACTGCATTGTTGAATGATAAGTATATTAGTATGCTCATAGATAGTGTCTACTGGCTAGACATTCACGACTAGTCCAATTTAAAGAGATGAAGTTGAATTTTTTACTTAGGTTTCTACATTGAGCGTTTAAAACTTTTTGAAATATTTGAATTGTCTATGCTAAATGGGTGCATCTAATGGCGAATATTGAAGTTGAATATTACATGAGAATGTTCTTCAAAGTGTGGTTACGAGTGAATGGGAATAGATTTTCTATACGAAAGAAAGTGATAGCTTAAATTTGTTCTCGACAGGAAGGGGACGTTTAATGGGTTTCGATATGAATTCAGTTGGGGAGGATCTTCCTTTATTCAGTTTTGCTAGTATACAAGCTGCAACCGAGAATTTCTCTACGGCCAAGAAGCTTGGAGAGGGTGGGTTTGGACCTGTTTATAAGGTAATTCTTCATTTTATTGTATGATTTTAAGAACCATAATTCCATAGGAATAGAAGAAAACAAAATTGTTGATATTTTAAATGCATGTATCATAAAATAGCAATAAGGTTATCGAGCATTACTCGTATGCATCTTGGAATTTATGGAAGCTTAATTGCAATCTTGCAGGGAAAGCTTCCAAAAGATCAAGAGGTAGCTGTGAAAAGGCTCTCTCAAAGCTCGGGACAGGGATTTGAGGAGTTCAAGAATGAAGTGGGGCTAATTGCAAAGCTGCAACACCGAAACCTTGTTAGGCTTGTAGGATGGTGCATCCACAAAGAAGAAAAACTACTGATCTATGAGTTCATGCTCAACAAAAGTTTAGATAAATTTTTATTTGTTTCGTTATTTTCTTAGGCACTTCATGACTTGATACGTTTATTACTATTCTTTTTGCTTTTTTTTAGCTTGTCTTCCTTACCTATAATCATATCTGATAAATTAGAACCAACTCTACAATCGCAACTTGAGTGGGGAAAACGCTTACACATTGCTGAAGGAATCGCTCAGGGCCTTCTTTATCTTCATAGGAATTCAAGACTGAAAATCTTGTTCATCTGGATCTGAAAACTAGCAACATTCTTCTTGATGGTGCTATGAACCCCCAAAATTTCAAACTTTGGATTGGCAAGAATAGTTGGAGGGAATGAGTCCGAAACAAATACTAGAAGAGTAGTGGGTACCTAGTAAGTTACATTTGCATTTATTTGTTTGAAAAATTTTATAGCGAAGTTTTTCATTCCAGTGCCTAAGATCTGTTTTGAAATACCATTTCAATGGATACATGTCACCAGAATATGCATTGGATAGAATTTTCTCTGAAAAGTCAGATGTTTTTAGCTTTGGAGTGATACTATTGGAGCTTGTTTGTGGGAAGAGAAGCACTGGTTTCTATCCATTTAAACACTCATTGAACCTTTTAGGCTATGTAAGTCATTTCTCCCTCTATGACCACTCAATTCTTTTCCATCGACCATCAACACTCTTATAAAGAAGATATGCGTGTATTATCAATAGATCATATGTTTAGAGCCTCTACCTTTCTTGTTAATACTGACAAATATCTTTTAGGCTTGGCTGCTGTGGAGGGAAGATAGATGCTTGGAGTTAATAGATCCCTCCATCTCTGGATCATTTGTAACACAGGAAGTGGCTAGATGTATCCACAAGCAAAAAACACTTTCACTGCACCAGCACTTTCCTTTATAGTTTCACCGTGTTTTAAGTGTAATGTGTGGCCTCTGTTCTGTCCTTCATTGAGAAGGCTGTCAGGCACTTTTGGGAAAATGGCCCAGCTCCTAATATGCAAGGTTGAACTTTGGTTATGGCAAGCATAGTTTACTTTCCAGTCAACTTCATCTTCTTATCAAAATTTATTTTGTTCTCTCATTAGGGACTTGTGATCATGTGCCTGATGAAAATAATGAACGTAAAAAAGGGAAGGAGCGCCAAAATACTGGATCAAAAGGTGTCTTCTGAGTCTTATTTTCGTTTGCTTATTTTCCCTTCTAATGGCTTGCTTGTGAGGGAGCTGTATTATGGCTTTATTGAAAACTAACAATGGCGAGATAATATTTTGAATGTCTCAAAATGCTGTCCCCCCCCACATGACATTTTTAGGCTGCGTATATGGTTATGAGTTCCACTGGAGGGTGGCTTCTTGTATTTCAGTCAGGTAAAGATATGGGAATGTTGTAGAATTTCAAGGGGCTTAATGTTTTTTCTTTTTTGCTAGATCAGACTAAAAGTCTTAAGAGTAGGAGTATAGCAGTAACTTCACATGATTATCTTACACAAATGCTACTTGAACATTCAGTATTGACATTATGTTTGTCTTTGCAGTTTTACCATCAGTTGGCATTGGTGCTCTTTCATCACGTGAAGCTGAAGGAAGGGCAAACACCTCTTCCCGTGAGAAGGTAGTCTCAGTTTAATATGTCTAGTAAGGGAAAGAATGGCTAAGTTAGTAGAAGACTGTTGTGCTCTTCCATATTGATTTAATGGGTGTATCATGTTCTAAATCTTAGAAAGTCCACAAGTTGCTCCTACCAGCAGACAAGACTTTAAAGACAATGGCAATGGAGCTTGCAGAGTATCAGGTTGGTTCTTCTATAGAAGAAGACTCCCTATAGATTTTGGCTCTTGTGCTATAGATTATGGCTCTTATAAAAATTATACTCCCTCCGTCCTGAAATAGATGTTCCATGAGCAAAAAAACGGTTTGCATTGCTATTATGGAGCATCTATTACAGGGCGGAAGGTTTTTTTTATTATGAAATAGTTTTTGCGATGAACTAATTTCGTCGCAAAACATGGCAAACGTTTTTTAAAAAGTGGAAGCAGTGTTTGGGACGAACTAATATTGTCGCACAACACGTAAGACATTTTTTAAAAATAGACGGCTGACGTGTTTTGCGTCGACATTAGTTCGTCGCAAACACAGCTTTACATTTTTTTAAAATAAATTTTGTCACAAATGTTATTTTTAATTAATTTTTTTCCTGTTTCTAGGGAAATTTGGTGGCAAATTCCATCTTTTAGCGACAGTATATTAAACTATTTTGCGATTAAACGATGGCGTATTTGCACCTGTATGGCGATGAGCTATTTTTCGTCGCAAATAATATTTTGCGACGAAATTGGAGGTTTTGGCGATGAATATGGGCGTCGCAAAAGCCATAATTTGTTGTAGTGCATATGTAAACCCAAATAACTCTATGTTTGTTCTTTTTTATTATTATAATTATATCAATTATTTTATTAAAGATGTTTATAATTATATTAATTATTTTATTGAAATCTCGGTTCCTATATCAGGTTCTCGGGTATTGCGGGTTCTCTCTCGAGTAGGGTTAGGTTTAGGAATCTTGGGTAGGGTCGGGTTCCCGAGACAACCCGACCGAAGATGCAACCCTACCATCCATTGCATGGCAATATGGCATTATTGTCTACGCATACTATTTTCTTGCCAATCCACCCTCATAAAATAGCCATCCATTGCATGGTAAAGTGGCATTATTGTCTATACATTCTATTTTCTTGCCAATCTATTCACTTGCTCACAACTTATTCCCTCCTACTCAGAAATGGACATCTCCTCCCCCCTACTCACTGCATAGAGATTGCTAACGTGAAAGTTGAAACGACTGTGGTTGGCCGGAGTGTCGAGGCTGACAAGTACGTCCAACAGCTGAAGCGTCTTTTTGCATCTAGTTCAAATATCAGGGCTTTGCACATACAAATGAAGGAGATTCAGGCAAACAACGTTGTTTATCCTCATTATTACAGTTTCAAGCAGTCAATCAAGGTTGCTATTCTGAACCTTTGCGTGGACACTTAATGTGTCATATTCCGGGTTAATTCCCATTTCTTCTTTAGGTTGTTTGTTCACTAATCTCCTCCCTGTTGAGGTCTGTACTGTTCTCTGTATGAGAAGGGTTTCGTTGTAGTGTTATATTTTGTGTACCCTTCTTTTGAGCATGGTGCTAAATGGGTTTTTTAATTGTAATATACATAAAATATAGTATCTTATATGTATTATAATGTAGCTTAACCACATGGAGGATCTCCCCTAGTGTCTCAAGGAGATACTACTGGACAGCAGTATCACCTTCGTGGATTGAAAGAACTAACAAGAGGCTCACAGAAGTTTATGGGGTGACTTGTAAAAACAATTGTGACCTGCCCCCTTGTCTGCTTGGCATCTTACAATGCCGGAGTTAGAAACTAATGCAAGTTATCAGGGTGCCGGAGCTAGAAACTAATGCAAATTATCAGAGGTGCGTTTCGATATTGATAGGGAAAAGTGAAAAAAAAAATGTCAACCTGAAAAAATTTTAGGGTGATTTGTAGGTGATTTTTTTTATTGTGAAAAACCCTTTTGGGAACCTGAAATTAATCATATTTTCAGCCTTTCACCATCAGCCTTATTCTTGATTGGTGACTTGTATTTGGGAACCTAAAAAAAAATTAGGTGTGATTTATGTTTGGCAGAGCTGGTGAAAAATTCCTGTTTTGGACGGCGGCGGCAGTGGGCGGTCGTGGCAATGGACGGCGGTGTTGGTGGTGGGTGGTGTTGGTGGTGGTGGCTGTGGACAACATCAGTGGTGGGTGGTGCCATGGTGGCCGGTGGCCGACGGCAGTTGGCAGTGGTGGTGGCGGTGGTGGTGTTGGTGGCAGCAACGAGAAGGCAGTTGGGGGTGATGAGGTGACGAGGAGAAAGTTTTCAAGCTGATGTTCATTCGAATGAGAATCAGCATTTTTACCTCTTTTAGGGATGATTTGCCGATTTTTTTAGTTTTCACTGTCAGGAGTGAAAATTGCCCATTTCAGTTTCCAAACGTACTGACAATTGATAGGTGAAAATAGTTTTTAATTTTCACCATCAGGAGTGAAAACTGTTCATTTTAAGTTTCCAAACGCACTGATAGCTAATAGGCAGTGTTTAAAAACCCGATTCGGGGCCCGACCTGGTCACCAACCGGTTTGACCCGGTGGGCCGACCCGAAGGAAATATCAGGGGAGAGGGAGGGGCTCTGGGGCAGAGGGAGGGGAGGTTGGGGGGAGAGGGAGGTCGCCGGGGCGGCGAGGCGACGACCGGCAGGAAGACTACAGCGGGGCGACGGGGCAGGGGAAAAATGTAGAGGGGGGTAGAGGGCGACGAGGGGGAGAGGGGGGGTCGTCGGGGCGGCACTGCGGCAAGGCGACGTCAGCGGCAGGGCGACGGGGCGGCGACCAGGCAGGGGAAAAAACAAGGGAAGAGAGGGCGACCGGGGGGGGCTCACCGCGTGATGGTGGCGGGGCGAAACCAGAGGGAAGGGGGGAAGAAACCAGAGGGAGGGGGAGACCCGGTTGGCGCGATCCGGGCCAATGACCCGGTCGGGTCTTTAAAACACTTCGGCCCAAAAAACTAACCGGGTCCGGTCCAACCGGGTTCAACCGGCTGGGCCGAACCGGGTTTTAAAACAAAGCTAATAGGTGAAAATTTTCACCTTTCACCATCAGCGACTCTTGTTAACTCTTTCACTAAACAAACACCTTTCAATTCTTTCAGGCTGAAAAATAAAAAAATCAATAACCAAACGCAACCAAGATACTAGGTAAAGTTGTCCTCGGAGTGCCAGAGAATGATCAACTACGTTATATATGTATATCAGACTAGTCAACAGATCTCTGTCGCTTGACTATACTTCAAAGTTACTTACCCTTCCTCCATTCTAATCCCTTTGCTTCCAACGTCTCCTCATTCTCCATGCAAATTGCTCTTTCACCCCAAGTAATAACGTCCCCACCGTCAGTTTTAAGTGACTGAACTTTCCTCTCCAAGTCGTTGGTCTACCGAATTTTCCTCTCCAATCCTGAAACATTCACCACAATAAACATACAAAATGTCGAAAAAAAATTGCATCTACACTCACCCAACTCTCAACTTCAATGCACATCAAACAATCAACTAATATGCATAATATAATATTAAAAACAAGGGCAAAAAAAGGTAATTTTTTTACTAACCTGACGGCAATGAGGGTGGCGACGAGGGTGACGAGGGAGGAGGGGCGACGAGGGCGGAGGCGGGCTGATGAGGGCGAAGGAGGGCCGACGGGGGAGGTGGGGCGACGAGGGCGGAGGAGGGGCGATGAGGGCAAAGGAGGGCCGACGGGGGAAGTGGGGCGACGAGGACGGAGGAGGGGTGATGAGGGCGAAGGAGGGCCGACGAGTGAGGACGAGGGCGGCCCTGAGCGGCGAGGGAGGACGGGTGTGGCGCCGAGCGAGGAATGGAGGGATGGAGGGAGGCCTCGATGCGCCGCCGAGCGGGAGGGAGGGAAGCTAGGTATTTTCCTTTAAATACTTTGCAACCATCGGATGAGATCCGACGGCTGCAATTTAGAGCGCCCGGAGAGAGCTTCTCTCCGGGCGCTCTGAGAGTACCTTTCTCCGTCAATTAATCCCCAAGTGTTATCTGGATATTTTATTTTTCTGTTTCTGAAAAAAGTCCTTCCATAAGATTAAAGTAATGTGATCATGCACGCCATTGAATGGTACGTGGCCAATTTTTACATGTGCATGTTCCCAAGTTAATTAAGACATAACCGAACCCCATTTTCTGTTCATTTTGGTCTTAGATTGACAATTTGGGCATCATGCAGTATGTTTAATAAGTGTCTTACCATTTACACTGAACAAATGTTTAGCCCTCATGATGCTGATGGCCTTTAGCAGGGTTCAGGCTCTTGGGGCAAGTCACTCTATAATTTTCTATTGTTCTGCACCTATATAACTTCTTTTGGTCGTCTGTCAATGCCTGCAATCTCTCCTTAAAATCCTGTCGGCTGCAAAAGATTTAAATAAAAACCAAATTTGCGATGAAAACAAAAACTTAGCACTACTAAAACTCAATTTTTGTCCCAAACTACTAATGAAAATAAACATATGTACCTTTCAGCGAGCCATCGGAAAGCACTGAGCAAAGCAGAAGGGCCAAGAAACTCCTCAGAGTCCCACCAATAGGATGGGCAGGAGGCACTACAACATGCACATAAGATGTACACTCGTAAAGACCATTCAGCATCTTCCTCTCTGCAGGAGATTGCTTGTATTCCCTGCCATCCGGCGGCTTCTTCCTAGCCTTCAGCCATGGCTCAATGAACCTGTCATGATAAAGCATGTGCACTATAAGGGGTAATGCACACACCACCGCAAGATATAAAAATAAGCAGAACAATAACTAAGGCAGGCTTTGCACTTGTATTGCTGGTAGAAATGGGTCAGGTCCACTACAAGATCCTTCATCACGAAGATATGAGGGAGTGGTGTAATTAGTGTAGCCTTGCTTGTATCTGTATCGAACGGCTTAAGACATGCAACCGTGTTAGTCCCCTCGATGTTCATCGCACATGAGCCGCAAATTCCTTCACAGCATGATCGTCTGTAACTCAATGTGGAGTCTACCTCTGTCTTACGTTTTTGTAACACATCCAAAACCTGGAAGATCATCAATAAACACATGAAAGCAAATCAATAAGACTTAAAATTTCAGGTGAACTAAGACTTGATTCAAAATTGAACAGATTCAAAATTGAACGAAAAAGTATATGCGAGACCATGGGGTGAGGTCTATGAAGTAGGATTGGAGGACTGGCTTTGTGTGGGGCCTATCGGGGTTCCATCGATAAATTTGGAACTCTTTGAGCTTGTTCTTCTCCTCTTTGATTGTTTGCATGTCTGAGCTGCACCTTCAGCATGTTCTTGTCCTATGGGGTGGTCCTTGAGAAGGGGGAAGTCCTTGTTCTAGGAGGCAAGCAATCTGAGGGAGGTGGCCACCCTGTTGTAGCCATGGCTGATCAGATCTTTCAGGCCCTTGCTCCTTCCGGACATCAATACCTGCGGAAGTTGAGCATGTCTGAGTGAAAGAGCTGCAAGTTGAAGGCGAAAGAACAGTTGGGGTCATAAAGTTGGCTGAGAAGCTGTCAATGACGTGTGAGAGAGTAAACAGGCGTCTGCAGGCACCTGGAGCACACCCCACGTGTTTGTGACCTCCAAGCGACGCTTGAACTAAAGTTTCAAATACGGGCCTCAATGTGGGCCTAATAACACAAAATAATATGGAGTATATGAACCTACATTATTTTGTTCGCAAAATAGCAGTAGCAGCCAACTTTGTATACAATATATAAATTTACTCGTCTCATTTGAGGCCCATATACAATCAGCTTTTGTTTTGTTGAAGCCCAATAAACTTCGTAGATCTCGTTTCGGCTGGATTGGGGCCCATGCATGCAACTGATTGTATGAAATGTTGCAAATTGTATCGTAAACAAGTGGAAGTTTTTTTTTTGGATATTTTAGTTAGACATTTTAGGCAAAAAATCCTTTGCACATTTCCTTCTGAATCAACCAGTAAACATACTGTAACGCCCTATATTTTCAAAGTTTATTTTGTATGAAAACTCATAGTAAAGTTCTATGGAAGACTTAAATACAATGATCAATAAATTTGAGCCGTAGTTTGAGCCCTTCTGTTGTGTACGTATGCAACATTACGTCAGTGGCATCAGTATCTCCCATCAGAATCAGTATCTCCCATCAGAATAATATTTGCTTATTAAGTATCATATTGTAATTAGACCCGTTTAGGCTACTTGTTAGGTAACAGGCTGATAGAGAATAATTTGGCCCAATTAGTGGCCCATCAGATGGCGCCTTCCTTGGGGGCTGCGCCATCCCTGGTCTTTATATGGAGCTTGTGCTCCTCCTTTGAGATTATGCAATATTGAATTCCAAACTTCCCTCTCAACTTTCTTCTTCCTTCCTCCATCGCTGATTCCAGTTCTTGTGATCCTGCCGGATCACACATTGGTATCAGAGCACTCGATCCACGGGTACTCATGCCTCCTCGCAAACAGCCTAACATGGCCCCCGAGATTCCACCAGAACCAGAGGTCGCCAAGGAGACTCAAAGTCCTAAGGTTGAAGCCGATCGTACTCAGACAGCTATGTTGTCCCTTCTGGCCTCGATCAAGGACGAACTTCGGGAGATGCGGCTCGAGCGGGCTACACAACAGCCCCCTAAATTGACAGGAAGGATCCCAGGCGCTGAAGGGTTCATTACTTGGCCAGGCCAGAGGTCCGTCCCTTCCTTATGGGATTCAACTGGGATCCGTCAACCTCAACGCGGAAGGTGGACGCCATGGCCCAAAGATGCGAGGTATACCAGGTGTTCGGGAAAATGCCACAATGACCAACCGCACTCGCAATCTGCAGGATGAGATGGAGGATGTGTGGGACGAAGATTCATAAAAAATCCTCTTATTCCTTTAATGCCAAATTGCAGAGATAAATGTATTGAAGATATATTTTAGGAAGAGGCCAACGTACTTGTTGGATGCACAAAATTGAAGAATCCAATCAATCTCATCTTGTAAATGTGAAACTCGATGAGTAATATGACACTTGTGAAGAAAGCTTGCCCAAATAGATTTGCTAAAAGGGTATTAAAAAATTATATGATTAACAATTTCTAAATTAGAGCAACAAAAAACATATCTGTTAGGAATCAGTAGGCCTTACTTTTACAAATTATTTATAGCCATGAGACCATTAGACAGGATTAGCCAAGAGACAAAAACTTATCTGTAGATGCATCGTTTAAACCAGACTAAAGACCACCAAACCATATGTGCATGTATTTGTCGAATAAAATTCTAAAAAGCTTTATAAGCTTCCCTGAGGGCTTAAGCCAATGAATAGAATCTTCGTCTTGAGTGAGAATTGACATGTGAGTATCGAAAAATTCTAAGACCTCTCTGGTGCGAGTAGTGGCTGCAACAAAATTTCAATGCCCCTCAGAGATTGAATCAGCAATAGTACTATGAATATTACCTCCAAAAATGACCATATTTCTATGACCAAATCAGGTAATGAGAGGTCGGTTGTCCGCCCATTACTGCAAGTTCAACCCTCGCATATTTGCATGGACCAGAAATGTGACTAGTTTTCATTTGTAATTTTGATGACCATAGATGTGCATTAAAAAAAATGGTGCAGCTTGGCTAATTTTAATTCTTGCAGCAGTTATTTAGGGTGCACAACACTGGTATTAGAGCAATCGACTCCTGGCTTCCGACGCTATGGCTCGAAAGAAGGCTACGAACATTACGGAGGGTCCCTCGAACCAGTCTGATGAGGAGGTGCCAACTGGTCAGGCCCAGGCCGCCCCCTCTACAGCCATGGATCCGGCCTTGCTCAAGGCCCTGGCAGACATCTCGACAACCATGCAGTCCATGCAGCGGACCATGCTAGAGCACATGACAGTCCCGACACCACCGCCGACAGTTGGGAGGGATCACCAGCAGACCACCTGCCAGCAAGGATCTTCCTCCGCGGTTGCACAGGGTTCTCCTCTGCAGACTCCTTCCTTCCCAGAGTACTCGTCTGCTCATCTGCACGGGCCTCCTCTACAGCACTCAGCGCTGCAAGGCCAGTCCTTTGCTGCAGCGCAGCGTGCTCCTCATCAGCAAGATCGTGCCTTTCCTACCTCAGGGCCGCTGGGCTCTTTTGATCCGACCAATGTCTTGCTGCCGGGGGCAGCTGGCATCCATTTTCGTGCTTTTCCCCATTAGACCGCCAGGCCTCACCAAGCACGGATGGATGTGCCACCCTATGGGCCAGCCTTGGAGGAATGACATACCATGGCTCCACGGACTTTGCGATAGGTAATCCATATGCCTCGCTTCATGATGCCTCCGGCCAGCTGTCGACTGAACCGCGCTTAGCCCGACTACAATTTCCTAAATATAGTGGAGAGGATAACCTTATTGATTGGATTTATCAAGCTAATGTGTAAACAAACAATGAGATAATTGACGTGCAAATGACGAGGAGGCGAAGAGGGAATGCCTTGCTTCCGTAGCGTTAGGGTTGGCAAAGGATCAACGCGAGGAGGTTTGAAGGAGGGCCATGGAATGTCGTATTGGATATTGGTAAAATATCGGTCGGCCAAAGAGACGAAATAGCGGAGATATATCGGAGATATTGTGTAAAAAAATATCGGTCGTTAAAAACTAGTTTTTATCATATATTTTCACAATCTAACTTTTAAAATGAGTTATACTAATTTAAACAAAGAATACATTTCAAAATATGCATATTAGGATAGAAAACAAACATGAAAGTTTTTTTTTTCAAAAAAAAAAAATTTGAATTTTTTTTTTTAAAATATTTTTTAATTCAAAAAATACCGATATATCGGTCCAAAACCGAATCGCCGATATATGGAAAAATTTGAAAAAACGAGATTGAGTGGTATCGGTGTATCGGTTTGTGTCCGATACCGATATATCGGCGATATCGGCGAGACGATTTTCCATGAGGAGGACGTACTTGAAGGTGAAGGTGGTAGAGGAAGAGAAGTGAACGGAGGCGTAGAGCATGGAATGCCAGCTCGCCGATATATCGGTATCGGACACAAACCGATACTCCGATACCATTAAGTATCGTTTTTTCCATTTTTTCCAAATATCGCCGATATATCGGTTTCGGACCGATATATCGGCCTTTTTTGAAAAAAAAAATATTTTTTAAAAAAAAAAAAATTTTGAAAATTTTTTTTTTTTTTTTTTTGGGAAAAAAAACTTTCATGTTTGTTTTCTATCCTTTTATGCATATTTTGAAATCTATTCTTTGTTTAAATTAGTATAACTCATTTTAGAAGTTAGATTTTGAAAATATATGATAAAAACTAGTTTTTGACTACCGATATTTTTTTACGCAATATCTCCGATATATCTCCGATATATCTCCGATATTTCGTCTCTTAGGCCGACCGATATTTTACCGATATCCGATACGACATTCCATGGCGTAGAGAGGACACAGTAGTTTGGGGTCGCTTGGTGATTAGGGTGAGGCGTGGCCGTTTAGGACGAGAGGAGGCAATTAGGCCCATTTCCAGCGTTAGTATGTTTTTGAACGAAATAAGGGTAAATGAGTTATTTAGAGGCATGTACCCCGGGTCAATAGACTCAATACTGCTAATGGAGTTGTGGGGGGTTAATTTTGTGTTTACGGTCTACTTGAGGGCCAATTTGGTAAAGCCTCCTCGTTCCAAGTCCCAACGATCGAACCTGCTGCTTGCCGTTCGTTTCGCTTCCCTCTCCGGACGTGCTGAAACGAGATCCCATCCGTACACACCGTCTCTTCAACCATCCTCCCCCGCCGGATAGATGGCGCGGCGCGCCGCTCACCTGAGTGAGCGCGGCTGCATCGCCTGCGACGAGCTCGCCGAGCTCGGCGCCGGGAGGGAGGGCTGGCTATCCGCTACGGAGGTCCTCGCCGCCCTCGACACCGGCACCCTCGCCCTGGCCAATCGTTCCCTTGTCCTCCTCCTACCCTTGGACGGCGCCTCCCCTGTCGTCAAGATCCGCCCCTTGGAGGGCGAGATATCAGCCGTCGAGTGGTTCGTATTCGACGATCTCCGAGCCCTGGCCGTTGGGACGTCCAGTGGATACCTCCTCATCTACTCTCTCCATGCCCAGCTCATCCACAAGCAGGTGAAGATAAAAAATTCGAGACCCAGATGCTCTGAATTTGAAATTGCTTGATATCATTTTCTGTTTGTTGATTGTTATCGGTTGGTGGATCAGAGAATACATTTCTAGTGGTGGCTTCAATTGCAAATTGTAGTTGGGGCGTGTTTGGCTGCTTCTTTGAAGTATGGGGGAAGCGGCTATCCCTTTTAATTAAATGTGACGATCACACTGTATTCTTACTTTCTGCGTTGGGGAGTTGCGCTTTGTGCTGCAAAGAGGCAGTCAAACGTGCCCTTATTTTCGTGCCTGTTTGTGTTTAATTGATTGGATCAAATGTAGAAGGTGTACTATATCTTTGTTTGTACTTAACTGTTATGCTGTAGACTAAGAGTGGCTCGAGAAATTAAACTCATTCATTCTATGGTTAAGAGCCCATGAAATGCAATGCGGTACTCCCTCCATCATATATTAAGTGATCCATTTGCTTTATTAAATCATTTAGTTTTAGTTCATTTTAAGGCGTGTTTGGCTGCTGATTTGCGATATGGGCGAAGCGGCTTTGCCGTCATAGCATGTGACCATCACACTGTATTCTCACTTTCTGCATCAGAAAGTCGCACTTTGTACGTCAAAGAGGCTGCCAAACATGCCCTTATTCTCATGCCTGTTTGTGTTAATTGATTGGATCAAATGCCAAAGGTGTATTATAACTTTGTTAGTACTCAACTGTTATGGCGCAGACTACAAGTGGCTCCGAAAAAATTGAACTTATTCATTCTATGGTTAAGTGCACTGCATTACTCCTTCCATCATATGTTAAGTGTCCCATTAGTTTATTAAAATGACTTACTTTTAGTTCATCTTGAGAATCGTAATTGGATATTTAACACCAGATGGTTTTCTGGCACTTAATGTTTGTAGACAAACTGCTTATGGATTTTTAAATATAATGTAACCGAGAAACAAAGACAAGAGATGAGAAGGTAAATAAATTCATAATGTGACACAGTTTACATAAGATTTACTTTCATAATAAGTAATACACTAAACAACTAAGAAAAAGACTTCTTCTTTTGATTAATTGCTTATAAGAAAAATGTACATGATCTGAATCATGAGGAGAGGTGGAAAAATGGAATGGAGAAAAAAGATTAATATGGCATAAGCTGTACTGGTAGCACATATTTTCTTGTCATTGTCTTTACTGGGATAACCATATATTAGTAGTAGCAAATTGATTTTCCTCTAAGATGGTGGTTGATTGACATTTAACTTTTACTTGAGGTTCTGGGAAAGGCCTGAACTTTCTTGTTCATGCTTTTGAAAGGAAACTATGGAGAATGATGATCGTGATTGTAGGCAAAAGAAGTTACATGTAATTGTGGACTTCCTTCATTTGCAGATGATTCATCCTGGATGCATATTAAGACTTAAAGCGTATGGAATGAAGAACGGTTTTCTAGAAGACACATCTTCAGAAGAGGTCTGCATTGTCATGCCTGGTGTGATTGCACGGATTGAAGGATCAGACGTTAAGGTAATTACTTATTACATCTTTTCAATGGAGATGATTGGGTCATACTTACTAGAAAATTTTCTTGTTTTGGTAAAGTTTTAAATGATTTAAACTGTCAATATTCTAAGGATACATATATTATTTTACTGAATTATTTTGATCAATTTGGTAGTCGAGTTGAAATGATGTCCATGAGTTTTGAGCTTTTAATAATAGTCTTTGTATCACAATTAGAGGATTTTGCAAATTCTAAGGAATCACATCGAATGCTAAATTCTATGGGCAGTTGAGCTAAAATGACATCCCATGATGTTCAATTTTGCAATTTAGTTTTCACCCAATGTGCTCAGGAGCTCTAAACGCTAACACTTTGATGCTTTCGACCTGCAGAGCTTGCTTCAGAGATGGTTACAAGAGTCACAATCTCTTTACTGGGGAAAGAGCTCTGAAGAGAAAGTACTTGAAGAGACTGGAAATTCTTATGGAAGACTGCAATATCAACTGTGGAATGTTGGCAAGTACGGACCTTGTGTTGATGCAGCAATTTCTGGAATTATGCCTCCGCCTCTGATGGAGCTGCAGGTATAAAATGATATCTCATGGATGAGTTGTTTTTTGTTTATGTTTTGTGCAGTATGAATGAATCATTTTACCAAGATTAGCCTCTATGTTGTATTATACAGTCTAAGAATGTCCTGGAATCTTTATGTCAAAGTAGTTCTATCGATTCGTGTATACCTCTGACCAATGAAGGGGCATTACAATATGAGTGAATTTTATTGGACTTTTATGTTCCTCTTTCGTGTTTTTTTCTGTTTTTTTCCTTGAGGGAGCAAACTCAGCCATGTAACATTGGACCCATATTTTTCCACATCCAGACGAGCTTCATTGGATGGAGGGATTTTTGGTTAGATGCTGTTGACCATGCATAATGGACTATAATTTTTTTTTTGCAAGGTGTTGACTGCAAATTCTTCTTCTATATATTAAAACTGATTAATGCATGTACGGATCAGTTTAAGGATTCATACTCTACGATGAAGCTAGATCATGTCATGTTGCTATCTTGGTTTAAGTTTGTTGAGCTACTGATCATCTTCCTAGTGTTATATTTTGCCTAATCAAAATAATTCTTTTCTTTATTTTTTATTGACCAGTTATTTTTGTTTATATTTTCCATTCTTTTCTTCATCTCTCAACTGCAATGTCAACTGTAGTATTCTTGTACTCCTTATATTGTCTTTCCTTATCTAGGATAATGTAGAGGCACTTTTTTTGGGACAAAAGAACGCATCTTATTTTGTTATTGAAGTATTGGCACACTGCAATCCTTTTGTCCGGATGATTTATTGATTATTATCATATATTTGAACTCAGAAGTATGAGACTTAAGACATTAATGTAGGCATGCCTTGTGAGTGAAAAAGTTCTATTTTTTTATGTCTGTGAAGTATTTCTAGATGACTTGATGATACCATGCAAGTACAAATAATTTAACAATGGAACTGCCGACTCATGGATCACAAAAGCAAAAGCTAGTGCTTGACTTTTTTATGTTTAGGTATGAGTGAGGTAGTCGTTATTATTGCATTTCTTTCATGGTCCAATCATTTCTGATGATTGCCAGAATAACATACCAGATCTGATTGAAGATATTGGCTGATGCTGGGTGATTAAGCAATAGCTGCAATTTTTATAGTGAAATGTCATTTTATGACCATTGTGGTTGGAAACTGATTTTATCCATCTTAAATGTGCTTCGTCTTGTCTGCTTGATACCCTAGTGGAAACTTTCTGAAAGTTTTCTGGTATTTGAATTCAGCTGCTTTTATTCTTGAGCAGTCAACTCAGCGCTACTATTCTGCAGTTGCTATTGGAGCAGATGCTGTAATTTCAGCTTTCAGGTGATGATTAGATTAGTTAGTGTCAAATAGCAGGTTTTTACTATTTCATTTGCTATAGACATAGATATACATATATATTACTAAAATTACTGCATTTTTAAATTCTTCAGATTATTGAATCTCAGTTTAACTGCACAGGTTGTCAGTGGACAGAAACCGGTCTTTAGTTGGAGCTATACTGTCCAAGGTTGTGCCAGCAACTTTTTCCACTATAGCTTCCTTCTCCAAAATGATATGGCCGAGCAACCAGTCTTCACCCAAAAAAGCAGAAACTTCTCAGTCCTTTGCCAAAGGTCAGTATCTGAATTCTAGCATTGAACTGTTTCTATCATAGTCATTCAAGGCTGGTGTGTACATCTATCTTTACCTAAATTCAGGCTACGGTTTTGTTTGAGTGTCTGAATCACCCTATCCCTATCTTTTTCTACCATTCTCCACCTCTCAATTTTCACCTAGATCCCTATGCTCCCATCCTTTCCTTCCCCTGCAGAATATTGTCCTGCATCACGTGGCTATCTGGTGGCTATGGAGCTGATGCTATCTCTTATTTGCAGCCCAACTGGCCATGTCTCTCGAGAAGCCATCCTTGACAAGCAGTGGGTAGGGTGAAATAGGTTTGACAGGAGCGCGATGGGATGTTTTGCCCCTACCTGCTATGGCGCGATGGGTTGTCTAGTTACTCATCGCTTAGATTAGATGAATAATGGAGGTTATAACATATCATGGGTCCATAAGGCTAGAATCCCTATGAGGGATTCCACCACCCCCTTTGAGGTTAGGTAGTGATAAAAGTTCGTCTATATTTCTCTTTTCCTTTTAAATCCTCCTCTTTCCATATCTCCTTCTTCTCTCTATCTGCATTCCAGCTGTTTGACAGAATTGTTCCACCAATCTTGCTCCAATTTTTCCCTACTCAATGCCCCCGCATTCATTTCCTTTACCCTTCACGAACTTGTCAGGTGATTTTAAGCTCCACTAATTCAAATTACCGTGTTTTAAGTCTTTAAGTCTTTATATGTCATTGACAATAAAGAACTATCTTTGTTAGTAAATGATGTCATTCACATTAAGTTACAGTGTGGCATATATGTAAATCTTTGTTGCAGTCTGACTAATTTGTGAACGCTGTTATTATGCAGCATCTCCATTGACTTGTTTGAAAGATCATCCAAGGAAAGGAGAAAAGCTCACCCTGTCCCCAGGTGGTTCATTGGCTGCAATTACTGACTCACTTGGTCGTATACTACTGTTAGATACACAAGCACTTGTTGTTGTGCGATTGTGGAAGGTCATTTTCTATCATACATATAACTTAGATAATTTTGTAAATTTGTCTTCATGATTGAAATGTTAATTTTTTGACCTCGTGGAGAAAATGACTACATAACCAGTAAATTGATCGGAGTTGTTTCCTGCAGGGATACCGTGATGCATCATGTCTCTTCATGGAGATGTTAGTGGGAAAAGATGATGCATCCACATCAAGTTCTGCTCGCTATGAACAATCCAAGAATGACTACTGTCTTTGTCTTGCTATTCATGCCCCACGTAAAGGGATAGTTGAGGTATTTACCTTCTTTCTATATTTCATTGTTCCTACCTTGGCAAGTCTAGTATTGGGTGTGGTCCAATTTTTCCCTTCTGATAAACATGGTAGTTTTTTAATTTTTATCCGAAGTTCCATTCTCAACTATATAGAAATGTGAAGATGTCGAAAGACCGGTTTATAAACTCTTAAAAGTGCAACGAAATCTGATTAACTAGGAAAGGGAGACTGTGTTTATAGTAGTTAGATTTTTGGCAAAAATTTAATGAATTTTTATGTGGTATACGTGTTGATCTTATAAGAATGAAACTACCACTGAAGTTTTGAACTTGCTCCATTTCATATGATATACTGGACTGATGCAGATTTGGAAAATGCGAATTGGTCCACGGCTGCTCACTGTTCAGTGCCCAAAGGGCAGTAGGATCCTTCAAACTGCTTATAGGTTTGGTTCTTCCTCATCAGCGTCATTGTCAACTTATATTCCCTTGGAAGTTTTTCTTTTAAATGGTGACTCTGGACAGATTTCAGTTTTAAATCGATCTCCCATCTAACAAATATTGACTTTTAAAGTTGTTGATCAAACAAAGCATCAGCCTGCTTATTGTCATGGGAATTTCCATGTTTCAATACCCAACCTCTGTTCCAAGGTGCGATAAGAGCTTTGTTATAAGTAAATGAATAAACTTTCACATTTCTTCTGTGAGGGTCTATAAATATTAGTGTTATGTGAGCTAGGTTAGTATGAATGCCAACGAAGTTGGGCATTTGACTAGGAGTCGTCTCGTGCATTCTCAAATTATATATTTTGGAAAACTTGTCTGTTGATTAAATATCCTTTGATTTTCTTGTTGGTACAAGGTTAAAACACAAATGATCATTAACGTTTCTCTCGCGCCTCATTCATTTTATTTAAGGTCCATGAAAATTGTTATAAGGTTTATATGAGTTAACTAATCTTATTTATCTTTAGCCCTTGCTAGAACTGCCTTTGTAGAAAAACACTATTCGAAGATTGCTTGCTGTATCTATTATAAATGGGAGGATATGGTGAGATGATCAACTGGGAAGTTAGAAAAATGGTTGATTAAAAGACTTGTGTCTGTCCAGCCATATCGAGCTTGGTGTGTTGCTGACAGAGTGGATGGAGCTTGGGAATTGAATTTGGTGGGACTGAATTCAACCTGACCTCCAATCACTCGACCACTTCACCTTCCCTTATTATTTGGCCTTTAACTATAAGTAGATCAATATGTCATACATGCTTATAGTAGAAGAATTTATGGTCCGCCACCAGGCGAGTCGACCAGGATATTCTCTGTTAATACGAGCTGTCGATAATCAGGATGCATGGTTATACATTGGATGGAGGGAGTAATGTTTTAGTGGCACCGGATTGCAATTTCTTGGGCGTTGAAGCAGGAAGCATGGCCGTGAAGACGATCATAGGGAGCAAATTGGAGACAGAAGATCTAGGGATGCTGAATGGAACCACATTTATGGAGCAAATATTACATGGGGATGGCTGATTTGCCACCCCACGTTTTACCTAGCCCATAGGATTTCCCACCCCAACGTTGAATGAAATATATAGGCCCCTCACACTGTCACTCCATTCTGGTCTTCTCAAACTTGTGGCTTCAAATGCCATTGGCACTCGCCATCACCATCGGTCTGAAACAAACCGTGTGCCTCGTGGTCGCTGAGAACCATCATTGCCAATACACTATTGCCACCTGCTATCGCCTAAGACTCTGTAGCTTAAAACCGTCGCCATATCCACCAAGCACGAGTACAAAATGGAGAAATTCAAAGTTGGGTTTTTTCTTGGTGAAGGCGTGGCCGGCCCCCTTTATAGTGTTCACTATTTGATGGTGGGCGGCAGCCATGAGAATACATCTAGGAACTATGTCGTTTCCAGGCACATTGTGGCCATGGCGGCCACTACAATTTTTCCAGGGACAATGCTGATTCACTTGAGCAGCACACATTGGAAGAGAGGACTCATAGAGAAGGATGTCTAAGTCCAGCGACAGCGAGGTTGCAAGTGGAAACTCCGGCAAGATAGGGTTACTCAAACATGGATAAAGAAGCTCAAGGAGGAGAGAGGAAGAAGAGAAGGAAAATCAGGAGCATGACTTTTTAGCATGGCGATCGTGACTATAGTCATGGACTGCAGCGTGGTTGTTGAGGGTGGCCAATGACTCCGGGGAGGAATATTTCAGCATGAAAGAGGTTGGCATGTAGAGTATAGGGGGAGAAAAAAGGGAGATAAAACAAACCTACTTTTAAGTACTCCCTCTGTTCGGAAATATTATTAACATTTGGTTTTCAAAATGAACTGATTTTAGTTTATTTTGAAAACCATATGTTATAATAATTCTGGACAGAGGGAGTAGATGACATCAGGAATTTGGGGTGAGCTTTCTAAAACAAGGGGTGGCAAATCAGTCATCTATTATATGCAGGCAGGCTCCTCCGCTCAACATTTAATTTGCAACTCCATTTGGAGTCTGCAAATAACCTATTTGATGTTTCAGCCAAAAAAAGACCTATTTGAAGTGTTGTTTATTTGCCTTTTTGAACATTAAAGTTGGATGGATGTATTCCTTAAATCTGCAATTAATTGCATTTGCTTGCTAAGTGAAATTTTATTAAGCACCCAAAAAAGGGGAAAGACTTAATTACTCTTTTTTGGCAACATCTATCTTTTTTCATCGTGTAACATGCCCATTACCTATCAAAAGGAAAAAAGCGCTTCCTTAGAGAAAACTGAGCGCTTGGGTCATCATTCCCATCATAATACTATGGGTGCGTTTGGGAGGCAGATTTTATGTAGAAAAAACCGTTTTTTAGGTAGATAAAGAGGTTTTTTTGCAAAATCACGTATGGAAGGACGATTTTGAAATAAAGTGATTTTCATATGACAAAAGTGGCTTTTACTCAAAAATTGGTGCTAAAGCCGCTTTTTAGAAAATCACTTTTTGAGAAGATTTTCTAAAAAAACGGCTTTTGTGTGTCAGGATTATCCCTGAGCGTGTAAAAATGACGGCATTTATCCTCTTAAATTCTAAAATTTCTCTGCTTCTGTCCTACCTCGTTTACCTCATCATTTCTAGTGTTTTTTTGCTCTGCCGCCGATAGCTTATCCCCTTCGCTCTGCACTAACCTTGTCCCCTTCGCTTTGCCGCCGCTCATCCCCTTAGCTCTGCCATCGTCGCCTCCGACTGGACAGCTGCCTTGATCGCCGCCGACTCAACGTTGTCTCTGATCGGACATCACCTCTTTCGATTTCTACGCCGTCGTCGCCTCTGACTGGTCAGCAGTCGACTCGACGCCGTCTCCGATCGGACATCCTCAATTTTGGGCATTTTGTTCATCATTATAAGAAAGAGCACTAAAAATGAGGAAAAAAGAAAAAAGAATGGGTCAAAACGGATAAAAAATGAGTAAAAAACGCATCGTTGAAGTTTGACCCATTAAAAAAGTTATTGTGTAATTGATTACACGATAACCAATGCTATCGTGTAATTGATTATACCAACACACGATAACTAGGCAATCGTGCGTTGGATTACACGATAGGCTATCATGCGTTGGATTACACGATAGCTCGGCTATCGTGGAATCAATTACACAATAGTACACTGTATCGTGTAATCTTCCATTAAAATGAAACAAACTTCAACAATTCATCTCTTATTTTTAGTCCGTTTTCGGCTATTTTTTTTGTTCTTCCTTTTTTTTATGCTCTTTCTCAAAAAATAATGAAGAACAAAATTTTTTTTGCCGAAAATGGACTAAAATGAGGGAGATATGGATTGTCGAAGTTTCTCCCATTAAGGGTAAAAGCGTCACAAAAGCTATTTAGTTTTTTTTTTTAAATCTGCCCATCCAAACAAGCTTTAGGGGATGACTTTTGAGAAAAGTGCTTTGGGAGTACGCATTACCATATGGGTCATCATTTAGCTTTTCGTTAAAAAAAACGATTTTATTAAAAAGCTGCTTTTTAAAAAAGTAAAAGCGGTTGCCAAACGTACCCTATGTTACTGCGAAAAATCAAAACATATATACTCTCTGTTTTAGGTTCCCAAACGGCTACACATCAGGTACAACTTGAAAAACTCTCCTACCTGCTGGGGCCAAACTTGAAAGATAATATAGCTTGCATTGAATTTGTAACAATCCAAGTGCAGAGATTTGCGGAAATAGTCATTCCAAAATGGCCATTGAGATGGTGGGCATGGAAATCGGGTTTCTTGCTCATATTCCTCCCAATAAAAGATATACTTCTCGTAGTTGGGTCTTTCCAAAGGTTCTTCTTATGTTTCACTAGGGGTCATGCTGCTGTGGAATCTCCACTTACAGCCAATTTTAGTGTCTGAAGAGCCAGCTCAATTAGAAACACCACATTCTTCTAGGCATACAATTGGAAACTGCAGACTAGGACTGAAACCATTAGGTGGATAGGTTAGCACTTAAGCCAGCTTTTAATAACAGAATTTTTGTCGATTTATGGGTTTTTAGTTTATATAAGAATTTCTCGAACTTGAGTTCATATGTTTAATTAATCAAAGTACTTTTGGTCTTATTTACCACCAACAGAGGAGATAGTCTGGTGAATAGTATATAAACAAGAGCCCGGAAAACATGGCATGTGAGACTGTGTTCTTCTCTAAATCTCTCTCATTGTGTGGATCGCATCAAGTGCCTTTGTTCACGGCGTCTCTTATGCCGATAACCTTCAAATTTATTTCAATTGGATCAATCTCTCCAACACCTTAGCTAAGTGACCCAAGCAAGGAACTCATCACCTTCTTGGAATCTTGTTTCAGCCTCACTTCCCCATGCTGTTGAAACTTGGCCCAATTCCTCTCTGTTGTTTATTTTCAAATGGTTCTTATGTTTGCTTCTTTAGTTGAAGATTCAAGAACTGCAATAGTTGCTTCATGGTAAATTGTAGTTCTTTATCATTAGAATTCATTTTACCATCTACTAGGTTGTGGAAGGACAAGCCTATCTTTTAAGATTCCATTTTGCCTAATATATAGTGGCTTCCTTCGAACAAAGAAATAATCATTTTGGAGGGACGGCAGCCACATTAGCCCAAAACATATAGCTTTTGGAGTAGATGATATCTCTTTAGCCCCAAAACTGATGATCCCACCTGTCTTCCTTTAACGGTTTTTACTTTTTAGTCTCGACAACGATGAAGATATACATGATCATTGATAAAGAGTACCTATATCCTGTTAGCCGATCTCACATCTATTGTCCGTATCAGCCAAATATATGTAAGTATTGGATGGCTCTTTTAATCTATATGTATGGAAAACACTTCTGGTTTTGTATGAATGTGTCTAAAGATACAGATACATATACTCGTACTGCTAATCAATCTACTGTTAGTTTTTTTCATGTCACTTCAATTTTTTTCCAAGTCCGAAAACAGCTTGCACCGTACATAATATGGAGCCCTAGTTTGGTGAGAAATTGGGGCCCTGCATCAACTTCATTATTGGAGCATGTCTCACAAGTTGTAAATATTGAAATTTCTAAGTTGTACACTCTGAATATTCGCAGGATGGGGAATGCGTCAAATAGTTTTACAATTGTGAATATCTCCTTTGAAACTAAAGCATTTCGAATTGACCAGAAAGAAAAAAACCCTCTAACTAGCTGGTATTAAAAATCCAAGAATTCTTCCCTGGATGTCTATCTACTTCTAGCAACTACGATCTGTGATCCAATACTAAAAGAGAAGAGGACGTCGCCATCCATGAAAAAATAATAAAACATCCCCAACTCAATTCCTTGAAAGATTCTTCCGCCATGGCCATGCAATAATCTAATCCAATGTCAACTCCCATGCAGGCGACCGGACAAACTTCATACGTTATTTTAAGTATGTCTTGGGCCTCCAATTTTTCTAACGCACGAGACCCAATTTTTCCTTATCTCTCACCAAGTCTTGGAATATTTTACTCCTCCGAATATTTGTCCTCTTTGGTCTTGGAATCTGAAAGGGTTGAAGAGTGTCTGTTGTATATGCAGTTGAATATATACGTAGAGTGTTCACATACTCCAACGTGTCTTTAGCCTGTCACCAAATCCTTAAAAACGATTCCCTTTCTTTGACCTTTTCTTCTCCCAAGGATTTGAATATGGAGAAAAACCGTTTTCACCATATGAAAAGACAACACACTCACATTCCATGCAGCATTCTCTACTCTATCAAAAAGCATTGGAAAGTAAAAACTTGGATTATTGGTGTGTGAGGACAGCATCATGGGATCAGTTGCCGAAGCAAAGCCTACATTTGCTTCCAACAACTCTTTCCATTTTATTTAATTTTTATCTGTAGCTCATACTTAGCCTAAGTAGGTTGTATCTTGTGATTGAACTTGTATTTTATGAAGGAAGTTCATCTGTTTGTACTTTTATAGCACAAAGCTGTCTCTTAACATGTAGTGTCAGGTCTTGCTATCTTCTGTATGAAACTTTTAGAGCTTTCTTTACTTTGGCAGTCAGAGCAAAAAGAATAATGACACAAGTGAAATTGAGGTCACAGATCTAGTCCATATTCCAATTTTAATATAGTCTGAGTGCCAAGTGGTGACGAATATATGATGGAAGAGATAAGTGGTAGTCACATAATACTGCATCAAATCCTTTGTGGAGAAAGAAGAGAGACATACATGCACATACTTTAAACATAGTACAAAGAGACAGCTATCAGTTTTAAAGGCTGTTTCATTTGTGGTATGTATCAGGTCCCTCTCAAGAAAGTCTACTAGGTAGATGTGAATGGATTAGAATATCCACATGGAAGACGTTGGATATAGTGGAATAAAAGCACTTCAAATGCAAAAAATGATCAATATTGCTAGGGGCTCATCTTACAATACTAATGAAGTCAGCAAGTCCATACACTATTTTGTTATTGCTGTCCCAAAAAATCATTCTAATTTACTCTTGGACGCAAGAGATCTAAACAATATATTTGTATACTAATGATTTTCACCCAGATATAAAAGCAATGTCTGCCTTGCCTTTTGGGCAGAATTTCTGAATTATTGCCAAAGTTTCAATATATTTAGTGTTATAATAACATGAAGTATATATGTTGCTAATCCGCATCCTAACAGGATCTCAACAAGCACAGAAATCTCATGTGAAACAAAGGGGCAAAAGAGATCTCCTGTGAGGAAAATGGCAAAAGCTCGCACAATTAGGAAACGGATTATTAATGTGTTTACTTAATATTATGTTGACAGTAAATATCATTCATACCCGCAGAGTATCAAAGCACACCATTTACTGTTAAGTCAATTTTATTATCTTGCCAGGTTTGAGACTACCAAATCCTGGGTATGTAACATTAACCAGTTTCTAAAAGCAATTTGCCATCTGCTTAATTGTTTTAGTGGAATTTGAATTCACTTGAGTGATCCGAAGAAGACTTCGCATAGTTGAATGGTAGGTTTAGGTAAGCTCCAGGCTCCAGGACAGATTGCTTGCACAACCATGTGTTTTTTTTCTCATTTTGCAGCATAGGTTTGACGGATGTCTGTGGCCCTTTTTACCTATTCGCTTGTCCAGTATAAAACAGGGAAAAGACAACGGCTCAAATAAGAATGGAAGGCTTGGTCAATAAAAGTTGCATAAATCCACATTGACTAATTATATGACTCAGAATTAGTATAAGCTAGGCCCCTAATTAAGTTAGTTTAAATTTTATTTGGATGAGAAAGGTCGCCTGTATCCTTTTAACAGGCTATGGAACTACAGGTTATCTAACTTAAAAGTCAATGATCAATGATCACAGAATTCCAATGGTTGAGAGAGAGAGAGAGAGAGCAGGTACAAAGAACAGTTGCAAGGTTGAACTTAGCAAGCAAGAGAGACAGAGGACAGATTAGATTGATCTAAAGAACTAAGGAAGACACAGAGGGAGAAACAACAGTTGCAAGGTTGAACTTAGCAGGAGGGACAGAAGACAGATTAGATTGATCTAATCAGTTCTAGAGTCCAGTTGGTTTCCATTGTTGACTATTTTGGTCTGATGGGTTTGGAAATTCATGGCCTTATTTATTCAATAACTAGATTTCAGCTAGACATTTGGCCAACTGAGCACACCCCACTTACAGAAAGTAACTTTCAAGTATTTGTAATTACAGCCCCTCAGGGGCCGTTTGAGAGCCATTTGATGATTTTAGGGAAGGCAATTTTTTTTCATCTTCCTTTCCCCAAATTAAATGAAAATGATAGTTTGTTTGGAGAGACCTATTTTTTGCATTTTTCCCTTAGATCATTTAGGATGTAAAGGGCTAATTGGGAGGTTCATTTAGAAACCCATTTAAGGGTACTCAAGATCTATTTCACCTGATTGACAAGTATAACTATTGCTGAATTTACTGTATAATTATTAGTATCTCATGTAACTATTGCTGAATTTATTATAATTATTAATATCTCATGTAACTCTCTTCTTCTTCTTCCTGTTTGAATTTCAATAAAATTTTCACTTATCCATCAAACAAAAAAATTATCCCCTAAAGGAAGAATTAGGTTAAGGCGTACATTTTGATGCAACACATCTTTACATTGTTCTTCGCTGATTTGTAAGGTAATAAGCCATATCTTTGATTAGTCTTAGTAATTCGTAATTTGAGGAGAATATCATGTTCCTAGAGCCACAAACGAGGTTGTTCATCACATTGCTAGGCTTGAGTAGTTGTAGTAAGCTTTCAATGGCTTGGAGCAGTAATGAGTTCTCTTGTTTTAAACTTTTCTCTATTGCATGATGCTACTCCCTAGTGGAGGTTTCTGGCTTTCTGCAACCCATTGAGGAGATATTAATAAGATGATTTCTTAATAAAAAAATCAAAGAAATTATTTAATTCTATTATGCTGGGAACATTCACAGCTAAAATGTTCTAAAGAAAAACCACAGCCAAACAGAAAATACCTATTGGGAATGAAATGTTGTGTGGGATCTATGCAAGGTACAATTAATGAAACTGATGGGAATAAATGTAAAAATGAGTAACATCAGCAGTATTAGGGACCAAAGGCAAAAGATGAGAAGGTGAACATGTAGATACGCCTTGCCTTTTTATCTTTGAAAGCTGTTAGCCCTGTGCATGTGGACGTGAACACACTAAAATATGTTTCACGGAATTGATTTATGTGTATGATCAGAGTGGTCTCCATCAGAGGTCAACCAATAAAGTTAATCACGGATAGAAAGATAGCAAAACACACGTAGACAAGCTGTCAAAGAAGAGATCATAGAGGAGAAAGAGAAAGATGAAAAGAGAGGGAGAGTCATGTACTCACATGACTACCAAAAGTCCAAGAAACCGGTCGTGTTAGTATTTAATTACAAGGGAAGGAGTGGAATTTCTATGCAAGATGCGAGAATTATTTTAAGCTTATTTCTTCTTCAAGGTTTGCTTTGTCCCGTGACCATTTCTCTCCTTAAAAAAACACTGGTGGTTGAGGACTCAACTCTTGTATACCAGTCTATCTACATGTTTCTAATGGTTGATTGATTCTACGGGAAATACTTGAATGTGTGTATATATGTGGTAAAAGATATGCCACAATGTTTACCTGGTGGGGAGCCACTCTGTCAGGCCTTGGAGAGTTGGAATACTTTTTGAAGGCATGAATCATGGTTGGTGAGTTCTAGCAAACAACATGACATGACCGAAATGGATAATTCGAACAAAAATGCAAGGGTAATACACATAAGAATAATCAATAGCTAGACTAATAAAGAAGGAAAAATTGAAAAAGCATCATCTTCTCCTTATGAACGGTGTTTAAATTTGAAAATGCCCATCTTGCTTAGTGAATAGTTCCTACAATTTTTTTTCTTCTAGTTTTGCAAAAAGGATAGCAAATTACAAAAAAAAAATGTTACCCACTTTTTCTAAATGGAATAACTGCCCTTAAGGTTTTCCCTTCCATTTGAGGTTTACTTTATTGTCTTCTTTTTAAAAGAAAAAAATTAGAAGCCTCCATTTCTTTGCCACCTAATGGGGCGTGTGGTATTGATCTGATAGCAGAAATTGAAACCTTTCTTACAGTATGGATGTTTTCGGAGTTTGATGAATTTGAACAATAAGTTCCTTTTCTAGGTGATGATTTTTTCTTCCTATTGATGAAATCTTATTTCTATCATATTCACGTTAATTTGCTTCCGCATTACAGTAATCGAAGTTTGTAACGGAAAAATTGGAGAGAAGCTTGACCAAGAATCGATATTCTCACCTGGATATTTCATCTTGCCACCTTGCTGAGACGAGATTTCTTTTGCAAGATAGAATTCCTTGGATCAAAATTTAGTGAGCTACTTTTTAATATTGAACACATCATGAAGATATCATTGAGCAAGATGCTAATTTCTAAACCTTCTACAGTGCAGTGGACAATTCTTATTCAAAATGCCCAATATACTTTCTAACTAAGACCTAGGACCTGTATGCTGCAACTTTCACACTTCATCACACTCTCGCAAGATCAATCCATCTGCAATTTTGCCACTCTGGTATCTGAACAACATATACCCATCTATAACATTTACTCTCCAAAGAAAGTAAAAGAACTCAAAACACAGAAACAAAGAACTTTACGTCCAAATTTCTTGTACATTCTAGAGTGGCAACTTAATAACTATGGCCAATTATGTACGCACCATTGCTCGATATTCATCTTCAAGATTATTTACATGATGGCTTCTTTCTTCTTTGCTTTGTGCAATTTGTTCATTGCATTGCTTGTCAATTTTCACAATAAGTTCCTCTGGGTGAATTCAAAATTATAAAAATAACTGAGAACCTTTTTTTAATGCCCACTCAAAGTTTAAACATGGCACGCGACCAGGTGGCTGATGGCAGAAGCGGAGGGGCATCAATGGCTTGGGTTTCAAATTTTGAAAGAAGTGCTAAGGAATGATAATTTGATTGCATTGGCGGGATAGTATCATCCAACTGTCAAACTTCGTAATCAGGCAGAGAGAGAATGGAAACTAATAGTGGATAGTTTCAAAATTAGTATTTGGATTCGTAAAAAAAATAGAATTCGGATAGGACATGTTTTTAGCATAAAATTGAATCTACAATTTCATTGTATAGCTTAAGGGGTATTTCCAAATATCATAAAACACAAAACTAAAATTCATGCAGCCATTTGATTTCTAAATATATGCATAATACCTACTTGATCAAATATTTTCTCTAAAATTTATTTATGGTGTCAAGAGTTTTTCAATATAAAATTAAATGCAAGATAGAAGTCACAACAAGGATAAGTAATGCATATAGTAAAAAAATAAGGCAACTACTAGAACTCAAAAACTGCCTTTTAATTATACATTTAGTTTAATGCTTGTTATATGTTTCTATTGGATGTCGTTATGCGATCTACGTTCTATTTCTCGTCTAAACTACTTCAAGCGGAGGACAAGCGGCGGCAGAAAGTTCAACCCCAAACAAAGCTGCTACATCATTTGAAATTTGTCAACAATTGTCTTTTCCAATTAGATTAAACAGTATGTTTCCTATATAACAAGTAAATGATTGAATTAGCCTGACCCACATCTTTAATTGACTTGCTGTTGTTTCTTTCCACATACGTACTCAGATCTACAGGCTTTTTAAAATCAGATTCAGGCAAACAACTATATCATTTAGTTTGTTGTCAGCATTTTCAAATTATGACATCATTTCCTCATCACCAATTAGAAAAAGAGCATTGTAAAAATAGGAAAGAGTTCACATGCGCCACAGCTCATGCATGATGATGCGTTCCATGGCATCTTGAACCATTCGATCAAGATCTAACAAAAAAATATGACTAGTCCCTTTCCTACAAAGAATTTGGCTTAAGTTTATTTCTGTTCTAACCGCAAGTTCTAACGGACCAAAGCCTTAATTGAAGGGGCAGGCAGATGATTCAAATGCTCCTGCACCCTGCATCATAGATAATCCTATCGATGCGCGTGATCTGGGCATCAATATATGTTTTTGTCCAATTTAGAACATCAAAACATGTCAATTACATTATACTTCAGCCATGTAGCTCAAACAAGCGACTATGGGGCTTATGCTTTGGGTGATGGGACAAAATGCAAGCAATTGTGAGTCACAGAGAAGAGAGTCCTGAAAAATATGCCAAGGATGGCGGCGTTAGAGATTCAGAAGGTTTTAACAACGAGGCTGATTCTCTCTGGCCCTGTTACAGAAATGGCCATCCCCAAGAAGCAGGTCCTACGCCCTTCCCTGCAAATTGCAATGTTATTTTAGCCCCAGGTCACACGATTGGGTTAGCCGTCTAGCTCCCGGCTAGCTGGCTGGTTGCTTCTTGTGAGTGTGCACCTTTTTTGTATTTGGGCACAGACTGGGCAGCCCTCTCTCTCTCTCTCTGATTTAATAGTTTGATTTGGTTTCCAAATGAATCAATTTCTTTATTTTGAAACTTCAATCCGAACTATTGATTTTTATAATTAGGGGTGTCTGAGCTGCTAGGACCCGACTAGAAGGGGCAGGGCACAATTCCTGTATCCTGACCAATTTCCATACCAGCATCACATTACACCAAGGAGAATCTGCCACATCATCACGGGAGAGGAAGAAAGGGCTGAGTAGAGGGAGAAATTACAGCTTTGCCTAAGTTTCTAGGATCCCCCCTGCACGTGCCCCTTGGTCTTGTTTGCAGGCCACATAATGCTAGTTAGGAAAATATTTTTCGGCATGTACAAGACTTACTCGTCATATCGACTGAGTAACTCGGAATATAATTTCGGGTGGGTGGTAAATTGAATGCAGGTTTAAACTTAAGACCTCCACTTCATGAAGATGTCCTGGCTATCAAACTAACATTGGACATTTGTCGGTTAAATCCCACCTATTACTGTGGCATGGGGAAGTAAATCATACGAAGCATAGACTTGAGGTGGAAAGCATTTTCTTTCCCATTTCTCTTTTTTATGTATGAGTATTAGGGTAGAATCCACGACCATGGTATATACGAGACCGAGCATAGTTCATAGATGCCTCATATGATCCATAACTACAAAGGTATATTGCACGGTCCTTAGTCATCCATTTTGTATACCCTTAAGATCGTAGTCATGGAGCGTGGTCATGAAATCATTCCCTGAGCAATCTAAATTGTGCATTATGTAAAAAAAAAAATAACCAATGAACTAGTGCATAGTAGTAGGCTCTTGTTTATCATGATGCATTTTCCTTTGCAAGATTATGTATGTATTCCATGTAATAGAATTCAACCTTCCGAATAATTGGTATACAAACTCGGTAAATGGGGATGTTGGTATAATCTTTTGACCATTCAAACTATAGGTTGATTTGCCCTATATCCTACTCCCTCAGTTCCACTTCAATAGTTCGGTTTGGTTTTACAAAATAAACTAATGTTTAACCATTTTGAAAAACCAATTTGGATGAATAGCGTGAGATGGAAGGAGTATATAACTAATCGTTTTTCCATTACATCTTTCTTTCATGTGTGGTAGAAATAATTAATACTCCCTTTGGTCACTTTTAATAGATACCGTTTTTTTTCAAATACAGTAAAGAATTAATTTATTTGAAAAAAACTGTATCTATCAAAAGTGATCGGAGGGAGTAATATAGCAAATACATGAGAATGGGATGGACAACTAATTTAACTAATTAGCATTCTCTAATCAGTTGGATATACACATACAATATGCCACAGTTTCATAAAAATGCTGTATACAACATAAAAAATGAAAAACCAGCTTACGCTAAGCTCAAGATGGCTGTGTTAGGCTTCTAGCTAGCTAGCTGAAGCAAAGGGAAAAAATGTCTGCATCAGCAGTTAGATCTTTCCAACTGTTTGCAAGCCCTATTTATCCCTCCACCATTCTCCTCCTCCTCATTACCTCACCTTTATTTTATATTTTCCCCATAAAAACCAGTCAATGCAAGGAATACTTGTTCATGGCTGCCCCCCTCCTCTCCAAATATTCTAATTAATATTCTCCCGATTTTCTTCCATTCCTCTTGACGTCTCCTTCCTCTCCTCCCTTCTCATCTCTGGAAGCAGCTAGCCCTGGCCTCTGCCTAAGAAGAATTCACTCTTATCTATTATTCTTTAGCTAGGGAAGCTCACCACATATGGGAACCAAAGAGGAAGGAGAGAAGAAAGATGGGAGCAGCAGTAGTAGCAGCATGGCGAGGGAGAAGAGATCTCTGGAGAGCAGCGGCAGCGCGGACAGCGATGATGGGATTAACGGGTCATCGCCGAGGAAGAGACAGGCGCCGTCGTTTGATCTGAATGGCGAGCCAGAGAGTGATGATCAGGAGGATAGCCAGACGGAGGTTGAACCGGAAGAGGGTGGTGGCAGCTCGAGTAATACAAGCACAACGGCAGATGGGGAGGAGAAGACCCCAACGGTGCGGCAATATGTTCGGTCCAAGATGCCGAGGCTGCGATGGACACCGGATCTCCATCACTCCTTTGTTCATGCTGTGGAAAAGCTTGGTGGGCAAGATAGTAAGTCTTGAATTATTTCAAGTGCCAAAAAAAGTGTTAAATAGTTTCAACTTCTCATCCTCTTCTTATGATTCTTCTTTTGATTGTTGGTGTTTTCTTCCTGTTTTCCTATATGAACTTGATTCTCAGCTTTTGGTTTTGGGGATGATGGATGGTTTGATTGGGATTAAGATCTTTCCATTTTGGTGAGCGCAAGAGCATTTTTAACGGCTTTAATCGAATTTTCTTAAACTGGAATTGTTTGGTTGGTGCAGAAGCTACTCCCAAGCTAGTCCTACAGTTGATGAATGTAAGAGGGCTGAGTATTGCCCATGTCAAGAGTCATTTGCAGGTGAGTAAGAGGGAGATCAGTATTTTAGGCTCACTGATGAAGATTAGGGTTCTAATCTTCATCAGTGAGCGCAGTTATCAGTTTTATTGTTTCTTTCCTTTAATTATCATGCACTTGTTCATGAATCAGATGTACAGAAGCAAGAAGCTGGACGATGCGGGGCGAGGTATAATTTATCCATTTCTATGTTTTTATAAACCCTTTCTAACTGATTAATCTAGAAGAAAAAACTGATCACTAAAACCATCTTGATATTCCCAACTCTACTAGTATAATAATTTGAAGCACAAATTACTAAGAATCTGTCTTCATCTTTGCTGATGGAAGAAAGAGAAAGACAACTGATTACTGCTTTACACATCTAGGCCAATTATACAAAAAAGAACACATCTAGGCCTCTTCAAAAAATGGTCCAGCCATGTTTTCTTTGTATCTATTAAATTTTGTTGGAGTGGTTCTCACTTTGTCCATTATGTATTATGTTGTTCCCAACAGAAAGGCAAGTGCATGAAGGAGGTTCAGACATGTTTTACCAAAGAGGCTCTCTTCCTCACTTCAGGCTGGACAGTGCTCAAGCTTTTGCAGCAGGACGGAATGTTCACGAGGCTGATCGTCTTTACAGCCTTTTGCAACGCCCCTTCCCCCAACAACCTTTCGAATTTAGGGCCGGCCATTTAAGGTGCTCAACCAATTCCTTCCCTTCAACGTATATAAGAACTAGATCTCCTCCTCTCAATATAAGCTTCATATGTCTCATATTCTTATAGGCAGCAAGAATGGGCATTCAGCCAATCAAGGAGAAGTTATCAGCCATGCAAAGATCAAGGGCCAGCAAGAGGGTATATCAACGACATGCTCTTCCGAGCTGATGGGAGGCCAGCCGCTACATCACATTTGTTTGATGTTCGTGATGTGATCAACGCCAACGTGCCCTTCAGCCAGCCACGGCTAGCCGAGGAGCGTCGATGGCCGTTGCTGCCGCCAGTGCATGAAATGTTGGGTAACCAATTTGCAAAGGAGAAGATGGGTCCTATGAGTTGTGAATGGATTGGGAGCAGCGCCCATCCATTCTCCACTGTTGGAAACTTAGGTTCAATGCAGGCTAATAGGGTAAACAGTTCGTCTACAAGCAGGCTGTTTCACTCCAGCCAATATGATTCAGTAGTCACCAGTGAGAGTGTTGGACCAGATATTGGACTCAAAACTTGGGCAGAGGTAAACTTCCTATAACCCTAGGAGACCAATCATGATGGAATAAATGCTCTACAACTAGAAATAGCTGTCGCTTCATCGAACATGGGGAGCTCGAATCCGCCGGTGAAGCTTCACTAGGGGAGTCGGCGGTAAAGTTCCACCGACTCCCCTGGTGAAGCTTCACCAGCCATCGATCATCCTAAGTCGATTTGCACAGCGCTCAGTCCATATACACGAATTTACTTGAGCGCAAATGGAAATTTTGTGCGCCATCTATTTGGAGTGATCAACAGCTGGTGAAATTTCGACCTAGCTAGTTACAGGTTAAAATGCTTTTTATAAGAAAAAATTACTCCGCCGGCCGCTTTTAAAAGATATAGTTGGTTTTTTAAATGAACTAATTTTAGAAATCAACTGTGTCTATTAAAAGTGCCTGGAGGGAGTATAAGAGTCTAGTTAGTATGAGCCCAATACATCTGGCAGGGCATGCGTCGGGGGCATTGCTAGTCGGAATTCAATCTGACGACACACGCTAATACATGGGGCAGGTGGGTTTGAATCACCCTCCCACCCTCTACATTACATCACACAATAACTTTTTCCAATTTTTAATGTAAGAAACACAAATTATTTCATTCTAATGAACTTGATTTTGTTTCTGCAGAAACAAAGGCAAGCAACCAACATGGTAGAACCCATCATGGAAAAGGACAATAGTAGCATGGAGAAGATGAGAGCAAATGGAAAGGAATGGTTGCCTAACTTGCAACTTAGCCTTATTACCAATCTGGGGGAGGGTGAGGATAAGGGGAACAGTTTTAGGGAAAAAGTTGTGGACAGTGATCTCTCTCTTTCCTTATCACCTCCCAAATCAGGGCTAGAGGAGCAACCTGTTCAAGAAGAAGGAGAAGGACCGGGAACTGAATTTCAGTTTCTACCAACAAATAGGGGTATTGAGGCCAGGACGAGGCTGAGTACTTTAGATCTGACCATGTCAATTTGAGCATTGGAGTGAGATCTTTCAAGTACTTAGTCTGAAGGCCATATATGAGATTGTAGTGTCAGCTGCTTAAAATAAGGTAGAGGTACCGAAATCATTTTCATTTAGCTGAATCCCCTATGTAGCAATTTGTAGTTAGAAGATCCTATCATGGCTACCATGATCTTCAATGTAGTTTTCTGCAAGTGGTTGGTTAACTTGAGAAGTGTCTTATTCTTTTTTTTTTTTGCAAAATTAATGAAATATCATTTCTATTGCAAGTTCTATAGCCTGACAATCCTTATCCTCCATCAGTCCAAATTTAATAGTCCTATTTTATTCTTAAAAATGAACCAAAACTAACTAATAGTCCTATTTTAATTAGTTTGTTTCAAAAAAGAAGTTCGTTTTGGAAAACTAAATTGGATGATTAATGTGGGACACCAGAGTTTTAATGAGCATATCTTCTGAATACATTGACAAACAGAAATTCTGTTGCTTGAATAGGTGCATGCATAGCAATGGGAATAAGATAGGAATGGTTTTCAAAATGAATTGGGTTTAGCTCATTTTGGTATACAAGATAGGAGTGTTAAGGGCAAATTGCATATAGCCCCCATGAATTATAACAGAATAGCAATTAACCCTCATGTATTATTAAAACCCTTACATAACCCTCATGCCATAATGGTGGAATTAACGGTGTTAGGCTAAAAATTTGAATCGGGATTAGCCCTTTCACTTATAGTCTCCTTTCCAATAACCTCATTTCATGTTCTCCCTCTTACTCTAAAAAGTTTCTCCATCTTGCACCTTGCCTCCCCTTCCTAGCGCCTTCACAAATCTAATTCATATGGGTTTTTCACTTGATTTATTAAATAGGGATTATGTGTAATTTATAAATAGTACTTAGGATTTAATTGTCGTTTATAAATAGTTCATAGAGGCTATGTATCTTATCAATATAAGGGTAAAGTTATTTGAAAAACTTTAAAATTGATGAACTCATCATTTCCAATTAGAAAAGGTTAGGGCATAAGGGTTATGAACTCATCATAGTGGTTGAATAGGTGAAGTGCATTCTTCTCTCATATCCGTGGACTGGGTCAGTTGTTCTAACTATGTTTCTATGTTGGCTATGGACTGGGTGTGAAAATGGATAAGCTGGCCTTGGGTACGTAGCTCATCTCTCAGCTCTCTGTGTTGGGTTTCCATCTCGGCCTTCATCTCGGTTAGGGTGGCTAACATTTGGGTCATCTGGTCTTCTAGGGTCAGTTTCCTATTGGATTGGCCAAATGGATCTGAGGCTGGTTGGTACGGCAGTTGTTGGCTTAAGAAATCCTGTCTAGGGACCTGATTAAGTTGCATCTAAGGGAAATTAAGATGGTCCTCCCTCCTATGAAGACCTTGGGCATCATTTACATACTTTCGTATAAAATCAGGGGACTCATGGGCCAAAGGGCACTCCATTGGGGTATGAGTGGGACTTAAACAAATGGCACATGGTTCCGAAATAAAAGGCATTGTGGATTATAGGGAAGATATGTCACTCCCAAAATTAGAGTAATTATCCCAACCACGGTTGTAAGTATCAGAATATAAGGGACATGGGTGAAAAGGCACTTCATAGGGAGGGTAAGTAGGTGTGTGTAAGAAATAATAATCATCGAAGCACATATATGGCTTCTCATGGCTAAATCCATAGAAAGGTGAAGACATTCTTCACCACGCAATCATCAACACCCAAACCACATTATCACACATCCACGAATCAGACAAGCAACCCTCTATATCCACAACTAGCAATCAACAACCCTAGATATCGACAACTAGCAGTCCTAGGACCCACAAATAGCACAGCATGCAATCACAACAAGAAAGGAGAAACACCCAACACCAAAGTTAATCTAAAAGAGAAGGATAAGAGAGTGCAAACAAAGGGAAGGGATGACCCTTCCAACGTTGGCGAGAATTCCACATCTTCTCTTAATCCTACACAAGAAAGTAAAACACAAATTAAGCTACTAAAAGTTAGACTCAATTAAACAAAAGTATTCTAAAACTAACTATGCTAAGAATTTGGTAAATTATTGGCTTCCGTCTCCGGCAGCGATGCCAAAAACATGATCGTTCAAATATTAAACCCTGCAAGTGCACAAGGCAATTGTACTATAGTGAGTATTTAAGGGTTGTCAAACCTTAGATACGGATAAACAATCTACCAAACTCAAGAGAAACTTTAAGTTGTTGGTTAATCTAAGAAAGCAATAAACTTTAACTAAATTAACTAAGATTTACTTATGTGAAGAAATACCAAGGCTTCGAATCCACTAGACAATAAACTAGTGTATTGTCTCTCTCTCTCTTTTGTATAAATTCCTAGTTGGCTAGCATATTCCTCTCGGACATATACTTGTCAATTCAAGTTATTATGCTCTCCTCTCGAACGTAACACATAAATCAATTAAAATATGGAATTGTGATCTATCTCTCTCGAGCATAAACCAATGAAACTTTATTAATATGTAACACCCTAGGCTACTCACGTTCCTCTCGGACACGCAAATATTCTTTTGGATTGAAACTCACAAAATTCACCCTTGTCTCTCTTGAGCACAAAGAACACACCTCAATGAATTAACATTAAAAGCATAACAAAGGTTCATACACCAACTAAGATAAAAGTTAAGATGAAAGAAAAGAAAACAACACAACCAGTCTATTGAGGCTTCATCTATGCCTTGGAAAGAAGTCTAGCCTCGCATTGGAAGAGAAACAATCATCATGTTCTTCATCATCTTCTTCTTCTTCTCTCCTCTCCTCTAGCCTTCAAGGTCTCCAAGGAAACTCAAAACTCAATTCTCTAATGCTCAAAGCATTTCCCTTTAAGGCATATATATATAGGGGTGAAGATAAACCACGAAACCCCTTTCCACATTCCAACTCAAAATAGGGTTTTTTTAAATTTTACGAATACGGTGATCAATCACACTGTTTACCGATCGATCGATTATTGTTCATCAATAAACTCTAGTATATACAATCGATCGAAAGGTGACGATCGATCACGAAAATTTCATTTTTTTTTCTCAGGCGATCGGTCGCGTAAATCTTGTCGATCAATCGGTTACTATTCATGTTCTGCATCATAATATTCTAATGGTCATAACTTTTTACTCTGAACTCCGAATTGCACGGGTCGGTGGCGTTGGAAAGCTAACTTCTTGAAATTTAACATGAAACTTGAACCAGTCCAATCAGATATATACACACGAAGTTATGAAGATTCAACCATTGGAGTCACGTTTCATCGCATTTCTGCAGCTTACGCTTATTTTCCTACAAAAACGAAAAACTATATTAAAACATCACTAAATCTAATCAAAATACTAACATAAACATAAGTTTATGACCTAATTAAATGCATAATTTGAGTATATATCACTTGTCATTTGCCTGTGGAATTGGAACATCGTGTTTATTGGGCCATCAAAACTTTTAATTTTGATATGAACAAGGTTGGATCACTTCACAAATTGCAACTCAATGAATTAGACGAAATTTGTAATGAAGCCTATGAGAATGCAGAGATTTACATAGCATGGACCAAAGTTTTTCATGATCAGTCAATATTGAGGAAGTCATTTGAGCCTGGTAAAAAAGTTTTGCTATGCAACTCCAGGTTACATCTCTTCCCAGGAAAGCTCTGTTCACGATGGTCTAGACCTTTCATTGTCCACAAGGTATTTTTCCATGGGGCGTGGACATTCAAAACCCTAAAGATAGAATTGTTTTCAAAGTTAATAGTCAAAGATTGAAACCATATTTAGAGGGTTTTACTGAAAGAGAGGAGATCGTTCTGTATTTGGATGAACCTGATTTTGGTTTTACTACCGGATTTTTTGTTACGTCTGGCTGAAGACGTAAAACTTAGTACTCTTGGGAGGCAACCCAATTCTTGTTTCTTGTTTGTTTTATATTTAGGTTGTTTAAATACATATATGGGGATGCTACAATCTAGATTTGAGGGTGTATTTTATTTTTCTATATTTTATACTCACTCCTCATTCTTAGTTTGTGTGTTTCAATGCTCTACATCTACTATGAGACTTTTCCATTCAGGTGATTTCATTCCTTACACTCCTTTTATTCTATTAGTCATTGTACTATAATTCTTGGTAAACATTGAGGGCAATGTTTAGTTTAGGTTTGGGGGTGTAGAAAAGTAGTTTTCCTTTGGTTTTTATCATGTGTTAAATTTTTTAAAAATAAAAAATATATAGAAAAATAATTAAAAAATATTTTGTTTTTAGGTTTCGGTAGTTTATCCCTTCATGATGCATACTTCAATTTTTAAGAGATTAATTTACATTGGAAGTGTGAGCAAGAATATTGGATGATAGAGATACTTAAATGAGAAGTATAATTATGTTACATTCCTCTTGGATCATATGCTTGAACTAATAAAACTCATTCACTCACACACTTCAGTTACATAAAGTAATACCCTCTAGAAATTTGTTGAGTACTAATCTGCAGTGGGATAACTTTGGTCATTGTCATATGTTGATACATGGTTATTGTTGAGCTTAAACGATCATGATAGACCATTTATTTGGCTAAAGGAAAGAAAGTAGGTTAAAAATATAATACACCCATGCTGAAAAAAAAAAAAGCAAAAATAGCATATGGCAGCTTTATCTGTTATATGATCAACATTAGTTGATTCTCGGGCCAAAGGGGGAATTCAACCTAATGCTTTGAACATATTTCAGGAGTCATTGGCCTGGAAATTGTTAAACCTAAGTGTTTATGGCAGTAAAGCATTGCACAACCACATAAAAAGGTGAGAGAAAAAATTATGAATGAAAAAAAAAATAGAGAGATGAAAAAAAAATGTATGTGGTGTATTATCCTTTTACATCCGAAATATATTGGATATTAGTTGAGGTGTGTAAGAATTTGTTCTATCATGAAGCTAGAGATTGGGATGACAATGTAGATTCTGGTGCACTTTGATTAATGGTCACATTGGACAATATAAAATGTTTTGCACCTCTACTAGTTAAATATCATGACATATCATATTGAGCAGAAATTGGATTTATTAGATTTAGATTTTATTATGCATCTAATTTAATTTTATTTATGTAGGTTTTAAGAGTTCCATATACACATCGCCAAAAGTGAAGCGCGTCAAACTGGTTCTGCGAAGAGATTGAAGATCCGACAGATGAAGTCATTGCAACAGAGTGTTAGCCAATGAAAAGAAAAAAAGAACCAAACTGGTTCAGTAGTTCGGTTCGACCAAGAAATAAAAGAAAAGAACCTGAGCCGATGGTACAGGTGTTCTAACCAAAACAACGCTCGAGTAAAGCTCTGCTCGAGCGGCGGTGGAGGAGGAGGCGAACAGCAGTGGCGATGTGACGATGGGTCTCGACTGTGGCAAGGTGACGACGACAAGGTTATGGCGATGTGACTGTTGTAGAGAGAGGGTCACAACGATGGGAAAGAAGATGGCAGGGAGACGACGATGAAGGCGAACTAGTTGAGTGCGAGGAGCAGATCAAGAACTAAAGAAGGAAATTTTGTGGTGCTCAAATTGGAAAGCTCGGGTATGGAATTTTTACTCAATCTAGAAGGTTCAATTAGACTGAAATTGGAGACTTATGATTCCTTAAGTCGTAATAGGAGGAGAAAGACTGCTTTGGCTCGAGAGAGAGAAGCAGACCTGTTTTTGCCAGCAGTTGAGAAGGGAGTTGTCGGCTAGAAAGGAGGAGGAAGGTTGTCCAGAGAGAGAGAGAGAGAGAGAGAGAGAGAGGACGATTCTAAAAGGGGACTGCTTGCTTCCGGCTGAGAAGGACGAAATTAGAACAAAGAAGAACTACTTTGGCTTGAGAGAGCAAAGCTGAACCGATTGCCGCTTCTACTAGAGAGATAGAGCAGAGGTGTTGATTCCAGACAGGGGAGAGCATTGCTTTGGGCCAAAATTGGGGACTGTTCTGCTCTGTTCGAGAGAAAGAGCAGAATTGTTTAGGCTAACAGTCAAGAGACTGTTGCAGAAAGAGGAGGAGAGAGCAAAGTAGGCTTTTGCCAGTTGAGGAGTAGAGGTTGCTTTGTTTTTCTCGAGAGAGAAAACAGAGAAGTGGAAGACTGGTTGCTTGAGAGAGGACTGGTTGCTAGTGAAGAAAACTGCTCGTGAAAGGAGAGAATTGGTTTTTCTGCTCGAGAGATAGAATTAGGACACATTGCATAATAGACATAACTGATCTGACAAGAGGAACTATTGCAAAAGGGCCGACAGTCGAGAGACTAATTGCTGATATGCCAATGCATTCATTGTATCAGGCCTATTCTTTCTTTTATTTTATGTTTAGTTAATTTCTGTGTTCTAAGATTAGATGAACATCCGATTGATTAATTAAAAATTAAAAATTAGAACTTTTCATTTTATTACTACTTCTTGCACATACTCTTAGAATTAGGTTGAATTTCCTAGCAAGTCTTTGAGGGATCGACCTCGTAGCCATTATTCTATATTAGATTTGTGCGCTTGCGAGTAATATATTAAAATTCACATCAATTAGTATCCTATTGCCTTTTTCAGTAAGTCTTTCTCACAATGATCTTTACTTCTATCTACTTATGAGTGTGAGATGCTTGCTATCGTCCATGTAGTGACTAAGTAGCGCCCCTACCTCTTAGGTCATCACTTCATCATCCGGAATGATCACCAGCCACTCAAGTACTTCCTGGATCAGAGAGTGGCTACTCCAGCTCAGCAGCGTTGAGTTTTGAAGTTGATGGGATACGATTATGAGATGGTCTATAAGCGGGGTTCTGAGAACCGTGCTACAGATGCCTTAACTCGACAATTCGAGGACTCCTCCCTACATGCCCTTTCCACTCCTATTTTTTATTTTATGGATGAATTACGGGCTGCTTATTTGGCGAACTCTGATGTTTGTGATCTTATTTCCCGCTTGCAGGCAGATCCTTCTTCCTCTCCTGGCTTTATTTTGCAGGATGATCTTGCGTTTTGGCATGGGGGACTGCGTAAGAATATTCTTCATCTTTTCTATTGTACTCCAGCAGCTGGCCATGAAGGGGTTTTTCACACGTATAAAAGGGTCTCTCAAAGCTTTGCTTGGGCTAAATGGTCTTATAATACTGATATCTACGAAATATACACATTTTTATATGCCTTTTTGTCTATATTTTGGTTGAAAGTAAGGATAATTATTGGTTATTCATGATTAGGTGAGTAATTAGGAGTCTAATAAAGAAATACATTTAATTGATTAATTTAGATGCATTAATTGGATTTAATGGATTTATATTTTATAATGCGTCTAAATTATATTTAATTTTATTTACACAGGTTTTTAAAGTCCCAATTACAGATCGCCAAAGTGAAACACGTCAAACGAGTCCCGATGAGATCCGATGAACGAGAGCAATATGACAGGTTTTAAATAAGAAAAAAAAAAGAAATTGAACCTGAACCGACCGGTTCAGAAAAGAAAAAAAGAAAAGAACAGGGCGCTCGAGCTCTGCTCGAGCGCCGGCAGGGACAGCGGCGATGATCATGGCGGAGTGACGACAGGGACTGGGCACGATGACGATGACGACGACGGAAGCTCTCACGGCGGTTATGGAGGAGAAGCTGGGCAGAACATGGCGGAGCTCAACATGGCTTTTCCGGCGAAAATGTAAAAAAAATAGAGTCGTGATGAACTTGGAAAGTGCCAGAATTGGAGGGCCGGAAGAGGCATACTCGATGGGGAGTTGGAGTTCAAAACGGAGACGGTGTTTCGATTTGGGACTCTCAGAAAGTCTATAAAAACAGAACGGAGAATCGAAAAAAGATCAGAGCTTTTAGAGCGAAAAACAGAGATTTTGGGAGAGGATTTTCGCCGGAAAAGCCAGGCACTTTCGGCCAGATTCCGGCGTGTTTCTCGACGGAGGAAGAGAGGAACGAGGCCGAAGGGGAAAAGGAGGAAGCAAAGCTGTGAATTTGGACTGATTTGGAAGATTTTTGAAGCTGCTACAGTGCGCTACAGTAACCGACTCATCGGGGAAGATGATGAACAGTAAACTTGCTACAGTGCTATGAATAGTGATTTTGTTAGCAGTGTTTCGATGAATCTGACGAATCAAGCTTCTTCTTTCTCTTATTCCATGTCTAGCTAATTTTCTTTATCAAGGCTAGATGAAGCCCTAGATTTGTATTTCCTTCTCTTATTTGTTTAATTTAGTGAAATTTGATATGATTATTCTTAATGCGATTTTATTGTTATTCCACTTAAGTGCCTTGACCAAGACTTAATGAATGATTAATGGAATTTGATCTTGATATTTCCTGTGTCTAGATAATAACAGGATTATGATTGATTCTATGCCCGGCCAAGGATAGAGTTAATTGTGTTAATTTATAGTGGATGAATTTTTCGTGTCTGGACAAGAATGTGTAGTTCATTCACTGGTAATTTGTGTGTCCGGCCAAGAACATAAATTACTATATCATATCAATTTGTGAAAATAATAATTGAGAGTAGTAATTGCATGTTTAGTGGTGGATTCGACGCATTGATATTCTAATTCATTTGATTTCTCAGTTAAAGTTTATTTTCTTTAGTTAATTAAATCATTAAAATTCAATCTTTCAATAGAATTAGATTAATCTTTCAAGTCCTTTGGGTTCGACTTCGTTTCCACTAGGCTATAGTGAGTCTCGTGCGATTGCGAGTAAATAGTTAAAAATTCAATCAATCAATTGGCGCCGTTGCCGGGGACTTGGTAACGGTTTGACTTAATTCTAATTAGTTCAGATTTTTCTTGTAGGATTTTGATACTTGATTTTCTTGTCTTTGTAGGAGTCAATTTGGAGAGGCAGATAGTGACACTTGGAACTCGCCGACATTGGAAAGGACACTCCTTCCCCTCGTTTGCAATCTATCAACCTTTCTTTTTAAGTAGATTTATGTGTTTTTAATATTTTTCTTTTTATTTCTGTGAATGCATGCAGTGCTAGTTGTCAATAGCTAGGTTTGCTTGTTGTCGATATTTAATACTGTTGATTGCTATATCTAGGGTTGTTTTGTGTTGTGGATGTGTGATGGTGTGGTTATGGTGTTGGTGATTGCATGGTAAAATAAAGAAAAAAAAATGTCTTCACCTTCCTATGGATTTATCCATGAGAAACCACATATGTACTTTAATTATTTTAATTCTTTATACACATCTATTTCCCCTCCCTTTGAAGTGTCATTCCCTCCATGTCACTCATATCTTGATACCTACAGCCATGGGTGGGAAAATCAATCCAACTTTGGGAATAGCATATCTTCCCTACAACCCACAACCCCTTTTATTTTGGAACCATGTGCCATTTGCATAAGTCCCACCCATACCCTAGTGGAGTGCCCTTCGGCCCATGAGTATCCGGAATTAGTGCGCGATCATGTAAATGTGGCCCAAGGTCTTCATAGATGGGAGGATAATTTTTCTTGGCACACTCTCAACAATAGGGCAATGTTTGAACCAACCACTAATCCACCCTTACAAGGAATGTCATGCCCTGTTCCACCACCACCAATGCCCCAACCCCAATATGCTCAATCCACATGGAATCCTAGCTTTGAAGATAAGGTCATGTCCATGTTGGATAATCTAAATGGGATCTATAGTAGTGCATGGGGCGATAGTAATGATGTAAATATTTTACCTATCCAACCACAATACCCGATGGGCCAATTTGTTTAGGAGGGGATATGTTTTTCCCCTAACCATGTTCAAAATGTTATAACCCTTCGGAGTGCACAGAAATTTGACAATATGGTTGGATGTAATTCAAGAGATGAGGAAGGAGGGGTGGAAATTATAGAAGAAGTGAATGGGTCGTTAGAAGCAATTTTTAAATTTTCTATCTCTGGGGAGTCACCGTCTACGACAATATTAACGGAACCTTCTGTTCCCGATGCACCACTCATACTATGTCTAGACCAACCTTCCCCTTTGATTGTTGAACGTGACATGAAGTGTTCTATTGATCGCCCATTCGTTCCACTCTAAGATTCCTCTCCAACATGTGTTACGAGAGGAGGCCCCTAGGACCAAATTGGTTGATTTGGGGGAGGATGATCCTTTTATTTTAAAATTCTCTAATGACCTCTTCCCATGGTCAATGAAGGGGGACTTATTCCCAAAGCTTACTCGCCCACCACTCTATCCTTTCATTCCACGATATGATCCGTACTTAGCTAACAAGGATAGGAGTGTGTGGAACAAACATTTAATTGATTCAGGTTGACTTATTGGGGTTATGTCTGGCTGAAGACGTAAAACTTAGCGCTCTTGGGAGGCAACCCAAATTTTATTTTCTTGTTTATTTTCTATTTTATTTTTATTTTTCTTGTAGGTTATTTCTTACCTATGTGGGTATGCTACAGTCGAGGTTTGGGGGTGTATTTAATTTTTCCATCTTTATATTATCTCCTTATTCTTCGCTTATGTGTTTCATGATTTACATCTACCATGAGGCTCTCCATTCAGGTGACTTCTATCCTCACTTCTTTTCTTTTAATATTCATTGTGGTATTATTTTGGTAAACATTGAGGGCAATGTTAAATTTAGGTTTGGGGGTGTAGAAAAGAAGTGTTTATCATATGTTTTTGTTTATGCAAAAAAAAATGATAAAAAAAATTGAAAAAAAAATGAAAAAAAAAATAGTTTTTAGGTTGTTTGTTAGTATTTTTCTTAGGTTTTGATAGTTTATCCCGTGATGATGCATACTACAATTCTTAAGAGATTAATTTACATTGGAAGTGTGAGTAAGTATACTGGAGGATAGAGAACTTAACTGAGCAGTATTTTTCTGTTACAGTCCTCTTGGATCAGGTGCTTGAACTAATAAAACTCACTCCACACACTAGTTACATAAAGTAATACCCTCTAGAGATTTGTTGAATACTAATCTTCAGTGGGATATCTTTAGTCAGAGTCATTGGATGATGTGTGGTTGTCTTTTGAGCTTAAAAGATCATGATAGTCTATTTACTTGGCTATGGCAAGGGCTGGAACCGGAAATAGGTTGAGAGTATAATACAACCTGGACGGAATAAAGATTGCTTGAAAATATTAATGCTGAAAATGAAAATACGAAGAAAAAAACAAAAACAAAAGAAAGAAAGGGGCTGCTTGACTTTATAGGATTAACTTAGGCTGATGCTCAGGCCCGAAGCGGTCTCTTAAAACCTAATGCCCTAAGCCAACTGGCTGGGAGTCATTGGCTTGAGTCATTGTTAAACCTAAGCATCTTGAAGTCAGGCTTACACAGTCTCGTAAAAAAAAAGTCTGTGGTGTATTATCCTCTCAATTCTAGAATGTTGGACCCGAATGAGGCGCGCAGGCATTTGTGCTATCATGAACCAAAAGATTGGGATGACTATATAGATTCTGATGTTCTTTGCCTAATGGGTAACACTGGATATGTGTAAAACAGAAATTTAGAATGTATTGCTACAATGTTCTACACTTTCTACTATTTATAATATCATGATATATCATATTGAGCAGAAATTTCCAAGATGAAAGTGTGGAATAAAACCACTTACTTGAGGGCTTCTATATTCCCGTTGATTATAAACCAAGTACATGTGGTTGATTTTCTTAAGCATTGTGGTTTGCATTTGAAGGGATAATAGGATTTTGTGATTTGTAATGCTTATTTTGGTTTCTTCTTACACTTAGATTAATTAGATTAATAAATACATGTTTGTGGGTAGCATGGCTGCAAACCCTCACGAGACAACACTCGTCCTACTAGGGACACCTAGAGGTTTAACGGCCTATTGCATATGCTCAATGCAATCGTGTTCCCTACGAAAATGGCATTTATTTTTCTAGTTTGGTTACTTTAGTTGTTTTTATTTTTCTTGCTTGATTTTGTTTTGCTCGAGAACTAGCAAAATATAGGTTTGGGGGTATTAGATATCTACGAAATATATACATTTTATATGCCTTTTTGCCTATATTTTGGTCGTAATTTTGGTTGAAAGTAAGGATAATTATTGGTTATTCATGATTAGGTGAGTAATTAGGAGTCTAATAAAGAAATACGTTTAATTGATTAATTTAGATGCGTTAATTGGATTTAATGGATTTATATTTTATAATGCGTCTAAATTATATTTAATTTTATTTACGCAGGTTTTTAAAGTCCCAATTACATATCGCCAAAGTGAAACACGTCAAACGAGTCCAGATGAGATCCGATGAACGAGAGCAATATGACGGGTTTTAAATAAGAAAAAGAAAAAAAAAGAAATTGAACCTGAACCGACCGGTTCAGTTCCGGTTCGGTTCAGAAAAGAAAAAAAGAAAAGAACAAGGCGCTCGAGGACAACGGCGATTTTCATGGCGGAGTGACGGCAGGGACTGGGCACGATGACGATGACGACGACGGAAGCTCTCACGGCGGTGATGGAGGAGAAGCTGGGCAGAACATGGCGGAGCTCGAGATGGGTGCTCACGCTCGCCGGCGACAAGGAAGATGAAGGGCAGAATTTGATGGCGGACTGTGATCACAACCGGCGATGGAGGAAAACCCGATTGACGGCGGAATGGCAGTGGATCGGCGAGGCTCAACGAGCGGGAAAACAGACAGAGCCGTCTCAACCGAAAATGTAAAAAAAAATAGAGTTGTGCTAAACTTGGAAAGTGCCGGAATCGGAGGGCCGGAAGAGGCGTGCTCGATGGGGAGTTGGAGTTCAAAACGGAGACGGTGTTTCGATTTGGGACTCTCTGGAAGTCTATAAAAACAGAACGGAGAATCGGAAAAAGATCAGAGCTTTTAGAGCGAAAAACAGAGATTTTGGGAGAGGATTTTCGCCGGAAAAGCCAGGCACTTTTGGCCGGATTCCGGCGTGTTTCTCGACGGAGGAAGAGAGGAACGAGGCCGAAGGGGAAAAGGAGGAAGCAAAGCTGTGAATTTGGACTGATTTGGAAGATTTTTGAAGCTGCTACAGTGCGCTACAGTAACCGACTCATCGGGGAAGATGTGAACAGTAAACTTGCTACAGTGCTGTGAATAGTGATTTTGTTAGCAGTGTTTTGATGAATCTGACGAATCAAGCTTCTTCTTTCTCTTATTCCATGTCTAGCTAATTTTCTTTATCAAGGCTAGATGAAGCCCTAGATTTGTATTTCCTACTCTTATTTGTTTAATTTATTGAATTTGATATGATTATTCTTAATGCGATTTTATTGTTATTCATCTTAAGTGCTTTGACCGAGACTTAATGAATGATTAATGGAATTTGATCTTGATATTTCCTGTGTCTAGATAATAACAGGATTATGATTGATTCTATGCCCGGCCAAAGATAGAGTTAATTGTATTAATTTATAGTGGATGAATTTTTCGTGTCTAGACAAGAATGTGTAGTTCATTCACTGGTAATTTGTGTGTCCGACCAAGAACATAAATTACTGTATCATATCAATTTGTGGAAATAATAATTGAGAGTAGTAATTGCATGTTTAGTGGTGGATTCGACGCATTGATATTCTAATTCATTTGATTTCTCAGTTAAAGTTTATTTTCTTTAGTTAATTAAATCATGAAAATTCAATCTTTCATTAGAATTAGATTAATCTTTCAAGTCCTTTGGGTTCGACCTCGTTTCCACTAGACTATAGTGAGTCTCGTGCGATTGCGAGTAAATAGTTAAAAATTCAATCAATCAAACACCGTTTTTCATACTTCAGCGGGTTATACACCCTTTCAGATTGTTTATGGTCATCCTCCACATACAGTGCTTCATTATGTGCATCTTCACTCTTCTATTGCTAAGGTAGACACTACACTCCAGTCCCAAGATGAGGTGTTGCGTTAGCTTTGCCTTAACTTGGCAGCTTCACTGAACCGCTTGCAACAAGTTTATAATAGGCGCCATGCAGATCGTGAGTTTGAGGTTAGAGACCTTGTCTATCTCTGCCACCAGCCCTGTCGGCATATTTCTGTGCATAAGCCGGGCAATGAGAAGCTTTCTCATTGCTTCCATGGTCTGTATTCTATTCTTGAGCGTATTGGCCCAATGGCTTATCGCTTGCAGTTACCCCCGGAGGCTCAGGTCCACCTTGTGTTTCATGTTTCTTGGCTCTGGAAGTTCATTGGTGATCCATCCGCTCTTCTGTAGCCTATTCTGCCACCATTCCTGCTAGATGAGTCTCGGTCAGTACCTCATGCTATCCTTGAGCGCTGTTGTGTTCGTCATCATAGGTATGTTATTACTGAGGTACTTGTTGCTTGGTTGCACTGTTCTCCTCAGGATGCACGAGGATGATTTTTTGGAGCAGTCTCCTGGTTGGTCGCCTTGAGGACAAGGCGATGCGGAGCGTGGTGGAATGTTATGGACTAAATTAGGCATTCCTATTAGGACTAGTAGTTACTTGATATAGTTCTACAGGCTTTCTTAGTTCTATTAGGAGTAGAATTCTTTATCTAATCATGTTTCATAGTTAAGTCTTATTACTTGCGCTAAGATTAGGTTATTTTCACTCTTTAAATCTATGGCCCAAATGAGATTATAGAAGAAAATACAGATTATAGTTCTCTTTCGTTTTAGTTTAACTTTTCTATTCCCTTTCTCTCCCTCTCCGTTAGATCATTGGCTCATTTAAGTGGTTGAGTGCTTAAAAAACATCTCACAAAGTTCTACTACTCATTTGCAAAAGCATCTCAATTTAAGATGGCTAATGAGTTGAAGAAGCTCATGAGGTGTTTTTTTACCAACCAAGCATTTCCCATTTTTTAGATGTGGATCCCACCTTAAAAAACTGATAATTTTCTCAAATGTAGCTATAAATATGGGATGGGGGACTCGGGTGGAGCCAACATTAGAGAGTAATTGCCCTTCCGAATTTTGTAACTCCCTTAATAATTATTATTTTTTGATACATCCTTAATAAGTACCGTTCCTTTGTCCTTGCCCCCGCTTTTCTATGCTCGAGCTCAAGAAAAGAACAAAAGAGATTTTTTGTATTTTTATTTTTAGGCACCACACTTCCTGCATCATTATGTGAGAGAGACATAAACTTGCCCTTGCACATGAACGTTTACGAGGATCTATTATCCTGTAGGCCAAATTGAGTCACCTAATTTTGGAATCGTAATTTATTAAATGTAGCCAATTTTTTTAACAGAGGGAGGATAAACGAGGATGGCAAGGCAAGTCAAGTCACTTCGACAATAATAAGAAAGTTAAAAAGGTCGATATTAATTTATATAATAAATTATAAAAATTTTAACATTTGTCAGCGCCAAAAGTAATAGGGTGCGATTGGATACTGAAAATAAGAAAATTTTCATGCTGAAAAGAGGTGAAAATGCTGAAAATTATTTGGATATTGATTGAGCTGATAGGAGCCATTAATGGAAAAATGTGAAAATTTTCACCTATGAGGGTCGAATACGTTTGGAAACTAAAAGAGGTGATTTTCACTCTTGACAGTAATAACTGATAAAAATCAGCAAATCACCTATGAAAGGGGTGAAAATGCTAATTCTCATTCGAATGAGAATCAGGTTGACGAGAAAAAAATTAAAAATCAGGCTGACGAGAAAAAGGTGAAAATATGATTAATTTTATGTTCCTAAACGGGTTTTCACCAATTAGGAAACCCCAACTAATGGGAGAATTAGAGCTTGACATATACCAATGCACATGTGCACCGAGACAAATAAATTAGACTCTTTAAACTTTTGTAAGGATGAGTAATATATACTCCCTCCATCCTAATTTAATTGTTCCATAAAAAATCTTAATTTGTATTGGATGGAGGAAACCCCGACTAATGGGAGAATAAGAGTTCAAAATCAATTTAAATTGATTAATGGAGCATCTAAAACATGTCCATTTTTTTGCAATGGAGCTGTTAAATTAGGATGAAGGGAGTACTTCCTTGGACCATAATCTGTCCTTTTACAGTATGAGCGTGTTTGGTGGAAAGTGGCTACAACAGAAGTGCATGATCCCCAATCTAAACACACGTGCAAATTTGCAACAAGGGGGTACCCAGGCGAGCTGTGCGTACTTTCACACCCCTCTAAGCTATCTCCCCACCTCACAATACCATTTCAGATTTTCTTAAATCAGGCACTTTTTTTTATGAGCTCATCACTCCTTACTTAGTCCTTACAAACTAATATGACCCATTAATGATAACCCTAATCACTTACACTAAGTTGATACCGCACAACTAAGGGCGATACCAGTGACCATAACAACCTCCTACCACTATAGGTGCCCGTTGGAGGTGCCTGTTGGAGACCACCGATGACTACCTCTCGGCAACTACCTGAGAGCGCCCATGACCACCAATAATCACAAAATTATACTCCTTTCATTCCAAAATACTATGTACACTCAGAAATATTATTATTCCAAAATACTGCATACATTTTGCCAAATCACGTAACTTTCTCTTTCCAAAATTAGAAGAGACTTGGAAGGATTTACTAGAACTTTGTTAATGAAGGATCATAGAGTTAAATGGGATATAAAGGAGAAAAAGTCACGTGAATTCTTGTAGATTTCATGGTCTAATAAAAATAAATTTTTTTTTAAATATACACAGTATTCTGGAACGGAGGGAATACTATACATGATTACAGCTATATTAAACATTAGTAAATAAAAATAAAAAAACTAACTTGGTGGTGAATGAGGTGGGGTCCACTGGGTCTGGAGGACAAGAGAGGAATGGAGATAACTTACAGGGGTTGGGAAGATTGGCACCCGGACAATAAAACTCGCTGGCATTGTGGCAGAGCGGTGCCCCAAAATCGAGCGGACAATGCGAGAGCGTCCGCGGTCAAAGGGCCCCCCCACCTCTCCGAAACTCGCGGGGGAAATGCTCCGCCGACTGCATCCGCAATCGCCCCTCCCGCGGAAAACGAGGGACACCAAATTCAAAATAGTAACTCAGAAAACAAGGCCCAATTCAGCCAGCTCGCAGGAGGGGACTCCGAATCCGGTGGGGAATTCGCCGGAGACAACAGGTACCTCACGAACCTCCAAGCTTTCTGGCCATGGCAATGGTGGCCAGTCAGAGATTCATCTCTAAGCCCATCTTTTGACATCTTCTTTTCCCTTCAAAGATCCATCCATTTATTGTTGAAATTTAAAATTCGTTTTTCACCGAAAAGATCGAAGAATTCGACGTATAAGAAACAAATTTAGTTTTGATCAAATTGTCTGTTTTTGTTTTAGTGTACATTGTAGATTATGTAATTTTGGTTTTGCTGGCAGATGAGGAGGTAATTGAAATTGATGTCTATGAAGGATCCTCTCTCTAGAGCATGTGTTAATTGTTCACCAATTTTCTAGATTGGATGGTCTCCCACCCCCGTCGGGTTTGCGCTTGAGAAACCTAGGTGGTGGCAGCCCATGAGCAACACATCTGGCTATCCTTTGCTACTATATTGGTGCTAGTAATAGAGAATTTGCGTTCTTGGAGAGATGGTGGGTCGACGGAGCCAATGCCTTCTGCTAAGAGTTGCTTATGTTGCACTAATATTCCACTGCCTCATGGGTGAATGTTGGTCAATTAATTTAGAAGGTAGAATTCTATTGCGGTAACATGTTTTGAATGTGGGATTTTCTGGTTCAATCTGCAGAGTTACAATTTCTCTATTTTAATGCAGGGTTGTCTCTTCTAAAAACTCGGGACAAAGAGATAATGATCCCAGATGAACCCTTGGTTAATTGGAAGGCGAAAGATGGCAGACCATGTGGACTGTTTCGTGTTCACTGTGAGCAGGGCCATCCACACAGTGTGTGAGTTATCTACTCTTTTTCATAATTAGAAATTATCAATTAGCTGTTTTCTGTGGGGTTGTAAAATCTTTTTGTAGATCACTGATACAACATGTTTGTTTGCTCTAGTATCATAGTTGTCAATCAATTTCATGTATTTACTTTTAATTACTTGCTATGTGTATTCAAGAGCAGCTTACCTCTTGACATCTGGAGAATTATCATTCGGTCGGAGGTGAAATATGGCCATACAGGATGTGGGATATGCAGGAACAGAAAAGTCAGACTTGGGTGAGAACTGATGTCTTATTTGATTATGTCCTTTTGTATTTCCATGAAATCCTGATCTAAATTCTGTAACAGGATATCTTACTATTAGATTTTAGCATGAGGTTAATTGCTTTCACATCACTAATTACATCGTCATATTTTATCTTCATAGTGTGGGTTGCATTTGTTGAAAATTGTCGTAAGGAAATCCTATGATATTATTGATGAAGTTTTCCTGGCTTATTTTGAACTTGGATTGGAATGTAAAGTTGCACACATGCAGACTGATGCACACTCTGGGAAGGTTCATTGTTCCCTGCACTGTGCCTATTTGGAGTTTGGACTAGGCCTGCAGTTAATTTGGTTCACTTGCCCGCCCTAGGTGGCTAATGAGATTTTCCATTTTAATCATCTTTAGGTCGACCAAATGTTTATATCAGGTTTTAGTAGAATGCCGACATAGTATAAAAGTAAAGTTTTTTCAACTGCCTATATGCATCTGGAAATCATTCATACTTTAACCCGTTTGACAGTTTTAATATTTTCTGTTTTTTCTTATAATTATAAGTTGGTCATGCAGTACAATCCACTTAGAAGCACTCCCAGTATTTTAAACATGTTGGACCAATTTTGTTATCTTGTCCATATGCATCTTTGATTTACCTCTCTACTCAATGGCTATTGCTTTGTTATTTTTTGGATCGGTAAAAAAAGAAAAAGAGAGCTAACAAAGAGAACTTTAGAAAGGTGGGATTGAGCACTGATGTCACTCTCTCGCAATTTAAAATAATCTGAGTCCTTTGGCAGATCTCCTCGTGGAAACTAGGAGAGTTTATTCTCGCCAAATGAGTTGAACTGCTGCATTCAAAAGGATCTTTAAGATGACGCCAATGGATGTGTGACATTGGATAAAGTGGAGCGGTTATGAGCAAAATCAATCTACGCTACTTGGCGATTCTGTGGATTGGAAGAATGGAAGAAAATATCCCCCTAGAGTAGGCGCTTCAAAAGAACAGATGATCATTGGATCATGGAATGCAATGATTCACAATTGCAATCCCCTCTCTTTGGAATTTGTCCATAGTAAGAACTCTACTCTGAAACATCGACCAGGTAATGAACGAATAGCAAGGAATATTATATTTGAACTACATAAGGAAGCACCAGCGAGGAGGAGTTGATGCCAGGCAGATGACACTATAGGCTGATTCAATGGAGAAGCCGACAGAGGGAGGAGTGAGTCGAAGAAATATAATCCTATTCAATCGAGGAGGTTGGTAAAAAAGGGTGGATTATTGTTATAACTTTAGAAGGTTTGAGATTGACTGCATCCTGCAATATCCACTTACTCTCTTCTGAGAACATACGATGTCACTCGACAGTTGACCTATCAAGCAATTCCCAAATTCTGATCCTGACATGAACATTGGATATATTGTATTTATAACATTTGCAAGAATAGTGCAAGATGGCATTTTCTCACTGATGGGAAACTGCTAAAATCTTTCTCTCTCTCACCTCTTTCGAGTGATGAGGGATTAGTAGCAGACAATCTCTCATATAGACATTTTGCTACCTAAGAATATAACTGCTGGATATCTTTTATACTGAATTCATCGCGGCTTTTGATCAACCATATACACATGGAACAATTTTTCTTCTAAAGGATGCTCGGCTTGTCTGGTCAGGCAGATGTCTGACTGCTGTTTCATATTAGGCCTTTATGTGGCCTGAGTATTAGATATGGACATCCAGAGTTTATTAATGCAAAAATTTGTTGATGCTATAATGCATATCTTCGTTTTGGTTATGGATTTGGCTTAATTGTCAGGTCTGGGAGTGGCTCCACAAATGACGGAGTGGAAAAATGCTGTGACAATTTAAGAGGTGTTTTTTCTTTTGACACAAAGCACTGATGCATCTTATGTGCTCCTGTGGCACTCACAAAGTAATTTCTTTTTTGGGTACTTGCAGGGTCAAGTGAAGTAGATGCAGTGCAAAACGGGCAGGTGCTATCACATTTTGCCCGCCGTATGCTTCTTGATGAATGGTTAATCACTAACCTTGAAGCACTTCCTGCACCTAATGCTCCTGCTGAACCAGTGACTTCTATTATCACCATGAGTAGTGGATTTTTTCCTGCTACCGGCCGCAGTGAGAGTTCGCCAGAGGAATCACCTTCAAGTGAACCAATATATTTGAGCCTGTCATCTCCAGTAGACAGTTCAAAGACAGCAGCTGAGGGATCAAACAATTGGAAATATATATTTATCGTCCCAGCTGGGGGATTTCTCATCTGTTTCATCACAGCATCCCTCTATGTGTTAAAAAATAAAGAAGTGGCAACCATTGGGCCATGGAAGACTGGACTAAGTGGGCAACTTCAGAAAGCATTGGTTACAACAGGTCGTTTGATTTGCTCTTCTTTCAGTGCACTAGTATATATTCAATAATTTGACCAACATTTTTTTTAGTAGTAAGGATTATGGCAGATACAACATATAGTTAACTCATATATGGGAAACCCTGCTGTCTCAGAAAGTATTGTTGTGAACCTTTATTTTATGATTATAAGGTTAATGTATGAATAGAAAAACTCACTAATTTCATTATCTTAACAGGAGTACCTAGGTTAAATCGATCAGAACTAGAAACTGCTTGTGAGGGCTTCAGCAATGTATTAACTACTGTGCCAAATTGTACAATATTCAAGGGCACACTATCAAGCGGGGTTGAGATTGCCGTTGCCATGTCCTCTGTTTCCTCTGCTAAAGATTGGTCAAAACTTTCAGAACAACATTTTAGGCAGAAGGTGTTACTTTATTTCTGGTGAAGAGTTACCTCTACATTTGATCTGTGTCCGTAATTTACTTCTCTTGCATTCTGCATGTGTAGATTGATACATTTTCAAGAATAAATCACAAGAATTTTCTCAATCTTCTTGGCAACTGCAAAGAGGTTTCACCCTTCCTTAGGGTCATGGTCTATGAATATGCGCCAAATGGTTCTCTATTTGAACATTTACATGGTAAGATATTTGGCTAAGTTTCAGTAGTATAATTAAAGTGTGTGTGTGTGCAGCGCAACCTGTGTTGTAGACTTTTGTTTTATTGATTTTTCAATTGGGCAGTGATAACCCTACAGCAGATTCCTACACATTTCCATACACAGCTGATGTGTATGGAAATGAGTGGGTGAACTGATATGGGGTCACATCAGTTTACCCACTCATTTCACTACACATCAGCTGTGTAGGAAAAATGTGTAGGAATCTGCTGTACAAATATCATTTCCCTTTTCAATTTTGTTGTGTGCTTAGAACCCGCAGTCTAACCTATTTTTTTCCTACAGTTTGCTTCTATGTTCTGCTATTTAATTTGTTTGAGTCTTGTAGTCAAGGAAGTTGAACATCTTGATTGGCCCTCAAGGATGAGAATCATGATGGGGATTGCCTACTGCCTCCAACACATGCACCATGAAGTGAAACCCCCCATAGTGCACTCTGGTCTTCAGTCAAAGTGTGTCTTTTTGATGGATGATTATGCTGCCAAGGTAAAATATAACTTCTGCGGCATCTTTGGAAGTTAAAGCAGTTTATGCGTTGGTTTTTGAGCATCACAAATAAATTGTATCATATAGGTTACAGAAGTTGATTTTTGGGATGATTTTGCTAAGAAAGGGAAGATATGTAGTAACGATGATTTGGACCATGCTGAAATGGCTTTTGTGACCACGGAAAGCAATGTCTATGATTTTGGTATACTGATGCTAGAACTCATTTCTGGAAGGCTCCCATACTCAGAAGAACATGGATCACTTATTAAATGGGTAAAAATCTAATTTTCTAACTTTTGTGGCTTTTATCTGGAGACTCATCTTTGCATCTTATCAGGAGAAACATTATTTGCATGGTGTTTTTAGTACTGAACCACAAATAACTTTTCAGCTCAGGGAATACATGGGGAACAATGGTAGCATCAACCACTTGATAGATCCGACTTTGAAGTTTTTCAAGAATGATGAGCTTGATGTGATCTGTGAGGTGATACAAGAATGTATATGCGAAGATTCACAATTGCGACCCACCATGAAGGAAGTTACCAGAAAGTTAAGGGAAGTTATAGACATTTCACCTGATGCAGCAAATCCTCATCTGTCTCCACTTTGGTGGGCTGAACTTGAGATTCTCTCAGAAGCTAGTTGAGATTCTGCTTTGCAAGTCTGTTTATCATTATGTCAATTGCAAAGAAAATATAAACTGAAGTTATGCATGCCATTTGTTTTGCCAATCTGAATTTGTTGCATGCCGGCTCCTCTCTCTGGTAAGCCATTCCGTACCCCACCCTGCCAGCTACGGTGGTTCACTTTACATCTTCATTCTTTTAATTTCTTGCCCGCCAATGATAATAAAAATGATGCCAAATTTCTAAAATCTTTTTTGTAATCACGCCAATTGGAGCTGATTTATACTGCTTGAGTATGTGTAGGGGCTGATATGGTGGAAAACTGCCAGTATTCGTCTCTGAACGTGTCAAACAGCCTCTGTTTTTTGTGTTTTACATTCTGGATTCTTTAATAAAAAAAGCTGTAGAAAACAAATGACCAGAAGTAATCGAATTTCGTTTACCATGGTATATATCCATTTTGTTGAGGATATATATGTTGTGAGACTTATTATGTTAGACGTTTATTCATTTCGTTTTTTACATGTTGATTTGTCTTACTATGGAAAAAAGTTTGCAATCAGAAATTTATCTGTTTGTAAGTTTCCAGTGTGCTACAAAAAGTACACATTTCATTGGTTTACAACAGCAAAGAGTGCAGATAACCGGTAGAAGCCGTACAGTATTGTTCTGTTGCCAGAATAATAGCCATAACACCTGTATAAACGCAAAACCCTTATTAAGCATACAGTATTGTTCTGTTGCTAGAATAATAGCCATAACTCAGAGCATCCTTGGAGATGTATTTCTCCTGCCGCACCGTCTCCAACTGCAATTCCCCCACCCGCTCAAGCAGTGCAGGAGAGATGTCGCTGAGGTCCCCTGAGCCCATCCGGCGGAGGATGTCGCCCAGCTGAGCCTCGAATCGGGCCCCAGACTCAGTATAGAACACGTGGAACGCAGTCGTGGGCTGCCACCCCACCCACTTGAACGCGGCCTCCAGCGGGGTAGCTCGGTCACCGGCTGCAATGTCGAGCTCATCGAGCTCGGCATGGCGGGCCTTGGTTTCGAAGTAACTATGATAGTGAGCGAGCACTACCTCCACCATAGGCTGCAGCAGCTGTTGCTGCCGCTGTGCTGCCTCGGTGGTGGCCGGGCATTGGTGGTGGGGTGCGAAGAGAAGGCGTTGGAGGTGGTGGTGGCCGTGCTTCTGTAGCCAGGACTCGTAGAAGTGGGAGAAGCTCATGCTGGCCGCAATAGAGGAGGAGAGGCTGCGAGCGTGGTTGTCTGGATGGAAACCAACAGAAGAGAGTATGCGGCTGTTTTTCCCTGCCTACTCTGGCAGGTTCTCGTTCTTCTGCGGATGCATGCTGATGTAAGTTTGGTTGGAGGTCACCAACACTACTAGCGCTTGGCTGGAATCTGGCAAGTCATGGCTGGAATCCGGGAAGTCATATATAATTCATATGTAATGGCTTTGCAGGCTAGTGAGGTAACAGCTGGTTGGGGGGAGATGCCAGTCAGAGGCTGTGCTAGCTCCTCCAAACGAGGTGTGTGAGGGAGAGGACCAATGCCGGAGGAACTCTTGTATAGGCTAGGGTTTTGGTTGCCAAGTTCTCTGTGCCTTCTTTGACACTGGCAGTAAATCGTGTGCCACGATTAGAATTTTTCAGGTCGGGCCAATACAAGAAAAAATTTTCAGTGTAGATACGATATCAGGCTGGCATCCTAGATCACCAATCGTACACACAACACGAGTGTGGGACTAAAATTCTCGGGTAATGCTAACGCCGTGACGTTCAAATATCAAATTCGCCCCATTTGAATTTTTCCAAATTCCTTCCCTTCTCATCTGCACCAAATCCTCCCTTTCCTCCTTCTGCCGCGCGGCGAGTCTCTCCGGCAGTTGGCGAGATTTCCAGATCTCTCGTCGTCCCAACACCTCCCTTGCCAATGGCAGTCCCCTTATTTCTGCCCCAACTCCAAGTCTTTTCACCATTATGGAGCAAACGAATAGCTTCTCATTTTGAAAGGCAAGAACGTCGGGCTTACTGGTAGGATTCAAATTGAACTACTATTCTCTCTTTTTTTTCGAAGATTGGAATTTTAGTGGACTTATTTATGAAATTTCTTGTTCTTTGGAAGAAATGACCCACTAAAATTTCATCATTAACCCATCGAACAGTCCGTACCTAGAATAGAAATGCTACAAGTGGTTAATGCGTCCCAAATGTTTGATGAAATTTTTGTCGGTCATCAAAGCCGGGAATGAGATATTTTGGGCTTTTATTAGTTCATTTATTCCATTCTCCTTTTTTGGGCCATTGGTTTAGGAAAAAAAAGGAAGTATATTTTGATGCTTCTATCCAAAGTGCTTACGGTTTCTAATTAGAAAGTTGTCATACATAGCTTGAATTTCCATTCCACAAATCATGTCGTTTGATGAATTTCCGTTCAACAATGGGTCGTAAGTCTATCATAGTATAATTAACCTAGGTGCTTCATTCGTACAAGGGTGTAGACTCCCGACTGAAAGGTGCTTTGCTTTATCATTCGTTCAGGAGCTAGGTTCATTGAACGAATGAAGCATTATGAAGGTTCCTTTTTCTGTGTTAAATTTCTCTTTTGTCCCCCTTATTTATCAAGTTTCCTGACATGATTTAATATGAACTCCTAGTCTTTTAAGCTAATAGTTGCTATGTGCCTGCTAGAAATTTAATTTTTAAGCAAGCTAGATCAAATGATTATATAGCTCGGCCACGCTATGAGCATTGAAGATTTGAGGCCACCCTTTGATTTAAAAAACTATGTAAATCTGCTTAGCCATTTATTGTCTTTTCAAAGTAATTTTACCTACTCTACAGTTGAAAGAAGCAGATCTGGTTGCAAAAAATGCTAGATGAAAAGAAAGAAGAGCTGCATCAGGTGTGATATATTAACTAGAATTAGAAGTGAATTACTGGAGTTTGGTTTCTACCTATTTGTCCTTCGTCATGTTTTTCTTCTGATTTTAATACTTCACAACCGATCCTGTTCCTATTCTTTGTAAGTTGCCTTTCTCCACTTTGACAAGAAGAAATGCGTAGTCAATAGAGGTCACCTATTTATGGTTAAATCATGGGTTTAAATCTTAGGATCAGTTGGAGACCACTTAAACAGAAGCTTTCATTCACAGAACAAATGTTTTTTTTACGACATTCCAACATGTTTTTGGTTGGAGGATGGTATAATTTTGCTATAGTTCTCATGTTACTGATTTTATACTCCTCTCAGCTTTCTTATTATTGTACCACATAATGATTGATCCGGACTTTACAACTGTGCATATGTAAATGCTTGAGTTAGTTTTAGCTTCCGCATTCTCTAACCAGTCCTTTTTTGTTTGTGAAGGGATTGACTAATGTGAGGAGATGAACTAAGTCAGTGAACAAGGGCTTATCACCAACACGTCCTACATTTTTGCGACATGATACAGCTCCAGTATTAGGGAACACACATCTCAGACTTGAATATCATGGCCAAAGTTGGACACAAAAATCTTTATCTCTTTTTTACTAGAAAGTCTTTTGTCTACCTGCTTTTTTTTCATCTTCTGTTTTGTTGGAAAGGTGGAAGCATACCTCACCTTATCATGTGTACAGAATAGGCTCAGCCTTATTGAAATTCAGAAATATATTACAATGTTGTACCATGTTTTAAGGTAATATGCTACATGTCTGTTATCTCTAAACTTCGAATGGTTTATGCTCTCCCTGGAATGTGTCATTTTTTAAAGCATTTTCTGTCTGTCTAATGTGGGATGATGTGTCCACACATACTCCTTCATTAACGACCTTAGAATGGTCCTGAAATATTGATTATGAGTCTATATTTCACATAACAAAGCGTTAGTCCAACTTCAACATGCACTTCAGGAATTTACAGTTGCCTTCATTCACAATTATCCCCATTAGAGATGCGTCAACATGCCAACAACTTGTATGTCGTAATAAAAGTACAAGCATGGACCGACACCAACCAAATCATAATGATGTTGAAAAATTGACTTGAAATTTAACAGAGGATGGGGCAATCGATCGCCTTGATGATGCAATCGAACACTAAAGTGACCTTGATCGATTGGCTACAGGATGATCGATCGTATCTATTGTGTTTTTCTTAAAAAGAGGCGCGATCAATCGCACCGACGGTTATCAAGTGTTTAAATACACTTTAAACTGAGGGTGTGGTTCGTTGTATCTCGGGAACGGAACATCAGTGATTGCCTATGCACAGAGGGCAGCGTATCTGTTTCAAGGACAGCGTATAGAACGCCTCGAACCAAATCTCTTGTCTTTCTCTTTCGGATATTTCGTGGAGTTATTTATCAAACCTGTTAGTAGTATTTTGCCCTCTTAATTATAGACAATTTCTAGCATCTTGAAACAGATACATTTCTTACTATTGATTGAATATTACTGCAATTATGGGTGTTGACAAATCTCTGAAACCGGAGAAGTTTGATGGAAAGAATTTCATGAGATGACAACCAAATATAAAATTCTGGTTGACACAATTGAATATATTTTATGTGATTTCTAATGCTGTTGCGGATAAACCTCTTTCATATGAATCTGATAAAACTGCTAGTTCTTCCGAAGTTGTTGCAATTGCTAAATCTCATGATAGTGATAAATTCAAACAAGATGATGAACTGTGCAATGGATATATACTTAGTATTTTGAGTAATGAGTTGTATGATTTACATGTAAACATTAAATCTGATAAGGAATTATGGGATACCCTTGATAAGAAATTTAGGAAGGAGCATGAAGGGGAAGAAAAGTATGTCGTAAGAGAATATTTGGACTATAAGATGGTTGATAACAAGTCTGTTAGAGACCAGGTAATCGAAATACAGAATTTAGTTGCTAAGATCATTGGGAAAAGCATTCCTATTGATAAGAGGCTCAAAGTTCCTACGCTTATCGATAAACTACCACTGTCATGGTAGGATTTCCAAATTAATTTGAAGCACAAACGGGACGCTATGTCCGTTGATGATTTAATGGTCGTTATCCAAATTGAAGAGAAACATAAGGGTAAGATAAAAATCTTACAAGGTTCCTCTTCTAGAGCCAATAATAGTGGTCAAGCTAATGTTGTGGAAGGGAAATCTAAGTCCTATGGCTATAAGAAGAATAAAAAAAGTTCAAGGATCGGTCTTTTAAACCTGGTTCAAATATTCAAAAGGACAAGAAGTCGAAGGTTTCTTGGTTCTGTTGAAAGCATGGATATTTTGTAAACAAATGTAAAGAGAAAAAGGGTCAGGACCATAGTCATGGTGGGGTTGCATCTTCTGCTCAGGCTAACATAGTTATTTCAGATGACGGGAAGTATAAGAACGGACAATGATGATGGGGAACTCCTCAGAAGCTAGAGTTTATGGTGTTGGAACTGTGGATATCCGATTTACATCGGGGAACGCATTGACTCTCCATAATGTATTGCATGTGCCTAGTGTGAAGAATAACATTGTTAGTGGAGTTCTTCTTAGTCGAGAGAGATATAAACTAGTGGTTGATTTGAACAAAGTTGTAATAACTAGACATGGTACTTTTATTGGTAAATGCTATGTGTGTGATGGCCTTTTTAAACTAAATCTAGTTTCATGTTATAACTATTTATTTCATGTTAATAACTCTAATGTTTATTATGTTAATACTGTTGATATGTGGCATATGAGGCTAGGATATGTGAATTCACAAATCATTAAAAGAATGATGAATCTTGAATTGATTCCAAAATTGAGTAATGGATCTCTTGATAAATGTGAAATATGTATTCAAGCTAAACAACCTAGGAAACCATATAGATCAGATAATCAGTCCTCTTGTTTGCTTGATTTAATTTATTCTGATATTTGTGAATTGAATGGATTAATTACTAAGGGTAGAATGAGATATTTCATCACATTTATTGATGATTACTTTAAATTTTGTCATGTGTATTTATTAAAATCTAAAGATGAGGTTTTTGAGAAGTTTAAGATTTATAAGATGGAGGTTGAGAATCAAACTGAGAGGCGGATCAAGAGAGTCGAGGTGGGAAATATTGTTCCCTTGAATTTTACAAATTTTGTGAAGATTAAAGAATTATACATGAAACCACAATACCTTACTCTCCTCAATCTATTAATGTGGTAAAAAGAAAGAATATAACTTTTATAGACATGATAAATTTTATGCTTTCCTCTTCAGGTTTACTGAAGAATTTATGGGGAGAAACAATTCTTTCTGCGTGTGTAATCTTAAACCGTGTGTCTCATAAAGGACAAAATATAACCCCTTATGAATTAATGAAAGTAAGAAAACCGAACTTAAAGTTCATCAAGGTTTGGGGATGTCCTGCAAAAGTAAAAATCCCAAATATGAAGATGGATAAGCTAGGTTCTAAAACTTATGAAGCAGTGTTTATTGGTTATGCACAAAATAGCATAGCATATCGGTTTTTAGTAATTGGGTTTAATCGGCAAGATCATGCAACTAATACTATTAAGGAGTCCGATGATGCAACATTCTTTGAGAATGTGTTTCATATAAAGGAAAAGAGTAAGGTTGTTGTGCATAAAGAAGATAGTTCTTCATCTTCTGTTCCCAGAATTGAAGATTTTGGTACAATGTGGAGGTTAGGAGATATAAGAGAACCAGAATAGAGAAGAACTTTGGGGATGACTTTTATACTTTCATGGTAGGGAATGAGGATCCTTTGACCTTTAACAAGGTTTTGTCGTCTAGTGAAGCTCATTTATAGAAGGAGGAGGTACAAAGTGAGATGGATTCTATACTTGCACATGGGACGTGGGTTTTAACGAATCTACCTCTAGGGTTTAAACCAATAGGGTGCAAGTGGATATTTAAAAAAAAATATTATCCTGATGGATCCATAGAAAAGTATAAAGCTAGATTAGTAGTTAAATGTTACATTCAAAAGGAAGGTCAAAATTTCTTCTACAAATATTCTCCCGTGACCATGATAACTACAATTCAAGTGCTTATTGCATTGCTAGCTCATTATAACCTCGAGATCCATCAAATGGATGTAAAAACCACATTTTAAATTGTGAATTAGAGGAGAAAATATAGATAGAGCAACCTGAAGGTTTTGTAGTTCCTAATCAAGAAAGAAAAGTATGTAAGTTAGTGAGATCTCTCTATGGGTTAAAATAGGCTCCTAAACAATGACATCAAAAGTTTGATAATGTTCTTCTTTCAAATAACTTTGTGATGTGTACTTTTGATAAGTGTCTTTATTGAAAGCATTTTGGTGATTCATATGTTATGTTGTGCTTGTATGTGGATGATATTTTAATATTTAGAAATAATGTGGATCATATCAATAAGGTTAAGGGTTTCCTTAATGAGGATTTTGATATGAAAGACTTAGGTCATGCCAAGGTCATACTGGGCTTGAAGATTGATAAGACTTCTAAAGGAATAGTTGTGAGTCAATCACACTATGTAGAGAAGATTCTAAAGAAGTATGATTACTTTGATAGAAAACCTATCAATCTGCCGTATGGTTCTAGTGTAAGACTAAAGAAAAATTATGGGGAGAGTGTGTCACAACTTAGATATTCACAGCTGATTGGAAGTTTGAGTTATCTGGCTAACTGCAGTAGACCGGATATATCTTATGCTGTGGGAAGACTAAGTAGACATGCTAAGAGCCAAAATAAATCTCATTGGACTGCCATTGAGAGAGTATTCAGATATTTGAAGTGAAGTGTAAATTACGGTATACATTATTTTAGGTTCCCTCCTGTATTAGAAGGATACAATGATGCAAATTGGGTGTCAGATTCTGATGAAACAAAGCCCACTAGTGGTTATGTGTTTACACTAGGTGGTGGGGCGGTTGTATAGAAATCTTCTAGGTAAACTGTGATAACAAGATCTACTATAGATGCTGAGTTAGTAGCTCTTGATAAACTGGAGGAATGACGGAATAGCTTAGGGATCTTTTAATAGATATACCCTAGATGAATAAGCCAATTTCTACGATTTTGATTCACTGTGATAGCCAATTAGCTCTTGATAAGGTTAAGAGTAAGAATCATAATAAGAGGTCCTCCAGACATATTGAACTAAGGTATAAAATCTTATGCAAGTTGACTACTACTAGAGTCATTACCTTATAATCAGTGGATAATTTGGATGATTTGTTTACCAAAGGATTGTCGGCAGGGCAAGTCCTTAACGCATCTAGGGGAATGGGGCTGAAAGCCTATGATTAAGTCATCGTTAGTAGCAACCAATCTCTCTGAGTGGAGATCTCATGACGAAGATTCAATGGGTAAAAATAAGTTAATGCGTGACTTGGAGAGCACTATTTAAATATATTGTATGCTCACTCCCGTGTTATGATGAGAGTGCTCTACTGCATGTGAAACAGGTTGACGAAATTCTTAATGAAGTCAAGGCTTAAATAACAGGGTATTGTTATGCAGATTACCCTTAGAGACTGTCATTCATATGAGTGCCACTGAGGTGGCAATTAAAGAGAATGTGGGCTTGTTCTCTAATGTACAACTCATGAAAAGATATAAGGTGTATGGATGTAATGCGCTACCCCGAATGAACTCGAAAAGGGAGTTACTTTATGTGTTAGGTTTGTCAAAGCTCTTGCTTCAAAGTTCAAGTTCAAGACTTAGTTCACTTCGAACTTGTGATAGTGGCGGCTTATCAAACTAGGTGTAGGTTCAAACCCACAAGATACCTATCGTAGAAAACATGGAGTAATATTGCTCAATGTCTAATTCTTGTTTTATGCATAATGTAAAGTCATGGTAGGGATTGTTGAAAAATTAACTTGAAATTAAACAGAGGATGGGGCGATGATCGCCTTAGACGATCGATCGTATCTACTATGTTTTTCTTAAAAAGTTGTCCTTTTTAAGAAAAATTTGGGCAAAATTTGCCGGCAGTTATTGGGCAAAATTTGCCGTTTTGGCTTCTAAAGTTGCATCATTTTCTTCTTGAAACACCCCAACAGAATCCTCATATATATTGTGAATGAGAAAACCTAAAAACACAGACATAAGTCAATGTAAACTCTCTCTTCTTCTTCTCATAGAAATCATTGAGCAATAGCATCTCATCTGATCGAGTTCCAGTCAGTTTGATTTGAAGTGCACCTTTAAACTGACGGTGTGGTTCGTTGTATCTCGGGAACGGAATGCCAATGATTGCCTGTGCAAGGAAGATGGAGTATCTGTTTCAAGGACAGCGTATAGAGTCCCTCGAACCAAATCTCTTGTCTTTCTCTTTTGGGTATTTCGTGGAGTTATTCGTGAAACCAGTTAGTAGTATTTTGCCTTCTTAATTATAGACAATTCCCAACAAATGAAACTTTGAAAACAGAAAGAATAAGTTTTGGATGAATAAATATTCATATCTATTCAGGAAATGAAGAATATGCCTAGATAATAGATGGCTGTCCAACAAGTACATGTCTACATCATTTATTGCCATTTTAAAAATAAGACAATTACTAATGCAGTTATTCCAGATTCTGAAACCAAATTTGCAAGGTCCATTACATGTAATTGTTCCTGAAAAAAGAAGTTCTATTGAAAAGGTGTTATCCAGACTTCTTCATCTCCTGGGCAGATTGGTGCTATCCTGGAAACATTGAGCACTGGCCTTCACGTTTGACAGAAGATTTATTCTCGACTGAAATGCAGCAGACTGGTGCCATCTGACTTCCTGCAGTGTAATTGAGATTCCATAACTAGGATGAGGTTTTTGCTTTGAAACAAACAGAAATGAGGGAAATTTTCATTCTACACCTACAAGAATTACCAAAGACTATTTGTACAATCAGTAAGCTGAAGTCTAATCACATAAAGTGTAGCAAAATTATGGCAAAAGTCTAGGGTCGTGCAGAAGAAGAGAATGGGGATGAGTTGGTTGATTTATTGTTGGAGACTTCAGCCATCCATTAAAATTGGTAGACAAACTAAAATGAGAGCCTATGAACTAGAAAATATGATCAAATCTGTATGAAAGATTGTATACCAAGTCATGTAACCACTTTAGTGATCACATGACATCCATATACCATATGTAGCACTCCCCCCTCAAGCTAGAAAGTTGAAGATCACATCTTGCAGATTGGGAATTGAACAACATTGAATATCAACCAAACCGAACTATTCTAGAATGTTACATATTTCAAATGTGGCTTGTTACCAAGTACTGTATTACATATTCTAGGCATCCTCCTGCCACAAATTTTCATGTGCCCATGAAGAAAGGAACAGTCGGACAGGTTTTAAGTAAGTTTCTCCTGAATGTAGGTCTAGACACTGGGTTCCTTGATCAAGAAGCCAACATCTGGTATGATAATTAACCCTCCTGGGCAGCTGTTTGAAACCAATTGGAAAGGGAACAAGCTTGTGGGAACTTGATAATGACTTTATCCTTTAAACATTTATAATCCTTGATCTCCAAAATAGAAAACGCAAGTTCATTTTTCCTGCAGGCTAGACTGATACTGGGTAGCATACAACTCGTCAGTTTTAGATTAACAGATTGGGCCGATTCTTTTGTCTATTGAAAATCTAGGATTCCACGTAATATTTAGCAAGCGTCGCCATTTGGGAGAAATATATGGTTCAAGCAAATCGTTAAGTTCAGAAGCTTTCCTTTTAGATTGAGCAGTTGCAGGTCTTAAAAGAGGACTCTGCTTCAGGGAATAGGAGTTCGATGGCCATGGATCCTCTGGTTTGAGGCTTCAGACGCGCTGGAGCATTGTTGTTCGGGGCCCGAAAGCGGCAACGGCAAGAGGGAAAGGAAGCAGAAGGGAGGTTCTAAACGTGGGAGGGGGGAAGCAGAGCGTGATTTGATTATGATTCTTTTAGGAAAGCTTTGATCGCAGTTCGGGGGTGATTTTGGTTTGAATGTGCTGGAAACGGAAATAAGGTGTACGGCGTGGTAGTCTCATAAAATGACCGGAGCCCACACTCAGTGTTGCGAGTCTCCGTTCGATTGGTGGATAGGATGCCTGAGGTCGTATCTACACTGAAAATTTTCTCCAATACAACCCGTGGCTGTTAAGCACTCACCCTCCCTTTCAAGGGATAAAAAAGAGTTATATATTGGAGGACATGTGACCTGTAACCCGAGAGTAACGGATGGTCACCCTAAAAAAGATGAAACAATGCATTAGAGAGCACAAGAAATCACTGGGATCATATATACAAGAGTTAAAACTGAAAGAAAATAAAGGAAACTACATATGCCATCCTAATAGAAGGGATGTCATGGACAGATTCTTGAAGACGATGATTGGACACAACATTAAATCTAATCCTTGCTTGCATGATTTTAAGAGTACGCAATTATTCATGGATTCAAACTGGTCACTTTTAATAGATACAGTTATTTTCAAAATATACTAAAGATTTATAGTTCATTTAAAAAAATTGTATCTATTAAAATTGACAAGAGGGAGTAAAAAAAAGAATGAATAATTAACCGCTACTTCAACATTTAGGTATATGAGCTTATCTGCTTTCTAGGAGAATGATGTCCAAAGTTCCAATCCAGTGTAAGAAAGTTCACACAAATTGAGCCCCATTCTGCCAACAGTGTTTTTCAAGTTTCTAGTAAAAGAGCCATTTTTCTTCCCGTTATCTGGTAGATGGCGAACACTATAAGACGAATCCTTTTTTTAGTAACGTACATTTTTTAATGAAACATAACACAATTTAATCCACAATCTACCAATACTGTTCACATTTCTAGTTAAAAAAGTAATGCTCACATGACCTAGTAGCTGGCAAACACTATAGGCGGATTTTTTTTGTCAATAGTGCCAAAAGCACCTTTTTTAGTAACGGTTTACATGAGATTGCTCTCATATAAGGAGCATGAGGCCAATCTTTTAGGTCATTGGATTCCGATTCGATGGTGGATATAAAATCAGTGAATAGGTGAGTGTGTTACATAAGAGGGTGAGTGAGGTCCATGCAATTATTTATAACCGTCATATCAAGATTCAACGACTACGGATGAAATTAACCTCATATAAGCCAAATGAGAGCGATCTCATATAAACTTTTTCCCTAATATAAATAGGGAAAAGTTTAAATGAGATCGCTCTTATATAGCTTATATGAGGCCACTTTAAATCATAGCCCTTGGATCTTGATCTAACGGCTACAAATAGCCATAATGATCTCACCCACTCTCTGATGTGACACACTCACCTACCCACTGATTTAATATCCATCATCCGATCGGAATCCAACGGCTATAAAGATTGGCCTCATGCTCCTTATATGAGAACGATCTCATGTAAACCTTTCCCATATAAATATCCTAATATAATAATATAACCAATACATCATGTGGAAATTTTAAATTGAGTAAATTAATCTCACGTGATTAGATTTTTTTGGCAAATATATCATGTGATTAGAGAAACAATACTCATTCCAACCCAAGTCATGAATTGTATAATATCTTTCCACTTCACGCCAGATATTAAAAAATGTGGTTTACATGAAACTCACCTTCCACCGCACTCGGATGGCCCCAGTTCTATTCGAGTTGTAATCCGTTGGTGAAGCTTCACCATCAGTGTTGCTTGTAAAGTTCTAACGGCCGTTGATGACGACGCTTTGACGGTGCACACTGAAATCTTGTGCGTGTGGTAAAAAACAAGTATACAACCAAGCTCACATGTTTTCTGTGTGCACCGTCGATTTAATATGATTGATGGCCACTGAAACTTCACCAGCGGATTACAACTCTGTCCCCGTTTGAAAGAAGACCGGTGATGGCTGACTTTCCTTCACGACAAAAAATACGAAAGAGGGAAGGGAGGAAATCTTTTTTTTGTATGGCCTTTAATTCCATCTAATCTTAAGTCATTTGCAAATGCAGTACCGTTTCAGATAGGTATCTTTTTTTTTTATCTAAACTCATTTTTGAATGCAGACAGGGCTCATCGAAGGGATGGGTATCTATCTGGAACAGTAACCAGCCAGCAAATAGCATATATATATATATATATATATATATATATATATCTAAGTGCATTCTCTCCATTCCATCTGATCTCACATAATTCACTTGAAATGTCAGCCTTCATCTTGCTCTTCCTCCTCACCACCAGCCTTTCCCTGGCATTGCTTCTCATCATTACCAAGGCAAAGGCCAAGAAGAAGCCATTACCACCAGGCCCCTTAGCTCTCCCACTGATAGGCAATCTCATATGGCTGAAAACCCCCTCCAACGATCTTGGGCGGGTCATCCTGCAGCTCTTCGCCCAGTATGGACCCATCATCACTGTCCAAATCGGCCCTCGTCGGGTAATCTTTATGGGCGACCACGCCCTCGGCCACGATGCTCTCGTCCAGAAGGCCTCTACTTCGCCGACCGCCCTCCGGCGGACGAGCTCATCCCCATCATCATCTCCGACCCCTTCAGCATCAGCACCAACAGCTCCGGCCCGTTTTGGCGCCTTTTCGTCGCAACCTCGCTTCCCAGGTCCTCCATCCTTCTCGCCTCAAACTCTTCTCTGACACCCGATTGTTCGTCTTGAAGAATCTAGCCCAGAAACTCAAATCTGACTCCCAAGCTAGTGAAGAAGGCCACATCTCAGTCATAGAGAGATTCAGGTATGCCATCTTCTCTCTGATCTTCACAATGTGTTTCGGACAAGAGCCGAGCGATAGTATTGTAAGAGAGATCCGTGAAGTTCAGAGGCATCTATTCTTGAACTGGGAGGGCTACAATGTCTTTGCCATTTTCCCTAAGGTGGGGAAGTGGATCTTTCAGGAGAGATGGAAACAGCTACAAGATTTACGCGACGAAGAGAGGAGATTCTCGGACCCCTGATAAGGTCGAGACGAGAAAAATCCGATAATGGCCAGGAAAATGGAGGCTTCTATTGTTATGTCGACTCTCTCATTGCCATCGAAATACCTCACGAGGCCGGCCGGAAGCTGACGGACGCTCAAATAGTGGGCTTCTGTTGGGAGTTTCTGACGGCCGGGATCGACTCCACCTCAATGCTGCTTCAGCTGGTCATTGCAAACCTGGTGAAAGACCAAGAAATCCAGAGAAAGCTATTCCAAGAGATCGAAACCGTCGCCAAAAATCAGGAATTTGTGAGGGAAGATGATCTTGTGAAGATGAGTTACTTGAAAGCCGTAGTGATGGAGACATTTAGGAGGCACTCACTTCAGGACTTCGTCCTCCCCCATGTGGCCAGCGAAGATGTGGAGATCGGCGGTTATAGAATACCCAAAGGCACAATGGTGAACTTCGCTGCTGCGAAGATGGCCCTTGACGACAGAGTGTGGGGGAATCCGATGGAATTCAGACCGGAGAGGTTCTTGGTGGAGAAGGGGGATGAGGAGACAGCGGATCTCACCGGCACAAGGGAGATCAAGTTGATGCCATTTGGGGTGGGGCGGAGGATCTGCCCGGGGCTGGGGTGACAACGTTGCATTTGGAATACTTTGTGGCGAATCTGGTGAGGGAGTTTGAGTGGAAGAAGGCGGAGGGGGGACGGGGTGGATCTGTCCCAAAAGACAGAGTTTCTTATGGCTATGAAGAATCCGCTCAAAGTTGTGCTGGTTCCCAGACTGCACACTGCCTAGTTCCTTGGCGTTTGTGATGTTGTGTTTATGCTCCCTTTTCTTAGTTGTTAGTATCTCTCATCAGTGCACTCAAATAAATGTTCATGGCAGTGCTACTGTTGCGAAAGCACTCAATGTGAGTGGACTCACTGGAATATCCGAATATCTCAACTCATTTTCGCCTAAGTAATTAATTAAGTGAATTTCCTTTTTTCTAATGTTTTACTTTATACAAATATCATTTTCCAATTATATATGCACGATTGTAGGCCATTTCTTTAGAGAGTTGGACGGTTTAGGAAGTTGTGAGAATTTCGGAGTCAAAACTCTGTACGTAACCTGACTTGGGACTGGACTCTCAGGGGGGATACGCTTCACTTAATTAGACCCCTAAAAAGAGTAGGGAAACTCTGTTATGCATAAACAGAAAACAAAACGAGCTGGTGGGAGTGAGGAAAATGTTATTTTCAGCCCCGCTATTCTTGGCTTGATGGCTGCCGGACAAAGCTTCGAGGGACGGTGCGTGAGCTTCATGTAAACTACGATTTTTTTAATATATGGGGTGAAGCGGAAAGATATTTCACAATTCACGACTTTGGGGGAATCAGTAACGGGGAAGCCGCAAATAGTTGGGACTTGGCGACAATAACAACATTTTTTATCTAATCACGTGATAGTTGCTAAAAAAAATTCTAATCACGAGAGATTAATTTACTCGGTTTAAATTTTCTACGTGTGATTATGCAGCTACTAGGTCATGCGAGCAGTGTTTTGTTTTTAACTAGAAATGTGAACAGTGTTGGTAGAATGTGGATTAAATTGTGTTATGTTTCATTAAAAAATTGTGTCATGTTTAGGTAATAAGGAATTAAAAACATAAAGGTCTGCCCCTGTTATAAGTTGTTTTTTGCACAAAAGGCCCCTAAAGTTTGGGAACAGAGATGTTAAAGAAACGGAGCAGTGCCCATCTAGTTACATTAGCTCGCATTACATCATATAAACAGTTAGGTGCATTCCCAAACCAAAAGCAGGAGAAAATATCCAGAGCGATATTTGCAAAACAATCAGCTACCATATTTGTTTTACGGTAACAGTGTGATTTCCATCAGTTGGATTCCTTATAGCTTGATTTTGATTTGTTGAATTATGTCTGCAATTCTCCAAGGTATACCTCACATCCTCCCAGTATACACCAAATAATGGATAAGGAATCGCCTTGGATGATGATACAGGGCATAAGAATTTTATATCAGGATTTTTGTTGGTACGTATTTTTTCCTTTCAAGTCTTCCAAATCAACCACACAAAATTGAAGTAAGTAGCAAATCCTTTTGCAGTTTGTCGGACATTGAGGTTTTATAAGAAGTGTATCCAATTCTGCACCGAATCAATCCCTTGACCATGATATCCTGTTAGACCATGATTTCGACAATCGATGAATCAAATCCAAATTCAATTTATGGTTGGAATGATGCAGAAGTTTAAAATAAGCGATGACATTAACTCGATAAATCATCGTGGCCTGCAACCCAAAATATAAAAGAAAACCATAGCGAAGAAGTATCTATGACAATACTAGTCATTCAAACTCTCACACTTGCCAAGTATCTTAATTACAAGCCAGTAGTAATAAGTTAAGAGATTATAACCCATTTATAATAAATGAAATATAAGAACATCGTTTGTATGAATTGCAAGGGTTGTCATTCACATGGATGAATGAGTATAACAATACTGATGTACAATACAGGGAGGAGTTTATTATAGCTAACTATTGCCTTCTTTGCAAGAAATAGGAGGAATCAGTTAATCATTTATTATTTGAATGTGCTTACACAAGGACAGTGTGACACATTTTCATGAGGAAATGCAATTCAGCAGACACTTAAGCTATGGACGAAGTTATTGAAGGTAATTTACTTGTCATCGATAGATTTGCTAGAGTTTTGATTGATCCTAGATCATCTCGATCTTTTATATATGCTGTGTTTGGTTTGAGTCTAGAAAAGAAATTGTCTAGACTGAGTTGTCATTTCTACTTCCGTTGGAGACTCGGTAGTAGCAACTGAGTATCTTGAGAATTCTTCTGTGGTAATAGGAGATAGTGTTGGATGCTAACATTGTGCTGCTTGACATGTTTGACTTTGATGTGATTTTGGAGATGGATTGGTTAGAGCTAACGTAGACTATAAGAAGAGAGTTTATTATAGAATTCTTGGAGAAAAAGACTGGTGTTTAAGGGAATTCGAACTAAGAAGGAAAATCGTTTAATATCTGCAATGAAAGCTCAGAAATTGGTAGCTAGAGGTTGTAGAGCCTACTTAGCAAATGTTATACCAGTAGAGAAGCCTACCCCAAGGATGGAGGAAATTGAGGTAGTGTGTGTTTCCCATGTCTTTCCGGATGAGTTGTCGGGTTTGCCACAAAGAAGGGATATTGACTTTACAATTGATTTGATACCGGGAACAACACTGATATCGAAAGCACCATATCGGATGGCACCTACTGAATTGAAGGAACTGAAGGAGCAATTGCAGGAGTTATTAGATAAACGACTTATTCAGCCTAGCGTTTCTCCATGGGGAGTGCCAGTTTATTTGTGAAAAAGAAATATGAATCAATGAGATTATGTATTGATTATCGGATGTTGAATCAAGTAACGATAAAGGACAAGTATCCGTACCCCAGGATCAATAATTTATTTGATCAGTTGCAGTCTGCAAAAGTTTTCTCAAGGACTGATTTGAGATCGGGATACCATCAACTAAGGATTAAAGAGGAAGATATATCCAAGACAAAATTCAGGACTAGATATGGACACTATGAGTTTCTGGTGATGCCGTTCGGTTTAACAAATGCACCAACAACATTTATGGATATGATGAACAGGATTTTTGCAGATTTGTTGGATCGATTTGTGATCGTATTTGTGGATGACATTTTGGTATATTCAACGAGTTGGGAGGAACACAAAAAGCACTTAGCACACGTGTTGCAGATTCTGAAGGACAACCAGTTATACGTCAAGTTTAGCAAGTGCGAGTTTTGGTTGGACAGAGTAAATTTTCTTGGTCATGTTATTTCCAAAGACGGAGTGTCTGTAGATCTGACAAAAATGGAAGCAGTTCTACATTGGGAACAACCAAAGAATGTGACAGAAATAAAGAGTTTCTTAAGATTGGCTGGATATTATCGAAGGTTCATCAAAGGATTTTCTAGTTTCGCGTTACCAATGACCAAACTGACTCGAAAAAGAGTAAAGTTCAATTGAGATGATACTTGCGACAAAAGTTTCAAGGAACTGAAGAAGAGATTGACTTCGACACCGATTCTGACATTACCATCAGGATCTGGAGGGTTTGTCATATACAGTGATGCATCAAAAAGTGGATTAGGATGCGTGTTAATGCAAAATGGGCATGTCGTGGCATAGGCATCGAGACAGTTGAAGATTCATGAGCAGAACTATCCAACTCATGATTTGGAGTTAGCAGTTGTAGTGTTCGCATTAAAGATTTGGAGACATTATCTTTATGGAGAGACTTTCAAAGTGTATACAGATCATAAGAGCCTAAAGTACATATTTTCCCAGAAGGATTTGAACATGAGACAGAGATGATAGTTGGAGTATTTAAAAGACTATGACTTTTCAATTCACTATCATCCAGGAAAAGCCAATGTAATAGCAGATGCATTGAGCAGGAAAACTGGGATAGTGGCGCACATGCGGGTACAAGAAAGGAAATTGATGGAGAAAGTTGGAGAATGTCATCTAGAATGGCCAACTTTGCAGAGAATATCATTTTTGGGGAACATTTCTATAAAGTTTGTGATATATGAGAAAGTGCGGGAAGCACAGAAGAATAATCCTCAATTACATAAATTACTGGTCAAAGTGGATTTCAGCAAAGGGGCTGATGAGAGTATTCAGTTTCGAGGAAGGATGGTTGTGCCTAAAGATATTGAGTTGAGACAAGAAGTTCTGCGAGGCCTAGCAAAAAATGCAGATGAGAAGCCACCAGTGAGCAAGTCGGAAATGCTTATGTCAAAGGTACTTGATTGTCAACTAGTTCCAATTTTTTATACTTAGGTTGTATTTGATGTATGTGTAGTTTGATAGAGTTAGTTTGTAGTTGTGACGTTATATCTATTTGCTGTGCTAGATATCATATATTGTGTTTTGATGATTTACTTGTAGGTTGTGATATATTTCATATTGAATTGTGATGATATCTTTCTAGGTTGTGATAGTGGTTGTGTCTAATATATTAATAAGCTTATATAGTTGTGGTAGATATCGTATATTGCGTTATGATGATCTAAATGTAGGTTGAGACAACCCTTATATTGACTTGTGATGGATTATATGTATATGAGGATATTGAGTTGTGATGATATACTTGTAGGCTATGATATACCTCATATTGAGTTGTGATGATATCTCTTTAGTTTGTGATGGTGTCCTATATGTGCATATGCTGATATGATTGTCGTATGGTTGAGAATATTTTTTATGATTTTGTGGTATGGTTGTTGATACACACATATTTCATATTTATTTAAACCCTTTTACCTAGTATTTTAGCCTTGCTTTTATGTTATTTTATGGTTATTTACAAGATATTTCCGTTTTGTTAGGTTAGTGGGACTTAACATTTCAATTTGGTTAAATTGTCCAAAATTAGCAATGTAGGCATGTTATGTTCTAAATTAGTAACTAATGTTATGGCATGACTCCACTGATGGACATTTGGTTTGTACTGATTAGACATATTAAGCATTGATATGGACTACCATGTGGACATAAATGTCCATATTATAGGATACTCACCTATATTAGTGAGGAGCATCAAAAGAAGATCTCGGTTGCTGAGAGAAGAGGAAAAATGAGCTACATTTGGCTCACACCGGCATTCTGACAGGGCTGGATCAGGATCTTGTTGCAAGTCAGAATCAACATGGCTTGAATTGGCAACGATTAGCAGATTTGGCATGCTCGTTTTGCAAAGTTCATATCATCCATGAGTTTAAACAAGATACTTACAGTTTTGGGACAACAAGCCTTAGCTTGATTTGAGGAGCAATTCAACACAACAATCAGTGGATTTGCTTCGCTCTTGACTTGGAATTTGTGGATCGTGTTCATACTCAGCGGATTTAATTAGGAATGGATGATGCTCAATTTGGAATATTTGTGCTTTGGGAAGATATGATTTTGGGAAATCTACCAATCTTGAATTTAATTCGGCTTAAACATAGAAAAGAGGATGATTTGAAGGAGTTGCAGTCGCGATGGAGGTTTAGGATCGTGCTGAATTTGGAATTGAAAGAGATTTTGGCGATCGTAGAACGGTCTCATCTAATTTTTGACTCGCCAACGGAAAAACAGTACAAAATGGAATTCTATATAGTTTGTCCATCTTAAATTAGCAGTTTACAGTTTAGTATACTCCCTCTATAAGTTCAAGTAACACAACTAGTCAATGTTAAACCTGCATCAAGAATGTTGTGAAGTTAATTATAATTAATTAACATATGTTATTAACATATAATTAGATCCATACCCAGTTGAATCGAGAGCAGGGGTGTAAACAAGCCAAGTTTAGCCGAGTTTGGGCATGGATCAGCTAAAGCTTGAAATCTGAAATTCTGACTCGAGCTTAGCTCGGCACATATATAAGAAGCTCATACCCTCTCAGCTCGGGCCCGGCTCGTTAATATTTTTGTAGCTCGGCTCGAGCTCGAGCTCGAGTGCCTACTCATGGAAGCTCGGCTCAGGCTTGACCCAGGCTTGATACAGTTTTCAAAACTGTATCAGCCACCCCATGCTAGTCAAAGGGTGACGGTTCAGCCTTGAGTTGAGTTCGAGCTGAGTCTAAACGATCCGAGCAAATCTAAATACTATTGTGCTCGAGCTCGGCTTGTAGTGGGATGAGCTCAAGCTGAGCCTGAGCCAAGCTTTACACAAATCGATCCAAAACTCGAGCTAAGGCATATCAGCTTGGAAGGCGGCTCGGCCTATTGACACCCTTAATCGAGAGGCTGAACCGTCGCCCTTTGACTAGCATGGGGTGGCTGATACAGTTTTGAAAACACAATAGATTTCGCACTGTTATCCAGCAATGCCTATATAAATATGAGGCAAATTCCATTAGTAGCCATTGGATCCTCATCTGACGGCTACAAATAGCTACATGGAACTCATCTACCTCCTGATGCAACACACTCACCTACCCACTGATTTGATATCCACCCTCGGATCGGAATCCAATGGCCCAAAAGATTGGCCTCATGCTCCTTATATGAGAGCGATCTCATATAAATCTCATATAAACCGTCCTCATATATATATATGTAATTGTTGTTTGCTTTCTCAAACAACCTCTTAAGAGTTTCTTTTCTCTTCTCATTTTTGTGGTTGGACTAAGATGCAATAGTTCATCTATGTAGAGAGAAAGGAACACGTTGCAGCTAATGAATGGTGTCAGGTGTGTGTCAATGTCTAAACAGACTAGCACAATCTCTAATGCGATCTGTTTGTGTAACATAACTCATAAGTAATGCAGGCTGGATTGAAGAAATGCTTATAATGAAGTTAATGGTCTCGTATGGACACTTATCTTGTGAGGATCGAGTGGCCTCATTGATACCTGAGATACTCACAAGGAAAAATAAACAATGAACAAAATACAAGAATACTTAAAAATTGGTGCGGATCGGCCAAACCTCCTCTTTATCAAGAAGAAAGGATTTTCTTTTACTATGTAAAAAATAAAGTAATACGGTGCTGTCACTAATTATATATAGAAGTGTGACCAAAAGCGGATTCTTGATCTAATATAGGGATTCTGTGGCAAGAGTGGGCTATCCGTCCAAGTCTCTTCAATGTATTCAAGGATGACTAGGGACTCTGCAATGGGCCTCCCATTGTGCAGAAGGACTAGGACCTTCTTGTACACTGAATTGTATAGCAAGAGCTCCTGGGTCTAGGGACTCTGCAATGGGCCTCCCATTGTGCAGAAGGACTAGGACCTTCTTGTACACTGAATTGTATAGCAAGAGCTCCTGGGTCTTGTTCATTCGATCCTCCTCCACATACTTATAGGGTGTTCCCTTTACTTTGAAGGCCCATTCGATCCTCCTGCTCTAAGGGCTCGCCCAAATCCCGTGAAGCATAACCTCTTCCGTAGCTATTTCTTCCATGCGCACACGACAAGAAAATGCGGCTTTAGCGGCGGATTTCTTAGCGACGGGCAAAAATATGTTGTGAACGATAGTCATTTTCAACGGAAAAATAACTGTCGTAAGAGATGAAGTTTTAACGACGGATTTTTCCGACGGTTATTTGTACCATCGAGGATGGACATCTGTCACGACGGAAAATTTTTGCCAAGAGAGTCCACGTGCATGCGGACGTCGCTGCGGTCATTAAAGTTCCTCCTGCCAAAATGCCCTCATTTTCATCGATCTTCTTCTGCATCTCCTCCGATTCGTCTTCCGATTCCGCGCTCGGATTCCGTCGCCGGAGCAGGAAGAGGTCCGCCGCGTTGCGTTTCACTGAATTCGTGTTTCTTAGAGGGTTGGAAAGATCCAACTTTTTTGGGCTGGGCGGGGCTTATTGGATTCAGGCGAGATCTTCCACTTTGTCGGAGATCTGGAGGCGTTTTCCGTCGTGGATCGGTCTCCGATCTTGGTGTTTTGCCGTTGAAAGCCGGGATTTTGAGGTAAATTCTGCTGCGTTTTTCCTTTTTGGAGATTTTTTGGATTTTGGCTTGTTGTGGATGCTTTGATGATGCGCAGATGTTGGGTTCTGGTTGTTTGTTGGGTTTTTCAGCTGTTAATTGTTCCTGAGATTTGGTTAGGGTTTGGGTGCTGAAACTGCTGTAATGGGAGGGTTTAGCTAGAAGTGGCTCCATTTTTGGGGGTTTTCGGTACTCTTATTGTATGCATAGGTTCTTCTACAAACTTCTAGTGTATCTTTGGTGGGTAATTTCATTGTTTGTAAGACACAAGAATCCTAAGAGAGTTCATGGCAGTCATCTGCTGACGATCCCGACTCCCGACGGCCTCGCCTCCAATGTTTGCCCCCATCTACGACTCTTGACGGGATGAAGACCTCCACTCCCAACTGCCGCTGTCCGTCGAACACGGGGATTTGGATGTGGAGCTAAACACCCCATTTTGCCGTCATTTGCCTTTTCTGGACAGCGCTTCTCCTATCATCATCTCGCCCACATGGCTGCGCACCGTACTGTTTCTGTCAGCCAAGCGGTTAGGTTTGAAGGTGGCCCAAGCCAGAGTGTGGAGGCGATTATGGTGCTGGGAGGCACGAAGCAACGACGAGGCTGAGATGCAGCTACAACCAAGGGATGATTTTTCACATTAATCGAACAATGCAGTGTTGTGGATCATTAATAACATTAAGAAAGCAATGCTGGTCCTACTTCGACAGACGATTGTGATGTGTTCGTTGAAATGCACCTGTGGAATTTGTAGAAGAAAATCATCGATTTGAAAGATGGTGAAGTGAAGGTTCTCTTTGTTGGTTCTTTGAAAGCAAGAAAATTTATGATAAAGGTATTTGACCAAGTTGAAGCTACAAAGCTAGTTTGGGCACCTTATTATACAATTCACTGGTATGACATTATAGTTGTGTGCTTTCTTGTCAGATTCTTCTTTGATTTTTGACCTTAGTGTCTCATCTCTTAGGATATCTCTTGATGAAATATCAGAATTTAATTCCTTCAATTAGGTTTCCCAAGTCATTTGTTTCGCATTTAACAAAGAATTTATAGTGTTGGGATTGTTTTGTTTTTGTTCATATACATGAAATTAGAAGCAGCACACAGTTTTAGTAAGCAATTTATGGGTCAATTCTGCATTCACATCCTGCAAGGGAAGTTTACAAGTTCAAGATGTGCCAGGAATTCTAGACAAATCGTCCCTTAGAAGTCCTTCTATGTTGTGTAATGGCATGTTATTCATGTCATGTTCACATGACTTTTAATTATATGTCTAAGATGGAAATATGTTTTATCTCATGAAGAAAAAACAAAGTGATAACAATTCCATGTATCCGGCCCATGGGATGGGATAAAGGGTAGATGTTGACATCAAATTCTTGATTCGAATATTGTGAAAAAATGTGGCTGTACATATGCTATTTTATTGAAATTTCATGAACCAATTCTGCATGGTAATTGTGTCATCTAAGATATGGTGTTGATGAACCAATTCGTGCTTATTGATTCTCTTGAATCTATGTTAGCAGATCCTTGCTGGCCTTTTGGATCAATACTCTGGCAGAAAATGATCAAGCACTAAATATGGCAGCATCAATGGTTGATTACTTCAGCAATCTGTTCTAAATGTAATTCTCAAGTATTCAATAGAAATGCACTGGCAGTCACTTAATGAGGAAACTGATGACATGAATGATGTTCTTTTTAGGTTATATGCTGTAACTGTAAGTTTCCTCTATCCTACATCGATTCATGTGTATTTTCTACTTGAAATTTTATGGCTTAATTATCCAAGCACATATCTGAGGTTGATAAAGTGAGTTTAGAGAGCAGTTTCAACTACCTGAGGTTGAGTGCTTTTTTCTTTCCCACTGCATTTAGGATGAACATAAACATTTGGCTTTGGCACACCTGTTCGATAAACCATGCTTCTTAGGGTTGCTTGCTGTCAAGGTAATACTCATCGTTTCATTTCATTTTCACTTCACTTCCATGTTTTCTCAGTTGTTATTTGTTTACTATCACGATTGCATACTAGATTTCAACTACTTATGACGCCTTTATGTGAAGCATCTTCTTTAAGTTATGAAGTGACTTTTTGACAACTATTTTTTCTTCATTATGTATTGCTTCAGTTTCTTCAGTAAGATGCCATATGATAGGAGCAACTTTAACTCTAATCATTGTCATCATCACTGTCACATCCACTTAACTGAGTTGGTAACCTGAGTCCTATCCCACTCGGTCATTTGATGATATTAAGTTTCAGTTGTCCGTTAATGAGACAAAAAACATTTATCTGCATGTTTTTTTATTAGTTTTATTCTTGTTCTTGGCTGTGCTCAACCCTGTTCAAACTATTTACAAAATTCTAGGTGTGTGTCTCTTGACTGGTACTTCCTTTGTTCCCTTCTAGACATCCAAACCATCTTTATTGGTTTCCTATATCTTAGAATATAATCATAAGTATTGCATGCTTTCTCCGGGGATAACGTATCATAAAAGTCGTCAAATGCCTTAAAGCCAGAAATATTAATTAATGTTTAGCAGCTCTTCTGACCTTAACATAGTTCTTGCAGATGTTTTACATTTTTGCCGCTTTTTAAAACCACATTTCTTTTCCTTGATGACTCTTTGACCTCTTGCACCATCACCATGTCTCTTTTTTATTGTCCCTTCTTAATACTTCTCCAAGCACTTCCTTTTCTCAACTCTTTAATGCAATTGTCTATATGGTTTCACTATTGTTGGTTTGTCATTTAAATTTCATTTTTCTTTGACCTTCAACATATATATCAACAAAATTTAAGGATATTTCTTTTTTCTTGTTTATCTTTGTACTATTGATCAAATACATTTGTTTAATGATGCAGGCTGATAGCCTTTCTAAATTTCACAGTAATACCCATATACCAGTTATTATTGGCCCAGAGATGCGCTGTGAAGTTACAGGGGATCCACTATACAAAGTAAGTTTAAATGAGTTTTCTACAGATTCAGCCTGTTCACGGTGGTGAAAATAAAACTCACCTTAGATTCCCAGATTTCTATTCTCATTGGCCGAATCATATCTGACTTCCGTAATTGGTAACTGATAAAGTCATTGCTTTGTTTTGCATCTTTTTAAATGTTGTCAATTCATCCCATTCCTATGCTACTGGTGGAACATCTCTATGGGAACACGGGTACTAGTATGTCTCATTCTATCTAGAATTATTATTGCCTAAGACTAGATTTGGCTGGGATACCCTTTGAATGTAAAATAAGCAAGGAATTCTGTATCGGATATCGGCTAGGAAGCACCGATACGCCAAATTTGCCCCCGTACCCGTATCCGATACGTATCGTATCCGGATACGCCACCGATACGGCTGCATGCGTATCGATGGCGTATTGTCTTTAAAAAAAAAAAAAAAAAAAAAAAAAAAAAAAAAAAAAAAACAGTTTCCTATACGTAAAGGGGGAACTATTATAAGTTATAATGTTTAATTTCATAACTTATAATTATTATTGTTTGTGTTGTCATTATAGTGTAATTCTATCAAAATCATGGAAGTTACTATAGGTGGCTATTAGGGTGCTAGGTTTATTAGAGACAAAAAATTATGTTTATTGTTTGTTTTGACACTAGGACCAATCTAAAATGTGTTTTAAAAATATATAAAATATTTTTTCAAAAACTTATCCCCGACGTATCGTATCGGGACTTTTTGAAAATTGCCGTATCGCCGTACCCGTATCGTATCGTATCGTATCGCCGTATCCGTATCGGTGCTTCCTAGGATATCGGTAAAATATCGGCCGGCCAAAGAGACAACAAAATATTGGAGATATATTGGAGATATTTGTAAAAAAATATCGGTGGTCAAAAACTAGTTTTTACCGTATATTTTCACAATCTAACATTTTAAAATGAGTTATACTAATTTAGACAAAGCATAGATTTCAAAATATGCATATTAGGATAGGAAACAAACGGGAAAGCTGTTTTTTTCCTTTTAAAAAAAAATTCCAATTTTTTTTTCAAAAGCATTTTTTTAAATGGCGATATATCAGTGATATTATAAAAAAATTTGAAAAATGATATGGTCTGTATCATTTTATCGGGTGGGACCCGATATCGATATATCGGCGTTATGGAAAATTCCTTGAAAATAACTAATATTAATAGATTCTGTTATTTTATTCTAAAATCTGTAACGAAGCATTTATTTGCTCCAGCAAATCCCATTATCGTTTTTCCGGGATGATCCAAAACGTTTTGCAACTACCCTACAAACAGAAAACGAGGAAAGCTGCACTACTTACAATATGCTCAAGGCCTGTTCTTTTGTTCTTCCACCCATTTTAATTAGGCATGTGGTTTTTTCTAATTTGATTTGATCCGTCTAATGTTAGTTTAATCCCTCTCTATGCAGGTTGCACAAAATATATTTAGATGGAATAAGGAAATGGCTTATGCAGGTTGATTTTTTTTTCCGTCGTATGATGTTGCTACGGCCCATACTTGTAAGGATTACTATATTCAAATTGCAGTCATCTCCATGAGAAAGAGCGATTGAATGTTTTCGTGACGTTCAAAAGTTACTATTATGAATGTTCTTCTATGTTTTATGTTTTTTTTGTAATTAAAATGACCTATCATCTTAGTTTTAATATAATTTAATGGTTTTTTACTAAGCTCCTGTTGTGTGTAATAATGATCAATAATTATGATGCTCTTCGTAGGTTAATTATGTATATATGATACCTAATTCATGCTGCTGCTTTTAAATTTTTTTTTTTTTTGCGATATTTTTAGCTACTGTTTTTACCGTCGCTAAAGGACAAGTTTGCTGTAGTGCCAACTTTGTTTTAAGCCTCGTCTCTCTTGTGGTACACCTTCCCTTGGTGGTTGACGATATTTTATATGGACTTGCAGGGTGTTGTTACTTGTTTTGTATGTTTAGTAGGTTTGTCAATTAGCCAATTTTTTATTGGATGAAGGGACAGGGCAAGGAGGCCAGACATGGATTATATATTCTTTTAATCTACATGGGATTAGATTGAATGTGTCTTTGTGTGTTTAAAAAGCCTAAGAAGAGTGTATTTAGAAGAATACATAAAAGGTATGGAATTATATATCGTCCTGAAAGAGAATATTCTTTGAAGAGCAGCAAATCACTATTTAATATTTACAGAAAAACATATTTAAATTTAAAATCTAGCCAGCTATACAAGATATTGTAGCATTGAATGGCTGAACTTAAAACAAGGGCAGCAGTGAGAAACACCTCAATTTTGAAGACGAGTGCAATGAGATCATCTTTCTTAAAGAATGATAAATGGTTTTAGATGCTAAAAGCCTAATTCATAAGAGCTAAAAAGCCAGCCACTGGCTGAAGATTTAATGCCAAGAATGGCTTCTAAATCCACTCTCTAGCAGAACTTAAAAATAGCCCAACGACTCAAAATCCTATTTACAGGATCTTTTCTTGCAACTTCTGTTTCTTGGTGCTCAGGAAAACTTTAAAAATTGAATTGGTCAACTTTGAAGAACAGTATGAATATTTGGATACCGGGATAGCGACCAATCTCCTATAGTGTACATATTAAAATGAACTACCTAACAACTCTTAAAGTACTACTGCGCTAATTTAAATTTCAAGTTGAGTTAATTAATTCTGGCCACCCAAGAAACTTTGTTTTTTTTTTATTTGCTTGTGTCTGTGATTCGCTCTGGTAGCTGGTCAGGTCCAAGCAGTATATTATTATTTGGGAAACTTCATGATCAGGTAAAAAGACAATGAAAACTAAAGCAATCACATGGTAGACAGTTTCAAAATCCCGAATTTTCTATTATCGTTTTAGTCAATTAAGTACATACCTTCACATGGATGCATGTATGTGATGGTACGATAAGCTTTAAACCAATTCCCTTAAGGAAGCAAGGAAAAAATATCTTTTGCATAAAAATTCATTTTCTGTGTTCCATTTTGGTGCTGATAATCCCCGTCTAATGCAGTATTTCATAATGTTACTCCCTCTGCTCAATTCATGCGATAGTATTGATTAGTCTTCGGAAATGTGGTCATATGGATGGTTATAAGTTATCATTTTTTGTATTATATAACTCAACATTACCGCTGCACATGCAAAGCATCCAAAGCTTGCACATGCAAAGCATCCAAAGCTTATCACATGAATAAAATTAAGGAAAGGATAGGAGAAATGTGTCCTGAAAACAAATGAGAGAAAGTTCTTCTCCGTGGACTTGGATCCTTTTTCTATGCCATGCGAAATAACCATGGTTTCCAAATAGATGAAATTGCAAATAATTTATTACGAGAATTTGAGCATTTTTCTCTTGTTTTTTTCTATATCTTGTCCTTATTTATTTAGGGAAACAATATTTGTACATCAGATTTCCTACAAATTTCCGTACACAGATGATGTGTGTGGAAATGAGTGGATGAACTGATGTGGAAATGAGTTGGTGAACTGATCATACATAGATGAAGTGTATGGAAATGTTCCATACACATCATCTGTGTATGGAAATGTGTAGGAATCTGATGTAGGGTTATCACTCCCCATTTGTTTAGACTTCTCTGAATTGGAAGATTTCAATTACAGCTCTTTACTCATACTCATTTAAGAGGTAAGTTTTGTTTTCTTTAAGTTGGGAGTAATGGGTACTGAAAAAAGTTAGAATTTCTTTCGGTGAGTGGGGACATTGTTCGGTGTAGAAGTAAGAATTGAGGTATTTGTTCGTGAAAATACAAATTAATTCACAATGACTTCATCCTGCCAGATGCCAATCCTTCCACATATATGCCTATTTAAGGTCAATATAGATCACTATAGTCCTTGTCCAAGTAATGAAAAACTGCACAAACGGTTGAGCATCTCAACACTTCTCGAGCAGCCTGAAGGTCGTGAGGAATGAAATGATTGCAGAGCCGTTTGGGGCGCGATAAAAATCAAAACATCTACGGTAGATGTTTCATTTCACTATTTATTTCAGCCTGAAAGTGAAAAAAACCTGAATGCTACAGTGGGAGTGAAATATCCACTGTAGATATTCCGGTTTTTTCACGCCCTAAACGGCCGGTTCCTGCTCTGTTTCCTTCTGACATATGCAGTCTTGTTGACGACAAGTCCAAAAGATAAATCGAGAAACAAGAATAGTACTAGCTAGTATTATTTAATAGATCAAGCAGTGCACTTAAATTGCCACTCACATAACAGACTCCCATTATTTGAACTTAGCAAAACAACTAAAACTTCTTTTATTTCTAAAAAGACATAGTTGCTCTCTCAAACGGATACGAATGGCTCTGGTATAATCTTTCCAAGAAAATTACGTCAAGCTTTGGGAGCATAAAAGAGGCTCTCTCGCATAGCTTTCAGCGCTGCGACCAACTTCTCATGAGGTGGGATTGACTGTTTAAGGAGAGGGTGCTCCTTCACTGCACAAATCCACTTGAAAAAGCTGGAGTTCTTCTCTGGGTCGATTATTTTGACCCCCTCTCCGGCCATCTCCTCGAAAGCTTCATAGGTACAGAAGGTTGATCCGATCACTATGTCGAGAAACCCTGGCCCTTCTCCGTAGAAAAACGGGCCGGTCCCTTTGTCGAAGTCCTTCTCAAGGCCCTCCATTAGTACCCTGGAGTACTCAATCATCTCCTTCAGAGCTTTCATCTTCGCCTCACCTTCACTGAAGAAAGCAGTCCTGCTGCTCACCGAAAGCTTGATAAACAAGATACAAGAGTTAGTTTCATAGATTTGAGCACATTAACACAATGTAAATGTTGTTTTGCTGAATCAGTGTAAATGTTGTTACTATATATATATATAACATACAATGTTGTCATAGAAATGGGACCAGAACCGGATTCTTGATCTAGTATAGGGATCCTGTGGCAAGAGTGGGGTGTCCTTCCAAGTATCTTCAATGTATTCAAGGATGACTAGGGATTCCACTATGGGCTTCCCATTGTGCACAAGGACTGGGATCTTCTTGTGAACTGGATTGTAATGCAATAGCTCCTGGCTCTTGTTCCTTACGTCCTCTTCCACCCATTTGTAGGGTATGCCCTTGAGTTTGAAGGCCCACTCAACCCTCCTGCTGAAAGGACTGGCCCAACTCCCGTGAAGCACAACCTCCTCCATGCCTCTGTTTCTTCTTCCTTCCTCAACTAACTTTGTATGTGATACACTTTCCCTTGGTGGCTGATGGATTTATAGAGACAAGGGAAAGAGTGAGAGAAACACATCAATTTTTTATATATGACAAGTGCACTGAGATCGTCTGCCTGAAAATTCAATGCCAAGGATGGGTTCATGCCTCCACTTACCGGAAGAATTTGGAAATAGTCCAACCCGTTCTCATGACCTTCCTTGCAACTTCCTTTGTTACTTGGCGCTCAGGAAATGTTAAAAGAAATTTGCGTTGGTCAACGATGAAGAACAAGATATAAACCTAACCTTACAAACCATCACTATCATTTCAATCTCTTATTGATTCAACTATTTCTTGCTAGCTAAGGAGCCTTAGTTTTTTGTTTTGCTTAGATTTTTATAATTTGATCGTGACAGGGACACAAAATAGGTCTTTTTGTTTGGGAAAAGACAAATGCTTCTCCTACGTCGAGTTTCCCACAGTTTCACCCACGGGGACAATATCATTGGAAATTCCATCCGTTGGGTGAAATTGTGGGTGACCTAACGTAGGTGTAGCATTACTCTTGGGAAAATTAAGTAGATGAATTAAAATGGATCATTTGATAATTGATAGCACTATAGATATGAAAAAGAGTTCTTCTTACAAGAGAAAATCTTTTTGGTGCTCAAAAGTAGTCTTGCTTTTGGTTGGTTTAAAAAATCCTAACCTTCTGCCCACAAATATAAGCCTTATGGAGATGGCTGAAGACCAACGATATAAAACAAACCACAAACCTCCTCTGATTCCAAATCAACTTGTCTCACATATGCAAGCAGAATAGAAAATAAGCAAGCAGAATAGAAAAGTAGAGTAGTAATATCATTACCCTATTTGGGTTCCAAAAAAGCCCATTTACCCCTGGTTGTACACAGCGAGCTAGGGAGAAGATTCATAACTTGTCGATGGAGCTCGTGTGTAACAGGCTTATGCACCAAACTCGCTATAAATTTTTAAATGTACATAGTTTCCCCCATGAGAACTGTGTTAAACAAAATTCTCGCAAACTTACCATACGAAACTCCTCCTTCACTTTCTATTTTAGAACTTCTCTATAAAATCACTATAAAAAAATCTCAAATAACATTACCAAATAATCTAAAGTAATAGAGACATGGGTGCAGGTTGATGAGAGGTCATTAGGGTTTTCATTACCCCAACCTTAATTTCATGCCGTCGGGCCTCTCCCCCTTTATTCTCCACTGAGTTTTCTCCTTCTCCGTCGCAAGGGATCGCTCCCGTTTCTTTCCCTGGAACTTTTTCATTCCCTCACCAAATCGCCATGAAAATACTTTAATCTTTCAGTACTTCGAAATATTGCTACCCCTTTTTCAAAAGACTCTACTTCGGTGGCCTAGGGCAACATGCCCTCTTTCTTTTCCCTTCAGCAGTCAGCAAGGAACGGGAAACATTTTTTGCTAAGGATGGGTTAGGGGTTAATGAAAATTAGAAATAAAAAATTATTTTACATGAAAATAGTATTTTCACCCGGTTAGGGGGTTAAAGAAAAATAGTCACGAAAATTTACTTTTCCGAAGGGTCAGAAAATCCCTCAAAAATGGCCCAATATTTTCAGACCTTGGAGGGTATGAAAGTACTTTTTCGGACGCTCGCCGGGGTTTTGTCCGGCGACAATCGCCGGACTTTCTCTTCCCTACGGCCATTCCTCCATTCGCTCGGCTCCCGCCTCTCTCCATCTTCCAGGTAAACCTCAAATCCATCAGCATCTTCCCTCAGATAGTCCTTCACCAGCTCATCTACTTCCATGTTCTTAGACCACATGCAAATCCCATTTCAACTTACTACTTCAGTTCAGAGTCTTGAGACAAAACTGAAAAACCCTTCAGTGGTTTTAATCTTGTACTTCTGCGTCTAATTTTTGTCTTCCACCCACCAACCCAATCACTGAAATTGTCCCAAAAAGTGCAATAAAGGATGTGCTTTTAGTCCACTCCCTGTAAGTTCCTCAGTTCTTCCAAAGTCTCAATCTGTTGGTGTTCTAAAGATTTTTACTTACTTTTGTGTTTCTTCTCTCTGATCTTCACTTGCATGCACAAAAAGCAGTTTCCTTTTGTCAGGATTCCTGCTCCACCTTCCTCAACTCGCCTGCTCCTGTGGTTTTTGTTGCAGCAGAGGAGCCAGATCAATAAAAAGGTATCATCTTTAAGATCTATCTGGATTTCCAACTTCATTATTATGGGTTCCTTGACAAATAATGGTTGTATAGTTCTGTTCTAGCTCATGGTGAGGAGTTCTTCTAATATGTTGCCTACTTCTGTTAGAAAGATCCTATTTTTGCAGTCACAAAAATGGAAGGGGGATCGAGCTCTGCTTATGATCCCACCAATGAATCCTATGTCTTGAATGTACAACCCCTGCGCACCTTGACCCCGATCTTCCCTGGACCTTATGGTTTCCTGTTAAAAAGATTTTCCCTGGACCTTAGGACTCAATCTATTATCTTCAATTAATTGAGTATTTTATTCTCATGTTGTTTTTCTTTTTTATACAATAGAAAATGGTGAAAAAGAAAAACAAGTGAGAAGTGGACTACTAAAAAGGATCCCTGCATGTGAGGGCGTTTCTCATTTTCCGCATAAATGTGATGTGCCTTGCTTTTTGTGAAGCGTCAGCATTATCCAATACTCAGAGTGTGAACGTTAGTAAAATTTTAATTTGTGATAGCTATTTTCTTAGCTGATTGATGTACTTTGTAAACTCAATTATTTTCTCAATGTCCACAATATTATTGGTTTGGAAATCCTTTCAAGGAACATTAGGTTGATGGTTTTGGTTACCAGATTTTGTTTAATGTTTATGAGCTTGCTCCAGATGAAGGTACACGATCGATATTATTGGTTTGGAAATCCTTTCAAGGAACATTAGGTTGATGGTTTTGGTTACCAGATTTTGTTTAATGTTTATGAGCTTGCTCCAGATGAAGGTACACGATCGATCATATCTACTGTAAGTTTGTACAAAGTCTACATCGGCAGTTTGGACGTGATTGATCGGCATAACGATCAATCGGGTATTTTGACACGATCGATTGACGGGAAAAGATTTGAAAAACCAATTATTTTGAAGCAGTATTTTGTGCCAGATAATTATCTGATCATTGATAGTTATTTAGTGATTCAAACTGTGCTGTTTAACATTTTTTGTCCTTTTTCACTGGTTGTAGATTTTTATCTTCACCTTATTGCACCAATTGCTTATTTTTTCACTAAAGTTGCAATGGCATCACAAATGGTCTCCAGTGAGTTGGCAAAGACTGAAAAGTTGAATGCCACGAATTTTGTTATCTAGAAGAGGCGCATCCGGCACATTCTGTTCCTTGATAACTTGGGTCGAACCTTCGGGTGATAATAGTACTGCTGCTCAAAAGAGAGAGTACAAGAAGTTCCAGATGGAGGATGCACGAGCAAGGACCACGATGTTTACCTTTATGGAGCCTACTATTGAGTTGTTTTTTTAGAAGCACAAAGATGCCAAAGAAATGTATGAGGCCATAGAGAGGAGGTATGGAGAGCATGCTGAGACACACATCAGGTTGCTCCACACTTGCTATACCAACATGAGGATAGAGGAGGGCAAGAATGTGCTTGAGCACATAAATGACATGTCTATTATCGCTAGTGAGCTGGGGATGCTTGGAGATCCAATTTCATTGGGGGTTCAAGTGTCTACAATACTCACTAGCCTCCCTCCATCATGGGAAGCAGTTGTGGTGGCTTTAAACCTGAGTGATAAGAAGCTCACTTTCGATGATCTTATTGCCAAGCTGGGCTTGGAGCAGGAGAGGAGAGAGCATATGAAGGCCTCTAATATATCTGCCAACCTTGCTCACCATGTTGGCTCCAAGAAAGGTGGGTCATATGTTGGCACGTCAAAGAAGAACTTTAAGAGGAAAGGAAAGAAGCCTTAGTTCCAAGGTGGAGACAAGGCCAAAAACAAAAAGAACAGAGCCTGCTTTACTTGTGGCCAGATGGGTCACTTTAGTAGGAACTGTCCTAATGGCTCCCAGGGCAACGAGAAAAGAAAATAGTAGGTGTTGTTGTTTTAATTAGTCTCCTAATTTTACTCGCAAGTGTACGAATCGGATTTGCAGTATAATCGCACAATTTTACGAGGTCGAACCCACAGGGACTTGTGTAGCGGAAATCTAATCGAACCCTAACTAAACCCTTGACTAAACTATGAAATTATAAAGATTGATTAACTGACTAATGACTAATAAAAATCAATTAACGGAATAAAAATCTAAACTTTATCAACTTAATAAAATACTAAGGCTTCGGAATCGGCATGCAGTAAATTGTAGAGAACCTTACACTTTTAGTCACCCAAAAACTCGTAACAATCTAGAATCCTATTCACGTTGTTACGGACGATTTTACTTTAACGCACAAATATTCAGATAAAAATCACGCCCTGAATGCTATTTAAATTAACAATTCAAATCACTAGATGTATCCACTTACGAGAGAATCACAACTAGTATCCAATTTGTTATTTAAGCAATTAAAACAAGCATGCATTGACAATAGTAATTCCAAATCATAGCAAAAACATGATTAATGCTATATCCGAAACTAACTATGCAATTAACACAGGAACGCATAATCAATTAACGCACAATTCTACAATAAAAATATCAACTTTCATGAAAACAGGAATCCCTACAATTACTATAGCCTCATCCTAGCCCTAGCAACTAATTTAGCCGCACATATTAACTATAACACATGCAAAATTCATAATTAAACTCATTGGAATAAAAGAAAATAAAATTGAACTTACAGGAATTTTGAGATTAAAGAAAATTGCAAAATACGATTCCTCTTCTCTTGGCCGACTGTTCAATGCAACCGGTACAACTCCAACGTAGCAACAACAGAATAGTAGATGAAGACCAAAATTGAAAAGAAAACTGGAATTAAAATTTAGAACTGTAAAAATTCAAAACAACTCTTCTCAGTCATCTGTTTCGAGTAATATCAATCAAATTGATACAATCTTCAATTTAATACAGCAGATAAGATGAAAATGAAGGAAAAGAGACAGAATTAAAATGAAGATTGAAACTGTAAATTCAAATCGCAAGCTACTGTCCGGTCGTCTTCTCCAGCCGCTCGGACTGCTCTCTCGCTCTGGTCTCGAACTGCCGGCCCTCTCTTGCTATTGCTCTAGTTATATAGAGCCCTCAAAAAAAATCCCAACTTGCCAAATCGAGGATGTCACGCCCCAAAATTCCTGACCTCGATCGGAGTGCGGAAGCCTTTAAGTAAACTAAATAAAAGCCGAGGTAGGAACCTTGGGACGCGACCGAATACTCGATCACTCAGGTCAATTACATCGTTACAAAAGAACGTGTAATCGACATCACCAGGAACTCATAACGAAACTTAGAAATTGAGAACTAAAAACTTCTTCATCAAATTTTAAATAACATTGTCAATGTAGCAAATGAATCCTACTGAAATTATTACAGCAGATTAAATAAAAACTATCAAATAAAGCAAACATCAAATTTAGGCACACACTGGCCAACACTAAAGAAGTTCTAACAAAATGCAATAGAGTAAATAAAGTAATTCTTCAAGACATCTCCCACGCATCTGCTACGCCTTTCTGAACTGCAAAATCCTGACTTACTGATCTTTGAGGCCTGCATCAAAGGATGCGTGAGTATTTCGTAGAAATACCCAGTAGGATGTAAAAACCCACCAGGAAGATAAAATAAGTTATGAAGAATAGATCACTCGGATAAACAGGAATAAACACTCTCTCAAGGACCACTCATAGGTTTATGTTGCAAGAATAGCAAGGTCAGATGATAACAGTTCCAATGGAAAAGTTATCGGAAAGAATAATCTCAATATGACTCCAAACAAATATCGGTGTAAGGAGAGAATGGTCAAAATACCAAAGGCTCCAGGCATCTAAAGTGCAAGGAATTACAATTTCTGCTCGCTGAATTTACCGATCACCCGCAAGTGATTATACCAGAATCATGCTAGAGGTTCTCTTTTTGGAACCCGGCCACGCGTCTAGGCATGCTGGCCCCATCGGTGCTTACGGGCACAATGGGCGGAGACTGCAGACCTTCCGTAATATCATACAGCCTAAACGTACGCTCAGCCACCTCAGGCCGCCTCAGGCCGCCGTCATCACTTCATCACCGCCGTCGGCCGCTCTGGTTGCCGCTGTCTTCCGCTCGAACAGAGCAGAGCTTCTCTGTCCCGACTGAACAGAACACCCGAGCCTCGAGCGCTCGGGTTCTGTTTTTATTATTTTTTTTATTTTTTTTTCATTAAACCGGTCCGGATTTCTTTCTTTTCTTCTTTTTTTTTTCTTTTCTTCCAATTAAACCCGTCGAAGCAATCTCATTCATCGGATCAATCTGAATGCTCCTCATTTAATTCCATGCCCGTCTTCTCTTGACTGACTCATCAACGGTCCAGATCTTCTCTGCGCGTGATCTCAGATCTTGGGTTGCTTTGGCATTTCAAAACCCGTCTAACAGCTTCACTTTTGGCTGTTCAGCAGTACGAGCACGTGAACCTATACAAAATAAAACATGTCCCAAATTAGACGCACCAAATAGTTATAAAATTACGGAACAATGTTAAATTGAGCAATTTAGAGAGCCTTATTTAATTAATTCCTAATTACTTAGAAAATTACCAAAATTCACTTTATTTCTCGTTTTAATTGGAAAACATGACTAACAAATAGGTAAAAGGGCATATAAAAATATGTATTTTTCATGCTTAACAAATACCCCCAAACCTAGATTTTGCTAGTCCTCAAGCAAAACACAAAAGAAAAATAATAAAACTACTCAAAAATAAATGCCACTGTCGTAGGGAATCACGATTGCATTTAGCATATGCAACAAGCCTTTTAAACCCCCAGGTGTCCCTGGCTGGACGAGTGAAGTCTCGTGAGGGTTTGCAGCCATGCTACCCACAAACATGTATTTATAAAATTAACCTTATTCTTTATCTAAATGAGAAATAAGTCAACTAAACACTTCAAAACACAAAACCTATTATCCCTTCAAATACACACTGCAATACTTAAGAAAACTAACCACACGTACTTGCATTTATAATCAACTGGAATATAGAAGCGCTCAAGTAAGTGGTTTTATTCTACACCTTCATCTTGGAAATTTCTGCTCAATATGATATAGCATGATACTTTAAATAATAGAAAGTGTAGAACATTGTAGCAATACACTCTAAATCTCTGTTTCACACAGATCCAGTGTTACCCATTAACCAAAGAACATCAGAATCTACATAGTCATCGTAATCTTTAGGTCCATGATAGCACAGATGCTTGCGCGCCTCCTTCGGGTCCAACATTCTAGATTTGAGAGGATAATACACCATAGACCTTTTTTTTTTTTTCATAAGGACTGTGTAAGGCCTGACTTCAAGATGCTTAGGTTTAGCAATGACTCAGGCCAATGACTCCCAGCCAGTTGGCTTAGGGCATTAGGTTTTAAGATGGACCGCTTCGGACCTGAGCATCAGCCTAAGTTAATCCTATAATAGTCAAGCAGCCCCTTTTCTTTATTTTCATTTCCATTTATTTTTTTCTTTTTTTTTTCAGCATATATATTTTCAAGCACATCTTTATTCCGTCCAGGCTGTATTATACTCTCAACCTATTTCCGGTTCCAAGCCCTTGGCATAGCCAAGTAAATGGTCTATCATGATCGTTTAAGCTCAACAGATAACCACACATCATCCAATGACTCTGACTAAAGACATCCCACTGAAAATTAGTATTCAACAAATCTCTAGAAGGTATTACTTTATGTAACTGGTGTGTGAGAGTGAGTTTTATTAGCTCAAGCACTTGATCCAAGAGGACTGTAACAGAATGCTATTTCTCAGTTAAGTGTCTCTATCCTCCAGTGTACTTACTCACACTTCCAATGTAAATTAATCTCTTAAAAATTGAAGTATGCATCACGAAGGGATAAACTACCAAAACCTATAAAAATACTAACAAACAGCCTAAAATCTAAATTTTTTTTTTTAATTAATTTTTTTTTTATAAAATTCAAAACAAGCAAGAAAATAACTTAAGATATACTAAACAAATAAAAGATAGTACCTGCACTCCACTGAAACGCTATTGTATCTATCAAAATGAAAAGAACAAGTGAAGCACAAGAATAGCATAAGAAAAAAGAAAAAAAAAAGCACAAAAATAAAAATTCTAAAAACTTGGGTTGCCTCCCAGTAGCGCTAAGTTTTACGTCTTCAGCCAGACACAGCTATTAATCTTTGCAAGGCAACTGGGACACTACAAGTAATTGTTCATCAGGAAAAGATTCAGTTATGGGCAATGAGTCATCAGTAAAATCAACTATTAACCTAGATAAGTGGTCGGCTACAACATTTTCGGAACCTTTCTTATCCCGAATTTCAATATCAAATTCTTGTAGTAATAATATCCATCGGAGAAGACGAGGTTTAGCATCTTTTTTAGATAAAAGATACTTCAATGCAGCATGATCCGAATAGATATAAACCTTTGATCCCAATAAGTAAGACCGAAACTTATCTAGAGCAAAGACTACTGCCAGCAACTCTTTCTCAGTTGTAGAATAATTAAGTTGAGCATCATTCAATGTTTTACTGGCATAGTAAATCACATGGGGAAGTTTATTAATTCGCTGCCCCAACACAGCACCAATAGCATAATCAGAGGCATCGCACATTATCTCAAAAGGTAGGCTCCAATCAGGTGGCCGAATAATAGGTGCAGATGTTAACTCTGATTTGAGTTTCTGAAAGGCATTATTGCAAGCATCATCAAAGACAAATGGTGCATCTTTTGCAAGAAGATTACACAAGGGTCTAGAAATTTTACTAAAGTCTTTAATGAATCTTCTGTAAAATCCAGCATGGCCTAAAAATGATCTGATTTCTTTCACAGTTCGTGGTGGTGGAAGATGTGAAATCAAATCAACTTTAGCTTTATCAACTTCAATGCCTTTATTAGATATAATATGCCCAAGAACAATTCCTTTTTGAACCATAAAATGACATTTCTCCCAGTTAAGCACCAGATTCTTCTCTTTACACCTCACTAACACTAAAGATAGATGGTGCAGACATTCATCAAAAGTAGACCCAAAGACAGAAAAGTCGTCCATGAATACCTCTAAAAATCGCTCTACCATATCAGAGAAAATGCTCAACATACACCTTTGAAAGGTAGCAGGTGCATTGCATAGGCCAAAGGGCATGCGACGGTAGGCAAAGGTACCAAAAGGACACGTGAAAGTGGTCTTTTCTTGGTCTTCAGGGGCTATGGGAATTTGGTTATAACCAGAATAACCATCAAGGAAGCAATAATATTCATGTCCCGCTAACCTTTCTAGCATTTGGTCAATGAAAGGAAGGGGAAAATGATCTTTCCTTGTCAAAGCATTCAACTTCCTATAATCAATACAGACACGCCAACCCGTTTGAACTCGAGTTGGCACTAACTCATCAGCATCATTTTTCACTACAGTTATGCCAGACTTTTTCGGCACAACTTGAACAGGACTTACCCATTTACTATCAGAGATTGGGTAGATAACTCCTACATCTAAAAGCTTAAGGATTTCAGCTCGAACAACTTCTTGCATCACAGGGTTAAGACGCCTTTGAGATTCACGAGAAGGCTTGGCATCATCCTCCAAATGAATTCTATGCATAACAATAGAGGGACTGATGCCTTTAATATCTGCAATGGTCCACCCTATGGCTTCTTTGTGCTTTACAAGAACATCAAGTAATTTACGCTCTTGAGCCACATCTAGGTCAGATGCAATAATGACAGGTAAGGACTCAGCAGGACCTAAATAAGCATATTTCAGAGTATCAGGTAATGGTTTCAGGTCTAATTTAGGTGGCTCAACACTAGATGGAACTACTGGTGATGATGATAAAGCAAGAGGCTCCACTTTTGGTTGCCACCGTTCAGTACTCATCAGAGGTACAGAATCAAGCAATGAGTTTACTTGTTCAATTGACTGATCGATATCAAATTCACAACCAAAATGTGTTAAGCATGCCTCTAAAGGATCTTGGGAATGTGTTTGAAGAAATGTTTCATGGACAAGTGTTTCAATCAGGTTTATTTCATTCACATCATCCATGTCAGGTGGTTGTTTACTGATGTAAAAAATGTTCAATTCCACCTTCATATTCCCAAACGAAATTTGCATCACTCCATTTCTGCAATTAATGATAGCATTAGATGTAGCTAGAAATGGACGACCCAAAATGACAGGTATTTGCCCACTTATGTTCGGAACAGGTTGAGTATCAAGGACAACAAAGTCCACAGGGAAATAAAATGTATCAACCTTTATCAAAACATCCTCAACAACACCCCGAGGAATTTTAACCGAACGGTCAGCTAATTGAAGTGTCATTGTCGTGGGTTTTAGCTCTCCCAGACCTAATTGCATATACACAGAGTAGGGCAATAAATTCACACTTGCCCCCAGATCTAACAAGGCACGCTCAATCTGATGTTTCCCTATCATGCACGAAATTGTGGGACAACCAGGGTCCTTATATTTGATAGGAAATTTACATTGAATGACAGAGCTGACTTGTTCTGCTAGAAACGCCTTTTTAGGAACATTATATTTCTTTTTGACAGAGACTAGATCTTTCAAAAATTTTGCATATGAAGGCACTTGTTGGATTGCATCTAGAAAAGGAATGTTTATTTGTACTTGTCTAAACACTTCTAGAATATCTCCATATTGTGCACCTTTTTTAGGGTTGACTAGTCTTTGCGGATAAGGTGCCCTAGGTACAAAATTCCTAGGTGGAGAATCACTGTCGACAGTTGGAGAAGAATTAATGTCCTTAGTCTCTATTTCAGTCTTAGTGTTATCACTTTCTTCTTTTTCAGGAGTTTCAATTTTATTATCAATTTGCTTTCCAGACCTAAGGGTAATGACTGATTGAACATGTTCCTCATTCTGTGAAGAATTAGAGCTACTACCAATAGAGAATTGGCCCTTCTGGTTAGGCACAGGTTGACTTGGGAATCTCCCTCTCTCTCTTTCTGCTAATTGAGTAGCCAATTGACCAACTTGAGTCTCTAACTTGGCAATTGCTTGAGTATTCATGTGTGTAGAGTTCTTCATCTCAAGCATAGCTTGGTTAGTTGACTGAATGACTTGGCTTGTAGATTGGATGAAAGATTTGAGAGTGTCCTCTAAAGAGGATTGTTTTTGTGTAAGACCCTGAGATTGAGTGACAGGTTGTTGATATTGGGTAGGAGGTTGAGACAAAGCTGGATAAGGTGGGTTATTCTGCCTAAACTGATTATGCATGGGTTGCATAGGCTGCCCACCTACATTCATAGGTGGTTGACTTTGTCTCCAGGAGAAATTTGGATGATTTCTCCAACTTGAATTGTAAGTTTCAGAGAAAGGATTGCCTGTCGGCTTCCCATAATTATTTAGAACATTGACTTGTTCTGCATAACACTCTGGATAAGTATTCATGGAAGGGCAGTTCAGAGATGTATGCATCGGGCTAGCACACACAGAGCATGCTTCATTCATGTTGAGGGCATTGATGCTTCGGTTCAAACTCAGGGCATCTATTTTCTTGGTTAGCGCATCGAGTTTGACCTTAACATCTACGTCATCTTTAATCTCGTAGAGACCTCCCTTCTTAGGAGCTTGATGTTGTCTCTCCCTATGACCTGCAAAATCCCACTGTTGGGACCTTTCAGCTAATCGCTCTAAGAAGTTATAAGCTGCTTCACCTCCCAAGTCTAAGAAAGCACCGCCATTCATTGATTCAATCATGTTGCGGTGTGTTTGAGTTAAGCCATTGTAAAAATGTTGTATTAACCTCCATGTTTCAAACCCATGATGTGGACATTTTAGTAAAAGGTCTTTAAATCTTTCCCAACTCTCATAAAATTTTTCATTTTCATCTTCCATGAAGTCAGTGATTTCTCTCTTTAATTCGTTGGTTTTGGCCATTGGGAAGAATTTGGACAAGAATTTGCTCACCAACATATCCCACGTTGTGACAGAGTCAGCGGGAAGAGAATTTAACCACGCCTTGGCCTTGTCCTTCAAAGAGAAGGGGAAAAGGCGCAGACGAACAGACTCATCAGAGAAGTCTGTGAACCTAAAAGTTGCACAAATTTCTAGAAAATCCTTTACATGCATGTAAGGATCCTCTCTGTTAAGACCATGATAATTTGGCAAAAGTTGAATTATCTGGGGTTTTAGTTCAAAATGCTTTGCAGAGGTTGCAGGCAACACTATGCAAGATGGAGGGTTGATTGTGATTGGAGAAAATAACTCCCTCAGAGATTTCTCAGGTTGATCTTCCATTTTGAATGAAAGATCACTTTTAGTTTCACTATTCTCTAAAGGATTAGAATTGTTGCTAACCAGACGCAGTGTGTGATCACGTGTCCACGTGGTCATCCACTGTCAATCAACTCTCACGTGTTTTAAAATTTTTAATTTTTAATTTTTTTTTAATTTTTAATTTTTGACCTAAAATTAACTGCAAGGGTAAAATTAGTCTTAGAATTTGATTTCCTACAAGTCCCCGGCAACGGCGCCAAAAACTTGTTGTTGTTTTAATTAGTCTCCTAATTTTACTCGCAAGTGTACGAATCGGATTTGCAGTATAATCGCACAATTTTACGAGGTCGAACCCACAGGGACTTGTGTAGCGGAAATCTAATCGAACCCTAACTAAACCCTTGACTAAACTATGAAATTATAAAGATTGATTAACTGACTAATGACTAATAAAAATCAATTAACGGAATAAAAATCTAAACTTTATCAACTTAATAAAATACTAAGGCTTCGGAATCGGCATGCAGTAAATTGTAGAGAACCTTACACTTTTAGTCACCCAAAAACTCGTAACAATCTAGAATCCTATTCACGTTGTTACGGACGATTTTACTTTAACGCACAAATATTCAGATAAAAATCACGCCCTGAATGCTATTTAAATTAACAATTCAAATCACTAGATGTATCCACTTACGAGAGAATCACAACTAGTATCCAATTTGTTATTTAAGCAATTAAAACAAGCATGCATTGACAATAGTAATTCCAAATCATAGCAAAAACATGATTAATGCTATATCCGAAACTAACTATGCAATTAACACAGGAACGCATAATCAATTAACGCACAATTCTACAATAAAAATATCAACTTTCATGAAAACAGGAATCCCTACAATTACTACAGCCTCATCCTAGCCCTAACAACTAATTTAGCCGCACATATTAACTATAACACATGCAAAATTCATAATTAAACTCATTGGAATAAAAGAAAATAAAATTGAACTTACAGGAATTTTGAGATTAAAGAAAATTGCAAAATACGATTCCTCTTCTCTTGGCCGACTGTTCAATGCAACCGGTACAACTCCAACGTAGCAACAACAGAATAGTAGATGAAGACCAAAATTGAAAAGAAAACTGGAATTAAAATTTAGAACTGTAAAAATTCAAAACAACTCTTCTCAGTCATCTGTTTCGAGTAATATCAATCAAATTGATACAATCTTCAATTTAATACAGCAGATAAGATGAAAATGAAGGAAAAGAGACAGAATTAAAATGAAGATTGAAACTGTAAATTCAAATCGCAAGCTACTGTCCGGTCGTCTTCTCCAGCCGCTCGGACTGCTCTCTCGCTCTGGTCTCGAACTGCCGGCCCTCTCTTCCTCTGCTATTGCTCTAGTTATATAGAGCCCTCAAAAAAAATCCCAACTTGCCAAATCGAGGATGTCACGCCCCAAAATTCCTGACCTCGATCGGAGTGCGGAAGCCTTTAAGTAAACTAAATAAAAGCCGAGGTAGGAACCTTGGGACGCGACCGAATACTCGATCACTCAGGTCAATTACATCGTTACAAAAGAACGTGTAATCGACATCACCAGGAACTCATAACGAAACTTAGAAATTGAGAACTAAAAACTTCTTCATCAAATTTTAAATAACATTGTCAATGTAGCAAATGAATCCTACTGAAATTATTACAGCAGATTAAATAAAAACTATCAAATAAAGCAAACATCAAATTTAGGCACACACTGGCCAACACTAAAGAAGTTCTAACAAAATGCAATAGAGTAAATAAAGTAATTCTTCAAGACATCTCCCACGCATCTGCTACGCCTTTCTGAACTGCAAAATCCTGACTTACTGATCTTTGAGGCCTGCATCAAAGGATGCGTGAGTATTTCGTAGAAATACCCAGTAGGATGTAAAAACCCACCAGGAAGATAAAATAAGTTATGAAGAATAGATCACTCGGATAAACAGGAATAAACACTCTCTCAAGGACCACTCATAGGTTTATGTTGCAAGAATAGCAAGGTCAGATGATAACAGTTCCAATGGAAAAGTTATCGGAAAGAATAATCTCAATATGACTCCAAACAAATATCGGTGTAAGGAGAGAATGGTCAAAATACCAAAGGCTCCAGGCATCTAAAGTGCAAGGAATTACAATTTCTGCTCGCTGAATTTACCGATCACCCGCAAGTGATTATACCAGAATCATGCTAGAGGTTCTCTTTTTGGAACCCGGCCACGCGTCTAGGCATGCTGGCCCCATCGGTGCTTACGGGCACAATGGGCGGAGACTGCAGACCTTCCGTAATATCATACAGCCTAAACGTACGTATTTGCCTCCTTTCGGGCAATAGGGAACCCATGTTCCATAAATATCGGAGGTCACTCATGACCTAGCAATGGCTCGTGAGCATACTATGATTCCACCTTTTTTAATAAGTGGAGAAATAGGTCAATGTCAAACTGGACAATGATTCAACAATAACAGAGGTCTCAACTTTCTGAGAATAGGGTAACTCTTACCGCAATGACTCCCTCATGGAGTATGAAACAAATAATCAAGGTTTCTCAACAATATATGGCTCTCTCTCAAGGAGTAACAAGAAGATTCACATATCTCGCATAATGAAGAGAATAATGAAGACTCACAATCTGAGGAATAATGAATTTCACTCTTGGAATACACGTCATGCATCATGTCTTACCTTTGATAGGGATATCTCTAAGTATGGAATTGTATTACTTTTAATCTCAAAATACCTTTCTAAGAAAGTTCGATCTCCAATTGGATACTCAAACCGACACCACGATGAACCATAGAAACAAGACCAAATTGACTCTTGTGCACGCTGACTCATCCCAAAGTCTTAATCTTTTAAACTTCTTCACTTATTACAGCGACTCATAAGTAGTTTTATCTTACTATATTAATATTATTTTAATCAGATTATATCATATTATGAGTAATAATACTTACTAGCGCTTTACAACCCTAATTCCAGTAAACTGTCTTATACTATACAGCCCACTTTCGACTGACGCCACTATCAATACAGAAGGAATCTGACACTGAAAGTTTAACAGAAGATAGCCCTATGAGTCTAGTTTATAACCCCACTGACGGCATATTTTTATGATTTTTATACATTTAATTATGATTTTTATACTGAGCACTGTCGGCGCAGAAACAGTTCTGGCCGAGAGCACATTACTTACTTATAATATGTAATCATGTACTAATACCCATTAACCATGATAATATAACATTAATACCCTTAATTACTCCCCTCCTAGAGTAATTCTAGACTCTGGTATGTTCTGGAACTTAATGATTATAATGATTCTAATTGATGATAATACCTTAAACTAGATTCAAGGCATCAACCTTGATCTAATTAAGCTTTTAACATTATTAATACATCCCTTAACTATATTGAACTATTAAAGCAGGACATATCAGAATAAAGAAGATAACTTTCATGACCATCCACGTTCAAGAGACATGACCTATATATATTCCCATCAAAAGTAGGCATATATGCATCAACATGAAGCATTAAACAAGGTATGACATTATGAGCACTCTTATTTATCAAACAACAAGGAATCTCTCATGAAACAAACATTAGGCACTCTTGTCTCTGAGATAATATGAATAGGATTATAAATTAATCACAATATGAAAGAACCAAAGAAGTGCAAACCGAATTGGTTGGGAAAAACCATCCTACCACTTAGATGTATGCGAAATACACCTCCACGCGTAGCTCATTCTTTCTCCTTCGCAACGACGCCTCCACTCCTTCGATCGCACGAGAAAAGAGGTTGAGGGGAGAGGTAGAAGGTTGCTGGAATTGGTGTCAAGGAAAGGGAGAAGAGCTAGGGTTTAGCACAGGGCGTCCAAAGCTTGGAGTGAAGCATATGGGCGTCCTCCTCCTTGGCTTTTATAGCCAAAGCCTCCTCCAACTAGGATATCTCCTAATTAGATCCTTCCTAATCCCAAATCCTAATTAACCAATTAAAAGGTCTCCCTCATTAGTAAGGGACGTTCAGCCATGTTAATCCATTGTGTTTTCCTTATTTAATTAGGATTTCAAATCTCTAATAAGATTCGTTCACTATCTTAATCCTAATTACAGCACACTGTCATACGCATAACAGTCCACTTCCGACTCTTCCCACGGTCAGTACAATTGAAGAAGGACTCTGAAATTTTTATTGGAGTTAGCCTTATGTGTCTAGTTTCTAACCATACTAATTTTATATTTTTCCGGTTTTTCCTCAATTAGTTATAATTTATTTACTATAGACTGGCGACACAGAAATATTACTGGCCGAGCTTACAATCTTAATCATACTTTACATATCTCATTCCAAACTAAGAAACTACCATATCTAAGCCAACCAACTAGACGCCCCCTTCCTATTGGTTGATTAAAAATGAAATATTTATCTCTTTTTAATTAAGATTTACCTTCCCTAATTATCTCAACCGAACTGATACTTCCCGATCCTCCGCGATACTTACCATATTTATCGTTATTAGGTCAAATCGTAGATTTTGCTCCAAGATTCACTCCAATCCTCTAAAGATCTCCTTGTGGCTAGTTACCCACGTTCACATGACTCCCTGGACCTGTGCCACATGGCCCTGCGCCCAGGTCTGTGCGTCTACAGCTAGAGTCCTCCGCACACATGACTCTGGTGTCCCGCGGTTGTACTACTCATTACACTATCTCGTGTAGACCACGGACCACGTATAAAACTAAAATTAACTGATTAATTATGAAATTCAAATAGGTCTCATCCACTTGAACACATGCCCTGGCGCCTGGCCCCACTCCTGGCGTCAGGTGTTCTCAGACCCTGGCGCCAGGCTGGCCTCAGCGCCAGGTTGTGCCCAGCGCCAGGACCAACCCTCGTGTCCTGGTTTTCTACTACTAATAGTCATGCGATTAACAAATTATATCACATCATAAACATTAAATAACACATCAAAGCACATCGCACAACCAGAAAATCAAATCAGGCAATGAACTTTCCTATTTTAGAATAGTTACCTAAAATAAAAACCTTTAGTTAATGTACAAATTTTCCGGGTGTTACAGAGGACGCCTTCTCAAATCCGGAATCAAAAATCCCAACTTTCCTAATCGAGCACTCTTTCTGTTGCTGCTCTGATCGCGCTGCCTCGCGGTCGCCGGAAACCTCGCCGTCATCAGCCTTGCCGCCGTGAATCGCCTCTGCCGTCGCTTCACTGTCCTCTGTCCATCGCCTCGAGCTCCTGCTCCGCCGTGATGCTGTCGTCCATTCCTTGCTCCAGACTCGCCGCCGTCAGCCGCTCAGCCACCTCAGGCCGCCTCAGGCCGCCGTCATCACTTCATCACCGCCGTCGGCCGCTCTGGTTGCCGCTGTCTTCCGCTCGAACAGAGCAGAGCTGCTCTGTCCCGACTGAACAGAACACCCGAGCCTCGAGCGCTCGGGTTCTGTTTTTATTATTTTTTTTTATTTTTTTTTCATTAAACCGGACCATTGAACCGGTCCGGATTTCTTTCTTTTCTTCTTTTTTTTTCTTTTCTTCCAATTAAACCCGTCGAAGCAATCTCATTCATCGGATCAATCTGAATGCTCCTCATTTAATTCCACGCCCGTCTTCTCTTGACTGACTCATCAACGGTCCAGATCTTCTCTGCGCGTGATCTCAGATCTTGGGTTGCTTTGGCATTTCAAAACCCGTCTAACAGCTTCACTTTTGGCTGTTCAGCAGTACGAGCACGTGAACTTATACAAAATAAAACATGTCCCAAATTAGACGCACCAAATAGTTATAAAATTACGGAACAATGTTAAATTGAGCAATTTAGAGAGCCTTATTTAATTAATTCCTAATTACTTAGAAAATTACCAAAATTCACTTTATTTCTCGTTTTAATTGGAAAACATGACTAACAAATAGGTAAAAGGGCATATAAAAATATGTATTTTTCATGCTTAACAGTAGGGTGGTGGAAAGGACATAGTGTGTATGATCTCAGAGGCACTGATTGTGAACACTAACACTAGAGGTTGGTGGCTTGACTCGGCTGCAACTCGTCATGTGGCTATGGCAAATGAGTCTTTTGCTGAAATGAAAGAGATTAGTCTCGAAGAGCACAAGATCTACGTGGGGAACAACACCTATTATGACGTGCTGGGGATTGGCTCTATTCGTGTTCCTCTTTTAGGGGGAAACACTCCGGTACTCATACTCACAGATGTTTTGTTTGCACCTACTATTCGTAGGAATCTGATTTCAATCCCTCTACTGACTCAAAAAGGATTTGAAGTCAGGTTCAAGGGTGGTAAGGGAACTGTGGGACAAAAGAATAATGTTTTATTTACTGCTTCTCTTGTGGATGGTTTATTCAAACTTGATGTTTCCAATGACTTTGCTAATATATTGTTGCTTGTTATGCGGATAATGCATTGTTATGGCATTTGCGCCTTTGTCATGTGAATGCGACAAAATTACACCAAATGTCGGGTAGTGGGTTACTACCTAAAATAGGTGATAATTTACGTGTGTGTGAAGATTGCTTATTAGGCAAAATGACTAGGTTACCCTTTCCCAAATGGCAACGAGCAGTTGACCTTTTAGAGGTCATTCACTCAGATATATGTAGGCCTATAAATGTCAAGACTCAAAGGGGTATGACGTATTTTATTACGTTCATAGATGACTATTCGAGATATGGTTATGTCTACATGTTATCGAGAAAGTCTGATACCTTAGAAACATTCAAGGAATTTAAGGCTAAGCTTGAGAACCAATTAGGATGGAAGATTAAAGTTCTGAAAACAGACAGAGGTGGTGAGTACACATGTGATTTGTTCAAGGACTATTGTACAAACCAAGGAATATTGCATCAGTATACTTTACCGCATACCCCTCAGCAGAATGGAGTCGCTGAAAGACGCAATAGGATATTGATGGACATGGTAAGGTCCATGTTAATCACTCTGAACTAGGAACGCAATTTTGGGGTGAAGCACTAAATACTGCTGTTTATGTACTAAATCGAATACCTTCTAAGTCGATCAAATTGACCCCATATGAGTTATGGATGGGAAGACGTCCAAACTTTTCAAACTTGAGAGTGGGGGTCAAAGGCCCATGTAAGGGTACCTGATCAACTAAGAACTAAGTTGGATCTCGAGACCATAAAATGTAATTTTATAGGTTATTGTGACCATTTGAAAGGGTATCGATTTGTAGTACACCATGATGATGGGACAGTGGGGTTTATAGAGTCTAGAGATGCTTATTTTCTTGAGGAAAATATAGACCTTAAAACTCCTAATCAGAAAGTGGAACTCTTTGAGATAGAAAAAGAGAAAGTTACAGTCACTAGTAATAAACAAGTGATAGGTAACACATCCAATGAAGAAGTTGAAACTCGAGCATCAAGAGAGTGTAGACCTTCAGTTTTGTTGAAGGATTACTATGCCATGCTTGGTGAAGATGAGATATCGGTAGATAAACCTGTACTCAGTGATCCAGTCATGTTTAAGCAGGCTATGTGTAGTCCAGATTAGGAATGACGAAAGGCTATTCAAGAGGAAATGGATTCAATCTTGAAGAATAAAGTCTGGAAGATTGTTGACTTACCAGACGAATGGAAACCCATTGGGTGTAAGTGAATCTTCAGGAAGAAGCTCAATGCTGATGGATCAATTGTAACACCTGAAAAAATTTGTATGCTTATTAAAATTGATATTTTAAGAGATTGATCTAAAATATAAAATTTTTTATACTTGTTTTGCTATGTGATATGGTGTTAAAGAACGCAAAAAGAGCTTTCTAACGCCACCGACGGTGCTCAATTCGGAGTTCGGAGCAAAAAGTTATGTTAGTTTGAATTTTGGTATGCAGTCGGGGTATGCAATCGATCGCCGGGGTACGCGATAGATCGCAACGACGGATTGAATACTGAATTGCGTTTTGAGTGGATTTTCTTGAGAAAAAGATACTAAATCCTAACCAAACTTGGAGAGGATGTCCATGAGGAGATTTTGGAGCTTCCTTATTGGTGGAAAGAGTCTATGATGTGGGAGGATTTGTTTTAAGGAGTGATTTCCCCAAACTCTATATAAACCCTTGTGGAGTTGGCTTGTGCTCTAGAAAACTTGTTCTTTTCTCCTTCCCACGTTCACCATTCTCTCAAGACTCTTCTTGATGTGAATCTTCATCCAAAGCTTGGAGCGGAGGCATCACTACGAAGCGAAGAAAGCGAACGATGCGTAAAGGGTGAAACTTTTGTGAAACTAAGTGTAGGATGGTTTTCCTATTCTATTCCTATTCTTTTTCTTCTCATATATGACTATTGATTCATTCATTCATATCATTGTTATTTATATATATTGATTTGAATGGAATTTGATACATGGTTGGTTATAATAGTAATATTGTTGATTATATTCGCCGCTATGTTCATGCTATGTTATTAGATGGGAATACTATCCATGTTTGATATTTACTGATCGTATTGAGGTCCAAAGTTCTAATCTTTGTCTATTAGTCCTTTGATTTCGTTGGTTCAAGTAGTCACAAGTGTTGTCCTGATTTAATTGTCCTTATTCCAAAGAGTGATTACTTAAAATTGCTATGTATGGTAAAAGACATGATAAAAATAGTATATTTATGTAATTTCAGAATATTCTAGGATCTGTAATGCACCTAAGAGGTGAGTAATTACTTCTAATAATACTCTATTAACACTAATAAGGTTTGGTTATACAAAATACTTAAGTATGAGTATGATTTATTATCTCGGATAGAACTATTTTTATACCAACAGTCAGTAGTAATTAAATCATAACTAATTGAAAAAAAATCAGAAAAATAAACTGTAAGTGGGGTTAGAAACTAGACTCATAGAAATATCTACAGTAAAATATTCATGATGAAATTCAATCTGTGTTAAAACTGAGAAGCGTCGGAAGTCAACTATTATGTAAAAATAGAACATTATAATTAAGGTAAAAGTTAGGAAAACTCTACCAAAGCAATAGCCTATGCTAGAATAAGTATACTAAGAACTTTATATATATATATATCATGCAAGACTTTTCAGTAACTAGTACAGTAGAATGGACTATGTTATAAGAATTGATATCATGGGCTAATGAAGGGTAGTTGGTATTTAATAAGTCGTGTGCTTCACTTGTAGTGTTGACTCAATTCGACTTTCCAATTGGAATTCGAATCATCACTTTTCATCTTTTAAAATAGTGATCTTTGAAGTCTAGACCCATGTTTCATGACTCAGTTGAGGATTGATATCGAGTATGTAATTCACGGTGTCCTGAGAATCCAAATATCTCTTGTACTTTGTTTGGGTGTCGATTCGGTTTGAGTCTTCAATTGAAGTATGAAATCCTTAACCCTATTTGTCCGTATTCTGAGCTTTTAAGTTTAAACAAGTGTTTATTTGGACACAAGTTGTGTATAATTAAGACTATGCACTAATATTTAGTAAAACTATTTAATATTGTATAATATGAACCAAAACGTGTTATTACTATTTACAATATTTCTTAATATGGATTTTCACAGCAAGGTTGGATGGGTAAAAAGACCAATGGTGTGGGATAGTTCTAAGTGATCGAGTGAATCATAATTTCCATCTTTCATACAAGCATTTTTGTTAGTTTGAGATTACATTTGGAAATCAAATCATCAAGGACCTATCCTTAAATCTTGACTTTGGATATATGTATTCATATTATAAACCCAATTATTTTCTGGAATGTTCCTATCTAAGGCTATGCATGAACATATGTGTCTCAAAGTATTGGATATTTGGTTTATAAGTTCTATGGTGAGTTTTGTTGTCATCTAAGATATGTGTTCCTTGTTAATCCAAAAAGTGAGTCATATGTTGTTGAGAGTCTTTGCTATTCTATTCATACTCCAGAAAGTGAGTCGTATATTGTTGAGAGTCTTTACTATTCTATTCATACTCCAGAGAGTGAGTCATATCTTGTTAAGACTCTTTGATGTTCTATTCATACTCCAGATGTGAGTCATACGTTGTTGAGAGTCTTTGCTATTCTATTCATACTCCAGAGAGTGAGTCATGTGTCGTCGAGAGACTTTGATATTCTATTCATACTCAATGAGTGAGTCATCGTGGTAAGAGTTACCCTATTCTCAGAAAGTTGAGACCTATGCTATTGATTGAATCATTGTCCGGTTTGACATTAACTTATTTCTCCACTAATTGTTTGGTGGAGTCATAGTATGCTCACGAGCCATTGCTAGGTCTAGCGTGACCTCCGATATTTATGGAATTTTGATTCCTTATTACCCGTAGGGAGGCAAATACGTACGTTTAGGCTGCATGATATTACGGAAGGTCTGTAGTCTCCGCTCATTGTGCCCGTAAGCACAGATGGGGCCAGCATGCCTAGACGCTTGGCCGGGTTCTGAAGGGAGAACCTCTAGAATATTATGGTATATTTTACCACACATGGTTGGTGAATTCAGCGAGTAGAAATTGTAACTCCTTGCATTATGGATGCCTGGAGCCTTTGGTATTTTGACCATTATCACCGGTATTTGTTTGGAGTCGTATAGTTTATCATCCTTCTTCTATACTTGAGAGCCAGGAGCCTTGTTGACTAACCTTTCTTTTCAAGTGTATAGACCTTTGGTTCAGTCCAGATGTTGTTGAATATTCATAATCCTTGTTATCTTTATTTATCTTCATTCTGCTTGATTCATCTTCAGTGGGTTTTTACATCCTACTGAGTGTTTCTATGAAATACTCATGCATCCTCTGATGCAGGCGTGAAAGATAATTAAGATAGAACGGGTGTAGGAGCAAGAAGGTGATGCAGAAGCTCGAAGATGATTAGAGAGTTTCCAATTACTTGCTTAGTTTGATAACTTGATGTCATTACTGGCCGTTGTGTGCCATAGTTTTAATGATTTCTTTTGATTGGCAATTTATGTTCTTTGCTGTAATAAAAACTAAATAGGACTCATTCGATACATTTACAATGTTTTATTTTGAGATTGGATGATGAGTTCCCACGTTCATGAGAGTTCCTGGTAATGTTGGCAATTGGCTTATTGGTTTGACTATCCGAGTCGCGTCCCAGAGTACCTACCAAACCAAAGATGGTATTTTGAAGACTTTCGTACTCCGATCGAGGTGTGGGATTTTGGGGCGTGACATCAATAGAGAAGTACAAAGCTAGACTTTTGGCGAAAGGTTTCACACAAGTAGAGAGCATAGACTATAAGGATACGTATTCTCCTGTGTCTAGGTTTATCTTGATACGATGTTTGTTGGCAATTGTGTCATACTTAGATTTAGAGTTGCACCAGATGGATGTAAAGACTGCCTTCCTAAATGGTGATTTAGAGGAGGATATTTACATGGAACAACCTGAGGAGATTGTTGTTTCCGGGGAAGAAACTAAAGTGTGCAAACTTATTAAATCGTTGTATGGACTGAAATAATCGCCAAGACAATGGTATTTCACTTTTCACAAGGTGATAAGTGAATATGGCATTGTGGCCAATGACTACGAATATTCTGTATATTCCTTTAGAGAAGGGAGTAGATTTATGATATTGTTACTATATATAGATGACATATTATTGATGGGGAATGACACTAGTATGATTCTCAGTCTTAAAGAATGGCTCAAAATCCAATTTGAAATGAAAGATATGGGTGAAGCATATTGCATTCTTGGGATGAAGATTGAGAGAGATAGAAAATCGAGGAGGCTAAGTATATCTCAGGAATCATACATAGAGAGTGTATTGAAATGCTTTGGTGCGATTGGTTGGAAGACCATAGATTCGCCCATCTATAAAGGGACAGTTTTGTCTGAGAGAATGGCACCTGCATCCGACGAAGAACGTCTGAAGATGTTATCTGTGCCATATGCGCAGGCTATTGGAAGTTTGATGTATGCCATGAACTGCACTCGACCTGATTTAACTTTTGTGTAAGTGTTGTGAGTCGATATCAGGCTAACCGAGGTATTCAACACTGGCAGGCCATTAAGCGGGTGTTCAGATACCTGTTGGGTACTAAGGATATGAAACTCACATATCAGGCCGAGAACCTATCTTTGGAAGGCTATAGTGATTCGGACTATGCCGGGTGTAAGGATGACAGGAAATACACTGCCGGTTATGTGTTTATGCTTGGTGGCGGCGCCGTAACATGGGCTAGTAAGAAACAGAAATGCATTACTAAGTCCACGATGGAAGCTGAGTTTGTTGCATGAAGTTTGGCACCTTCTGAGGCAGTATGGATTAAAGAGTTTCTAGCTGGGTTACAATTAGAACAGTAGACTGATGCTCCTGTCCAAATTTATTGTGATAATTTGGTAACAGTGTCGACACTCCCTTCCGTAATGAGGATATCAGTTCCAGAGCTAAGCACATAGAGGTACATTACTTTTATGTGTTTGACATGCTACAATGGGGAAAGTTGATGGTGAGTCATCTTCCTACGGTTGAGATGTTAGCTGATCCGTTAACAAAGGCCTTAATGACGGATCTATTTGTGAAACATGTTCAGTTTTGGATTACGACAGGACTAGTGCACAAGTCACTGTTGGATCGTAAATATGAGCACAGAACCCATAGTGGGGGATGTAAGACATTGATATGGGTTTGTCCCATATTAGTTGTCATATATGAGAGAAGTCGGCCTTCCCTTGTGGGTGTGAACTTAAGGAGATGGCTAGGCTTCCGTGGGCCCATGTGGGGCCCACACCTAATTGGAAGAGACATATTTGATTGTAACCGTTTTGGAAGAGTTTTAAATTAGTTAATTGTAACTAATTAAGGAGAGATAAAGATATAGAATAAGTCCTATTTGGAATAGGACGTGGAGAGAGACTTGATTTGGGGAATTGATTCCCCAAATCTTGTAACTGAAAACCAATAAAAGTGGAATGAGGGGACGCCCTTAATTGACCACGTCTTTGGCTGGTTTTGGTAATGACTATTGCTCTCATCATCCTCTCCATGGAATGACTCTCTCTCCTTATCTTCTTCTTTGGTGATTTTGGCAATTCGGGATTCTTATTGGAGATTGAATCAAAGCTAAGAAAAAGGAGAAAACTCTTGAATGATATTGCTATCTCTGGGAGAATAGCAAATCAGAGGAATCACACACGAACGGTTCTTGAAAGGTGATCTCCGACATACTATTTCTATTTTTCTATGAAGAACGGTGTAACTTGGGCACAAAGGCCGCAGGTTAGTAGTATACATTCTTAAATTTATTATTGATTGCTCATGATATAAATTGCTTGTTCGTTTATATTGCTAAAAGCCTTGCATACTCTTGTATTTTTGTGTTTGTGAGTGCAAGGTAATTCCTCGTGAAAACAGAATTTAAAGAATTCAACGCCATAATGGACGTAAGATCCGCTTCCGCTGTGGCTCGATTACCCTTCAAAGCTCCGTAACCTCATCACAACAGTGATCAACCACCATGAGGCCTACTACCGGAGGCGCAGTCAATTGGCCTCCGAAGACGCTCCATGCTTCTTCTGCCCCTCCTGGTGCTCCACCTTGGAGAACGCATGCATGTGTACTCCTTCCCTCACCATTCGCCTTGCCTGATGCCTGGCCGGGCAGAACTCGAGGCCCAGCTTATGGAGTACTTGGAGGGCAAGCGGAGGGGAAACTTGGGGGAGCTCTCGGCCCTCCAGCTAGGACTTGTGAACGACTTGCATGTGAAGACAGTGAGGGAGGAGGGTAAACTGGCCAGCAGAATGGCTAGCCAGCAGGAGGACATTGCTGATCAGCCTCTGGTGATGCTGTTATGCATACAGACTAAGAAATCAAATCCGTTGGTGAAGCTTGTTAATTGCCAAAAATCCATGGCTGGTGCAGCATCACATTCTACCCTAGCACTTCATACTAATGGGCAATTGCAATTAAGGACTGTTAACGTAGCATAGGAGGTCCAAACAAGAAACAACATAATCTTCTTAAGTTCTAACAAACAAGAAAAGCCTTTTTACCCAGTTTTAGGCACTATATTACTGCACTAGCTTCAGGGCATGATTGTATCCATCATGCACTAAAGCACAATATCTTACCATCTTATCACCATCGCAGGCTGCTACCTTTATGATGAGTGATGATTTTATTACCCCAATTTTATTCTTAGTTTCTTACTACTAAAATGGATACGTAGTACTTATACAGCGAACCTACATTTCGCCGGACTTAAGCATGATACCCTAAACTCACCCCCTATGGGCCTCAGTCTTCATCCCCAGCCTCCTTATGGTGAAATGAAGCCAGGCCGCTGCGGCAAGGAACTCGGCACTCTGCACCGGGGAGATGATCTCTATCACCTTCCCCGCCGTCACAACCCTGAAAACATCAGCTGCCTCAAGCAATTCCTCCAGGGAGACTTGAAGAGATTCCATCATAGCAACCTCCTGCCGCCTCTCACCATTGACCCTCGGCTTCCCCAGCTCTCCTGCCACTGCCACCATCATTTCCGGCGATCCCAGCCTCTCCTGCCTCATTGCCTGCTCCTTGTTTAACTAGATTTCTGCCATACAAGTCCCTGTGGGTTTGACCTCGTAAATGGTACAAATGTACTCAAAATACAATTCGTACATTTGTAAGTAAAATTAAGAAAATTCATTAAAATAACAACATTGAATCAAACCAAAATTTTAAAAATTGGACCGAAATAATTAACATAACCCAAACGACATAAATAGTGCCGAACCAAAAATATTAATATAAACCCGAACCATAAAATATAAATTTGGCCCGATTTGTAATCTGTTTGGTTCATGTCTTAAATAAGGGTGGACCGGTTCAGTTCAATGAATTGGAAATATATGGTTCGGTTCGCTAGGAGTCATTTCTTTCAAAATAGATGCCCTAATTCTTTTTCAGCAGCAAACATGGCGGCAGCTGCTGGCGCCACCGCAGCAAACGACCTCGCCTCTGGTGATGCAAACGTTCTCTCCTCCATCATCTTCTTCCTCGTTGTCATCCTCATGGGCTTCGCTTTCAAATAGTGGCTGCTCTCTTGGACGGCGGCCATGGACGCTGCTGCCAATGAGCGACACCAGGGCAGCCGAAAGGGCAAGATTGGTGCTAATATGATTTCTGCAGTCGACATGGTTGTGGCAGTACTACGGCGGAGAAAAGGGCCGCATTTTTTTTTTACAATTGACCATGGAATGTCGTATTGGATATCGGTAAAATATTGGTCGGCCAAAGAGGCGAAATATTGGAGATATTGTGTAAAAAAATATCGGTAGTCAAAAACTAGTTTTTACCGTATATTTTTACAACTAACTTCTAAAATGAGTTATACTAATTTAAACAAAGAATAAATTTCAAAATATGCCTATTAGGATCGAAAACAAACATCAAAGGTTTTTTTTTCAAATTTTTTTTTTTTGAAATATTTTTTTAATTAAAAAAATACTGATATATCTCGCCGATATATCGGCGATATTTGGAATTCTTTGAAAAAATGATATTAATTGGTACCGATGTATCGGTTTAGGCCCGATACCGATATATCGGCGATATATCTTCGATATATCGGCGAGACGATTTTCCATGCAATTGACACCATGGATGGTAGTGGCATCGGCTTCACGAGATCGGACGCCGCCACCGCGCTTTCTATATTCTTTTACCGAGACACTGCAACGACCAAAAATGGGGTACCAGCTACTGGCGGCGGCAGATTGATCGGACGCCACCGCCGCCTTTCTTTCCCCTTCTACCGCGATGTTGGCAGTGGCCACAAAGGCCTTTCCTTTTATTTTTTTTCTAATCCGGTGTTGTTGTGGTGGTGGTGGCAAAGGTCTCCATCGTCTACACCCGCCACCGCTCCTCAGAGGATTACGGCATGTTGGAGAGTGATGGGGCAACGACCTTATCCTTGACAGAAACGTCTACTCTGCGGTCAGAAGTTATTTTTTTTATTCATGCTGATCCAGCGATTAGACCGGCCATCAGCTAACATCATGTTGAATATTCTATGTCACCGGTGGCACATGCGGTCGTCGGATGAACCGTTTATAGTGCCAGCGATACGTCCGGCCGTCGGCTGGTGGCACGCCGGCCAGTATGTAACAGAAGCGTATGATGTACCAGAATCGAAATGTACTAGATGCTCTGATCCTAATTGTTATGATTTATTGAACATCATAATAAATCATCGTATTCATAAAAACTTCAATCACATAATATGATAATATATTATAAACCTTTAAGATATTCAAACCTCAAAGAAGAAATAATCCAAACATCAAAGGAGAAATTAGTTTCTCTTTGTCAGCCTTTCTGACTTTAATTACTTACGTTGATGGAAATTAAACTTATGTGTTTCTTTTATAGGCAGAAAGGGGACCAGCTCTTGAGAGGAATATAATTGTGTTTATTATTATCCTGATAGGATTATATATATGTTTGTCTTTATCCTGATAGGATTACAACTATTCAGGATAACTACTATTAACTATACATTCCATCAACGTATATATCTTAAATCAAAAATATTTTTTTTATATGGAGAAAGGTAACATCCGGGTGACCGGAGAGAAGCTCTCTCCAGTCGCTTTGATTTTCAACTGTCGGATCTCATGAAAGATGTTTTAAAAAAAACCCTACCCCCACTCCCTCCCCCCTGAACCTCCCTCCTTCACTCCCTCCCAACTCGGTGCCACCCCCCGAACCTCCCTCCCTCACTCCCTCGCAGCTCGGCGCCGCCCCATCCTCACTCCGTCACTGCTCGCCGCTCGACCGCCCTTCTCATCGATTCGATCTTTCTGTTAATCAATCAATTATTTCTTCGAAGCAAGGTATCATCTTTTTCCTTTACTACTTTGAATTTCAGAAAAAAGTACTTCTTTTTGCGAAGTGAGCTCTATGTTCGTGGATATTTCATATGTGCTTATGATATGCTATTATGGATAGTCTGTTTATGGTGGTTATTGGCTGATGGATCTGTTGTAATACTTTTTTGGGTTCGCTTACTGGTCTTAAGGATGTAGAAGAATGTAGTGAGATGGTTTCAATTAAAATTAGAGTATTGATAGTTGATAGCCATTGTTGGGATCTTTCCTTGACAGCCTAAGCTTTTACGTGGCTTGCTCTGACATAATATCAGGGCTGGGAAGTTCCAGGTTCTTATGACAGCCTAAGCTTATACCTTCATTGGTTTCCTGCATCTTCATTTGTGTTCCTGTCCAAGCGTCTATAAATGATGATGCTTGTACATGCTCGTAGTGTTGTTTAGGTTGATATCCGCCACAGGTTTTTCCTCAACAGCTTAAGCTTTTAGGAGATTGGATCTTTAACATTGGTGTTTGCCCAAAATTAATTTTGCAAACATTGGTATTTCAAGATAATGAAAGGTCATTGTACATTAATGCTTTTATGATGTCCATGGTGCTTAGACTAAAATGTTTTGGATATTTTTTCCATATGACCAATGATTTTATTGGCTAGGGGAGCTTGATTGTTTAATTGGTGTCTAACAATTATGTTAGATAGGCATTTTAGAAAACATTAGTAACAGAGATATGGATCAAAGGGGGGCATGAAGTACTTGCATTTTTAGAAGATGACTGATTGTAATTGTTAAAGTTTGGAGAAAGAAGAAGTTACTTGTTTGTGTCATGTTCTCCAATCTTCTATTTATAATCCTTACTTGTACCCGTTCTTGCTACCTATTTGTTCTTCTCAATTTCTTTTCCTTCTTGTCATCTTTGTGCCATCTTTATATTTGCTAAATATTGCTTTTTTTTCATATTTTTGTCATCTTTATATTTGCTAACTATTGTTTTTTTTTTTCATATTTGCGTCATCTTTATATTTGCTAACTATTGATGTGCATTATTTTAACAATATTAAAAAATGGATGCATCTAGTAGTAATAGCATGAGAGTGGGGAACTATGCCCTCGTTGTCTCGGCCACCGCATGACATTTTATGTTTCTCATACTGATGAAAACCTTGGAAGACCTTTTTTGAAATATTAGAATCGTTATGTAAGCTATTACAAGCCTCAGTTCATCCTAGTGTTATATGTATATGTATACTTATACTTTATTTAGTATTGGTAGGGGGAGGCAGGCTGCGGGTACTTTAGGTGGTTGAACAAGCAGCCAAAACATCCAACTGGTATGAGAGTTCATCCACAAGTGCCTTCCAACATACCTAATCAACAAAGAAATCTAATATTCATGGTGGAAGAGTGCATTAGGGATAAAACCAGGACCACTATGTTATTTATATTTTTGATAATATGTTTGATGTTAGTTATATTTAGAGGGTGATGGATGAGAATAATGTAATACTTAGATTTTGTTACGTAGATTTTATTCATCCTGCATGTGAATTTGTGAAATGCTTGAACTGGTGAAAAGTTTGTGGAGACTGCAATTGATTGTGACCCTGTGAGACATTTTAATACATATTACTGCTGCCTGCAATTGATTGTGACCCTGTGAGATTATTTTATCTCGCAATTGGTGTATTTGAAGTAATGTTAATAGTAAAACTTTTATCAGCTAGATGCCTCTCCATATTATTTATCCACATGAATACGAAGATGCCAATTTGGCAAGAAAAGACACCCCCACTTATTACTATGGCTACGGATGGAATGTATACCATTTCCAAATCATGCAAGGGCAATCAGTCAAACGCCAGCAGTGACATTGTTGAGTCCGTTTCTAGTGTTGAACTTGAGAATGAAGGTGTTGAGTATGTGAATTGTTCACCTATGGAGACAGAAAGATTAGGCCATAGATGTGGGAAATTGTTAATTCTTTTGAAGATGTGGGAAATTGTTAATTCTTCTTAAGCAGATGAGGCAGGAAAATATGTTTCTAGTGACGACCGGATGAAGGGAACCACCGGGATGTTACCTTTTGCAACTACCTCAGGGTCATCTACTGTGATTCATTTGCTTGCCCCGTTAAGTTTTTTGTTTTGCCTCTTCCTACAACTAGCATGTCTGCGTCTATCACGATAGCATCTATCACATTAATGTTGCATACTTGCATCCATAGGAACTCAAATTTAAAAAAAAAAAGATAATTCCATTCAAAATGACCCAATAACATTAAAAAAATGGAACACAACCAAGTTAAGGAAATCTGAATCACACAAAGTTCTTTGGTTCATAGTTCATATTTGACACAAATAGGTATCCTGCAGAAGATACAAACTGTTGCCAGCAGATACAAACTGTTGCCAGCATTCTCCCCGTAGTTACAAATCATGTAATTCATTTTGCAGGTGTACAACTCAATGCAATTTGCACCCACTTCAAGACTATATCTACTGTTTATAGCCTCAGATTCATCACCCATGAATCTGAGGAATGCCATATAGTCAGGTGCCATCCCTAGCTGAAAATGCTTCAAAACAGATGAACACATGGAAAAAGAAATAACAAAAGTGAGTACAAAAAGAAACAGCAAATGTGTAATTATAATTATAGAGAGATAGCAAAAGTGAGTACATATCAGTATTTAAGTATTTAAAGGAACTCACAAAAAATAGAACTTCACTTTGGGCCTCAGTACCGGGTTGAGCTAGAATTGCGATAGGTTCTCCCCCTGTAATTGTAAATAGGAATTAAAATACGAGCATTATATCATACAATAAGCTTCCACAAATAAATCATATTATTAACAATTTAAATCACCTGAAAGAACATTTCATCAACACTTTGCTCCACATGATCCATTTGTGATTGCTCACTATGATTTGCATAAGAACTATCTCCCTACATTGCAAGTTAACAGAATATTTCAAGTAATAAAGTACAAATGTCCAATAGAGAGATTAAAGTGTGTACCTTATTTTGTGGACAAGTACTCGTGTAATGACCTATTTGTTGACAACTTCCACACTTCCTCTTCTTTGATTGAGATGGGATGTTTTGTTCTATTCCAGCTTTTGTCCTGATTTTTTTGGGAGGCCCTTGGTTTTAATCTTAGATGGATCTCTTACTATGATTGTTGGCATGTATGGTTTTCAGTTGGCACTTGCTTCTGATCGACTTGGAATCGTGTCTTCCATTTGAATGGCAGATGATGCTCCCATATTTCCTAGTTTATGGAAGAGCATCTTAAGTGTAGGCATGACTTCATTCCACAAATCTAAAGAAGTCAATCCCAAATCTCCAATTTTATATAAGATATCACGCATGTAATATACCATATATGGCGTCACTGTGGATCTCCTAGATGATGAGTCATTGCCATTCATGGTTGTAGAAGTTCAATACTTAGCAGTAATTCTCCAACGAAATAATATATATTTATCGGGAAGTTCTTGTACATTGTTTTGGAAAAAAACCCGATGTGCCTACACAAAATGCCTTTCGACTCAAACATTTTACAGCTGCATTTTCCACAAATTTCTGGCTGACTTTGGAATGTCAAAATGTGAGATCTTCCTTCTACATCCTTGTTCTCCTTATATATAAAAGTTTCTCCTTCGCATTGAAGTGTAGCACACATGTAAGTTAATCCTTGCTTGAACTGTTCTTGAAATAAGCTAAATAAATTCTTGTGTAAAATTTGCTTGCTTGTTTCTCTAATCCGTGGCCCAAAAATAGTGTTGGGCTGGTATGTATTGACTTGTGGTCTTCAGAAGCCTCCTCTTCTCGTTGAGATGCAACAACATTATCATATTGTTGGACGAACTCACTTAATGGAGTTTGTGTACTCACAAATCCATTAAAAAATGAGTTAACGCTTTCACTTCTTTGACTTGAAGTCATCGCAGCAAAGAAATAGTCCTTAAGGTAGGCTTGAATCTAATGATGACAATCATTGTAATGGTTTGCAACCAACTGTCATTTAGAATTTCATATTTTTCATTCAAAGTTGCCCATTGAACTTCATATTCGTTAGTGTTATCACCGTATATCAATTTGTCATAATCATCATTTAACTCCATGTATTTGAATTTCAATTGATTTAGATGTATAAGTGCATTCCTTCCAATGTACCATTAACAAAATTGATGCACACACCCAAGGAAGACTATTGCAATTGCCTTTCTCATTGCCACATCTTGGTCTGTGATGATCCCTTGTGGCATCTTATCCCACATATATTTTAAGAATGTTTTAAACACCTACGTGAATGTCTCTTCTATTTCATCTGCAAGTAAGGCACACCCAAACAAACTAGATTGTCGATGATGATTAACCCCAACTATTGGTGCAAATGGCATATTGAAAGAGTTTGTCCTATATGTCACATCAAATACAATAACGTCCCCAAACTGCATATAGGCCCACCTTGATCTATAATCGGCCCAAAAAGACTTCTCAATTAATTATTCTCATCAACCTCCATTGTAGAAAAGAAACCATCTTCAACAGCTTGCTTACGTTGGAAATATTCCACAACCCTCATACACTGTTGGCCAACATTATTCTTGCGTGCCTTCCCTAAATGATTTCTACAATCTTGAGAGGAGATGCACATGTTATCCACACTACCACCTGTAACATTCAATACCCTTGCAATACTCGAAGGGCCAATATCGCATTCATGAAATGCACTAAGTTCACATAAGTTTCTTATGTGATCGGATCATTCCTACTTTGGATGGAGTTGCAAGTGCATGTGAATGTATGTCATGAAAATGCACCACTACTTATTTTCTTTTCTATTTGTTTTAATAACCATATGGGCCTTACATTGCTCTCGACTATCAGCACGATGTTTAACCTCTTTTCTTGCTTGCCAACAATCAGTTGTTCTCTTAGATCCTTCATTTTCACACACAAATACCTTTTTGAAAATTGATTCAATTTTTTTTAGATTTAACTGAAGAGTCTTTTTTAATGCCAAAGCCTCTTATTTTTGCAAATCCATATGCCTCATCCATAGAAGAAAACTCCATCCCCTCACATGGTACCATCCTCATATCACTGTGGCCGTCACCCGTACTAATGTCAGTTTGCAGCTTCACACCCAAGCAAATAAATATTCACCATGAGGACAAATTTTAATGCACAACTTTTCAATACTAGATTGAATCATCAAGCAAAAATATCAAATCCAGAACAAGACAAGGACTTCTTATCATAAGACCAAAGAAGGAGATAAAAAATGTAATGAAAAATCTACTGTAAAAAAGCACTATATATGCAAATTAATTTAAACTGCGACTACCCCTCCTAAACTAAGCCGCATTATTTCGCTAGAGCCTACAAAAGTTTTTTCCTTCTAAAAAACCAGATGAACATGATCTGAGTATTATCCACTACAAATGTTTTTTCCTTCTCATAAATTTGCATAATAGGTAGAATCTAACTGTATAAATTTGCACTCCTTCTCATTACACCAATTTGATAATAGTTAGAACCTAATTGAATCATCCACAATCAATTACAGTAAGAAATAAAAAAAAAAGAAACTTTAACTGTAAGAGATTAAGCGACGAACCTTTAGTGTAGGGGAGGGAGGATGGGGGCGGCGCCGATTGGCGAGCGACGACGGAGTGAGGATGGGGCGGCGCCGATCGGCGAACGGCGACGGAGTAAGGATAGGGGGTGCTGATCGGCGAGCGGTGACGGAGTGAGGATGGGGTGGCATCGATCGGCGAGCGGCGACGGAGTGAGGATGGGGCAGCGCCGAGCAGGAAGGGAGTGAGCGAGGGAGGTTCAGGGGCGGCGCCGAGCGGGGAGGGAGTGAGGGAGGGATCGGGAGTGAGGGAGTGGTGGGTAGGTTTTTTTTAAAAAATATCTTTGAACCGTCGGATGAGATCCGACTATTGAAAATCAAAACGATCGGAGAGAGGCCCTCTTTTCATATTGATCCGTTTACGTAGCCCGTGGGTCACAATTACGTGAGATACTAAAATATCTTACCGTATGCAGTTTACTTCCCGACATCATAATGTAGGAATCGTGCGAAGTAGCGGGATATGCTAAACACTTTGCAGTCCGCATAACCGCATACATGTAGTCAACAATGTCCCCTGGCTTATGTGCTTCGGCGTGCACCAATGTGATGTTGGTCGTCGGGTTTTGAACTCGTGGCATGCCTTAATTGCCAGCGCAAGCAGGTTTTTAATAGCAGTTCACCCTATGTGCGTGCCGTTGGATATCGATCTAGGTGACACCGGCACACACTTGTGAGTTGGGTTGCTTATGTACTTCTTTCCCTTTTGAATTTTTATTTGAGTAATGTCAGTATGACATGAATTCAGAAAAAGACTCAATTACCTTCGTCCGAAAAAAAATATTCAAATGTGTGTCAAGGAGATCCGCCACTGGAGCTTCATTGCTGCTGCCAAAAACCTTTCGGCTCATTGTCATCTAGAGCACCGTTGTCGCTTCCACCACTGAACCTTTATTGGAGCCGTTGCGGTCGCACACTGGGGGAAATCTCCCTTTGCGGGGCTGGCAAACAAAGCAGCATTGCGGCTCCTGCGACCCTCCATCACCTCTTTTTTATTTTTTGGGCTGAAACCTGATCAGCCCGACAGTCCTAGTTGAATCGGGCTGGATTTGATCAAACAGACCATAGTGTGCCATGGTAATTGAACTGCCCAGGGCCAGTCGGACGATGCGTCTGAGGAAGCTCACGGTGCTCGATTCGACTAGGTTTAACTGACTGGGCAGGTGGCTCTCAGTTTTAAAATTATTGCTTCAATCCATCTTTCACACAACAAATTGAACATGCACATATCCATTTCAGGAAATGTCCCATGTACTCATGGTTTTCAAAATCAGACCGAACTAGCATGTCCGACCGTGGAAGATCGGAACCGGTTGAAAAAGCAGTCTGAGCAGTCCGGTATGTTAGATGGGTTCATTAAAAACCGGCCAGTTCAGCCAGTGAACCGCCAAACTAGAACTGGATCCAGTTCACTACTAAACATTTTTTTTAAAAAAAACGTGTATTTTAAGTGGGGATTCAAACTCTCCCTCATATATTAACTCATCAACATCTTAACCAGCCTGTCTAGATCACTTTCATTGGCATATATGCCTATTTTTATATATTCATATTTAAATTTTTTATAAAATTCTTAAAAAAATCATGTTGCTTTCGACGGGATTCGAAGGAGAATATTACTGCCAAAATAAGACACTCTAACCACCTGCGTTAAAGTATGTTGTACATTTTCTATTTACAATATATATCTATACCGGTCCAAATGCGGTTCAACCGCGATTAAACCTGACGGGGCATCAAAACGGTTCAATGCTCTGTCCGGTTTTAAAAACCTTGCATGTACCTCATATTTTGGAGAAATCTTTATTTTTGGAAACATCTGAGCCCAATCTCTCCGGTTTACGATTTAGGGTTTAGAGATCCGGCTAGCCCAACAAAGGCTGGATGGGCAATGGGCCCAAATTTGGAGCTGCACCATGATCAACGATCCTAGCCTATCTAACTCTGTTTTGATCCACAGACCAAGGGCGCATGTGTGAATGTCAAGCGCTTCATTTGGAAGCTGCTTTTCCCGAGAACTTTCTCTTCAAGGAGGTTAGGGAAAGCGTCTTCTTCTTAAGCCGTTTTGTTGGACCAAATGTGCCCCAAGGGGGCAGAGGTTAGCCTCTTCCCCCAGACTCTTCTTTCAAACAATTGGAACTACCTTACAAGTGTTGTTTCTTAGGCTCCATTTGGTTTGCACTTTTAGGAGTAGGAAATTTAAATTCTTTAGATAAATCTAGATTTAAGAAAAGTGGTGTTTGGTTGGCCAAAATCAACTTCATTTGATGAATTTAGGTCATAGTGGAAAAAATTTTAATTTTCAAAAAAAGACAAAGGCATTTGATAACAAAAAACCTCATCATTAGCTTTTTTTTAAAAGAATGCCCCTGTCATTTTTTGAAATTTACACTAAATGCCATTGAAAGAAGCTCTTATGACTTCTTTTGGTGAGGAGATTTCCCAAAAGAAGCTGGATTCTTAAGAAAAATAAACCAAACATGGCCTTAATATGCTTGCATCCCCTTATTCTGAGCTCGTGATCTAGTAAACATCTACTCCCTCCGTTCTAAAACTGTTCTAGATGTTTGGACTTTTTTTAGATGCTCCATTTGGCAGTAGGGGTTTCTACCATCCAATAAAAATTAACTTTTTTCCATATGGAACATTTAAAATAGAATGGAGGGAATATAAAATAATGTCCAAACATTAAATGGTGATGCATTTTTAATTATCTTTTCCTAAAAGGTCTGTAAAACACTGAACTTGACTGATGATGGGTATTCCATCTAAGTGATGATAACTGTGATTTGTAAACATTGGGCCCACGGATCAACGGTTACCCAAAATGCCAAACGGGTAATGAACGCAGGTGTAGCATCATTCAAAACGTAAACACTAATCAACTAAATCCTTCATTGATTGAGAATGCCAAATATGCTTTTATGCTGTCAAAGTTTGTTTAATGACCACCAATTCTACTGCTTAGCTTGTATGTAGAAAGTGTAAGAGATCCTGTTGGAAGAACGAACATGCCAACACTCAGTTTGGACCGAGTAAGAGACATCCCATAAATTGCTACAACACTACAGATAAGAAGTGGAGGCGAAGCTATTATAAAAAACTGCCCTTCTGGTGGATGAGTCCAGATCCGCTGGTGAAGCTTCACCAGCCCACCACGTAAGAAAATGGCAGCAGTGAGCGGCCTCGCTGTGAAGCTTCACCAGCGAATCCCATCTCCTTGTGGATTCTTTCTTGGTCTCTTTCCTTTTCCTCCATTATTTGCACTATTGCTTTCCAGCCATTTCCCTTTCACTTCAAAGGGACAAATTGAGTACACCCGTTTATTCTTTACAACCCCTAGGCAAAGAGAATCTCATCTTTTGTCCCCTGAAAAGCAGAGATTTACATCTTGAGAAAATAAACCTTCACTCGAAATAATATTGGATAGGGACGTCAGTATTACCTATATCACTTTTGCTTTTCACATTAATTTTCTCATTCACGGCTTTAGTCACTATCGGGATGAATCTCCATCCAAGCAAGAGTCCAGATATGCTGGTGAAGCTTCACCAGTGAGGCCATTAGTGAAGTTTCACCATCTGCCAATTGTCCGGAATTGACGGTGCACACGAAAAATGTGTGCCCTTGGTAAAAAATGTGTCTTTTGACCGAGCGCACATTATGTCCGTGTGCACCGTTGATTTAGTACGATCGACAGCTGGTGAAACTTCACCAGCAGATCCGGTTCCTCCAAGTAATGCTCTCGACTTTAAACACTCATCATTTTGCTTTTACTTGATGTTCTAACTCTATCTACACAAGCCAATAAAAAAGATCCATATTCCAGTGTTGCAAGTCTCTTAAGAGATTTGTAGGAAAAAAAACACAAAAAGTTCCTCCAAAGATACAATGCACCATAGTTATTACTTCCCTTAAGACGAGATTTTCCATATTACCTGGCCGATGAGCCCTTAATGCCATATTACTTGGTTTTTTCGGGCTCATGCCATATAACTTAGTTTCGAAAACTGGTCTCCCTATTTTGTCCTCCTACGCAATATTTCATGTTTTACCTGCCTTGAGCCGTGCTCCATTTCACACAAGCTTCCCCCGCAGTGATCATAAGGGAAGAAAGTTTCATTTCAGAGGTAGAGGCCTACCGGTGGAGAGACGGCGCTCTGTGGCAAGCACAAACATTTTCGACAGCTTTATCGGGTTAGATGACCTCTTCTACCTACGAGCAAGCAGAAGAAGCTCGCTAATGCGACCCAAGGAAACACTTTCACAACTTCCCCATTCTGTTACGGAAGTGGTTCGACAACTCATAATCATTATTTTTTTTACACGTTATGGGAATGAAGAAAGTTAAAATTTTGTGCCAAGTACTTGTGGAGTGGCGAACTACTCTTTATAAATTCGTCATCCCCACAAGAAGGTGTCTAAAGGAATTTGAGATATCCTCATAGGTAGAAAGAGGAGAAAAAAATAGAAGAATGCAAAAAGAATGGGCCAAAATGGATCAGAAATGAGGGAGATATGACGAGATTGAATGTTGCCCTCAAATCATGTCCTCGATGATAGCACTGCTATTATGTCCTCGATGATACGATACCACTGATATTGTGTGTTTCGACAGTGCTATCGTATAATCAAGGAAACGATATGAGAAAAGTCGTGTTGACTTCTACTTCTTACAAATGTATTGTCTATATGAAAACGTGTATATGAACAGAATAAAAAAAATTTAATCGTGCATTTTACAATTTGTATTGTGTATTTTGAATTACAAATAACAGACTTTGAGTCGTGTTATCGAGGAATAGGCAAAAACTGATAAGAAATTTGGGAAATATTACTTGTTCAACTATTCCAATGAAGCATGTATTTAAATACACGATAGTGTGTCATTATGACATGATACCACTGCTATCGTGTGTTTGGGCAATGCTATCATGTCATAGAGGACACGATGTGAGAAAAGTCGTGTCCTCCAAGACACAATCCCTAAATATAGGCATGACACACTTGTATCCCCTGTGTTCAAGCACACAACTAATAAAAAAACGTGATGACTAGTATTTGTTACAAATGTATTGTGTATATGAAAAATGTGTATATGAACAGAATAGAAGAAAATTCAACGTGCATTTTGACTTGTATTTCTTACAAATGTACATCTAATTACATATTTACATCTAATTACACATTTATTTCAACTTAAAAATTTACATTTCATCCCCATCAATTAGAGTCGTCGTCGAATTTCTTCTCAATTTTACCCCAGAGCATAACCGCAGTTATTACAGGCCAAAATAACATTGTTATGGCAGTTTGATCAAATATTGGTTGTTCTATCCCTTATGCCAATTGAGCCGCATGCATCATTACGAAGATTTCGCAATCGGAGGATTCTTTTGAAACTTGATTTGGGATAACTTTCATTAGTTAGCTCCCTTGATTTTGAATTGTCTTTGGAGCAAGTCATTCATGAATTCTACTACAACTGCCGCAACTTCCTTGTGGTGGGGATCCCCCCCCCTAAAAGATTGTAGAAACGTTAACGTTGCTTGGGGAAGTGTAGAATGAGCAGGAAGAAATGATTGGAAGAAACCATAGTGTTGTGTTTTGTGATTCCTTTAAGCAAGTTATCTAGCAACTTATGTGCTAGCTTTGAATTATCCCCATCGGAAATAAACTCCTAAAAAATAGTATAATTTTTTATGGTTAGTTTAAGGAATGACTTATTATACCATTGTAAAAAAATGACTTTAGCAAGCTTATATATTCGATATATTTTTGAATGACGTGGCCTCCAAAATAAGAGAATGGATGCACGCCTATGTTGTTTTGATTTCTCTGCTTTAACAATTTCAAGAACTCATCAATCACCTACATTGATTTGAATACAATAAGGGATTAGTGCTGATATTGTGGCAATGCCCACACGATATTACAAATAGTTGTGTCTTCAAATACATGACTCACAATGGAATCGTGTCTTTGAATACATGACTCACAACGAAGTCGTGTCTTCAAATACGCGACTCACAATGGAGTCGTGTCTTTGAATACTCGACTTTACAACTATGGAAAATGACAATTATATATACGTACTATGGAGTTTATTGTTGCCGTTTGCAGTAAACTCAGGTAGTCCCTATCTGCGAGTGTATCTAGTGGATATGGATCCCTTGCGTTAATCACCCAGTTCATAATTGTCTATTGATCATTTGCTTCTAGAATGATAATTTTGAAGGAGAACTCAATGTCCAAATATTCATCGAGCAGGTCTTCAAGTGGACGTTCTTAATATACATCAACATTCAGTATTTCCACTGCTTTTCCTTTTTCCTTCTCTTCTCCCTCTGGTTTCTAATTAGACAGCACATCTAAAATCATGTCAAAAGGTTGTTCATAATCGGAGACAATTTCTTCAAACTCTACCTTCTTCTCTTCTACTCCCACTTCCTTCCTCATTATTAACCAAAGCTGGCAAGCTGGGTTGGTCACAAAGAATGGACAATCAACCTCCATTTTAACCTTCTTAGGAGACACCTCATCCTTCTTAGGAGACTTCTTCTCCACTTGTTATCTGGTGGAGGTGCCGTTCTAACCTCAATTGCCTTCACTAAATAGCTCATTTTTCCTTTTGTCACATGAGGAGCGTCTAGTAATTAAGATGTTTGCCTTGGTTGCTCTTGAACTTCCTCACGTAATCACTGGAGAAAGTACTCTACATTCTTTGCCTTGTGCGAGTATGCTTCATCTTTGCAATGTGCTAAATATGACTTAAAGATAGACTTATAAAAATATCGTGTCATGGATGACACGACTTCGACTGACCTTCAAAAGCTTCTGAGCCTTCGATGCGTGTTCTCTTGAAACTTTTGCTTTGTCTACATCCATGTTGTCCACTAGCAAGGTTACTGTGTTAGTAGACTCCTTCATTCTCTAAAGAACCTCAACTAGAGGTCCTACCCTCAAGCCCTGCTCATCCATCCTATCTGACTTTTTTCTAGGGCGACCTCAATTAGGGTACTGATACCCTAAAGAATCCCATGTAAGGTGGTTGTTGGATGAGCATACTTCTTCGTCCTCTTCCTCGATGAGGGCACACTAAGAGGTTGTTTTTGCTCTTCCTTCTTCTGCAACTTTTTTGTCATACTAGCCGCCTTAGGGTAATGTGCAATGAGGTTTGTTTCTTCAACAAGTGGGTAGATGACATCCACAACTTCTATTTGGACATGCAACCTTTGAAATAAGCCAACGTAATATTTATGAAATCGATGGTGTACTTGGATTGCCTCCTTGGCTTCCACCTCAAGACACCCTAATCTAGACCTCCTTCTATATCTCGAACAAAGGATCCATTATGGAGTGAAGATGGTAGTGTGCTTGAAAAACTATATATGCATAATCAACTAAACAACATCAGGCAACTTCAAGCATATGTTCCTAAGAACATGACTAGCATTGCTATTATGTTCTCGAAGACATGATTTAAATCTATCGTGTTCTTGAATACATGATAGCACTGCTATGGTGTCATCGATGACACAAAATTGAGGCTATCATGTCCTCAATGACACAATACCACCGCTATAGTGCCATCGATGACACGATACCAAAGCCGTAACCTTGCCATGGGTTGTGAAACAGGTAGAGATAGAATTTGATTTCGATTAAATCTATCCAAATGTTTGTAAGCATTACCTATAATAAGTAAACTGCTCCTTATAGAGTGCCGCTACCACCCGCATCTCGTTCAGATCTAGCTTGTATACTTATGAATGAGTGGGATATTTTAGCCATGAACATTTTTTGAATGGCTAGAGCCCAATTATACGTTGCACTTTTCAAAGATCTTCGATATAATCACAAAGGTTTGGTTGCATGCTACAACTTAAATATTGTTTACCCAAGTGTAGGTAGCGAAGTAAGAAAAATAACTTGGTGAGTCCAAGTGTCGAACCACAAAAAGCATGTTTGGAAAAATTAGAATCTTAAATAATTAATTATAACTAAAGTATGAAATTGGATCTCACAATGGCAAATTGATAAAAAAAAACTAAGATATTTAAAATAAAGACTATACGATTGAATAGATAGATAGACTAAAGCATAGACTCAGTAATAAATCCACAAGTAATATTGCTAATAAACAATACTTATACAAAGCCAATGGATAACGGCACTAGGTCAGTCACCTAAGGGTTACGTATCTGGAGATCACGTCTAATTAAATTTCAACACTTTATCAGTTTAACACAAGCCACAATTCATACTATATGATAATTCTAAACATCCAATGTGCATGACACATTCAATAAAAAAACTCACAAGGTATAATAGAATATCAATCCATAAAAATTAAACTTGTGTTTAGGAGTTTATCACATGCTTCATTAAAACATCATCATAGCCCTAGCCTAAAAAAAATTAGCTATTCATGATCATAAGATGAAAAATATCAGATTTGAAAAAACACTATAGCAAAATTACTATTCATAGATCACTGTGGCAAAATAATTGTTCATAAACACTGTTCACATAGCACTGATCATTGTCTTCATCGCATCGTTTTTGCTGTAGCTGTCAGACCCAAAAATTGATCCTTTCTCTTTTGTTTCTTCCGACCGACTCAAGAGTATCCCAATTTAAAGAGTCCTTTCTCCAATCAACTCTTTTCAGGTTCGGATTTATCTAAATCCATAACCTTCCCAATCGAATTAAACTCTATTTCGATTCAAAACCCTTCCAAATGGCATGCAAATGAAATCCTTCCAGTTCAAATGTGATTTGGACTTATCCAACTAATCCTAGCATGCCTCTATTCTGATCACAAATCTTTTTTTTTCACTTTATGCACTGTTTTCAAACGCCTGAGCTCACATCCGCTCAGGCTGCTTTTGTTTTTCTTCCTTTTTTTTTCGTTTTCATTTCAAAACTTGTCACTTTTCTCTCGTTCGTCGGATCTCATTTGTGCGTCTTCTCACTTTATAACTCAGAATCTGTCTTCTCTTTAGAATCTCGTCGGATCTTTTACAACTTTATTTCTTTGCATATAATGCAATTGGTGTACAATAATTCTATGATTCGCAACTTGAGCTCTTCAAATCTTCATAAAAATAATTAGATTCAATTTAGGTACACATTCAAATATTTCTATTCAATAAATTAAATACATCTAAATTACTCAATTAAGCACAATTAACCATGAAACTCCTAATTCTTTACTTAACATAAATAATTACTAACTAGCTTAGATAATTCATAATTAGGGCTAGAAAACTAATGTATTAAGGTATATAATATGTATAAATCATGTGTTTATCATTGCACTGATCTGCTGCTTTGTACAAACAACACAGAACAAAACATGTGGAGGATGATCAACCATATTATATCATCCTCTGGAATAGATTTCTCCCCGCTTAATATTTGATCTAGGATCTCTTCAATGTATTTCTTTTTAGGTGTCCTCACGGAGAAAATATTTTTGTAGAATTCACCTTTCGTACAGAGGACTTTGCCATTAAGAGCTAAATGCGTCACTATCTCACCAGATGCATGTAAGCTAATGATGAGGGCAACTTCCTGCATAGTGAGGAGTAACCTTCCCCCCTTAATGTTGAACAACTTCTTAGAGTCATCCCATTACTCCAGCAGAACAATAAGCAAGTTTCTAGCCTTCCCCATTACCTTGACACATTCGAAGATGCAATCAAAACCCCTTTGTTGTAGTCGTTCTTTACAATGTAGGTACTACTCTATAACTTTCATACCCTTACTAAGAGCTCCTGGGTTACAATGTGTCCCAATACATGGTTAAGGTTTATATCTCCTCTTAATTAAGGCCCCAGAGTCATCCTTCTTGTTTTTCATAATGTTCTTCTCCTTCTGCTCGTCGTCCATTGGAGTTTTCTTCTTTACTTCATTCGTTTGTGTATCTATCTGTTATGAAAAAATTATGATAGATAACGTCTGCCATACTAGCGTGTCACTGGATACACGATCAATAACAATAATTGTGTCATTGTGAACACAACTATCATTAGGGTCGTGTTCTCAATGACATGATATCATATTGCAACTTGTTATCGGATACACGGCATCAAACCTAAGCAAAAATGTAAAATTTAACATATTAACAAAATGAGATTTGAAGCTTACCAGCAGGATGAGTGGTCTTTAGTGGTTGTATTGATAGTTTACGCGACTCTGCAATCGCCGACCACTAACCCTAACCCTTTGCCATTAAAAAAATGCTCATTCTCTCCTCTTCCACCGCTCCATCAAGACTGTCACCTTCTTCCCTCTCAAAAAGACATTTGGAGCTTGGTGGAGTGGATTTTATAGTTGAAATCAAGGTGGCATTGTTTTACTGTTTTAGACACGATACATGGCAGGGAAGGCATTTTCTGAATTTGACCATTGAGACTTCCTTGACACAATAGCAATTGGTTGTAATACTCACTGTCATTATATTTCATTTATATGTAGAATGAAGGAGGATGTGGCAATCCAGAATGATGTTTCTCTTAAGTTAGATTTGGTTAATTATTAGTGTTTCATATTTTGACAGAACCCCATGATCTAACCATTGATGCTTATCTAATGTTGGTAGAATTGACTTTTCATAGGTTGTGCAGTAAGTCTTTGTGCAGCACGACTTCTCACAATATAGCATTGATTCCAAACTCTTGTGATCAATTAACACTATAACATGTTTACAAGAGAAGTCTCATTCTCTGAAACTCTCCGCATGTACATGTCTTCTCAATAAGGTTTATGCAATCCTTAGAAAGCACATGTCTAATAATTAACATTATGTGTAGTCGTGTATTTTTAGACATGACCTGAATCAAGTTATATTTTATTTACATGATAATTAAGTAATGATCACATTGAACGTACCACATGGTGGAGAGAATTCACTGGAAATTCATACAATGATATGGTTTGCACTCGAACTGTACAACTCTGATGCCTCTTAGGGTTTATGTATTTCTAGGCATATTTGGTTAAGGAGGTTGTTAGCTGTTGGCCTTTTTATCTATGTTTCTCAAAGTGAGCTGTATTGGTGGCATGCATTTGCTTGAACAATCTAATGATTGGCCAACTTAGCACCTTAAAGAACATATTATTTGCACTATCCGATCTATTTGAGGTGAGAGTACCCTATCTTCTACCAGGGAATTCAAAATTAGCTCAGTTTATATAGTTGATGTTATGAATGTATTTGAATGCCTCCTCATTGTGTTGCTTAATTTTTTATATGACCTCATCAAAATCTGATCTTCTGAATTTATGAGTGGCATTGGCTTTGAATAAGAGGTCCTTCAAGTGTTTTTCTATCCATTTGTCTAGGATATTTGGTCATATATGACGGAGGCAAAACCCATTATGAGCCTCTAGGAAGACATCGGGGAATGCTTTGTGAAGTCCCTTTTGTCTATCGAAATAATTGTGTGTAGTCTTGAGGGCAGCTCCATGAAAAGAAATGTACAAATTAACTTGAGGAACCACGTCCTAAAAGTAACATAGGATAAGAATTGTGAGAAAAAAACATGAGTGTAGATATCATAATAAGTCATTTTCATCGAAGACATGACTCCTGCAAACAGATACACGACAGTCTGCCTGTGTTGTGTCATTGTGAACACGATATGCAGTGCTATCGTGTCATCGAGAACACGACTCATTCATATCGTGTTCACAATGACACGACTAAAATTAATGATTGTTCTTAAACTTACCAAGTGTTTCTTGTCTCTACCTCAACAACAGTATATGAAACACACACATTTGTTGATTACCATCAATAACTGTAGCAATCAATAGACATTCACCTTTTAAGAATGTTCCATCTATAGTTAAGAGAGGCCTAAGTGATCTTTTTAAAGCCCTTTCAATGGGGCCAAACATCTGAAACACACATTTGAAATCGTATCTGCCTAACTCTATTTCAGGTATATTAGAAGACCTTTCCATAACCACATAGGATTATGGGTTAAACCTTTCTAATTCCTTGCCGTATGCGGGCAAAATGAGATATGAATCATCTAGGTTGCCACCAATCAACTCTGATAATAATCTTTTGCCCGACATGATTTCTTATAGTTGACTGTGATGCCCCAATGTTTCTCAATGTACCTTATGATATTTTTTATTGTGATAGTATTTGTAGCGACCGTAAATTTTATATTAATAAAGTGGAATTTTATTGCTCAAAGGGAGTAATTTTGAGTTCTAGAAAACTCATTAAAATTGAATTTAAAAATTTAAATTTTTCCAGTTTAGCTTTGCCAATGACCAAGTTAACAAAGGAGTGAAATTCAACTGGAACAACGATTGTGAAAAGAGTTTTCAGGAGCTGAAGAGAAGATTGACATCCGCACTGATTCTGAAACTTCCATCAGGATCTGGTGGGTTTGTCATTTATAACGATGCCTCAAAATGCGGCTTGGGTTGTGTACTGATGCAGAATGGACACGTAGTGGCTTATGCGTCGAGACAACTGAAGATCCATGAGCAGAATTATCCAACTCATGACCTGGAGCTGGCAGCAGTGGTGTTTGCTTTAAAGATTTGGAGGCACTATCTATATGGTGAAACTTTCGAAGTATTCACTGATCACAAAAGTATGAAATATATCTTTTCTCAGAAGGACCTGAATATGAGACAGAGACGGTGGTTGGAGTATTTGAAGGACTATGACTTCTCTATCCACTTCCATCTAGGTAAGGCGAATGTGGTTGCAGATGCACTAAGCAGGAAGACAGGAATAGTGGCGCATATGATGGTGCAAGAATGGAGAATGATGGAGGATTTGGGAATGTGTTACTTGGAATGGCCGACTACTAAGAGAGCGTCATTTCTAGGAAATATCTCAGTAAGATCGATGATATATGAGAAAGTGCTGGAAGCACAAAAGAATAATCCACAATTACAGAAGCTGTTGGAAAAGACAGATTTCACTAAAGGAATTGATGGAAGTGTCCTATTTCAAGGAAGGTTAGTTGTACCAAAGGATATGGAGCTGAGACGAGAACTTCTCCAGGAGGCGCATCACTCACAGTATGCGATTCATCCAGGGAATACAAAGTTATACCAGGATTTGAAGAGGAACTTCTGGTGGAATGGAATGAAGCGAGATATTGGAAGGTTTGTCTCCAAATGTTTGACATGTCAGCAAGTAAAGGTAGGACATCAGAGACCGGCGGGTTTGTTACAACCGTTGGAGATTCCACAGTGGAAATGGGATCACATCACAATGGATTTCGTGGTAGCATTACCGAAGAATCAGAAGCAGAAAGATGCAATTTGGGTGATCGTGGATCGACTTACTAAAATAGCACACTTTCTGCCGATTCGATGGAAGCAAAATCCGGAGAGTTTAGCTGAGCTGTATATCAGAGAAATAGAAAAACTGCATGGCACACCGATATCGATTGTATCTGATCGAGATCCAAGGTTCACATCCAGAACATGGAACGGTATTCAGGAAGCGTTAGGTACTAAGCTTAGTTTTAGTACAGCTTTTCATCCACAGAGCGACGGACAGTCAGAAAGGACAATACAGACTTTAGAAGACATGCTCAGAGCGTGTGCTATCGATTGGAAGGGAAATTGGAACGATCATCTGCCACTGATCGAATTTGTCTACAACAACAGTTATCACTCTAGTATTGGAATGGCACCGTTTGAAGCACTGTATGGAAGACCGTGCAGATCGCCCACCTGGTGGACAGAGATCAGAGAAAGTCAAGTGATGAAGTCAGAATTAGTACAGTACTGTGAAGAGAAGGTGAAACAGGTTCGGCAAAGGTTACAGACAGCGCAAAGCAGACAGAAGAGTTATGCAGATTGCCGAAGACGAGAATTGGAGTTTCAGGAAGGAGACAATGTGTTCTTGAAGGTTTCTCCGTCGAAGGGAGTTATGAGGTTTGGTAAAAAGGGGAAATTAAGTCCGAGATTTGTAGGACCATTTGAGATCTTAGAATGGGTTGGGCCAGTTGCCTACAAGTTAGCCTTACCCCCACAGTTAGGAGATGTGCACAACACATTCCATGTGTCTATGTTGAGAAAGTATGTGCCGGATACATCACATGTATTAGACTACACGACTATGGAACTAGAAGCAGACTTATCTTTTCCGATGAAGCCTATCAAAATACTGGATAAGAAGGATCAGGTGCTACAAAGAAAGACAATACCATTGGTGAAAATTTTGTGGCAAAACCAGCACTCCGAGGAAATGACTTGGGAAACCGAAGATGAGATGAAGAAATCCTACCCTCAACTCTTTGAAGAATAATTTGCAACATTTCGGGGACGAAATGTTCTTCAAGGAGGGGAGGATGTAGTGACCGTAAATTTTATATTAATAAAGTGGAATTTTATTGCTCAAAGGGAGTAATTTTGAGTTCTAGAAAACTCATTAAAATTGAATTTAAAAATTAAAATTTTTCCGTCAGACCGATCGATCGCGTTTATAATAGATCGATCGGGAGACGATCGATCGCTTTTGTATCGCATCGATCGCCGAACGATCGATCGCGTATACTAACTGATCGATTGCCGTTAATTTCATGATTTTCGAGGCAAATCCGTTGGGGATCCTCTTGGGCTGATTTTGGGGGATCTTTGGAGGACATGTCTTACCTAATTAGCCCTAATCAAGGGATCTAAACTTGGGAGATAATTTGAATTTGAAAACCCTAATTGATAGCTAATAGGAAATTTAATTAAATTAGGTTTTAATTTGGGAGTAATTAGGGAGGTTATGTTTGGCATTCAAGGTGAGTTATGGAAGATGATGAAGGCATATTCCAATTAGGCTTGGCACCCTTTATCAAGATGGTTAGATCTTGCTAATTGGAAATTTCATAAGATCTTAATTAGGTAATTAAAGGGATTGAGTTAATTCCCCTTAATCAAGGGATTTGTAACTGAAGCAAATTAAAGGGAGGGGCGTCCTGGCTGGTGTGGAGTGGCCCTTGGATGGAGATAAGATGAACGGTAGAGATAAGATGCATGACTTATATAAACCATGCAAAGGGAGGGCCGGCCATTCCTTTGGAACCGGAAGCCCATCCCTTGGGTTTTGGTGCTTCTCCTCTCTTCCACCACGTTCTTCTCCTTTTCCTTCCCAACCAACAGCAAGCCTTGCCTTTGTGGTGGTCGTGGTGTAGAGAATCGACGAGGCCTCGGTGTGGTGCGATCGGTGGAGTACTTGCACATCGGAGTTCGGTTCTTCAAAACAAGTAGGATGCATTTTTACCCAATTTCCTTGGCTTGAATAGCATGTCTTGATGATATTTCATGCATGTTTATGTCTGTTGTTCATTCGTGTATGAGGATGATGCTTGTGAATTGAAAAAGATCATATCTTTATTTATGTCCGGTGTATGCATGATCCATTTGAATGCTTGAATACTTATCTCGATATGCAAAGTCTTAGATATGAATTCCCCTTCCCATAGTCAGCATGTAATTGACTCGTTCATTTCTCTATGGATCTGACTTCGTGCTGTCCAGTGATTTTAGTCTTACTTTCCGGTCATTTCTTGTTGTTTAAATCATAGTAATCTTTAGATCGGGTTATGATTCATGAGAATTAAGAAGACAATGGATTGAATGTCTAAAATATTGAAAATACAAGTCGATACCCCTCTGACCAGAAGTAAAGGCCTCTACTTTTTGGTGTTATTTGTGTTCCTTTTCGTCCCATATTAAGGGTCTTAATTATTGAATAGATAATAATCATGATTAGGCATAACAACAGTTTATAGAAGTGTTAAAACTAAATTAAATATTGAAATTTCACTTGCTGTTAATTATTACAGATATCATGCCTAGGTGGAACAGAGAGATGATTAGTAATATCATAAGTGAATAGTAGATGTGGTTAATTAACATAATAAAAAGGGCAAATCGAAGACTTAATTAAGCCTCGGTATGGAATTTCCTGCACAGACAATCAGTAGTAGAAAATACATAACTAATTCTATAAAACTCAGAAAAATGCGTTCTCTGTTGGGATGTAAAATAGACTCATCAGGGAAACTACAGTAAAAATTAAAGTTTCAGATTCACTCAGTAAAAATCATAGCCAGTGCTGAAAGTGTACTGTTGTACACAAGGCAGTGTAATGAATTAAGGGTAATTCACTAGTATTAGTATCACGGGACTAATTGAACTATAAATTTAATTTAAATGCAAATAAATTCGAAATAACCAGAACTATGACTATTATAATAGTACAATTTTCCTATAAGAGAGAGTCCAGGGGTTCGAGTCCTAACATTAGTGTCTTTCTCTTTTAGTTTGCGGCTCACCGTAGTAGTCAGTATAGGAATCCTTAATTAGGGTTTTACTCTAAACCCTAGTTAATCTTTTTTTCATAAACTCTCGAGTTTACATTCTGTATTTGGGATTCATACCTAGGGCCTTGCATATCGAAGATATTATATGAGTAAAGTTACCATTTTAACCCCAACGACTTGAGAGGAGCTTGGAGAGACAAGCACTACAACTACTCCTTTAATGAGTCATGTGTTGATGTAAAGTTTGGACACTTGAGTCCCTATTGCTTGGCTGCCTCGAGATATTGTCATCTCGTTGGCATTCCTATAAGAGTTTATTTTCGAGGTGAAATCTTCAATTATTTTCTATACAACCCCTGTTGTCGTACAGTTAGCTTTAAACCTATGAAAGCTGTTTCTTCCACAAGAGTCATGATAGAACTCTTCGAGTGGAAATCCTAGTATGCTCCAGAGCCATTGCAGGATCCTCTGTGATCTCAGATTTTATGAACCTCTGTAGTTCAGCCGATGACGGCAACGCGTGCACTTTAGACTGTATGACATTACGGAAGGTCTGCAGTCTCCGCCCATTGTGCCCGTAAGCACCAATGGGGCCAGCATCCCTAGATGCATGGCCGGGTTCCTCTGAAGAACCTCTAGGATGTTCTGGCATAGATGTCCATAGGGGAAGTGGACTAACCAGTGAGCAGAAGTTGTTGACTTTTTACACACAGTATGTTGGAGTCTAACTCAGTTGTTGATTCTACCGGTACATATGAGTTTTTCGGTGTTTGGTGATAGCTTGGTTTGCTGATTTTTCCAAAACCTGAATATTGATTCCTTATTTCCATAATACTTTTGGTATTCGATCTTCTTTTCTTTTGGAATTTGTTAATCCTTTATCAGTGGGGTTTTTGGAATCCTACTGGGTATTTCATACGAAATACTCATGCATCCCTCGATGCAGGATTTAAGAAAGAATGATGCTGAGCATGAGGAAGTGGAGGATGGCTGCAGATTTGGAAATGAAGATTTTTATTTCAGTGTTTTAGTTGTTGAACTTTGTTACTTGTGGCCTGTGTGCATGACTTTTGTTATCGTATTATTGGGAGACCATTTATTTTCTGTAATAATTTAACTATTAGTGTTACAGCTTTGTTATTTATAATTCGGGTACAATGAATGTTATTTAAGTCACGATCCTGCAAAACCCATGTATGGAAATGGGTATGTGATGATTCGAGTATTCGGTCCGTCCCAGATTTTATACCCAACAACCATTATTGGATTATCGCTTCCGCGTATTTTGGGTTTAATAAAATTTGGGGCGTGACAGTATTTGAGTCCTTATGTAAGCCATGACATTTCCTTGCAATCTACAAGTGTGAAGTTAAAGGATGATCTTTCATTCCCAACTTTATGTCACATGTATGCTCAACCTCCCTCCTTGTGACACTAATAACCCCTGACTTGTTTGACCCCCGAATATACCACTTGCACCCATTTTCCTTGCACTTTGTAGCAAATGTATCTTTGTTCTTATCAACCACAGTATAAGTGAACCTACTCTTTATTGCCAAATCAACAAGAGTTCTCTTGAAATATTTGATGCTTTCGAACTGAGCCCCTAACACAAGAAGAGCCTCGTAGTCGGTTGCTTATAATCGACCGCTCAACATCACCTCCTCCTCATATGTCCCTAGTTCCTCATCCAAACCATACTTAGTGCCCCAATCCAAACCTTCATCTTCTTCAATATGAGTAAACACTGCGTTCAATGATTTCTGGTTATCATATACAACAACATTCTTCCCTTTCCACATGGATGGTTTTGTAGCAACCATATTTAGAAATTCTTCATACTCAGACAGATCAATTTCTAGACCTCCCCTGTCTAGCTTATGGGCATGTGTGTGTAGAGGTAACAACCACTCATCCCTTGAACATGGATTGTTAGTATCAATAAATTCTTTGTCTCCATCAACACCTTCATTTGAAAATTGCTCATCATTTTTAAATTGTTCATTCTTTTTGTTTACGGTTTTTGCTTTTTATCCTTATAGTGTATTAAGCATGGAATGCAAAATCGCGATATATCGGTATCGGGGCCCACCCGATAAAACGACGCGGACTAATATTATTTTTTCAAAATTTTCAAAATATCGCCAATATATCGGTTTCGGACGCTATTTAAAAAAACCACTTTAAAAAAATTGGCAATTTTTTTTAAAAAAAGGAAAAAAACAACTTTCCCGTTTGTTTTCCATCCTAATATGCATTTTTATACATATTTTGAAATCTATGCTTTGTCTAAATTAGTATAACTCATTTTAGAAGTTAGATTATGAAAATATATGGTAAAAACTAGTTTTATACCATCGATATTTTTTACACAATATCTCCGATATTTTCTCTCTTTGGTCGACCGATATTTTACAGATATACGATGCAAAATTCCTTGGTATTAAGAACCAACCTCCTGGGTAGTGAATGTCCTCACATTTTCATCACTTTCTCCCAAAGAACAAGATATGAAGAGGGCATATCAGTATGAGTCATATAGACAAATACATGAAATGTAAGAATATCGTGTAATCACTTACATGATATCTTACAACTACGACTACGAGTCGTGTCATAGTGCACACGAGTTGTATATTTGTGTCATCGTCAACACGATACGAAGTCGCATATATAATACACGATAGCTTGCAGAGTCATGTCACCGATGATGTGATATTGTGTTCTTATCTTGCTGTTCAAAATACAAGCTCCGACTGCTTCCTTCCTTCACCTCCTGATGATTTCAGGTCATCATATGTCAAGTGAATAGGTTAATATGATGGAGATATTCTCTCTTTATTGACACTGAAACTCTTCTCCACATACAACTCCAACACTTCCCTCCTTGCTTTCTGAATTTTAAAGACAGTTTTCAGATCTTCATCATCCCCCAGGACGTATGGTATGCATGGAGATGCAGATGCAACTAGATATTTGAGGGATATGTTACCCATTCCAGACTTGTATTCTAATCTTTGTTCAACTTGAATCAACAGATCTAAGAACTTCACCTCTGTGTCAATGGTCATCAGCTTCACTTTCTCACCTACATACTCATGAAGACTTCCAAATAATCCATCATAGTGTAGACACATTTTCTATTATTATTAGTGACCCCCAAGATCGAAAACACAAAATATTTATAATTCAAATATCATGTACTCACTGTCATGAGGTTATGTTCACCACATGCTTAATTCATTGACATTGGAGTCACAAAAAATTCATCATCCCCAAAGTTGTTTTAAGAAATTTTAATATATCCTCATACAATGAAGAGGGGAAAAATAAAGAATGAAAAAAATAGATAAAGAATAAAGAGATATGACTCGTTAAATTTTGATCTCCTACCATGTACTCGATTACACGATAACAATGGTATCGTGTCATCGAAGACATGATAGCAGTGATAACATATACTCGATTATACGATAGCAGTGATATTATATCATCGAGGATACAATAGCAGAGGTATCATGTCATTGAGGACACGATAGCACTGCTATCGTGTATTTAAATACACTATTTGATGGCAACATGCAATCTCGTCATATCTCCCTCATTTATGATCCATTTTGGCCCATTCTTTTGCGTTCTTCTATATTTTTTATCATCTTTCTCCCTATGAGCATATCCCAAATTTCTTGAAACACCTTCTTATGGGGATGACAAATTTATAAAGAGTAGTTCGCCACTCGGTGATAAGTACTTCTCGACACATAATTTTAACTTTCTTCGTTCCCAGAACGTGTGAATAAAAAAACAATGATTTTGAGTTGTCGAACCACTTTCGAAATAAAGTGGGGAGGTTGTGAAAGTGCTTCTTCAGACCGCATTGGCAAGTTTTTTCTACCTGCTCACGGGTAGAAGAGGTCGTCTGACCTGAGAAATCTGTCAAAACTATTTTTGCGTGCCACACAATACCGTCTCTCTATCGGCAAGCCTATGCCTCTAACATGGAATTTTCTCGCCGTATGATCATTGCGGAAGAAGCTCGTGTGAAATGGGGTACAACTTAGGGTAGGTAAAACATGAAATATTAGGCAGGGGGGCAAAATAGGAAGTCCAGTTCCCGAAATTAGGTTGTATAGCATGAGCCCGAAAAAAACTAGGTAATATGGCATTCCAAGCTCATTGGCCAAGTAATATGGAAAAATTTCATCTAGGGTGCAGTAATAACCATGGTGCATTGTATCTTTGAAGAAACTGTGTGTTTTTTGCTACATATCTATGAAGAGACGCACAAACACTCGAAGATGGATCTTTTTGACTGACTTGTGCAGATGGAGGAAGAACATCGAGTAAAAACAAAATGATGAGTGTTTAAAGTCGAGAGCATTACTTGATGGAGATTCCATTGCGATAGTGACTAAAGCCATGAGATGAGAAAATTAGTGTGAAAAGCAAAAGTGATATAGGTAATACTGACGTCCCTATCCAATATTATTTTGAGTATAGGTTTATTTTTCTAAAGATTTAAAGCTCTGCTTTTGGGGGGACAAAAGATGAGATTCTCCTTGGCTAGGGGTTGTAAAGAATAAACGGGTGTACTCAATTTGTCCCTTTGAAATGAAAGGGAAATGGCTTGATAGCAATAGTGCAAATAATGGAGGGAAAGGAAAAGAGACCAACGAAAGAATCCACAAGAAGGGCAGTTTTTAGACAACAGCTTTGCCCCCACTTCATGTCTGTAGTGTAGTAGCACTTATGGGATATCTCATCCTTGGTCCAAACTGACTGTTGGCATGTTCGTTTTTCCAACAGGATCTCTTGCACTTTCTACATAAAAGCTAAGCAGCAGAATTGGTGTCATTAAACAAACTTTGACAGCATAAAAGCATATTAGGCATGAAGTATTGGGCAGGAGGGCTCGTTGGCCAGGTAATCAGGTCCCTAAACTAGGTTATATTGCATGAGCCCGAAAAACACAGGTAATATGGCATTCTAGGCTCATTGGCCAAGTAATATGGAAAAATCCCCCAAGATTTCATCAATAAGATATATTGGTCTTTTTGGCCATATTATGTGATATATAGTGGCTCCTTTCTATTGTAACATGAAAATGTTACATATAAAATTATACCTCCATCCAGTTTTAGTCTTAGATGCTCAATATGGTCAATTTAAGTGGATTTTGAGCTTTTCTACCACCCATTAGTTGGGTTTACACCATCTCGTAAAAGTCAACATTTTTTCAGATGGAGTTATCAAAACAAAGAGTAAGTGGGTGCCAATTTAGATCTCCGACATGGCAAAGTGTTTCCAGTAATACAATATTAAAAAAATAAAGGTATCTAAGCCTAATGTGCTACAGAGGGAGGCATGTTTCGGTTTTGAATGTAGAGACATGGAGCAAGATAAATTTTCTCTTTCTGAAGTTAGGTTTACTTCATTGAGTGTCCTCTTATTGGAAGAACACCAAAGTAGAGTAAAGACAAAAGGTAGCATGTGCATTGGCACGCCAGGGACCGTGAGCCGTCGGTTGTAATCAGATAGCCTGCAAACGGTGGTTCAAACACTTATATTAATATGCTCCTGATTGAAACTCGATGGCCAGAGGTGCCAAGCCGACATGCATAAGCAAGGGCACATACGAATGGGTCTCTTTAACCTTGATAAAAAAACATATTCCCTCCCACCAATGAAGCCTCATTTGGAAATTATGGATCCATCGTTACATGGCTTACTTTACACCCTCTCTCTTGACAAAAACACGGAAGAGGGGAGGGAAAACTCTGTTTTCTTGTACCGGATTAGAGTTCAATAAATTCAAGTCAATAAATTACACAGAGGGAGTATGAATTATGATATGAAATGGGTCTCACATGAAGAGACATCTAATTGAACTTTTACCATACAATGAATTATTCAACATTTCAACAGTAAAAAAAGGTTGCAAAAAAAAGCAAGGAAAAACAGGGCTCTTTTATCAATGATGCCCGACATCTAACAAGGCAGAAGGCTTCTCAGTACCACAAGTTTAATTGTGTACTGCTCGTTGGAATTGTAATCAATGTATTTACAATCCATCTAAGTTTTATTATAGTTTGTAAGGTATGATAACCCTTGATGGAGAAGTTTGTATGCATTAAGGAGCCGTTTGGGGTGTAAAAAATAAAAAACATCCACTCTCAAAAATCTACCAACCAGGTGGATTTTTGGGATTATCCACTAACCAGGTGAAACACATCATAGATAATCCCAAAAGTCCACCCGGTTGGTAGATTTTGGGAGTGGATTTTTCACGATCCAAACGGCCCCTAAATTAGGGAGCCCTGACTAGTGAGCCATGGTTGGACTGATCGTTTAAATATCTTCCAAGTGCATAAGATAATTTTACTACAGTGAGTATTAGGGTTGTCTAACCTTAGGGACGGATGGATAATCTACTAGACTCAAGAGAAAATGTGTAGTTTTGATTTAATCTATGAAAGCAATAAACTTTAGCTAACTAAATTGTACTTATGCAAAAAAGGACCAAGGGTTCGAATCCACCACGAAATAAACTAGCTTTATTGTCTCTCTCTTTTATAAATTCATAGTTGTTTAGTATATTCCTCTATGACATATACTCGTCAATTCAAAATACCGTGCCCCCCTCTCGGACGTAACACATAAAACAATTAAACATGGAACTGTGATACTATCTCTTTCGAGCATAGATCAATGAAACTCTATTAATATATGACACCTTAGTCTACTCACGTTCCTCTCAGACACGCAAGTATTTCTCAGCCAAGAATTCACTCTTACCTCTATCAAGCACAAAGAATAAATCTAAATAAACTAACATTGATTATATAATAAAGGTCCATACATGAACTAAGATAAAACTTAAGATGAGAGAAAGAAACAACAAAACTAATTTACTCGGGCTTTATCTATGCCTTGGAAGTAGTTTAGCCTCGTATTAGAAAAGAAACAATCATCTTCATCTTCATCATCTTCTTCCCCTTTGCAGTAGCCATCACAAGAGCTCTCCTCCCAAGTCTCCAAGATGTCCAAGATTGATCAATATGTTCTCCCTTACGGCATATATATAAGGGTGAAGAAAAACTACGAAACCCCCTTCCAATTCCGTCTCAAAATAGGTCTTGTTTTAAGTGTACGAATACGGCGATCGATCGCACTGCTCACTAATCGATCGCTTCCCGATCGATCTTGTCTTCTCGTCATTTTTACACCGATTCCTGCGATCGTTCGCAACTTTTCTTCATCTGTCGATCGATCGTCTTGGGTGCTAATCGATCGCGTACTGTGTAACCAAAACTCTAGTAAATACGATTTATCGAGAGGATGATGATCGATCACTTCTTTCGTTCGCAACTCATTCTGGATTAGGGCGATCGATTGCGTCAGTCTGGCAATCGATCGGGTACTGTTCATTCGCCAAAATATTTTGCTTCTTTTCTCTTCTTAAGCCAAAAAGAGTGTAAGTTTTCTTTTCCTACAAAAGATAAAAAACTAATTAAAATATCACTAAATCTAATCAAACACAAAGATAAACATAAGTTTAGAAGCTAATAAAATACATAATTCAAGTATAGATCACTGACCCATGGGGCACGGTTTAATAGATAGTGTTTAATATTGCACATATTATTTTACCATTATTGAGTTTGTGCAATGTTTAAAAGAATAATGTATAATGAACTTACTTTAGAGTGATGAGTGTCCTCTTAATGGAGGAACACCAAAGTAAAATAGAGTCAAAAATTAAACATTAGCCTACGCTGAAGTGCACCGGCAAACCAATGCACCATGAGCCATCGGTTCTGATAAGATGGCACACATCAAAACGAAAGGTGGACAGGTGATTCAAACCATTCTGGTACCTGGATTAACTAGTCCATTGAAATGAAATCTGACCGCGGTGCCACACCGACGCAAGTGAGCTAGGGCACATCCGAAGAAAAGAGTGTTACAGCAAACATTGGAGAAAACATCAGTCAAGGTGCATTTAAAAGTGCCCCCTCCTATAGAGGCTTGCCTGCTCCAATGCTTGTTCCCATATTTACAGTACTAGTCAATTGCATGTGCACAATGCACGTGCAATCTGGTTCACGTGTTTGTGTTGATGATGTTTAAGTAAATAGTAATGAGTTGTTGAATTGAAAAGAAATGGGTGAATTTTGACCTGAATAAAATAATGCCATTAATATAACTGAGCAATTTTGATTTGAAAAAACACGTGAACCAATATGGTTAATTATTAAAATGAAACTAAGTTAGTTACCTTTTTTATGTCCTTAACGAGTCCATTTACTTTGATACATAGTGATTATATTATGGTAGGAATAAAATATGAACAATATTACAATAAGGAAATGGATCATGCTTGTTCATGTGAGCCAAGGAATGGGAGTTGTCGGATTTCAATCCAGTAGTACTTCAAATTAGGGGTCGGGCAAGTGAAGTTGATAAGAAGGCTGGCTGAGTATGATTTATTGGCTTCTGAATTACTTTCTCTCTTCTCAACAACCACTCTTCTTACTTCTGTTATTTGGCATCTCCTTTTGTACAACAATTAGCCAAAGGAAGTCCTTCATGTAGAACACAAACTTCGTGAAAGGTTTTCTCTCGAGACAATCTATTTCCGTGACATAGAGTTCTCTATATGTTGATACTATATATAGTTAACTGGTCACTTGCCTTCACTGAACCTCTGAGTTTGTTCTTTTGTGTAGAATGTGGACTCGTGAAGAGATTCCTTATTTAGTAGGATATAATCATATGGGTTCCCTAGCTTCAACAACAGCGAGTGAGCATTATCTGCACATAATAAGGGGAAAACATAAAATGATGTTACATGTGCTTTTAGCTTTCTTCTTTGTTGCTTCTAATGGGAAATCAGAGAGGGTAAATGTAATACCCCGATTTTTAAACACTTATCTGTGTAAATCATCAGAGTAAAAGCATCCACGCGGAAGACTTAAATTCGAAATTGAAATAAAAAATTCTGAACCAAAGCTCAAGCCCATCAGGCATTCAAAATCATTTGACTAAACATATGATCATAGCATTACTATTTGGTAGTTGAAGCATAGTCATAATTGAAATCTATACTACTTATTAAATTAAATCATCAATAAATCAGGATCCCGAGTTGATGTGACATGATCCAAAATAAATTAATAACTTATTACAATAAATTGTCTCTCGCACACACACATTCCTATCATTTATGAAATTAAAATGTTTCTTACAAAGAAAAGTCTCCTACGGCACCTAGTTTTTGGTGTTATCGCTCGCGTTCCCACTACTCCTAGTTTACTCTTATGCTCCTATATAAAAAAGATAAAGCTGATTATAGACTACTCAATAGGAAATTCTAATTGCAACAACATTTAATTCATGCAAGAGTAACTACAACAAGAATGAACACATTCATACTATTTTTGCATTTTCTCTAAAACATTTTAGTTTTAGAGTTATTCTACTTTTTTTCCTCAATATACTCTCAAGGTCTCATATCTAGGATCATTCTCTTATGAGATTTCCTCTTATCACTTACTTTCTTTTTTTCGTTTCCTATTGACCATGCCCAACAAATGGGTCCCAAAAGAAATTCATGTTTTCTCATGGTTTCGGTATGCGGGTACCGTGAACTTCACTGCAACCCTGCATTCATTCATATTTTCTTGTGGATTCTTGGGCCCTTAAGATGGCCAATCATGGTTTGGGTCTAATTCTTATATTTCTCTTATGGCAAACATAGATACTTTCTAATTCTTCTTATGTCAGTCGGTGCTTTAAACGATAATACTTCTTTGTTTCTTTCCTCATTTCACTATTTCTTTCTATAGTGTAGATGTATGACATATTCCAAAATTCTTCAATCTGCTCCAGTGTCTTGCCCATCGACAACCCACCATCGACACATCTATTTGTCTATGGTTTTTGTCGATGGTGCATATAACAAAATTTCGACTTTCTTTTCTATTATACTCAATATTCATCAATATGACAACCTTATTATTACTATAGTAAAGCAACTTCATACTGCTTGTGGCCATCGACAAAATTTGGTGTCGGTGGTATTGTGTTCATGCCCCTGACAGATTCCGTATATGTTGTTTGCTATTCGATCCAATTCCAATTCCTTTCATACAAAAACTATTACTTTGTCACAGTAGTAATCATGAAACATCAATTAAATCATTACTGCATAATTTAATATTCAAATTATCATGATTTCTTCTCAAGATTACTTTCACATGAGATCACACCAATAAGCATATGGCAAACATGATTCAATCGTACAATCCATATTCCTCATTCCTTTCTATCTAATCATGTGCCTTATGCCCTAAATAAAATATCAGTTCTTCTTGAAACATACATTACATACATGACATGATAAATAATCATATAACCCACTCCATCATGCCCCATCATGGAAGAAAAATCAAGCATGCAAATAATTTTAAAAATCATGCCTTTCACATTACAAAAAGACCAATTACAACAAACTGAATGTCATGTCCCAATTTCCTGACACATCGGAGTGTGGAAGACTTATAATTAAGATATGCTAGGATCATTGGGAATGCAACGGGTAACCATGCCATCAATTACACAATCATTCAAAGACAAGTAATTGATTAGTAATAACCTGATAATGAACTATCAATTAAATGAAAAGTAAATATCATACCATTAATAAAAATTGTACTAATAAATCTTTAGCACGCAGGCCATTATTTCAAGTTAAGCATTAAATTAAATAATTAAATCTTCTAACTTCCACTTTGTGATTTGCAAGTCCAGCTAAATCCTAATTCACTCTCTATCTTCACTTGCATCATAGGATGCATGAATACTATGAAGAAATACTCAGTAGGATATAAAAACAACCACAAGGAAATAGTAAGAAGGTTCCATATGACCACAAGGGTAAAAGTTCAATAAAGAATACTGGATATTAAAAGGTCCATAAATAGGAATCAAAATAGAACATTGTCAATATCATTAATTTCATCAACTCCAAAACAACATTTATGTATGGAGATCAACAATGAACGAAAATGAGAAACTTTCACAATCTCAAGGGATATCAATTCTCCAAGTTCAGAACAACTAAAGTGCCTAATGAATACAATTTTTACTCTCAAATCAACACCACTCACAAGTAGGTACCTACCCGAATACTCTAAAGGGTTTTCTCTTTGAAACCCTGCTATGTATCTAGGATATGGGCCTCATCGGTGCTCACAGACACAATGTGCAGAGACTATTAGACTTTCTATGAAATCTGACTAGCCTAAAACATACGTATATGCCTCTCTTTAGGCGGGAGCTTTGCAAAGTTCCAAAAATATCTTAGATCTCGCAAGATCTACATGGCTAATACAAGCATACTATGAGTCCACTTCTAAGAGAGCCTCACAAGGTCACTCGTGGAGAATAAAGCAATCATTGGCACACAAAGCTAGAGGTGCTTCAAGATCCCCTAGAATCTAACTTTCTTGGTTCCAACCAAATGGTCAATAGTAAACAATGACTGAGATTCACAACAATACAAATATGCAACACATGAGTAGGATTTGTATAAGAACTCTGGATCAAGAACTACCAAATGGTTGACTCCAAGATGTGAAGAACTTATTTTGATAGACAAAGCATTTGGGCTACAATGAAAGAATTAGACCAAAAGACAGAATAACAGAAGACTGAAATGGTCGATTGACATGTTTGGTTTTGACCATGATGACTCAGCTGATTCTAAGAGAGTTTATTGTGATTTAATATTGTTAAGCAAATTGCTACTAAATACTTTCATATTACCATGATTTACTTTTAGTGATAGTTTAATCACTTCTTAAGGAAAGAATGTTCTATTCTGAACAGAACAATGACTTTTGGATAGACACCATCGTAAGTATAAGCGGATTCAAGACTTGTACTTTTTTTATTTATACGCCTCTAGGAGTCTAGATTCTTACATTTTTTACGGTATATTTTTAGGATTTATTTTTTAATTTGTTACAAATTATTTTGCACAAGTCGTTAGTGCAGAATCAGTTCTAGCCGAGAACACTGTTATGTACTGATACTTTAGACAACATAGAGCACAACCGAACAACCAGACAATGCTACAGTAGATTGACATCTGACAAATCATATGATCAACTGACCAGTAACAATTTAGGACATCAGAGGGATAGTCAAAAATTAGATGTCCAATGCTAACAAGAATTGAACAAGTTGAACATCGGTAGAGTTATACATCATCAATTGAACTTAGTTTCCACCAAATACGGAACGACTTTAACTGGACAAACAAGGATTCAACTCAAAATAGTACCAATGAAGCATCAAAATAGGGTAGAGTTATTACCAACCTAATACATGTGGTATGAAAATGATAACATGGAATCATTGATGCAATTTCAAGACTTTTCAATCAATATCAGCAAGATCGAGTTCAATAACACATGAACTCAACTTAGAAGTTTCATCACATGAATATAATCCAAAAGTATAAGATGAATGACATTAAAGCATATGAAATTAGGCATATCTCATCATTACAGACGGGCCTAAATAAATCTATGGCAAAAAACCATCCTACCTCAACCGTCGACAATTCTTTTCGTCACATAGATTTGCTTCAGCATCCAACACTTACTCGTTGTGTGCTCAAGTTAACCAGCAACAAGAAGAGATAAGATAGTAGGGACGTGAGAGAGAGAGGGTGTATGTAGAGAAGAAAAAAGGGGGCGACTAGCTCCTTTATTTATAGAGGGCGGCCAACTCCAATTGGAGTCCTACTCCAATACTCCAATTGGTAACCCTAATCCTGTTTCCGTTTCAAATCTATCTAAAATTGGTAATTTGGTAACTACAAGATCCTCCCTGATTTAAGTCAATCATCATCTTCCTCGTCCAATCAGAAGACTACCACAAGATTTGCCATAGCGCCCAGTTCAATAAGTACTATTCACTGATTTCCCTCTTTTATGATAATCCTAATTCAAGTCGTGCTCATCCTAAAATAGGTAAATAAATAACTACCAGATCTCCTAATCATAATCCTGGCACCCATAAGATTTGGCATGTTTCCAATTTTTGTGTAACACCCGAAAAATTTGTGTGCTTACTAAAATTGATTGATCTAAAAATATTAAATTTTGATGCTTGTTTTGCTATGTTTTGCACTTTGGAGTTAAATTATGTGAAGAGAGCTTTCCAACGCCACTGACGGTGCGCAAATCGGAGTTCGGAGCATGAAGTTATGTTAGTTTGAATTGTAGTATGCGGTCGGGGTATGCGATTGATCGCTGGGTTATACGATTGATCTGGCGGGGTACGCGATTAATCGTCAGGGTACGCGATAGATCGCAACGGCATTGAATACGGAAATTGCGTCTTAAGTGGATTTTCTTAAGAAAAAGATACCAAATCCTAACCAAACTTGGAGAGGACGTTCATGAGGAGATTTTGGAGGATTCCTATTGGTGGAAAGAGTCCATAATTTAGGAGAAATTATTTAAGAAGAGATTTCTCCAAATTCTACTCATGAGAGGGGAGGGCTTGTGCAATTCATATCAAATCCTAGCTCTAGAAAGCTTGTGCTTTTCTCCTTCCCACGTTCACCCTTCTCTCAAGCCTCTTCTTGGTGTGAGTCTTCATCCATAGCTAAGAGCGGAGGCATCGCTACGAAGCGAAGAAGGCAAACGACGCGTAAAGGGCGAGACTTTTGTGAAACTAAGAGTAGGATGATTTTACCACTATTCTTTGTGATTTATTTCAATCATATGAATGTTTATGATTCAAGTTCTGATGTCAAATATGTGACCTTGTTTAGGAATGAATATGTGTGGTATTTCTATTCATGAGTTAATTATGGTCATGCTCTTATATGTGAAGATGTAGGGGTCAATTGATATATGATATATAACATGATAAAAGAGTATACTTTGGTAATTCCAGACAATCCTAGGGTCTGTAATTGATCTAGGAGGGGAGTATGGTTGTCTGTTAATAATCTATTATCACCTATAATGTGTTATTAAGTGAGATAATTGAGTTTAATGAAGAGTCTTAATCTCGGCCAGAACTGTTTCTGCGCTAATAATCTGTAGTAAATAATTCATAACTAATTGAAATAAACTCAGAAAAATATTCCGTCTATTAGGTTAGAAACTAGACTCAAAGGACTATATACAGTAAAAAATTTAGAGAGTAATTCAATCTGTGCTGACACTGGGAAGAGTCGGAATTCAACTGATATATAAAAATTGAATATTGTAATTAGGGTAAAAGTTGGAGAAACTTCAGCAAAACATTACCCTATGTTAGAATAGGCATACTATGAAAGTAATATGTGTTATATAAGATCTTCCAGATAGAATTACAGCAGAATGAACTAAGTATAATACTTTAATATCATGGGCTAATGATGGATAGTTTGGTGTTTAGTAAGTCCTATGTGTTTCATGGTTGATATTGACTAGACTACGTTTTCAATTGGAAGTCGAATCATCATCCCCTTTGACTAAAGTCTTAAACCTTGAAATTTGGATCAATGTTTCTATGACTAAGTTGAGTATTGGAATAGTTCCACCTATGTTGAAGCAATGTGTGACACTTCTGTTGTTGATACCTTATTTTGATATTTTTATGGTTAGTTATGTGACGATAGAGATTAAGTAATCTCATTAGTACTCCTTTATTGAGTCAGACTTTTGAAAGAGTATCGAAATCTTTGTTGTACTTCTTTCGTGAGCTAGTTATCAGAATGAATATGTTCTTCATAGAGGATACCTTTCCTTCGAGTAAATAGTTACATCAAAGATTCGTTATAAGAACCTTGTGAGATTTTGCCCAAGAGAGGCAAATTAGTTTCCCAGGATGAGAGATGGGTAGTCTCAATAGTACCTGAGTGAAGACATTCGTAGTATGCTGGTAAAAGCCATAATAGACTCCGTCCAGTTGAGAGTTGTAGAATACTCAAAAGCACTTGGATTAGGAGAGACTCTGTCCGGTTGAGAGTTGTAGAATACTCAAAAGCACTTGGATTAAGAGAAACTCAGCCAGGATGAGAGCTACTGATACTCAATAGCCCCTGTGTTAAGAGAAACTCAGCCAGGATGAGAGCTACTGATACTCAATAGCCCCTGTGTTAAGAGAAACTCAGCCAGGGTGAGAGCTAATGATACTCAATAGCCCCTGTGTTAAGAGAAACTCAGCCAGGGTGAGAACTAATGATACTCAATAGCCCCTGTGTTAAGAGAAACTCAGCCAGGGTGAGAGCTAATAATACTCAATAGCCCCTGTGTTAAGGGAAACTCAGCCAGGGTGAGAGTTAATGATACTCAATAGCCCCTGCGTTAAGGGAGATTCAGCTAGGGTGAGAGTTGATAAACTCAGCCAGGGAGATGCAGCAAAAGGAAAAGCTCAAGGATTGCAGTCAGAAAGTTACGAAGTTTATGTTGCTTTTGAAATAAATAGCTATGACATTAATGGCCTGTGTGCCAAGAAGTTTTAGTGATTTTGTTAAGAGATTTTAATGACTTTTATTTTGGAATAATTTGAGATTAAAATTTTTTTATTTCATTTGGTTTAATGATGTTGATTCATATGACTGAGTGGTTTCAATTACACATCCTTTTGAGATGTTGTGGTTAACTGGTGAATGAGTATTCAGTTGCGTTTCTGAAATTCAGCTTCAAGAATTTCTCGCCTAAGGTTCGACTTTCGCACTCCGTCGAGGTTTGAAATTTTGGGGCGCAACATTTTGAGTCCATTGCAAATCAATTTTCCGTGCTTATCGTCTAACCGAATCTGATAACTGCCTAACCACCTATACTTATCTTGGGCATCCTATCCTTGTGCTGCCCTCATCTGTGCCACATCATCATCCTTCCTACTCTAGTCTATATCCTAATCTATCACAAAATCTTCTATTCCTCTAATTAGAAAGCACCAAAATCATTTATGTTTTTATTTGATTTCAACAAGAAAACTTCTTCTACTTTGACTCAAATTGAACTCAAAGTTAACAATAAAAAAAAGCAAATAAAATCTACAACCACTTTGTATTCAAGTGGTCTGGCACCCAGGCAAGTGTGGCGCTTAGAGGATTTAATAACTAATTAAATTTTTTACTTAAATGGTACTAACTTCTTGAAATAATCTTAGCCTTATCTAGGAATTACTGTACGTTGTACTTACCCTCTAACATATCACACTAATGTTACACCCACGTGGACCTAAGCTCTAGCGCCCAAGCTCAACCTGGCACCAGGCACTCCTCTGATCCTGGCACTTGGCTCAATCCCAGTGCCAGTGAACCGTCTTTAAAACCTGATCTTCTGTAAAATCTTGATTATATTATAACTAAAAGACATTTTATAATCATACCATCAATTCAATCTCACGAACTTAAATTTGGAAACTTTCTTAATTTAGATCGTCCAAATAAAATTATATTATATTTATTTTATAAAATTAGTGGTCGTCACACTGAAGTCGAGATCTAGAGTTTGTCGGGGGCATTGCATCCCATGATTTCATCATAGAGAATACACAGATCTGTATGGTAGCTAGCTTTCCAACCTAGATTCCAACAATTCGTAGCTAAGATCCCTCTTCTCCTTCTCCAACCCTCAAACCCTAATCTCCTTTGTCTCCTTCTAGTCCTCTTACGTGCAAATAATGACTCTATTAGGGTTAAAACCCTTTTTATACTAGGTTATTAGATTTAATCTCATCAAAAAGCTGTATGGACTAAACTGCCCGAAACCATTGACACATCCTCGTGTCGATGCCCTTTTGTCTGTGGCTTGCAAAAATGTAATTTTAATCATTTTTTTTCCAATTTGCCATTTTTCTTGGTCTTACAAGAAAAAATGTATTGTTTCTATTCTCCTTTCAATTGAAGAACTTGTAGATTGAGCAGCTCCTCTTTTTTCTGGCGCATCACTTGGTTGCAAGTAATAGGAGATGAAGGTGGATGTTTTTGGTTTCACCTCATTTTTTATTGAAGTATATAAAAACCCAGTGCAGCATACAAGCGATGCTGTTTTGGCTGTCTCATTTAAACTGTTCCCATAGTATAACTCATATGGAGTAAACTCTACCGGTTGAAAAGAAAAAAATCTCCTATCTTGTTAACACTCTTCAACAAAATTTGATTAAAGGTAAACTCTTCAACAAAATTCGTATCCTCTGTCTCTCTATCATCTTCCCTCTCCCCATACCATACTTATCGTCTCTCTCTCTCTCATCCGATGTCCCTCTTGCCATATCTCTCTCTCTCTCATCTTCCCTCTTCCCAATACCTATATATCATCTCTCTTTCTCTCTCTCTCTCTCTCTCTCTCTCTCTCCAACCCAGTCTTTCCTTCCCTTATGGATTTCTCTCTTTCTCTCTCATATTCTTATATGGTAGGGTTTGTGTCAATAAATTTCTATCGAACAGTATATTCAAACAAGAATCCAACTAATTAGGAAACCTATTTTGCGGGAATGGAAATTATGTTCGTTTTGGAAAATCTTATGATGATAATAATTCTGGACAGATGGAGTATATAGTAACTATCTACAAAACCTATTTGGTAAAATTAAAATAAATATCCGCCATAGCGCTATTAGATCAGAATCCGACTGAAATTATGTCTTAATAAATGTTGATTCATCTCTTTCTCCTCTCCTATGATTTAAGAAAAAGAGTATTGATCCTCCTGTTTGTTTTGTTTTTTGTGGCTACATTCTCCTGTCTTATTAACAGTCTTCAACAAAATTTTCTTTACCAGACAAGACTCCTTTATAGTGGGACCCAACTTGTGCAACAACCCATGTGTAAGTAAAGTAAATTGATTAGGATTGGTAATTAATAGTAGGCTACATAGGTAAGTAGGATAAGTTTTTGAGGTAAAAAATCATAAATCAATTAGGAATGGCTACCTATCATGGTGGTACATACCAATTAAAATTGTAATAGAAGTCAATTGGGATTCCAATCTATTAATATAACTCAATTAAGAGAAGCAATTACATTTAGGATTCCAATCAATTAGAATTAAAGGAAGACAATTAGGATTAATGGAAGGCAGTACTTTATTTTGTTTAGAGTAGTAATTAGAAATCACTTAGAAATCCAAGGATAACATAAATTAACGGCTCTGGATGGTAGCAACTAATTATTTATTTGAAGATCACACAAAATATCTCATCTAGATTTGGATTTAGGGCATGTAAATAAGTGTAATTAGCGTAGTTAGTGAACAAAATTGTGCAAAATCTCTGCTCCTACAAATTAGGAGTCTCAACTAAGGGGCCGTTTGGGGCGTGATTAAAAGCAAAACAATATCCAGTAAATATCCAATATCCAGTCTGGATATTTTGCAATAATCACGCCCCAAACGGCCCCTAAGTTTTTTTTCCTATTCCTTTAATTTTCATCCACTATTTCAGCCTATAACTATTAAAAACTCTACCACTATTTAATACTTATAATGCTATGCCGAAAAAATCTCTTGAGGTCTTTTACTCCTCAACGTGTAGTAGGATGCTCTCTAAAAGATTTAATTCCCCTAGATTATCTGCCTTTTTATAAAATCTTTTAAATGCCCCCCACTATAGAACGACATTTCAACAGTAAAAAACAGGTGTTGCGAAAGAAAAAGCAGCAAAAAACAAGGCTCTCCTATCAATGCAGCATGTCCCCATATCTGCACAAGGTGTGGTCTTGTGGACAGATATTCATACCTTTCCCATTTCCACCCTGAGAGAATCACCTTTCCGGTCACAAAGGCCTGCCAAGCCACTTGAAGAATACTCAGCATTCAATTTGTTAACCCAAAAAGGCCAACAAACTATCTGAATTCCAAGAAACGCACTGCAGTTGCCAGTAATTTAATCCTCCAACGGTAACTTTAAATTTGGAAGTGTTTGCATTTGCTCAGGAAGGACATTTTTGTCACAAAAATACCAACGGACCACTCTGCCAGTGTAGTTTTGCACCCTTTTCCCTCTCTCCCTTTGATTAAAATGAGGTGATGCAAGAAAGCGTGGTCGTCAGCTGAATCTTTTCTTTTTCCAAACTTTCTGTCTATTCAATCCTCCATGTGATTCTCACTTCTTCTCCGCTATTCCCTCATCTTTGCTTTTCTTGACTTGCTTTTCATCCTCTCATCCCATTGACATCTTTGATCAGCTTTTGCAGCATTCCACTTTGATTGAATCAATCACAAGTACTCATTCTGTGAATTCCTCGGACTACCCAATTGGGTTTGGTCACTGAATCTTCAGTTTTGGTATAGCAATGGCTGATCCTAAGCCAGAAGAGGCTCCACCCCACCATCCGCCCATGGATCAGCTCCAGGGGTTCGAATACTGTATAGATTCCAATCCTTCTTGGGGTAGGCTATTTTACTGCAATTGAACTTCAGTTCTCAGTTGTGTTCGTCTGGAAAAGATTGCAACTTTGTGTTCATGTTGGTGTTTTGTGTTTATGACAGGGGAGGCCATTGCTCTGGGCTTTCAGCACTATATTCTGTCATTGGGTACTGCAGTGATGATTCCAACCATGATTGTTCCATTGATGGGTGGAGACGATGTGTGAAACAAAATCAAGTTTTTGAACTGTTTACAATTTTTAGAACTGGAATTGAAATGTGATTCTTCTTATTTTCCTCTGTCAAACAATCAGGGGGACAAAGTGAGAGTAGTTCAGACCTTGCTTTTTGTCAGTGGGATCAATACTCTATTGCAGACGCTGTTTGGAACGCGATTGCCAACTGTCATTGGCGGCTCGTTTGCATTTCTAGTCCCCATCATGTCCATCATCCGTGATCCCTCATTGCTTCAATTTACTGATCCTCACACGGTTAGTTTCAAACTATTCAATCCAGTTTCTCATAGTCATATTAACAAAATTAGTTGGCGTCTAATTTCGTTGTTAATTTCGACAGTTCTTCACCAAAACTTGAAACATTTGGTTTCCTTATTGAAGCAGAGAATGAGGCAAATATTTTCTTTTCTAAAATGACCGTCAATTTTAATTGGTTGTCCACAATCAATTAGAAAATGCAAACGAGGAACATGGTTCAGTAGTATTTTACAAAGGTTCTGATCTAGGAATCACGGATATGGGCAATTTTGGCAGCAGATAAGGCTGCCTGCGTATTGATGCCGTTTCGGAAAATGAAAAAATAAATAAAAAGGGGATACGTCTTGGATACTTTGTGGATACGTCTTAGATACGTCTGTGAGATCTTCTTCATGCGCAGAGAACGTTCCAACACTGGCTTCAATCAGCATATACATGCATACTGTCCTTCCATTAGTGGATTAAACCATCCAACATCCTCCATCAAACCAATCCTCCTGAACCACTCCTCCCATATACAGCTCCAGCCATTGAGAAAATCTGCTCCTTCCTTATACTAAACCAGCCAGAGAAACTATATCCTGGTTTCCCTAACGAACACAGCGTACCCAGAAAATACCAATCTGGCATCCCCCGCCTACTATGCTAGATTTTTCCAAATCTGGATTCAAAGGAAAGGGCGAACAACACTTGGGCCTTCCTTTTTCATTTTACTAATTACTTGCCTTTTTGCTACTTTTTTTAATACATTCCATTTTTGCTACTTCAAAGAACACAACTTTGCAACTTCAAACTCCAAGCAAAAATTTCATTGCGCCTGTATTTGACATGAATTATGACTATGTACAAGTAATAAGTAGTGAACTTGTAGAATGAATGTGCTTTTAATTATCTTATTAAAGCTTTTCTTTGTGGTTATTATTTGCATTGCACTTACAACTAACATAACATATGTTTGAGCTATATGTAAAAAATAATTTTTAACAAATGTATGATCCCGTATCGTATCCTACTTTTTCAAATTTGCCGTATCCCCATACCCATATTGTGTCGTATTGTATCGCCATATCCATGCTTTGTAGGTTCTGATTATTATCATGTCAATAGAGATTTCTGGCGACCATGCAAGCGATTCAAGGATCATTGATCGTGGCATCAAGTGTCCAGATTATTCTTGGCTACAGCCAGCTTTGGGGAATTTGCTCGAGGTATATGCATTTGGTTCTCTTGGTCAGTCCCATGATTGTCTCCCAGTGAAAGCCAATATGCACTTCCGAAAATGCCCTTCTTTAAATTGATCTCTTACAGGAAAGCTAATTCCAAAAATGTTGCAGGTTCTTCAGCCCCTTGGGCATGGTTTCAGTTGTTGCATTGGTGGGGTTTGGCCTCTTTGACAGAGGCTTCCCATTGGTAAACCAGCTACCTACTTCTCTTTGTTCTCTTAAATTTTAACTTAGTTCCCACATTATTTTCCTGAATTTGTTAGCTTGCCAATTGCAGGTGGGGAAATGTGTGGAAATTGGAATCCCAATGCTCATACTCTTTATAGCATTCTCTCAGGTTGATCCAAACTCAAATCCAATTGAATTGTTCTAAATTTGAGCACAGAAAAGCTTGTTTCTTTACTCTTTTCACTGACTGATGTGATATGTGTGTGAAACAGTACTTGAAGAACTTTCATGCAAGGAAAATTCCGATTATAGAAAGATTTGCAATGTTGTTTGGAATCATAATCATATGGGCCTATGCTCAGCTGCTGACAGCCAGTGGCGCCTACCGGCACCGTCCGGAGAAGACACAAATGCACTGTCGCACTGACCGAGCTAACCTCATTTCCTCTGCACCATGGTAGGGTCCCATCAGCAAGCAATAGGGTTCATTACATTGCTGATGAAAAGACTTTGTGGTGTTAATGTTCTTTGTGGATGGTGAACAGGATCAAAATACCTTATCCACTTCAGTGGGGGGCACCCACATTCGACGCCGGCCATTGTTTTGGCATGATGGCCGCTGTTGTAGTCTCTATGATTGAGGTAAGTTCCCTGACAAAATGAGAAAGTGTTTATGATAATTTCCACTATTCACATTTGTTTATACTGTCACCGGTGGATCTAGTGAATGCTATCTATATAAGTAGAATTTTTGGCTTTTTCAAGTGAATTAGCTGGCGGAGGAGTAACATTAATTTACTACAATTTCCCCCCGTCAACTGCTTTATAAAGATCAGACTTATTGTTGTTTGTGATTTTTATAGTCAACTGGTGCATACAAGGCTGCATCCCGATTAGCCAGTGCCACTCCCCCTCCAGCTCACGTTCTCAGCCGTGGAATTGGCTGGCAGGTTGTTATTTATCAGTTTGTTTCCTTCTACGTTGCAAGTTTATTTGATGCTCTTGAAACAGTACTAATGTTTGAGGAAAGCAGGGGATTGGGATCTTACTGAATGGGATGTTTGGAACTGGGACTGGCTCTACTGTCTCTGTGTAAGTTTCATTCTATTCTTGCCAGAGCTACCTTTGCAGATTACAGAAATTATGTGTGCTCCTGTTGATATTCTGCAGAGAGAATGTTGGTCTTCTTGGCAGCACCCGTGTTGGAAGCCGTAGGGTCATACAAATATCAGCTGGTTTTATGATATTCTTTTCCATATTAGGTGAATTTCAATGGCCATTTTTTTATTATTGGAACTACAATGCTTGTTACATCATAAATATGTTCTCATGCTGAGGTGTAAAAATGGTCTTCTATCTTCAGGGAAATTTGGAGCATTCTTTGCTTCCATCCCATTTCCCATCTTTGCCGCCATATATTGTGTCTTGTTCGGAGTAGTCGGTAAGTAAGCAAAAATTTAAAACTATACTGTCCTTCTAGTTTTTTATTTGTCTGAGATGAAGCACTGACTTGGTAATCGTGGGCTTATCAGCGTCTGTAGGCCTCTCCTTTCTGCAGTTTACTAACATGAACTCGATGAGGAACCTCTTTATTGTGGGCTTTTCACTTTTTCTGGGTCTATCCGTCTCTCAGTACTTCCACGATTTCACTATAACTGCTCAACATGGTCCTGCTCACACTAAAGCTGGCTGGGTAAGTGTGCAATATCTTTCTAAAGATTTTCTCTACGCAAGATAAAATGTACATTAGTTTTGGATAAATGGTAAAAATGAAATGGCTTGACTTCCAAATCACCTAGTTCACCTAGTGACATTAAGGATAAAAATTAAATGGGTTCACCCTCCAACCACCTGGGATCGCTTGATATATGTGACAACAAAGATCATTCAAAGATAATGGTTCAACTTTAATATTTATCATATTCCTGCCTATACTAAAGATTTCCTGCCTTATAAGAATTGAAAATTATTTGATATGTTTGCCGCCTTGTCTGCAGTTTAATGATTTTCTGAACACAATTTTCTTCTCTCCTCCGACGATTGCCCTGATTGTGGCTGTGTTTCTGGATAATACTCTCGATTACAAAGATACAGCCATAGACAGAGGAATGCCATGGTGGGCAAGGTTCCGAACATTTAAGGGAGATAGTCGGAACGAGGAGTTTTTACACACTGCCATTCAACCTCAACCGATTCTTCCCTCCATCTTAAGTTGTTTTGAACTTCTTCTGAAGATGAAGAGAAATATGGATTTACCTCAAGAAAGAGCGGATCACACTAGTTTGATTCCTTTGGGCTGTTATTTTTGGTCTAGCAATTTTATGTATAGAGGTGTGATTCTTAAGGCCTAATCCAATAATTCCATTGGTTCATATTTATTCCATCAATTTTGTTCAAAAAGCATCTGCTGTTTTCCCCCTCTTATGGAAGCATATGGCTTACTTGATTGGCATACATACTGATCAAAATATACAGAATATACAAAATGCCCACAAAATGTTGGCCTCAAAACAGGAAAATGCCGGTTTCTCCAGCAATGTGTATATAATTGGCCTAAAAAAATGGACAATCTGAAAAGAGTAGAACCTTCATATTACTTGCATATAATCTATATGGAAATCTTCATAGACTTTTACACATGCACTCTGGGCACCTTGGTTGCCTGTAGATGCTTCTACCAACCCTCCTGGCTTGAACTCTTTGGCCTTCTTCAATCATCTTTCTCACTCTGTCGTTGAATTCTCTCCACTCGATGATGGCATTCTTTGACAAAATTTTAGCAAATCTTTTCTTGTTTGGTTTAAGTGTTGGAGCTCGACCACCACCAAAGTATGTCCGATAACCAGTGACTAGTGATGAAAGCTGGCTTCCAGAATCAGTCATGGCAAACACATCGGCAGTCGCACAAGCAATGAAATCTAATGCTGCCATCTGCATTGCTAACCTATCTCAATGTTACGCTAAAAAAAGTAATTGAATGCATTTACTAAACAGTTAAAAGTGCGATTAAGAGTGAAAGATGACCTGAGAAGAGAATTTTCTAAACGGCGCAAGTTCGGTTGGCATTAGTAGATCTTCCTTCGTGACCAAATTGGGGTAAAGATTAGTGAATAGAGATAACCTTGATTGTCCTCCATATATATGAGAGCCCGCAAGATAGATATATGTATCTCGCTTATACCCAAGTGCAGAAAGCATGAGTGCAGCCTCTTCAGGCGTCAATGGGCATCTCCCTAACTCCTTCAATTCTGTAGGAGATACTACTCTGCAGCCATTATTGTGGAAATAACATTTACTTCCGATAAAGAATTCAAATAGATATCTAATTAATCTAATCCACATTAAACTGGGATGGAGGAAGTGTATAATTAAGCAAGATAGATGCTAAAATTTCAGGAAAAAAGGGCTTCAATGGACAAACACGAAACATACTTGGTATCTCTCATGCGTGAGAGGACAAGAGGGAAGTGGATTTCTCTGTAAGCTTGAAGCTCCTTCATCTCTGTTTCTCCTCCACCAAAGTCACACATAGAATAGGCCACCATGTCCATCTCAAATCTCAGATGTAATGCAAGATACTTAGATGAACTTCTTGTTATGTCATGGGATTTCAATGGAATACTAGGCATAAACTTCCCAAGAATTTTCTTATCCAGCAGACTCTTACTTGCACTGTAATTTCGGATCCTCTGGACTAGTAAAGATCCAACCTTTTGAATCTTGGGTACAAATTTCAGAGCATGGAAGTTACATTTGCATCTTAGTCTCTGCAATTTTATAACCATTAGTATGGATAGATCTACAAATTATACTGACAGAATAAGCCATTAGCCTTGGAAGCTTCCAATATATACCTGCAACTTCACGGGCATTGGATCAAAGGCTAGTCTATTGCCAAATCCAAGAAAGTGAACAGTGCCAGTTCGTTGGATGATAGGGAGAACCTTCTTAACAAAGTCAAAAGGTTTTGCCTCCTTCATAATATCTGCATCAGTAATCTACATGAAAGCAAAGGATAAGACAAGCCTCATACAAAGACTATGTTAAGTAATAGTTTGGATGTGCTGACAAGGAAGTAAATGTAAACCGTACCAGACTACCAATTGCCTCAAGGTCTAGCATCTGTAGGTGAGAAGGGAAATCTTTTACAATATTCACATCATTTTTTAAAACGTTCATGAAATACTCTTCTTGGTAAATATCTCCAAACTGGCTGCAGACAGATCAACATTCTAATTTATCAAACAACATTATTTGCAAGAGTCCACGACGAACAAATTGAAAGATGTATGACCCTTCTTGGAATGATGAAAAGCGAGAATAGACTGACACAGAAGGGAATAATTTCTACCTGTAAATCAAATTTGAGATATTTTAAACACACATAAACTGCACCAAAGGTCTGACACATGTTTTTTAATTGAAATGTTGATTAATCATGCAAGAATTTAAAGAGTGGGAAAAATGGCGAACCTTGTATCCTTCCACACAGTGCTATAGAGAAATTTGGGGATGACAAGAGTAGCATTAAGAAGTGATGCAATAGCCACAGCATTGCAGACCTGCAATTACTAGCAATTTAGGATACATATACTTAATGAACTTTCCTCATGCTCTGCTATCTATATATTTGCTTGAGTAATGAGTATCAATCGGTTCTAGAGGCTTACAGCAACTCGTTGTTGATTGAGTCCTCCATTGGCGCTCACTAAAATGTAGCCATTGGTATTTGTGATATTTGCTGCTAACACATATACAAAAATTCAGTAGAAGGGAATTAAGTGAGAAAATGATGGAAGGATAGAACACCAGTTGATGAATGAATTACCTTCTTGCGAATAATTATTTTTATCTGCACATGGTTTCCATGCTGAGGCTGCCTTCTTATTAGGATCCTCCCACAATGAGAACGATTCACTTCTGAATTGATCCTGTTGTATTGACAATCAGAAAAAGAAAGGATAAAATAAGCTATATATGAAAACTTTTTGCCAAACATTATAAAGTAGCTTTTGCATCTTCCAGAATACCATAGCAAGAGCTCCTGATGCCAGGTTCAAAAGCCGGCCATACATCACAATTTGGGAACTTTCAGCATGAAATCGAAATCTATCATTTTGAATCTTAACCTGAAAATCCCATTATTGACATAATTAGTTAGTAAAATTCATAATTTACACCCAATATTTAGTATGTTTAGTGGAAACACACTGCAGTAGAATTGCCTCATTCAGAAGGTTAATGTGTAAGCTTGTACCTTAGACCCATCTGAAAATTTCTTCTGAAATGCACCATTTTGAGGAACAATGAAATGAATCAGAGAAATAATTAAGGAATCTGTTAGGAAGAGACAACCCATCAAAGCGAATATCCAAAAAACTGATCTTGCATGTCTAGGAAGAAATGTATGCCTTCTACCACTGGTCAGCACTCCTTTAGACCCGTAAAGATGGGAATTATCATTTTTCAACCCAAGAACAAAAATTAAACCCTGGCATTTCTTGTTTGGCAATGACGGTTTAACATCCATTGTTTTTGCAAAGCGAGGAGGCGGCCATGGGGTTCTTAGAGAGCTTTGTTTCCCCATTGCAAGAAAAAAACACAGCATAAACGTGGGGGAAGTATCTAGACTTTTTCTCTCAATAGAGGAAGCAAACTAGGCTCTTTTAAAAAACAACCAATAATTTGAAACTGAAGATTCCTATATTCTAAATCCTAATAAACAAGAAACAGCAGGAAATATAATATCAGAATCAGAAGTTCAGAACACAAGCAACTTAGCAACAATCAACTTCTAAATAACACAATTGACTTATACTTTGCACCAATATATTTGTCAGATGTTATAATGAACTAGAAAAACATTATAAACAATCGAGTCAACTTCAAGACAAAGAAACAATCAAACTGGGATGTGGATTTGATACCTGAAATGCATATATTTTTCTCCACATTGTACAGAGAGAATAACAGGTAAGCCAGAACACCTACAGGTAAGTGAAGGGGAGTTGTGAATTAGGAATCAAGCAACATTGATAATAAACAGAATAGAGTAAAAAGAAAGTGAAGTTTTTTGTGAAAGAGAAACCAGGAAGACCTTAAAAGAGGGCGGGAACATCATTTCCCAACTACCGGGACCAGATACCAACCGGCTCACAACCTTTCTCTTAGGGCTGCACCAAAAACCCGGACCCGACCCAACCCGGATGGAACCGACCCGATATTGAACCGGGTCGGGTCGAGTCAGGTCCTACCTTGGGTAGGGTCGGTTCCAAGGTTTTAAAACCCGGGTTCTATCTCGGGTCGGGTCGGGTTTTACTTTAAAATACCCAAGAACCGGACCCGAAATATACCATTTAAATAACTTATTTTTTAATATATATAAGTTATTATTATTATTATAATGATATAAATTATTCAATTAAAGATTTTTATAATTATATTAATTATTTTATTAAAATTTCGGGTTTTGCTAAACCCGACCTGTGATGCAGCCCTACTTTCTCTTTGGGTTGGAGTTCGCGCTATTAGGGATCCAGACCGGAACTTGGTGGGACGGGCTCTATTTACCGGGCTGAGCCAACCACCAATGTGGAGTAACTCATGAACTGTATAGCATGACAAAAGGGCAGTGATAACCCTAGAGCAGATTCCTACACATTTCCATACACAGCTGATGTGTGTGGAAAGGTCACATCAGTTCACCCACTCATTTCCCTACACATCAGCTATGTAGGGAAAATGTGTAAGAATCTGCTGTACAAATATCATTTCCCATGACAAAATGATTGTTAAGTGACCAAACCCTCGTCGCTGTAGTACATGGGATTGGAAAAGTACTACTGCCTCCATCAAAGGGTTTTTAAAATGACCCAAAAGCTCAACTCAGACTTGTGTTCATGAAGCTGATCAAGCCAAGCTCAATCATATCTCTGTTTGGCTCGGTTCAACTCAAAGCTCAAGAAAAACTGAAAATTATAATTGTATATTATTTTTCCCATATGTGTATGGATATATTAGACTCTATATATGGGTTTAAGGTCATTCAAGTTTGAAGTTTTATTATATATTGTGTCATTTTTTATTTTTTCACATACAATTACATCAGTCTTTGTGTTTGAAAGAGATAGTAATGTGTCTCATGAGAACTGAGACAATTTTTTAATATCTACGGATTTAAACTAATAAGAGGCATAGACATATATCATTAGGCTCCTAAGACATAATGAAAGGTCTAGCATCTTCACCCATTGTGTCCATAAGCACTGATGAGGTTAGTATCCTAGACGCATGGCGGGGTTCCTGAAAGAGCACCTATATGGTAATGTGGTAAGTAATTAGCCACTTGCGAGTGATGATGATTGAAAGCAAAAATTGTACCTTCATACACTTTCGATGTTTTGGAGTCTTGGTAAATGATGATATTTCCTTGGTGATGGAAATCTTTATATTCAATTAAAAAATTGTTGATTCTCATTGTCATTTTTTTATCATATTCCTTGTCATACATTGTATATCCTACTTAAGTTATAGTTTTTACATTCTACTGAGTAATTGTTCAGAATGCTCATACATCTTGTGATGTAGGCATGAATAAAAACTAGATGTAGAAAGATTGCAGGGAATAGGGAAGCGTGAAGTCGACGAGTAGCAAAGCCATAGTTGCTACTTTTTATTTTAATTGAAAATTATAATAATGTTGGCATGTGAGTCAAACCATTTAATGATTGGATTGTTTTTAGAATTTACGGATTTTTCATTTCATGTTATTAATAAAGTTTATTCTCAGACTGTAATGTGTCAATTATATGTCTATTTGTGATGGTATAATTGAAGGCCAGATTGAGTATTCAATTGTATCTCGAAACTTCTGGCTTCTTGCATACTCATAAACGGGACGACTTCCGTACTCTAACGAAGCTGAGAATTTTGGGGCATGACATAAGGTATCCTGTACATTTGATGATCATTATAAATTGGAAAAAAGCACTTGTAAAAAAAAGTCATTATAAGTGGTCACAATAGTAAAACTCATGTACAAACACACAGTTGTCCCATGGTCCAGTTTTATGTAGAAAAAAAAACATGAACGTTTGATGAGCATGGTACATAGGCCACCTAGCATAGTACACACAGAGGTCTAACATGATACATAGTAGCTAGGACACTGCCATCTTTAGCTTTATACTATGCTAGCCCTCTATGCACCATGCTAAGACCCTTATGTACTATGCTCTATGGGCATGGAATGCCCTCAAGTTTAGACTCGTCCTGAATGGTTTGAAACTTTGAGATACAAACACTTTGGTATCTACCCGGCACCATGATCAAACCCTGTCACTGTAGAACATAAAGAGTAAAGTAGTACATACTACATAGTGATTACAGCGTACTCCCTCTGTTCCATACTAATTGTCTGCATTTTAAAATGGGCAAAATTGGTGGATTCTAAGTCTCTAAAAAAACAGGAGTGTCCGTTCCTCTTCTTGTGGATTTTGTCTTGGGAGCAAAGTCAGCCATGTGAAATCCGTCTTTTTTCTAATGCAGCGTAGCCAGTAACTAATTTAATTGGTTTTCGTTTTTCTCAGTGGGTACAATGTAATGTTAGTACCCTTGAAATACGGTCACGTAGTTACGGTGCCATGTTAGTCTTGTCCTGGGCGCCTATCCACTGAGATAATGACATCCCCATGTATTTGCTTCTTTTTACCACAGCTAAGAGGGCCGGCATGGCTAGTGCCTCTAGGCCGTAGAGAGTGCAGCCAATACCAACCTCCCCAGCCCAGGTTCCGACCTCTCCACACTCATCTCCATGTTCTCGGCCATGGGCCTTACTGCTCGGGAGATGGTTGCACTCTCCGGAGGCCACAGCATTGGCCAGGCCCGCTGCATCACCTTCCCCACCTGCATCTACAATGAAACCAACATCAGTAAGCCTTCGCCACCCGGCGATGGGCCAATTAATGCCCGTCCTCCGGCCTGCCCCTCGATATTCAGACTGCTATCCAATTGGCAACAATTACTTTCAGAACTTGGTCGCACAGCACGAGAAGTTATTACCTGCGCACGCCGCGCATGGGAACAGTGTGCTCATCACCAATGGGTGATGGGCACGTCTCCCTTACTTGTCATGATTGCCACAAGGGACCCACAAGCAGAGGTGATGACTGATGAGCACATTGTTCCCCTGCGCGGTGCGTACCCAATAATTTTCCGCAGGGACCCTTACGCTCTGACCAATGGGCTTTTCGTCAGTGAGTTTGCTGCAGCCATGATTAAGATGGGCAACATTAGTCCCCTCACAGGAAGTAATGGTGAAATTAGAAGCATGGAGGAGGGTCAACTAATTTTAGATTGGCCTCAAAGCTAAGTAGCCCAGGGAAGAATAAGTGGGCCGAAATTTTTAGATGCTTACTTTTCACTTTTGGACTATGGGTGCGTTTGGAAGCAGAAAATAAAACAGGGTGAAAATTTTCTTGGGTGAAAATTTTCAAGGCTGATAGTTGACGTATGTTTGGAAGTTGAAAATTAACATAGGTGACAGGTGACAAGTTTCACTCTGTTTTAAGATTTGCTGATTTCTGTTTGGGAGCATGAAAATAAATCAGACTGCTTTACGTTTGGGAAGCACTGTGAGAAACACCAAGTCAAGGCATAAATCTACCGAAAATATCCCTTGCTAATATATCATTTGCCTTCCCATATCCCCAATGCGGTAGGGTTCTGCGGCTAGAGACGCCGGATGGGAGCCAGGCTCATCGTGTAATCGAATATTCGTTATCCACATCACGCTGTGGGCATCTATCGTGACCCCAATTACTCGATTTCGTTTCTCAGTGAGTAATCGATTACTCGATTTATGTGCCCATCGTCTAGTCCGCTCTTGAAAACCCATCTCTATCGTGTAATCGTGATGTCGAAGTACTTGGTCAATGTGTAATCGGTTACTCGGTCTCCACCTCATCGCGTGGGCATATATCGTGGTTTCGATTACTCGATCTCGAGCCTGATCGAGTAATCGATTACTCGTTATCAGAGGTAAATGTGTAATCGATTATTCGCTTTCGCGACCGCCACGTCAAACGTCTCATATTGGCTGAGTGCCGTGTTCCCTTCATCGTGTCATTATGCAAGGGTGCCGAGTAACTCAACGCACGTGTCAGAGTGCATGCCGGACCCGTCACCCCCGTCTCCTCCTTTCCCAAATTGAGATCGTCCTTCACCCAATTATACATTTCCCGTTTCTGGAGCTACATCGCCACTGCGCAACTGCGACTACTCGGTTCGCGATTCCACTTTCCGGCGGCAGCGGGGTTCCATATAGGCACCGGCGGAGTTAGGCCTCGAGTCGATTTAAAGCCGGTCGATCTGCAGGGTATCCCTCCTCAGGCCGTCAGGTTATCGTCGTGTAATCGGTGCCTCCTAAGACACATCCACCCACCAGTAAGATTTAAAAATCCGACCTTTGTTTTTTTTTTTTGTGTCCGATGGCACGATTGCGCTCGCATATCGTGTCACTGGATCCCGATGCTTTCATTATCCTAACCTGATTTCAAATCCCACCCAAATGTGCGTTCCCAGACTAGATGAATCCACCGCGAAATCCCACCCAAGAGAAGCGATCTTCGCAGTCCCCGAGGAAGTATAACGCGAGGCCAAGCCTTCGAACCCAGTGTACACCCGGCGCTCTCACCAAGTCTCTACAAGTTGCAGAGCGTTACCCACACTGCATGGACCTATTGAAAGAGACTGCTTTTCATTTGTTATTCGAATGCCGTCATGTAGTTGTGGCTAGAAATTTGCTTGATGTGTTGTTGGACTGTTGGGATGAGCGTCTGATGGTGTTCAACATAAGGACTAGAAGGTTATCCTTCACTGAGCAGGATGTTGCCCTCATCACTGGGTTACGGGCATCTGGTGATATTGTTAATTGGAAATCCCCTGACGGTAAACTGCTGGCCCCGGAAGGATCATTCTACCGTAAGTACTTCTCCACACGGAGACCCACTAGGCAATCCATTGAAGAAATACTTGATAAATGTCTGCGGGGGGTAGCAGATCTTTCAGATGATGACATGGTTCGTATGATCGTCCTCCACATGTTTTCAACCACGCTCTTCACACAATCGTCAAGAACAGTCCCTACAAAACTATGCGACTATCTGGACGACCTCTCCCAACTGTCCAAGTATAATTGGCCGGCAGCCATTCATAAAATGCTTGTCTCGAAAATGTCACATTCATCTAGATGTTTGCAGTCTAGATCTTCCGGAGAGACGAGTAGTGGCGGCACTCTGGCAGGAGCCGCGTATGTCTTACAGGTGAGTCCTTATATTCAGCTTATATTGTAATTGATAACTCGATTCACGTAGATTTCGTCACATCGAGTACTTGATGGTAGTGGATATCGTCCCCTCGATTACTCGATATGCATCTCTACCGTGTAATCGATTACTCGATGCTTCTGTATCATGACATTGGACCATATGCATCTATACCTTGTAATCGATTACTCGATGCCGTCTACTCGATTACTCGACCTTTCTGGAGATCGTGTAGTCAATTACGCGGTAGGTTCCTCTATCGTGTACTCAATTACTCGATAGTGTTCACTATCGCGTCCTCGATGACTCGGTATCATTGTATATATAGACCTTTAGTGATTTGCTGATTTCTGTTCTCATTTTGCATATATGGTTCTTCGAGCACACCAATCTGTTTCAATCCACTATGGGTCCATGTAGTCCAAGAGTGAGAAGGTGGCCGGGAGCTGGGGTGCCGGTGGATGAAGCAAATAAGGGAATCCAAATCCATCACCGATTTCGACCGTATTACGTTCACATATTGGAGACGTTGAATGTCCAAACCGATGTCGTTGATGTCATATCCCCATTACCGGAAGAGTCATCTCTCATCCCCCTCCACCAACCTCAACCTCCCACGTCACCGAGGTCGACACAGTCGTCAACTGTCCACCATCATGTCACTTCCCTTCAGGGTGTTCTGGAGGGGATTAATTCCCTCCTAAATGTCGCCCTCGAACAGAGCGATATGATGGAAAATCGAGGCTTCAGAGTCCCTCAGATTATTGAGGGTATTCAAACCATGCAGAATTGGAATCACACAGTTAGAAGCCTAGTTGACAAACTGGGCGATGCCGTACCAGTAGCTCCCCGCCAACCACCCCAGCAGGTTCATCCGCCCCAGCGTGTCGGCCGAAAGCAGCCACACCCCGTACGAGGTGAGTCAATACGAATGGGGTCAACAACAACGACGGTGCCAGCACATGTTCGTCAGTCCCCCCCTGCGATGCCGGCCGCGTCGCCCGAAATGGACCAGCCGGCTGTGTCACCCCGGCCTGAGGCAGAGCGGCCTCCAACCGAATCGCCTATATCTCCGGCCATTCCTAACCGCCACAAGGTGGCCGCCCACAAGACAACAAAATCAGGTAATTTCCCTATCACCAGCCCGATATCTAATTCGTCATATATATGCCAATCAAGTACTCAATTACTCGATATATGTCTCCATCGTATAATTGATGACACGATAGATCTGTCAATCGTATAATCGCGTGTACGATAGAGGTGCCCTTCGTGTATTCGATTTCACGATGGCATGTCTATCGTAGTGAAACGTTATACATTCCTCTAACTGTTAATCCTCATGTCCCTCATTTGCCTTTTGCATCTTTGTAGCAAGTAGGGCACAAAGGACTTGCGCGGAGGCAGCGCCACCGTCGGTTTTGCCAAAGTTGACGCGCGGGAATGCTCAACTTGTACATAGGTTCCTCCAACAGTTACGCGCTGAGGTTGAAGACGAACCTGCCCCCACTTCTGCCTTCCCACCCGGTCCTCCAGTGCCGAAAGGTAAACGAAGGCGATTAGTTAAGGCATTCCCCGATCTACCGACCCCTCCAGCAGCGGTGCGACCTGCTGAGACCCGGCCGTCTGATGAGAAGGGTGACGATACGCACCTTCGCAGAAAGGGAAAGGAGCAAGTAATGGAGGCTGAAACAGCAGAGGTTCGTCCTACGACCGACGTACCCACCGACTACGTTGGAACTGATATATGCTTCGAAATGGATGTTTTGTCGCCTAAAGATCGAAAGACGATTATGCATTGGATGAGGCACCCAAGGGAGAAGTATCCGACTGATTCATTATACGATCACGACTACTTAAGTTTGCTGCGGACCGAGGAAATAAACTATACGGTACATGCACATTATGCTAATTTAATCGATGGTATTTCGTTGATCGTTATACTTGATGGTTGTTTTAATAAAATACATGCAGGTCATTGATGCGTTCTTTGAACTGCTCCGAAAGAGGCAACAGATGAACAGTGATGTATTGATGTATCCATACTGCTTCTTTGGAGGAATCATGGCTACTAAATATATTGAACTCGTAAGTGTGTGACCGCAACTTATTTTTACATGGTTCTGTCGGCAATCATCTAATATATATACTTCTCATCTCATATTTCATTCTTATGTAGGAGTTCATGCCCAAAGCTGATAATAAACAGCTTATAGATAAGTTGGTCAATAGCCTGCTGAAGGGAATCGACAGGAAAATGACGTATGCCTTCTTCCCAATTCACATAAGCACCCATTACTGCTTGCTGATTCTACACTTCCCCACCCTACGGTGGCGCTTCTACAATCCTCTTACCGGCCATCCAGCGACGCATCCACACCATAAGCTGGCTGCCGATCGTGTAGTTGCCTGCCTGGGTAAGATCCTCTCAACCCACTTCAAGATGAAGGGAGCTGACGGCTGGTTTATGTCCCAAATAAGGGATGCACCCTTCCAACGTAATTCCGCAGACTGCGGAATTTACGTAATGATGTACGCAGCACAGTTGGCGTCGGGGGTCGTCAAACCAGTTTTCGATCAGACAGCCATAACAATGCTCTATCGGCCGATGATCGCGGCAGTCCTGTTAAGGGGAAGTATCGAGAGGGAATTTGACGACGTAGCAGCAGAAGGTATACAGGACATCGCATTGGCCGCTAAAAGATCGTAGTGTACTAGAAAATGCGAAACTACTGTAATTTCCGTAAGGATATGTTCATTACTTGACATATATAGACATTGCCCTGTACCTACTCAGAGATTCATGTACATAATGATAGATTCATGTATTAATACTTGCCCTTACATGATTTGCAATTCCTTCAAATAGATCATCACGTCGATGTCTCGACAAATTAGCTTATCGTGAACACGAATGCTCGATATGCAAGGGAAGTACCACTGTCGTGCCTGCGATGACTCGAATAAAGAGCTTATCGTGATCTCGATTGCTCGATGTGGATCCAGGCAAGGACCACGATCATCACGTCGATGACTCGATAGATTAGCTTATCGTGAACACGATTGCTCGATATGCAAGGAAAGTACCACTGTCGTGCCTGCGATGACTCGAATAAAGAGCTTATCGTGATCTCGATTGCTCGATGTGGATCCAGGCAAGGACCACGATCATCACGTCGATGACTCGACAGATTAGCTTATCGTGAACACGATTGCTCGATATGCAAGGGAAGTACCATGGCAGAAAGAAGTAAATTGCACTCATTTACCGTCGACGACGTGGCTGACTCGCCGGTGGATCAGGGGGGATATGTAGGGAGTTCCCGATCTCATCCCGGATTCGATCTCGCAGCTGAACCATTACTCCATCATCTGGCCCCGACCATTCCCCGGCATGACTACTAGAAGGATGATTGTCAGATGGTTCTTCTATCATTCGGAAACCTTCATCTGTTTCGTACGCGGGCAGCAACCAATCTCTCATGTCAGAATCAGTGGCACTATTGTGTTGCTCGTGAATGAAGTTGTGCAACGCGGCACAAGCATACACAAACTTTGCTTGCATCTCAATTGGATAAGGGGGCATGTTTTCCATAATGTGCCAACGTTTTTTGAATGCCCCAAAGGCACGCTCAATTATATTCCGGAGCGACGCATGTATGTAGTTGTACATCTCATGCCTTCCAGTTGGCCGTCGTTGTTGGAAAGAAGCAACATGATACCTGTGGCCTTGCCCCTTGTAAGGACCGAGGTAACCTAGCTTGTTCGCATATCCTGCGTCAACCGCGTAGTACTTGCCTGGCGGTGGTCGTGGGAAAGAAGAATTGTCGTCTTCTAATACTGAGTCGAGAATTCGCTGATCATGGGCGGACCCCTCCCACCCTGTGACGACATAAGTGAAACGCATGCTGAAATCGCACACACACATGACATTTTGTGTAGTGACCTTTTGTTTACCCCTGTATGCGCTTGACACATCCGACTTCACCTTCGCCATAACATGCGTGCCATCTATTGCACCAACGCAATCTTTGAAATATGGATAAAATTTTCTATTATTCCGAATGTAAGAAGGCATGTGATCGAGTGGAACCATGGTGGAGATTCTAGCATGGAACCATTGCTCTAACGTGGTGAACACCTTATACACATACCGATGTATGGTCTCTTCTGAGTGGGAAAATTCATGCCCCAACTTACGAACAGATGTACCGTGACCCATTAGCTGACAAAATATCATGAGTTGTTGTTCAACAGATGCGCCTCGACTATCTTCCAGACCGGATGCTCTAGCCTGTATACATAATTCAACGAACGTCTGTTTGTTCATACGACATACGTCCCTGCACATTCGATCATTCGTGACAGTATATAACATGTCACGTACCAACTCCTCTCCCCTGTGGCGATGTGGGTGAACAACATTACGAGATGGATGATTTGATAAATATTCCATAGCAATGGCACACTGCTTAACTATTGCAGCATCCTCATCGTCGTCGCCAAAATACCTCCACCTCTAGAAAGTGAGATTAACGAAATGAACATACTACTGCTTGACAAAAAATAAATGTTAAAACTGCTGAAATGAACATTAAATCTAGGCTTACCAGAGGATCCATGTGTTCCCTAACCAGGAAGTATCAAACAATACTCGTGTAATCAAAATGTGGGGGAGTACACGACAGCCTTCGGGTGTCTATCGTCAATGCGAGTACACGATAGACTCCATTACCGTGGTCGGCGGAGGAAAGGTAGAAGACATAACTAACTAACGAGGTGCACATAGAAGATGTATATATAACCATGCCCGTCCTCACATGCAAACAGTAGGAGAGAAGGCAATAATGACATGGAGACACTCATTCACCACACACTCATGGCCTGCATATAGGTCAGAGGAGTCACATGCATATAGTACCATAAAGGACAAATAATCACATGGAGCATAGTAGGGAGGAAAAAAAATATTAGTTCAACCCACACGAAGGGCACAAATGCATAGAGGTCATAGGAGTCACATGTATACAGTACCATAAAGGACAATAATCACATGGAGAATAGGTGGGAGGAAAAAAAAATAGTTCAACCCACACGAAGTCCACAAATGCATAAAGTGGATACCATCTTATGCAACAGTAATAAAATGACAAGTTTCTTCAAATCTAGATGGGCGGTTTCTTCCCACTCCAAAGGTTCTTCAACCACTGCTCAGCAAAAAATTCATCGTCTTCTAGAGCCAGCCACAGATGTCTATTAGTCTCCGTCGAGAATAATGTCATTGCAAAACTGTACATTGGGTTAGATGGGTCATATCCAGGGAGGCGGCGTAGTAAACGAAGACATTTGTTGATTTCATCAATCTGTACTTGCTTATCAGTGACCTTCGCCTCGGCCAGCATACGATCGTGCTTCTCGGCAAGCGCATTTCTTGCCATCATAGCGTCAGACAGCGACTGGAAGCCGGTAGATATCTCGGAAGAGGAGTAAGTCTTCCTCTTCGAAGTCTGACGCTGGGCACCAGGGGTAGGAGGGGTAGGCCTGAGGGGATCACTGGTGGCGTGTGGAGGCATCTGTAGGGGAGTTTGGGAAGCAGGAGAGTCGGCGTTCGGAGGCTCCTACAAACAAGAACATGGAATGTTATTATCACACAAAATGTAACCCAGATACAATGACAAGATACAAGCGGATGATGGGATAACAGTAACGAGGTTTCATGTTTGTGCACCTGAGATTGGTTGCAAGTAGGACGTACTGAGGGGCCAGGGCCGATCGGGCTTCCTTGGATATCACTATCAAGGAGGTGCGAGAAATCACGAGGGTATGTGTTATCTCCCGTATCCTCTCCCAAGAACTGATCAAATTCATTGGGAAGCATCCTAGGGTGATCCTCATCGATACCGTGTGAACTATCCGGTGGCAGCTGTGCACTGGGGGGAACCACCTTTTTTGGCCTTCCATTATAAGCCTGCCTTCCAGTAGCATGGTTACCATCGAATATTATCGATAATAGACCCTCCATCTCTCTCGAGTATCCCCAAAACTTCAATCTCATGGCCTTCGGGTGTCTCTGCGGCAGAAGGACATGAGAGTTGGAATGGCAATGAAACATTTTTGCGGAAAAAAATGGGTGACGATACGCACCTGTCTAAAAATATTCCAAAAATCAGAATTTCCGGAGGTATAGGTTTGGGTTGCTTCGTTATACCCACAACCAGTGTACTCTGACATCCACTTCCATGCATTGTAGAGGTACCTAGTCTTGTCATAGTGACTGCGTATTTTTTCTTCATTCACAATTATACCCTTCTTCGCCAACTCTTGGCTTACATAGTCATATCCTCCGGGTTGAAGACCCTTCCCCTTACGAAATCCGGCCATAAGTGCTTCGGCATACGCTGCGATAAATGCATAGTGCTCTTCCTTGTTCCACTCAACCTGTTTGACATACTTTGATCTCTTGGCTGGGCTTGCCATCTATACCACAAAAGCAAAAGCATATGAGAAGAGAGATGTTGACGTAATCAAGAACCACATGGAAATCGAGTTATCGAGTAACTGGGTATAAGGAAGACACAGATCGAGTAATCGAGTACTTGATCCTTCCATGAACCGAGGACCCGATTACTCGATCGTCATACATGTCACGATAAAATGACATGGAAATCGAATAATCGAGTCATCGGGTACACGATAGTCAGAAATATCGAGTATGCGATTACTCGCTTTATGTGTGTACCGTGAACCCGATAACTCGATCTCGAGCCATCTACGACGTCTATTCACGATACACACATGGAAATCGAGTAATCGAGGAATCGGGTATAAGGAAGACACAGATCGAGTAATCGAGTATGCGAGAACTTCATACGTCGATTACCGTGGACCCGATTACTCGATCATCATACACGTCACGAGAAAATGACATGGAACTCGAATAATCGAGTCATCGGGTACACGATAGACACATATATCGAGTAATCGATTACTCGATTTATGTGTGTACCGTGAATCCGAGCACAAATCGTTAACCACATGGATATCGAGTAATCGGGTATAAGGAAGACACAGATCGAGTAATCGAGTACGTGATCCTTCCATGTACCGTGGACCCGATTACTCGATCGTCATACACCTCGCGATAACCACAGAGTATTCAAATAATCGAGTAATCGGGTACACGATAGACACATATATCGAGTAATCGAGTCCTCGATTAGTCGATTTCTGTGTGTACCGTGACCCCGATTACAGATCTCGATCCACGGATCACTTTCACGTAATCGGGTACACAGTCCATGGATCTATCGAGTACTATATTACTCGAAAACTCGATTCCACCGGTGGCTGATCGGGAGAGTCCGATCGGCTCGACAAGAAGAAGTTTTTGATTAATAAATAAGGAGATCGGGGAAGAGGTGAAAACAGATGACAGTAACAACTGTTACAATTGGCCTAAAGTAAGCAGATCGAGCACAAATCGTTACACGCAGAGGCAGTACATATGCATTCAAACGCATCATATTCAAACCTCTAATCTTCAACGAATATGCATAAATTTCCAAATAGATAGCTCATATGCTCATTCAGAGTAATAAATGTTATGGGAAAAATTACATGGAGAAAGGCAGACGTCAACGAAATGTTCAAATTCGAAAAAATCAAACAATCAGGGCCGTGTGCTTACCGAGACGTCAATGACAAGGGACGGTCTTCGACGACGGTGCGGCGGCAGGAGATGCAAGAGGGAGGGAAAAATGGTTTATTGGGGGGCGGGGGAGTCGCGTGCGAAACGGTGGAAGGAAGATTCAAGGACGGGAGTGATGGCGGCTGGGATGAGAAAGAGCGATGAACGGAAGGAGAAAGGAAAAAAAACCCTAGGCGGCCCGTGATTTTTCGTCAGCCTGATGCTCACTCGAGTGAGAATCAGCCTTTCAGGGGTGAAAGGTGAAAATTTATCACCTTTCACCGTCAGGACCCACTATTCACCCTTTCAGCTAAACAAACATAAATCAGGTGAAAGGTGAAAATTTTCACCTTTCACTGTCACCGACCATTTATCACTCTTTCAGCTTCCAAACGCTTTTCACCCTGAAAGGTGAAAATTTTCACCTTTCAGGCCTGAAATATGCTTTTTTTCACCCTGAAAGGTGCTTCCAAACGCACCCTATGTATCGCACTATCAATGTTTCTTGTCGATTGAATGTGGAAAAGCAAAGAGTCCATTGTTTCAGTTTTAATAAACTTGAGCTAAATGACAACGTCTTTTTCCTAAAGCAAATTTGAACATTCAAGTCGTGCCACAGAAAGGTCTTTTCTGTATCACAGTTATGTTTTGTGAGATCTATTTGAGGTCATTTGTTACTATGCAAAGTGGACCCTAAAGGAAAACATGATAGGAAAAAATTTAACCAAAGTGTAACTATAAGAACCAGAATGTAGCTATTCATCCCCAAGGATTTTCCCTCTTCATCCGTTGCTTAATCAACTTTCTAAATAAAAAAGATTCTCTTGTTGCTAAACAAAGTACTGTTCATTGTCTTCACCCCATGCCTCCTTCCCCAGGTACTCTAGCAACTTTAAGCTGGTGCGGATGTTGGTGCTACCCTGGATCTGCACCACACCTGCCCCATGAGTTTGGTTAATAGGAAAAAGAAAGAAACAGAAAATACATGAATAATTATGGAAAAAAAAGGAAAAATCAACTATTTTCCTTTGTGTGTTTGGATAGAAAGGAAAAAAAATTTGGATTTTCCTTTCATGTGTTTGGTTCGAAAGAATAGAAATGAAAATATTTTATTTCCTTTGTTGTTATCTTTTCTCTCTTTTCCTTATTCTCTTGTGGGCCTCACATGAGAGAAAATGTTTTCCCTTGTTATTTTCTTTTCCCACTATCTAAACACGGGAAAAAAGAAAACTTCTTAGATTTTCTGTCTCTTTCTTTTCCTTTCTAGATGACCAAACGCAACGGTACAGGTACCTTATATGATCTTACCAGGACCTCCAGTTAATAGGCATGATCTTTATGAACAGTTGCTTTTTTTTTTCGTTTTGAAAAAGTGAAATTTCATTAAGCTCTAGTAAGAGAAAAACTAGAAGAGGTGCAACATTTAATTTCATCTCTGGACTAATATTTGAATACAAGACGGGCTCTTCTTTTGCAAATGGTTTTATGTGCTGATAGAAAGAACAATCTTCATGCATGAAAGTGGAGAAGCAATATTTGCAGCCCTACCCAAAGATAAGTAATGATTGCTAATAAGGTCGTTTCATGGGTGGACTCGTAAATCGACCATCAAGCAAACTAGCAGCAATATAGCCGTAAGCAGCCTCAGTCATGTGAATCCCATCCCAGTTCGAATACGCAGAAGGGTCAGGACAAACTGTCGAACCAATTTGGCCACAAATGGTTGAACTATTGAAGTTGTAAAGTCCACCTCCTCCACAGCAAGCTGGCAATGCTCCATCAACAAAACCTACAAGGATTTCAGCCAGATTTTAAAAGCTACATATATACTAAAAGAAAAATTTTAAGATTCTTTTTCTCAATGACTACTACACAAAAAATCTTACCAAAACGTTTAGGGGTGTCGAAGAACCTGATGGAAGAACTATAGTAGTCTGCATATATGATCTCGGCTTGTGGGTACTTTTGCCTAAGCATCTCTAGAGAAGCCAGCAATATTGCATTGTGGTACTTGGAGAAGTCATTGAGGGGCTTGAAGCAGCCAGTTTTTCGGTCGTAGTTTTGGTTGCCAGATCCATAGACGGAAGTGAGGTAGGCGGCATTGCATCCGATTGGCAGGTTCCCAGGCACCACCAGCTCCCTGGCTCCTTCCTCAATCAATATCTAAAAAGGAATACATGTTTAAAAAATTCAGTCAGGTTGGTAGTTAAATATTTTTATTTTTTTCGACTTAAATGCACATCTCATCATGGGTTTCAACGTACTCGAGGCACTGTCGGCCATCAGATTTTCATCCAATTGTTTGAATCAATACATGGGGCAAGCGTGATTGAATCATCCGCCCGCCACCTGGATTTACTTATGTCAGGGTACATATTAACTTTTTCATATAGTTATAACTGTTATTCAGCAAAAGAAAATATAGTTATAACTGAAGCCACATTTAATTTTAAATTGAATTGTTTTCAAGGTAAGTAGAATGTTTATGGAGCTAAAATATATTAAGGCCGGTTGTCCTACCCCTTCTAATTGGAATCCTACTCTTTCTTATTTGATAAATATAATAATAATGTTCTTACATTCTTTCTTATTTTCTAAACTTTCTATTCTCTTATATGGTGTGCCAGAGCGATTAAGTTTTTCAAATGAAGAAGAAGAAGAACACGAAGGGTGGTCATCGCAACAACAAATATCTTATTCTGTTTTGAGTTTTTGTTTTAGCTTAATTTCAGTTTAACTTTATTACATTTCTTGGTAGTTAATCCTTCGGTAGGAGGGGTGTTTGACATAGAGCCGATCATGAGTTTTTTTCCATATTACCTGGCGCCAACTTTGATATTCCCATATTACCAGGTTTTTCCCGTGAAATCTCATATGACCCGGAATCTGGACTTAAAGTACCCAAAATGCCCTTTCTTCTATTTTATCGTGCTAATACTGTGCGAAGAGGCGTGTTGTGTACAACACGAAAAAAGTGTGAAGTTCTCCGGCGATATACATCGGTGACGTCACCGGTGACCGGCGAGTTCGAGCGGCGATTCAACCGGCGGAATACACGGATTTTGACGAGCCTATTCGCGTCCCCCATCTCGATATCGAGCTGCCCCCCTGCTGGATTTCGACGACACGACTGAGGGAGAGTGCACAAAGGCGGCGATTTGAAGCGCATACGTCGGTATTTCTGATCTTCAACCTTCTGAGCTCCCCGCGGCTCCCTCCGCCTGCATGCAACTGGCGGATTGACCGATTGAGCTTCGGTTGACGGCGAGGAAGACTGTGAAAGGCACCTACGAGGAAATACACATGTACACACGACTAAACTGCGGTAAGTTACAACAATCCTTACTGATTTTAGTTTCATAAGGTCCGACATTTGAAATTTAAATTTTTACTATAAACTATAAAGTCGTGTCTGTAAAATACACGACTTTTTATTTAGTCGTGTACGCGACAACACGACTTTTATATTTTCGTGTTTCACCGAGGAGACTTTTCTACTGACCACTATACCTCACTCCTTGCAGATGGATAAAAAAAGAGATGAGTCTATGGAGGAAATACCATCGGAAGAGGAGGAGGATCATGATTTTGTCTTGGTACCCGACGACAGCGAAATCAGAGGGGCAGGAAAAGGAAGGCTCTGATGGACCGACCAGTGAAGAGAACATATATGCGCGGCCGGCGCTAAAGACGTGTTGTCAACCGGGAGCGATGAAAAAGTGTGCGGCCCCCTCCTACAGCGTAACCAAAGATGTGCCCAAGTGATCAAAGATGCTGGTTTCGCTGTTATTTTTGAAGGTGAGGACGTAGTTGTATCTCGGAACCTCCTCGACCATTTGGTCAGGTACTGGGATGAGTCGGCGAAGGTCTTCAATATCAAGGGCAGGACGCTACATTTCACAGAGGAAGAAGTTGCGCTTATCACCGGATTGCCCACAAAGGGCGAAAGAGTTGAGGTCCTCCCGTCCTTGACACGCCGACCGGAAGGTCAATTCTTCAGAAAGCACTTCGCCGCGAGGAGAGCGGAAATTCCACACATTGAGGAAATCATAGACAAGCTTAGCGCGGGCGAACTGAAGATGGAAGAGGAGGACATTGCGAGGATGATCATCTGCCTCCTCTTCTGCACGGTGCTGTTTCCACACAGCACTAGAGCGGTTCATCCCTCTTTGTACCGTTACATTGACGACCTCCCAAGATTGAGGTCATACAATTGGGCTGGGGCTATACATAAGATGTTGGTTTCTGGTATAACCCATACCAGCAGACTAGTGGGTGCGAGATCGCAAGGAGAGTGCCTGGGCGGTGGATGCCTAAATGGTGCCGCATATGTCCTTCAGGTATGTAGCATTCATAGTCTTCGATCGGGAAAAAGTCTTATACAATACCACTATATATATAGTCGTGTTGCATAATACACGACTAGGTATATACCACTATATTTATAGTCGTGTATGATGCAACACGACTAGATATATAGTCGTGTTGTTTACGACACGACCATAGTTCAATTCGTGTTCAACTTATAGTCGACTAAGGCAACCGCGCATTGTAATAATGTTTTCATCTGTTTACTATGCAGATTTGGTTTTTCGAGCACACGACAATCTTTCATCCTGTCATGCGCCCTACCAGCCCACGGGCCAAAAGGTGGCCAGGAAGTGGGGCCCTCATTACAGAGGTGAAGAAAGGTGCACAGAAGAAGCACCGTATGGCCGACTATTGGACGGGAGTGTTCCACAATCTTCAAGTAGGGGAGGAACTCGTCGACATAATCAGCCCCATGGCCGGAGAGGCATCTCTCCTTGCTTCGTCAACCTCAGTGGCCCCTCCTCCACGACGGCAGAGGCCGGAAATCAAGAGGACTCCCAACCAACCTGCAATCACTTCCTCGAGGACGGCTGCCCAGTCCACTTCAACTGCAATGGGGCGATTGGAGGGTGCGCTTCAGGGCATAAAGTCACTAATTGAGATAGCTCTGTCTTCGTATGAGGAGATGGGAAGGAGACTCGGACCTCTGCGAGAGGTTCTCCATTCTATGAAGGCCTCTGCCGCCTCAGCGTCAATACTGTTAGAAGGTCAGATCTTTGAGCATCCCAAGGAGGAGATGACTGAAGAGCCGACGAAGGAGCCAAAGAAGCGGCCCCAAATGGAGCCAAAGAAGTCATCGGTGCATCAGATGACGACAAAGAAGCGGCCCCAAATGGAACCAGAGAAGTCATCGGTGCATCAGATGGAGCCAAAGAAGCGGCCCCGTGACAAGGAGCATATGAAGAACACTCCGATTGGTATGCGGATAAAGGAGCTGGCAAGGAAGTCACATCTGGATTCGACGAAATGGGGTAAAGGTAAGTTGTAGACGATTATTTATTTTCTCGTGCCACATGGTACACGACTATTATATTTGTCGTGTTTAATGATACACGACTATGTGATTTATCGTGTTTCATACAACACGACTATGTTTTTTATCGTGCTGCTACTAGTGACACGAATAAGTAAAATGTCATTTTAGCTCCCATCAAACGCGCGGATGAGGAAGACAAGATTGAACGGGCTACAAAGAGATCCTCTGCCAAGTTGTTTTTGAAGAAGCTCCAACCAGAATTCAACGAAGATATGGAGCGTGCAGAAGTCGAGTCCCGTCCGACGTACAGACGGGACATATTCCCCCCTGGTGTAGTGGTAAGGAAGCGAATGAGGACTCTCCGCGAGGGAATTGCAGAGGATTAGGGAAGGTGACCATATACGGAGAATGGCAGAGGAGCAAGAAAGAAGGAATAGGTCCCATCAGCCGAAAGCCGACTCCGAACAAACCATATCCGATCGACAGGCGACCTCTATCATCGATGAGGTCATCTCTTCCTTACAGCAGTCGGATATCGAAACCGTCAAGGAGGAGGTGAAGGAGGATGTGAAGGACGGGGATGTCGAGGAGGAGGAGGTGAAGGCGGATGTTTTGGAGAAGGAGCCGAAGGAGGAGGAGGGGAAGGCCGACGAAGAGGCGATGGAGGAGGAGAAGACGGAGGAGGTGAAGGAAGAGGAGGCGAAGGAGGAGGTGGCGAAGGAGGAGGAGGAGGTGGCGGAGGGCACTGGCTTAACCCCATCCCAGTCTGTTGACGTCGATGTCCTCCTAACCCCTCAAAAGTGTAAGTCTGTAATTGCACTCCCCGACAACTATGCCAATTTGGAGTTATGCTTCGACATGGGGGTATTGTTAGAGCGGGATAGAGTGGCAATAGATGGATGGATCGCCAATCCGAGGAAGGCTTATCCAATCCCAACGCTATGTGATGACGACTATGTATCCCTCCTACAAACAACAGAAATAAACACCAGTGTAAGTAAACCTATGCTCCTCATATGTTTTTGTTGACGTAAAGTCGGTATTCGAAGACACGACTTTGCGCGAAGTCGTGTCTTTGAAACACACGACTATACGTATCATGAAAATCGTATATACAATAATCGACTTTTAATTAGAAGTTGTATATTGCCTTACTTCGACTGTTATGACTCCTGTGGATGTTTTTCCATAGGTTATAGATGCGTTTTTAAGTTTGTTGAGCCAGCGCAATGACAGAAACCGGATGAAATATCCGTGGGCATTTTTTGGTTGCCACGCATTCAAAGAGATATTCGACAACGTAAGTGTTCCCTGCATAAGGAGTGATAAGTAATTAAGTATGATATTACGAGCATCGTTGTCTAACTCTCTTGCGGTTTCGCAGGAGCACCAGGAAGGCGGAAATAATGCAAAATTGGTTAAAAAGCTCGGGAGGATGCTCGACGGTTTGAACAGGAACATGGAACATGTTCTACGCATTTTTCCCAATCCGCACCGGCTCCCACTTCTGCCTCGTGTATGTACATTTCCTGCACTGTGTATGGCGCTTCTACAACCCGCTGTCTGGCAGATCCCAATTATATCCGCATCACAGAAAAGCTGCTGACAAATTCACGCAGTTCATGAACGTTGTGATGGCAGGCAAGTTGGGGTGGTTTGGTTTGCTAGAATGGAAGATAACTCAGATAGCCAAAGCGCCGTGGCAACAGAATTCGAAAGACTGTGGCATCTTCATCATGATGTACGTCGCGCACTTGGCGTCCAATGTCAACCCACCGGAGTTTGATCAGTCGACAATTACACGACTTTGGCGACCAGTCATCGCTTCAACCTTGATTCTGGGGGTTATTAACAGCGAATTTGACGATGATTCCGGACAAGTCAAAAAAGATGCCGTCACAGTTGCGGGTTTTATGCGGCTTCCGGATAAAGAATAAATTCATATTCATTTTATTCACATTATTTTATTGTACAAAGCTTCTTTACTGTACATACCGTACTCTTTCATATAATTCGAATTCATTCTTGACACCTTGTTGTATAGTTCTCTTTCAAATAATTCGAAATCTTTTTTTGACGCATACCAGATGTAGACAAAATGTCGCAAGCATGACTTTGAATACGGCCTTCATGCAACACGACTACGTATATAATCGTCTCTGATGCAACACGACTTTATATATAGTCGTGTACTAGTCGACACGACTTTGTAAATAGTCGTGTTTCACAATACACGAAAGTATAGATAGTCGTGTAATGTAATATTCGGGTATAATGGAATAAACGGATGATGCATTCAAACTCGAAAGATTGTTTTTCATTTCTGATTTTCTTTTTCTTTACAGGCGTACAATTCGGTAGAAGTTAATATGTGTTATACAAGAATTTGACTACATCCTAAGTGAAGAATGGTGGGGGCTGAGGTAAGCCGGAGCGGCGTACATGCGATGTCTCGTTCGTAGTCAGTTTGCCTTGTTGCGGAAGTGTTCGTTTCCTGCACGTCCGATTTTCTTTCGGAACCGGGCTGTTGGTGCATTTTGTACGGTTGTGACCAGCTTCATGACAATTCCCACATTTCGAACGTGTCCTTGCAGGTGGCTCGGGCTGTGACTCAATTCTCTTTGTCTTTCTCCTGCCCTTCTTCGGAGCTTCAACCATGGGCGGTTCGCATTTAAATAAAACCCCGTAATTCCCCCATTGACTTCTGTCTAAAGTAGGAAAGACTACTTCTTCGTACGTGCTGCGGTACGTACTTGCGCAGTACCACTTCTCATAATATTCTACCGCTTCCAAACTCCTCTCATCAATACATGCCATGGCGTGCTTGCATGGAAGTCCCATGCTCTGGAAGAAGCCACATGTGCAGGTTCTATTCGTAAGGTCAACAACATCCTAATGCGAAAACATGAACAACATCAGTGTCTTCCAAGAATACTCGTGTCGTCGAAGACACGACTGTATGACTAGTCGTGCATGCGACGACACGACTGTATGATTAGTCGTGTATTCGTCGACACGACTTTGTTATAGTCGTATCTTATAGAAAATGAATTTATGCTTACCACATTGTATAAAGATGTCACTTCAAACTGCCGTAATGATAGTGATTGAACTCGAACTGTTCCAGCACTCTGATTCCTCATCTGATTGATATGGTTCTGTCATATTTTGTTAACGGAGTCGGTAGCCCGTCTACTTCTATTTGGCGTCTCTGAAAATGGACGCTTGTGGTCGCCCGCGTTTGCTCAATCAACCGAGTTATTGGCCAAAACCTTGCCTTTAGAAGCATATTATTTACACTTTCTGACGCGTTCGACGTGAGAGTACCGTACCTTTTACCCGGATATTCTACGTTCGCCCAATGTGTTTTCGAAATATTGTCAACATATTTCCAGGCCGCCTCATTGTGTTCCTTCATCTTCTCCATGGTTGCATCGAATTCTGGTCTCCTGAAGCATTTTGCAGCTCGGAATAGAAGTTCCTTCAGGTACTTATCCTTCCAAGTATTAAGCATATTTGCGGCCATATGCCTTAGGCAAAACCCATGGTGAGCCTCGGGAAAGACATCGGCGACCGCTCTCAGAAGGCCCTTCTGTCTATCAGAGACAATAGTGTCCAGGGAGGCCGGGGGGTCCGTAAAGAGAAAACATTTTAGTAAGGTGAGGAACCACGTCCTGTACAAGTGAGAGACAAGCATATTAAACACAGAATGCTTCAGGTTGTTAGAAGGTCGTGTATAAACAAAACACGACTGTATGAGTAGTCGTGTTTTCGAAGACACGAATGTGTGCCCAGTTCTGTCGTCCAAAACACGACTGTTAGAATAGTCGTGTTTCCTGCTTCTATACTTACCACGTTTTGATATTCTCTTTATCGACAATTGTATATGCAAGACACATTAATTGTTGATTGCCGTCGATTGCTGTAGCAACCAATAATACTCCAGGGTACTTTCCTTTTAGGAATGTTCCATCAAGCGTGAGCAACGGTCTCAGTGTTCTTCGGAATGCTCTTGCGACTGGGCCGAACATCCAAAACACACGTCTGAAGTCATAGCCGGCTAACTCAATTGGGATATCAGGTATATCAGCTAATCTTTCTATGACCACATGTGTACCTGCGTTAGACCGCTCTAATTCCCTTCCGTAATGTGGCAAAATACGATATGCGTCTTCAGGGTTGCCATCGATCAATCGGATCAATTCCTCTTTCGCCCTCCATGCCCTTTTATAGTTGACTGTCATGCCCCAATGCTTCTCAATGTATTGTTGGATATTTGATATTTTTATGGAGTTTGAATCCTTATGGAGGCCATGACACTTCCTCGCAATCCAGAGGTGAGAAGCCAATGGATGATCTTTCGAACTTAGAGAAGTATCACATGTATGCCGTTCTTCCCTCCTTGTTACGCTGACTCTATCAAGTCTGTTCGACACTCGTATGTACCACTTGCACCCCGAAACCTTGCACGTTGCAGCGAATGTGTCCTTGCTCTCATCCGCTACTTTGAACATGAACTTCCTCTTGATTGCCAGATCAGTTAGAACCATCTTGAACTGCTTGACGCTTTCGAATCTAGCCCCTAAGGTAAGTTGTGCCTCGTAGTCTTCTGCTTGCAAACTTCCGGTCAACATCGTCTCCTCTTCATAATGTTTTGAAGGACCGGCCTGTGCAAAATAGGTACCCCAATCCCAACCACCATCACCCTCAATATTGAGATACTCATCATCCTCCGACGCGATAGATTTCCCTTTACATGTGTCTCCTGCTGTGGGACCTCTAGAAGTCGATGTTCCCGTGTGATCTGGCTGGCTGAAATGTGGTACTGTAAGAGGCTCATCCCACTCATCTGCAGACCACGGTAATTCATCTTCATCCAACAATTCTTCTTCATCTGGACTGGAATCTTCATCTTCATCTTCATCTTCTTCTTCATCTTCACCTTCTTCTCCATCTCCCAAACTGCGGGAAAAAAGGTGTATGAATGGACTTGAGAAAACGATAGCACGTAGTGAAGTCGTGTCTTATGCAACACGAATTGATTTGTAGTCGTGTATTATGAAACACGACTATGTATATAGTCGTGTTGCATACGGCACGACAAAATTTTTAGTCGTGTACTATTATAGTCGACTATAATAGCACACGACTTGCCTGTATCCGCGCCTTAGAAGTCTCACCTCGCATAGTCTCCATCTCTTCCTCCTTCAACTGCTGATGCGGGTGTCTTATTGCCCGGGCTGGACGGCCTCTCCGGCGGTGTCTTACTGGCCGGCCTCACTTCTGCCTCTGGTAGCCTCTCCTCCTCCTTATTTGCATTGGCATTTATTTCTTTATTGAGAGTCGAAGTCTCCATGTTATTGCCCGTAGAAGTTCACTCCACGTACAGGCGGAGTAGTCCATTTGTGCCTTGCTTGCTCTTGTGAAGTATAAATATTGACTCCACGTCTTTATCGTCTTCAAGGAGAAATGTGTATTCAGAGTCAACACGATATGACAAAGTTAATGTACCAGATGTAGACTTAAGCGGTAATCTTTCTTCCACTTGCTGCAACAGTTCCAGGTACTATACTCGTGTATCTATAGGACTAACGCGAGCTTCTCCGGGTAGTCACTCCCATTCCGGGTAATATGGAAAAACGAAGAGTGGGTGGCTTATACCTAAACCTAAGGGCATTTTGGGTACTTTCCGGGTCATATGGAAGAAAGAAAGTGATTCCGGGTAATATGAGAAACCCGTATTTGGCGCCAGGTCACACGTAAAAAGCACGCCGATCATTTTATATTCTCTGTACTCTTATTTGGGTTTCGCTAAAAAAAACCGTAAGGCCCACTAATTTCTTAAATCAATTAGAGGTAAGCACATTATTGGGCCCTGCCAACTCCTTTGGCCCGCAGGAACTTCTGCAAAGTTGGCTTTGTCCCCATCGTCTTCTTAATAGCAGCAATTGGATTGACCGTATTGAATACAGTTGCACATGGAAATGGTAACATTGAGATCAAAACGTTGTCTAAAAAATTATATGGTAGAATCATGAAATTATATGCAGAGATATCTAAAAAATTGAAGTATGAGACGAGGGGCAATTTAGTTAGCAACTTTCAACTTTGATTTTGTACCAAAATGAAAACAGTTAAAACTTTAAATAGGTTGGGTACCTACTCTGACAGCTAATGCAATGGCCTCGACAACGCTTGGCACAAAAGTTTGGACTTCTAGCAAGCTTCGTCCTGCCAGCAAGGGATAGTTGTAATCGTTCCCGCCGATTTCACCCACTAGAAACAGAGATTTACTAAGGTACTTGCTGCAGTCTGAAATTGGATCTATTAGATCGAATAGTTGAGAGAGAGAGAAAATTAGGAAAAGTAATATGACAGTTACAACTCATATTTAAGTTAGCATATTCATAGTTCATGACCTGGTAAGAACGTGCACAAGGAAGTCTTTAGTTGTTTGAACCATTGAAGTTGGACGTTCAGTGAACTGTTGGTCCACAGAAAGGCTGAGAGATTTCTAGCTTGGAAGAAGGTGGGATTCAACGCAGTTGCTCCTACGACTGCAAAGTTTGCTCCATGCACGAAGTCGTACATGTTCGGTTGCCCAAGATAAGGTGGCAAAAGGGGCAATCCATACGCCTCAGCTGCATAAAACAGAATGCTGATCAATTGGACCCTGACTTGTACACTTTTTTGCCACATCCATGATTTGAAACCTACTTCCAGTCATCGACAAGATGAACCAAGCTGTTATGCATGGGGATTATATGAAAAAATGGGAAAGTCAACACACTTTTTTTTTGGCAACTAAAATTAACACACTTCGTGCCCAGTAGGCCAATACGTGTTGTTATTTATAGGTGGACTTTTTCTGTTGTTCTCATATACTACATTCGCATGGATTTAGTAGTTCACTTTAAAAAACTAAATGTTAATACTAATTCACAACAAAAGAAACGGAAAGTATGAACCCATTTGTTTCAATGTTCGGCACCTATTCTGGTTTTTGGTTCTCTCTAGCTAGTGTGGGGTTCACCTCTGTCAACTTTTTTGTGGATTTTTTGTTTGGTAAATCTTTGTTAGTTCCTTTTGAAAAACGACATAGGACTATTAATTAATAAATGGAGGAAGCATTTCTACGCTACCTTTGGTGTAGGAGAGGAACCATATATATGAACCCTCGACTCCTCCTTGTGAAACAAATATTGAGATGTGATACACATACCTTAGTTACCCATTTCTCCATGGGTTATTGTGAAGGAGTTGATTACTGCAGGGAAACTTTCATCAACATTCAACTATAGGGTATGTTAGGGGTTTAAGAAAATTGAGTTTGCCTAGAAAAAATAACTTTTCCTTTGTTAAAATTAAGTTTCTAACAGTTTTCCGCGAAAGGAAAAGTTTTTCAGATGCACAAGGATTAGTTGGCAGCTAATCCCACCTGTTTTTCAACCTCCATTTCGTAGTACTAATTCCTAATTATTTTTGTGGCAAAACAAATCCTAATTATTTAAGAATGAGAAATGATATCCCTAAAATGAAAGAACTCTTTCTCGCTATCTCATACTAGTCAACTTCAAACAAGAGAGAGAGAGGTGCACCAATGAAATCGACCATTAAGCGGCCATTAGAGCTTCGTCCGGTTGGATGGCCAAAATATGTCTCACCGTAAGGCAGGTTTGTAATCACTGGAAACCTCGGGGCACCAGTAATTAGGTAGTTCCCTGTGTCCGCTAAAGAGTCTCCAAAGCTAAAAATGGCCGGGTAGGTACCATAGCTAGAAGTGACCTGTAGAAAGCTAATGCGGCATTGAAGAATGATAAAAATGGTATGTATAGTGATTTTGGAAGGCAATAGAGACGAAGACATGCATGAAGGATGTAAGTAGCAGGAGAAGTTTGTGGGGGCTGTACAATAAATAGAAAGCTTCATGGACTAAACTAGTACCTGTTAGTTGTTATATCTCCCTCAGTCTATCTACTAAAAGCATGCTTGTATGCCTAGGAAACTGACAGATTTTCTGCTTGAATAGAATTAAGTTGGCCATGACATACGAAGTTACCTTCTTGTGTGAGTGTTTGGCAGGTGGCATCTAGCTGATGCAGAAAAAGAAAGCTTTATAGGTATAGCAAGAACTTCAGATATGAACCTTCAAATGGCCTAAACAAATGGAATGCGTTGACAAAAGAATCCACCGAAAGGGCTGTAATTGATGCGTCTAAGTTTGTATAACATTACGTGTCAACACATAAAAAAATAAGAAAAGTAGTTTTGATGCTGAAAAAGGAGTATTTTGGAATCAGGAAGAATTCATATGTACATATTTAGAAATCAGGTAGCTACTTGATTGGTAAATTTGTGTTTTAAGATACCTCTTAATCAATTCTATAATGATGTAAATTCATGATATTGTACTACCTAAATGCTAATTTTGAAGTTAACCATTCCACTGTTTGCCCACCTGATACCCAAAGTCTCCCAAAAGATAATGACTGTTCTTAATTTCATCATGTGTATTACGCTCCCGGAGCAATACCAGTAATGGTCTACACACTCCCATTGCTACATGACCAGCTCATGCAAGTCCATGCTCCGAGGCATCACCGGCTGCTATTTAGATCCATCGATGACCATTTAAACGTTCATTGCACACCCATCGCTTAAGATTCGCCTCGCATCTCAATCCAATCTCGCGGTGTGGGAACTCGTGTGATCTGAGGTTTGACTTTTTCATGGTCTACCGGTCATCATGTTAAAAATATTGTTCCTATAAGTCATTTTAGGATTTAGAGCTTTTTACATATGATTTGGCGCCAACTTTAGGTTTCCCATATTACCCGGAATCAGTTTCTTTCTTCCATATGACCCAAAAAGTACCCAAAATACCCTTAAGTTTAGGTATAAGCACCCACACTGCGTTTTTCCATATTACCCGGAATCTGAGGAGCAGGTGCCCGGAGAAGCTAGTGTTCAGCAAGATGACGCTCCGAAATCCTCTCAAGAGGCCGCTTCAAATCGCCGCATTTGCCTACTCTCCGTCACTCCTGTTAGTTGTAGATATGCGAAGGTATCGTCAAAATCCGCAGGGGACGTGAATAGGAGTGTTGAAATCCGTAGGGGGCAGCTCGAAAACGCCGGTGGAGTCACCGTGGAAATCGTCGGTTGGAACTATTGTGTTTTTCGTGTCTTCTACAACACACTTCTTCACAAAGAAATGACACGAAAAATAGAATAGAAGGTCATTTTGGGTACTTTAGGTGCTAATTCTTGGCCATATAGGATTTCGCCGGAAAAATCAGATAATACGAGAAAGCGAAAGTTGGCGCCAGGTAATATGGAAAAAACTCTACAATTTATAAGGGACTCCTTCCATGGCATATTACTAGTTCCATTTGAGAAAATAGTGATTTTTATTGGTGCCTCATTTTGAGTGGCACAAATTAATGGTTTTTAAGTACCCAGCCACTTCGATTGAGCCAAATGGAGCTATTGACAGGGAACAAACAATTTTTTCCAATTAGATCTAATAATATGGAACAAAGTAAGTATAAGATTTCATTGAAAGCTTCTATACCATTTAGCCAAAAAGGAAAACAAAAAGAATGTATACCCTAGAATATATACTAAATTCATTTTGCCAAAGTTATTTCGGTAAAAGTTAATATTAGTGTAGGCATATCTTATGATATGACAATGTCATTTTTGTGTGCGTTGGGTCCAAGATCCAAGATAACACAGTGAGTCAAGGTTGATAGTATCCTTGTGCATGTGACTAATTTATCACTATATTTTCCAGAATAGAAGAAGTGTTAGTGGAGATATATTAATTGCTTTTGTGCAGAGGATCCCCCCACCCTACCATTATAAAAAATGACTTCCTCATAACCAAAGAATCGGGACCAAATCCGAGATCATAATACATAACTTTATTTGGTGCATATTAGTTGTCTACATTATAAAGCCACAATGAAATAAATTATGTTCATTTTCATTTTCAAATTCATACTAGTAATATAGGAATATAAGATATCTGTAACGCCCCATATTTTCAAAATTTATTTTGTAAGAAAACTCGGAGTAAAGTTCACTAGAAGACTTAAATACAAACTTAAATACGATAAATTTGAGTTCTAGCTAGAGTCCGTCTCACTAAAAATTTTGGCTAAACTAATCAACGACATTACTTTCAGCTATTTTCAAACAAAATTTAGTTTGAGGATAATTACATAATTAATCACACACATGTGCTTACAGTCATACTAAATGGACATATAATTAAAATGAATTATATCCTACTTCTTGTTTCTAGCCTCTACTAATGCTAGCATTCCATGCTTCTACGCCTACTCTTAGAACCTGTGGGAGAAAACAAGTACGGTGACTTAGTAAGAAATGCTATAACCACTGACCATGTTTTCATCAACCAATAGTAAACAAAAGTGTGGCTATTCTAGCATAACTCATGAGTTCAATTTGTTTTTTACTTAACATTCTTCTACTACTACTAGTCCTTAATAGCATACTACTTTAACCCTCAATTCTAAGTCATGAGTATTTCATTCTTAGGTCTTGTCTCTTGTGAAGTCAATCCCTATTCCTTTTCTTTTTCGAGCATTGCAACATTCTTTCTTGTGAAGTTGCCCAAACTATTTCTTATTTAGGATCTATTCGATTGAAGAATCTCTTATCCTAAATATTGCCTACAAAATCTAATCTCTTGAGGAATTTGTAATGTGATTTCTTCTTTCATTCAACCCCTTGTTATCCACTCTTTGACAGGTAGTCCCGAAGGGAATTCATGGTCCCCTCCAATTTTTAATACAGGCACCATGAACTTCATTATAATCCTTCATTCTTACTATGATCTCTTGTGGATCTGAACCCCCGAGGTGGCTAACCTCAGTACTGAGTTTGAACCTTCCAACTGACATGGTTGCTCTTGTAGTTTATGGTATTCTTCCTTCTTTTTTGCTACGTTTTATGAAGATCTTCAATTCTTCTTCTCATGGTTCATGTGTTGAACTTAGATGGTTGATATTACTGGTCATTCTCACATGTTACTACATGGCTTTACATTCTTCCACTATGACCTATTTATTACTAAGTCACTTAGTCATTGAGACGTATATTTCCTACCAGTCATCTAATACTACTGGTCATTCATTTGGCAAAGTCATTGCTGAAGCAAGTACCTCACTGCAATGTTTTTCTTATGAATGCAATGATTATAGGATATTGCACTAATGGGTACTACCATAAAGCTTTGGACTTCTTCTGAATGATGTCTAGAGGAGTAAAAGCTGATTCATATACGCTATCTTGTTTGCTCAAGACGTGCGCTTCTTTGCTGGACATTGAGCAGGGTAGAAGGATTCATAGATTGGTTTGTCCAGTTGGGCTTGAGATGGATTTTTATTTGGCAAACGCTCTCATTGCAATGTATGGAAAATGTGGGAATTTGAATGCGGCGATTAACATGTTCGAGAAAATGCCGCAATGGGATATTGTGTCACGAAATTCAATTATAGCTGCATATCTTCAAAATGGTTTAATAATGGAAGTTGTGGAAACAATAAGAGAGTTGGTTAGTAGTGGATGTAAAATAGATTGTGTGACCATTATAAGCTCTTTGGCAATACCTTTTCTTATCTTAAGTATCAGAGAAGGGCATTGTTTTATTGTCCGAAATGGGTATTATTATACTACCATCATTGACAATTCTCTTATTTCTGCCTATGGAAAATGTGAAAGGATCAGAGAAGCTCGATTAGTTTTTGAAAACTCGGTTCAGCCCAATAGGGTTATATGGAATGCCATCATCTCAACCTATTCTCATAATGGGTGTTTCGTTTAAAGCTTCAAACTTCTAAATAATATGAAACTTGCGGGATTTGATGCAGATGTATTTACGTACAACAAGAATATATTCATTTGCTCAAAGTGGCTACTGGGAAGAAGCCATGACTGTTTTCCTCTATATGTTGGGCTTAGGTTTGAAGCTGGATATTATTGACATGCCCCAAATTTTTAAAACCTTTATTAAATTAGAATAATAGCATAAAATCAGAAGTTATTCTTCTATGCAATAAATCATTAGTTAAAAATTATCGACTAAGCATCTAGGTCATGATAACTAGGGTTCACAAATATGGATATAAAAACCATATATAAATATAGTATTACAAATGCAAAGTCGATTAAACCAACACAAGTCCTCCATGTGCAAGTCTGCCATCCATCTCAAATACACAATAAAATAAAAAAATTGATGCCTACTTTGAAGCTATCAAATCATCCTCATTCTCGATCGTCTACCACCAGGTGCTATGTAAAGACAGTCTTGTATTAAAGAACCTGCATAACGAGCGAATGCTGAGTACAAAAATACTCAGTGGGATACCGTAATACAATCATTAGCATTAAAAATCAAAACTCAATAGTTGAATTAACATTTTATACAACCTATTAATGAGTTCCACTTGATTCTTTTATTAATCTTTCAAGCAAAGTCTTTTATTGCTTCACAAGTTTATGTTCATTAATTAAGTTTTTGTCCTATATAGACAGACTCACGGAATATCATTCATACATGACATACAGCATGAAAACACCGTGACAATTACTCCAGTTATGCCGGTAAATACGGCACACCTTAAATCCCTCAAGGGTGACTGTCTCGCCCATTCTTTACCTCAGAAGGTATGACTGTCGGAAGGGTCAATGTGCACAGTAAACCACCTAGTATCAATAGCTCTGGGGTGGGTACAAAGCTTTTTCCAAAGAGAAGATACAAATGCTCTCTCTAAAATCCATAGAGAAGTAGCAAACAGCATAAGCCTGGCTAATAGAAGGTGGTCCTCATCAGGTACCACTGACACAAAGCTTCCAGCGTAGGGAAGATGTAGAATAGACGTGCAGAGCTTCCTCCATAGGGAAGATGTAGAACAGAAGTGCAGAGCTTCCACCAGATGGAAGATGTAAAACAGCCTAAGCCCAACCAAAGACAAATAATTCCAATCACCACACAACACCCTCTATACTGTGATAGTTAATCCAGATATGATCATCATAGCCATGTCACATGGTTTCCAATGTCGGAGCCAAGTGGTCCCAATTGCTTTCAGGATAACCACTACCCCTTCCAGTTACATAAAAAGGCCCTCTTGGCCGTGGGAATATACTCATGTGGCTACCCACTCTCATACTTACGCCGAAGCATGGTAGCTTACCCTTCTTTGCCTTCAGACCTAACGTGCTCCGACTAGGGAACTTATGACTATAGTTTCTGAGTCACTGCCATTCAAAAACTAACAATCCCAAAGACATTTTACTCTTTATCTTGATTAGGTTTATAAAATGATTAAGTCTCTTTACTCTTTTCAAAATTTAATCATCGTACCATCATTTTATTATCTTCATAAAATGATTAAGTCTCTAAACCATCTAGGTTTATTAGTCGGGTTTTTTTTATTATCAAGGTCCTCAATTATCTGTCAATACAACATAAAATCAAGGACAAAATCTAGACCGGATTTATGAATCGGTATATTTATTGGACGGGGTTATATAAGGGAGTGGACTGTCCCGTCCTGCCTGTTCTTGAACTGGGCCGGTCATCTCTCTCAACGAGAAGACCAACTCTGGCCATGGCGGCAGCAAGCTTTGCCCGCTGCCACCGGGTTGGTCAATGGCGGCAAGCCACCGCCCGATAGCTTCACCTCTCCTCCCTTCTTTTGCCCGAGGTCTGGCTAATCGGGGAGAAAGAATGGCAGTGGAAAGGTCGAGCCTTTCGGCCGCCGCCAATGTCGCGTTGGTCACTCTTGGGCGGTGAGGACCTGTCAATGGCTCCACCCTTTCCCGGCAGCCACTGTGCCTCCGGTTTGGCCCCTGTCACCTCCTCTTTTCCTCGCCGCTGCGGCATCGCCAGTCGGCTTGCGCCACAGTTCGGCTAGCACTAGCACCACCTCCTCCACCGGCACTGTCTTCGCCTCCATCGATGGAGAGTAATAAAGAAGTACTAAAGAAAAATACAAAATAGATGAAAGAGGTATGAAATCCGACCTTTGCGCACGTTGGGGTCGATCCGCCATTCACTAAAGGTTGTCGGAATGTCGCCGGACTTCCCCTCCCTGCTATTGCATCTCCACCACAAGTGGAACGGCATGACCATCGTCATGGCGTTCGTCGCAGCCACATGGGTCGCCGGCGTCACCGACGGTGGCTCGGCCATCACTGACTTCCCCTTTTCCCCCTTTTTTTACTGTTCATCAGCTTCTTTCTTTCTCTCTTTTAACACCAGGGGCATGTGGGTCGTGACAGCTGGACATGTGTGAATTGAAATAGACACATGCCAGGTTGAGTGGGACAAGTGGGTCGTTACAATTATAACCATAGTGAGCATCCTACCTGCAGTTTCTGATTTAGGCTACTCTGGTTTTTGCAAAGAAATACATGCTGACTCTTATAATAGAAGAATTAGAAATGCTCTTTTGTCAGTCTACAGCAATTATCGTTCAAAAAAAATATGCAGTGACCGTCTTTTCCAAGATTACTAATCGAGATGTAATTTCTTGGAGCTCGATGGTTGTGGGGTACTCTCAGAATGGATACTTCAATGATGCCCTAGATATATTTGGATAGATGATAAGAGCTAAAATTGATCCCAACCCAATTACCATTACAAATGTTCTTTCTGCCTGTTCAGGCCTTTGCAATGTCCAAAAAGGAAAAGAAGAGCATCTTGGTATTGAAAAACAGGTTCCAGAATCAAACATTTGTCTGCAGTGCCTTAATTGACATGTATGCAAAGTGCGGATGGATTGGACATTCACAAAAAATATTTGATTCGTTGGAAGACAAGAATGTAGTTAGTGGGAATTCGTTAATTGCTGGTTTTGCAGTAAATGGTCTTGGGGAGAAAGCTCTAGAAGCTTTTCATAGAGTGGAAAACCCTGATCATGTTAGTTTTCTTGCAGCATTGTCTGCCTGCAGACATGGTAATTTAGTAGATGAAGGAATCAAGGTCTTTAACAGCATGAAAAACTTCAATGTTTGTGCTGGAGAGGGACATTATGCATGTATGGTTGATATGTTGGGCCGTTCAGGTAAGTTAGAACAAGCTTTGGATTTAATTAAGAAAATGCCTTTCCATGTTTGCTCAAATATCTGGGCGGCGCTACTGGGGTCATGCAGAGTTCATGCTAACTTACCAATAGGGATGTATGCAGGCGACCAAATTATGAAATCAGGATGTGATAATCCTGGACACTACGATCTTTTGTCAAATCTATTGGCAAATTTTGGAAAGTGGGGAGATGTGGAGATGATGGGGAAGATGTTGTGGCAGAAGGGATTGCTGAAGGGAGCTGGTTATAGTTGTGTGTAGGTAAATAAGGCATTGAACTACTTGTCAGGGAAGAAGAGTCAAACATCCTTCATAAGGGATATTGTGTTTAGAATAGGGTTGATTGGAGAATACAAAAGGATTGTCAAAACAACTGAAAAGGATGAGCTAGTACTGTATATTACGAAGAATTAATTATCAATAACATCTCAAGTGACTCTGTGAGTAAACAATACCAAATTGATTGAGAGTGAAGAAAGAATCACTCCTAGACAATATATCCATTTCTTCTTTTCGAAATTATCCAAAGCTTCATGTATAAAGTAGAGCATCATGTATGCTGCACTGATATAAAGGACTTTCAATGAACGTCATTGAAACAATGATAGTAGACAAGTCTATTTTTGTCTTGCACATTGGCATGGTAACTGCTTATACGTTTAGTAAGTTAAAAATTGTTTAGCTTTGCTTTTACTCCATCCATCCCATATTGAGCGTCCTCCTTGGAATTTCAAAATAACTACTCCCTCTGGTCACTTTTAATTGATGCAATTGATTTTCAAAATGAACTAATTTTCATGATGGTTCATTTTGAAAATGAATTGCATCTATTAAAAGTGCCCGGAGGGGAGGGAGTATTCATTCTGAAAAACCAAATAGGATACTTAATATGGGACGGAGGGAGTGTTAAACATGTTTAAACGTTTTCACATCAACTTTTTATAATTCTGATTTCCAACTTTTACTCAAATGCAAGAAGCCTATGCTATGACAGCAGCTGTAGAAAGTCGCCAGGATTAAGGTTTCTACTTTCTTCCCGAAGCTCTTAAACAAAGCACCGCCGTGAGTCTGAGCTCAGGTTTATTCAAGACCAAAGTTAATGAATCATTCAACTAGTTTAAAAGGATGGTTCATAAGGAAGAAATTAGTGTAGCAATCCGATTTTAACTGCATGTATATAAAACTAATTAGAGAAGGACGATACTATAAAAGTTAGGGAATTATTTTGAGCTTGATGTAGAGCATACAGAGTGACCATCATAGACTATTCCCTCCGGTCGCTTTTAATAGATACCGTTGATTTTCAAATGAACTAAATTGGCCGGTATCTACTAAAAGTGACCGGAGGGAGTATTTGCTAACACAACAAAAAAAATGTCCTTTAGCGACGGCCAAATCCGTCGCTAAAAGTGTCATTTCGGTGGTTATTACTCTTATTGCGACGGAAAGATTCCGTCGCTATCTCCGTCGATAATACCCGCGCCGCAATTGCTCAGGGCCAACGGATAACAGTGAACCGTCGCTATCTAGCTTTATCGATAGATATAACGACGGACTTTAAACTGTCGCTAATGATGTTTTGCTACGGTAGATTTTCTATCGAAAAAGTCTTTAACGACAGTTTTGAAGACGGATTCTAGACTCCGTTAAATACCTATTACGACGGTTTTAGGTCATTTGTGACAGATTTTACCTGTCGGTACAGAGATCGAAAAAATAAAAAAAACAGCAGCTTGATGCTGCTACTATGCTAAATATAGATAACAAGCATTATTCATAAAACAGTATCTGAAACAAGTTACCTTGCTTAACTGACTAAAAAAATGCTCTTTCACAAATTTATGGCAGAAGTGAAAATGGCAATTGAGAAGATATTTTATTGGCATGTGATATAAAATACATATAATGCCCCACCAGATACAACATTCTTAGTTTTTGAAAATAAGATAAACATCATTTTACATATACGTTGGTGGAACATGGATGCATACCTGTTGCAACTCGTACCACATCAAGACGTGTTTCACATATGAGAGTGAAAAGAGCGCCCCAGAAGGAATGGAAGGATGAAGCTTAGAGAGTTTTTTACCAACCAGCCAACAAGCCTAGCCTCCTGGTATTTCTTCTTTCTCCCAATAGTTTGCACATCCATGTGCCAATCCCACAAATTTTTTATAGGAAAGAGACGTACATCAAAATCTCCAGATTCCGTGACTTGACCATATTGAGCCCGCCAATCTTCTTCATCCCAAATGGTATCTACACCTATATGCATGTAGATATTTTAATTTAATATAAGGAGTAATAACAGCTATAGACAACTTAAAAGTACAGAACAATAAGAAGTATATTGTATATAACATCACATCCTTCAATAGGTTCACTTGGACACAATGTCAGAGAAACAAACCTCTGAAAAAGTTAAAGAAGTGCTCTTTTGCTTCTTATGACTGGCAAAAATCCATGACTTGAAAATTTTATTCCAACTATGTCATTGCGGCTGAGCTAAACTGAGAGGTTCAGCCATGAACTATCTGGAACTAAGATCATTGATCAAGTATGAAGTACATTTTTATGAATAGCTCATGAAAGAAAAAAATTCTATGAAAAGTGCTTCACTAGTTGTCAAATAGATAGATTTTATCAAAAGAAAGAGTATGTGCACAATTGTTTACATGATCCAGACCCATTTGCAGGAAGTAGACAGCACGAAAAATAAAAAGCATCCAATTATCCAATATCATCACTTAGTAAACTTCCAACTTGTGAACGCATAGAAGGCAACAATGTTTCAAGAAGTCGAACAATAAGAATAAACACAGAGATATACTATGCCACTAACTAAGCGATAGTTATGTGCTATTAAGTATAACTACTTGACTGGAGAAAGAAGAGACCAGTAATGCTGCAGCCAGAAGCTGGTGAATTGCCTGAGAGATCAACTCTCCTGACCACAACACAAGAACCCCATAGATACCATGATTCTCTGGTGCTACATGATTCTCTAAACCAAAGCTCTATAACAATTTCTGGGAGACCTCTATAGCTGAGATACGTTTTGACATAATCCTGCTTTTAGAATTTTTCCCCAAATGTATCATTTTAGTTCCCGTATCTGCCTGCTGGTAGTTATTTGTAAGCGCAACAGAATAAAACTCTCCCACTAGGTCATCTCCTTCCAGGATCACATTTGGATGCTTCCATGTGATCACAGATCCCGTCTCTACCAGCATCCAAGATATTTTTGATCCACGCCCATGACAATTGCCCCCCTTTGTCACAAAATTATAAATCCCACATTCCCCTTCCTTTTAATAAAATTGCCCCTTTTGAGCATGCTTCCAATTAAAAAAGTGGACAATAACATGGAAAAAGGTTTGCATCATTGTTTGATTCATCACTTACGAGTCTCACTTCCCCTGTCTAATTATTTGATTCACAGACACCCTCACCTCACAACAAGGAACCCAAAAGCAGCTGAATGTGTATTGTAATCTGCAAAGAGAAAAGGGAAAAGAGCACATACCTTCTCCTTGGGCCGCCACTTGGATCAATCCTTGACAAACCCACAAAATTAAAATACAGACTAAGGTATTAGGCATGAATTCAAAATAAATTGAAAACAACTATATTCAACAACTAAGCAATTCAGCATAAATGAGAAGAAACAGTTTAATTTTGCATCTCAACAGCATATATACCTTCAAGTGAAGTAGCCATGGAGCAGACTTAGAGGGATATGACCCACGCCGCCACAACCGCATGACGGATTTCTCATGGAACTCAGTAGCAGCAAATGCAGAACTGGGCATAAGTTAAGAAACCTCTTTTGTTGAAGAAATTCCTGCACCCACGAAAACCCATTACCAAAAACCAAAAAAAAATCTGACAAACATGAAACAACTGAAAGATTCAGAAGTAGCCTCATCCTGAGATGATCGATCGACATATAAGAAAAATTTCCTCAAGGAAAAACTCCAACGCCTCTATTTAGAGCAGAATCCAATTTTTTTAGAGATGCAATAACTCAATCAGCTATAAAGAGCCACAAAGTCTCAATTAGACCTAATACTCGAAGAATAATGGATGAAGCCCTGACCTAAAAAAAGAATCGGCAGAAAATCAGAGAAATGGGGAAGAGGGAGGGGAAGGAAGAGAAAAGAGGGAGATAAAGGAGTGAGAGGAGATAGAACCCGGTAAGAAGCCCCTATACTGGAGAGGCTCACCGCACGCCACTGGTCGGAGGTCGCCGATCACCGCGAGAAAAAGGGAATTTTATGAGGAGATTGCTTAGGGCGGTGACGAGGGGGCAGGGGCAAGACTGAGGCTGCAGGTGGGAGTGGGTGCCGGAGGAGGACGCCCTGGAAGGGGCCTCTCCTAGGTGAAAGAGGATCGTCCATCGGCTGAGGCAGTTGGAAGGAGGAGGAATTTTTGGGCCATAGAAGAGGAAGGGAATCGGAAATTGGGGGCAAAATTAGAAGGTTTCTCGACGAACATTTTAACCACAGTTAAAAAAACCGTGGATAATACATATATTACCCACGGTTCTTTTAACCACGGACAATAAGCCGTGGAGAATAACTACTAGTATCAACGGTTCATTTTCTGTCGTACACATCTGTCGTAAATGCTATAGTTTTCTCCACGGTTCATTTGCTGTCGTAAAAAATTATCTTTATCCACGGTTTATATAGCGACAGAAATAAAACCGTCGCTAATGCCCATTTTGTAGTGTAATGCCTTTGTTGGATTCAATTGTGAAGACGCACATTGTCTTTTAATTACGATGGGAAGCAAACTCTTAATACCAAAGCTACTCGCATTATCTACAAATTTATTTCAGTAAGTGGGAGGAATCCCAAAGGCTCCGATTGGGCTTTGAGAACTTCATTTTGCCACAGTTAAATAAACCTAAAATGATCTATGAATCGAATGGCTGTTGTACTGAAAGCTTCCAACTTCTACAGGATCTCAAAGTTGCAGGATATGATGCAGATGTGCTAACCCATTTCAAACTTGCAGGATATGAAAAGAAAATATTCCGTGAACAACTTTTTCACAGATTCCAACCGTCTTGGTGCTTGATGGCTGATGCCTGCTCTCAAACCATGGATATATTTTGACTGATGATAAGAGCTAAAATTGAACCCAACTCAGTTACCATTACAAATTTACAATCATTCTTCTGCTTGTTGAAGCCATTCCATGAGGAGGATAGTAATCACAAAACTGAGGGCAGTGCTCTAATTATACACAGACATAGGCATAGTGTTCTAATAACAAAGTGTTTTATTTGATGGTAATAACATGATTTGTTGGAAGCTTGATAATTATCAATTGTCAATGATGATATCAGGTTATGATAATCGAGAGAAATCTTCCTTTTGTCAAATTTATAGGACATCTTTAGATGGTAGGGAGACGGAGAGATTATGATACATGACAGAAGGGACTGCAGAAGAGAGCCGGTTGTGGTTTGGTTGAGACATCCTTGACAAAAGTTCCATATCGCTTTGAATTTACTGCTCGACTCCTTCATATTTATGCTTCAGATTAGATTGATGCTTCAATTTTGTGTTTAAAAGTACTTTCTAGGTATGTCGTGCATGAAATGTAGAAGTAATAACGGTGTTAGCGGGCCGAGCCGGCTCGCGAGCTGATCTGACTCCGCTTTGATCAGCTTGAATTTTGGCTCGGCTCATGTAAAGCTCGGCTCGGGCTCCGCTTGAGCTCGCCTCCACTACAAGCGGAGCACGAGCACAATAGTACTTGATCAGCTTGGCTAGTTTAGACTCGGCTCGTTATCTTATACATATATGTAGATATATGTAAATATGCCATAAATATAGAGATGTCAATAGACCGAGTACTATTTTTATCTTTTTGTGAATACAACAAATATATTAATATTTTATATGTACATGTTCATGGTGTTTTATTTGGTTTTCTAATGTGGACACATATTTTTAGATCGAGTGAATGTATGAGTTTTATTTTTGAATAAATAAATTTTAAAATATTATTTTTGAACAAATCTAACTATCCATTTTTGTTATTTCTCCACATGTAAATAACCATAGGAATTAAATTGCAAAGTTATGATTCAAATGTGACACAACACTATCAATTACTCATTTTTTCAGGTTTTATTATAAAGAAAACTAAAATTTATGCCTCCGAAAAATAAAATATCAAACCTTTAGGAAGCTATCAATTTTTATATCACTATTTTTCTCTTCCCTCTTTAAGGAGCTTTGGAGTCTCTACATTTACAACTTGAGATTCCACCATTCCACCAGATAAGACTTTTATCATTGTGAGTTCCAATTGTTGAAAAAAATCATTTTCTGGTTATAGTTTTGAATGCCGAGAGTATTAAGGCTTCCCACATGAAAATGCAATACCTACTACTTGGGAGCAAAGTTTTGGAAGAGAAATGCATAGGCTCCAACTCAAATGCAGATGCAGTTGCTACTTGGAGCCTTTGTAATTTGTACACATGATAGTCGAACTAGTTTAATGAATCTAGTTGAAATCCAAAAATAGTTAAGGAATAACTAGATATACTTAAATTGTTCTACCATTCCATTACTAATTAATTGCCCTTATCAAGACAAATTTTGTTTTCTAGTAAACATTGAATTTATTTTTTTCCATTCATCTTAAATATCGGGTACAACGCCCTTGTTTGTGTTTATATGTCTACACTAGGAGAAATTATTGGGTACAACGGCCTGACCACATTAGGTGTATCCCAATTCCCATGGCGCCAAGGAGTTGTTGATATCCCTGATCGACGGTGCACACGCAAGGTATGGGAAGCTTGAAAACTATTGGAATGATTGCAACTTGGTTATTGGAATTGCATGTGCCATAGACCTAAGGTACAAAATGTCTATGGTTCAATTTGCATTGAAGAATATATATCTGTTAGAAGGCAGTAACAAGATATTTGAGCATGTGAAAAAGGTTCAAGATGCTTTGGAGGAGTTATATGCATTTTGTGAGGAGAAAATGCAAGCAAGATATAGGGAAACAATAGAAAGTGGTTCTTATAGTCACTCCATGGGCACACATAATATAGATTTTGATGATGAATATAGTAAATTTGTGTAAGAAGAAAAATAAATTGAAACAAAAAAAATATGAGCTTGAAGCCTGGCTACTTGGGAGATCCCAAGGACCTAATGGGCCTCAATTTGACGTTTTGGAGTTTTGAAAAACTACTTCTATAAATTATCCCCTGTTATCGGTCATGGCGTATGATGTCCTTACAATTCCACTTACCACTGTAACATCTGGATCAACATTTAGTGCTGAATAGGGTCATTAGCGGTAATCATAGTAGCTTTACTTCCGAGACCATTGAGGCTCTAATGCGTACGCAAGATTGGTTGCACCTATTATATGGAGAAGGGCTAGGAAATGAGAATGAAGACACACGAAGAGTGAGGACTGATGGTAAAAAAATTTCTTAATATTTTAAAGATACGATCCAAAAATCATTGTCATGTAAATGCATGTTTTCTCAAAAAATATTGTTGGATATAGAAAGAAGTGATTGGATATTTTTTTGATTTATTGTTGTCATTTTTTTATGTTGTAAAATGAAAAGGGAAAAAAAATTGAGCCTGAGCCAAGCTTCCCTGTAGTAGGCACTCGAGTGCGAGCCGAGCTACAGAAATATTAATGAGCCGAGCTCGAGCTGGGAGGTACGAGCTGAGCCAAGCTCGAGCCAGAATTTCAGATTTCGAGCTTGAGTTGAGCCATGTCCAAACTCGGCTTGTTTACACAGCGTCAGTACTCCCTCCGTCCAGAATGAACTAAATTTGGAAATACCATATGGTAATAATAATTATGGTGTGCAAATCACGGTAATTTTCCAATAGGACAGGGGGGAAGCCGGAGAATATTTTTATAGGAGGAAATTGCTCCCAGCAGTGTTCGAAATCCAGACCTGGGCTCCGATATCATATTAAAGGGCCGTTTGGGGCGTGAAAGAAGTAAAACATCTACAGTGGATGTTTTTTTGGGACATTTTGAACTTTCAAACATGAGGTGTTTCAGCTGAAAGTTGAAAAAACCTCCAAAAAATATCCAACTGAATTTTTTTTAGTTGGATGTTTGCTTTTAATCACGAACCAAACGGCCCCTAAATAATTAGTTTTCCCAAAAATTAGAGCTGGTAGAAAAGGGAATATTTAATTGATATATTCAACTCACTCTCTCTCTTTTTCAAGGGTGAGTAAAGTATGAGTCCACAGAAGAAGGCTTCTTTTTATCTTAATTTCATAGCAACAAGTGGGAGTTGCAGATTGCCAGGTCAAGGCAGTCAAATTCATGGATTGACAGGATTTTTACGAATACTACTGTTTGGAAGGTTTAAACAAGTTATCACTAAGTCAATTCTATTTTATCATTAAATTGAATTATAAATCATGTCGTCAAATTGACTTGAGTTGATCTGCCAAATAGTAATATTCAGAGAAAATCCTGTGAATCTGTGAATTCGGCAAATTTGACCTGACAATCCGTAAATGGTAAATCCCCCTAGTAAAATCAGCCCTCTTCTTTCATGTTCAAGTACAAATCTCATCTCTATACACCATATCTTTTTATTTACTTCTCCCAATACCTACCACATGCACTTCCACTTAGACCTCCACCATTTGCAATTGTGGCTCAATCAGAGTTTAGAATTGAAAGACTGAGTATAGCGGTATATGTTTCCTGAAATTGGAAAATGGCCCACCAAGTTTCTCAATCAAGGTTGAGGCAAACTTGAGTTATTGACTTGGTCCAACACGCACAGAAGGGAGGAAAATTCTGGACTAGAAAAGCAAGACTATTTAGGTCAGACAAACTTATGCCCAATTGAACAAAAGAACAAAACCGAAGTTTTCTGTCACGCCCTGGAATTTCAACCTCGGTCAGAGTGCAGAAGCTAGCCATAATGTCAATATTCTTAAGGTCAAAACTCCGGCCATGCGACCGATCAGTCGTTTATCACCGCCAATTACACCATCTCCAAAGGATATGTAATCAACCATCCAATAATTCAGTCATACAATCTCTAATAAACATCATCAATATAAATGAAATGATTCTACTTAAACTTATTACAACTAATAAATTTAAAATAGTCAACGAAACAAAATATCCCGTCTATGGCACACATCAGCCAACAATTTATAAAATTTATCAAAATAAACTAATAATTAAAAATTCTCTTAATTTTCTTCACAGCATCAGCATCACCTTCTGGCACTGCAATCTTCCCGACTCAATTCTTTTTCATGCCTGCATTAGAGGATGCATAAGTATTTCGAAGAAGTACCCAGTAGGATGCAAAAACCCACAAGAATAAAATACACAATATAGGACAAGGAAGAGGGTTCAGCAGAAGACAACTGAATAATCAGGACTATTTGAACTGAGCATCAAGAATTCCATTACCAGAGGAATAACATCATTCATAAAGACTCTCAAACATCAAAAGTGTAAGGAGAATATATCAACAAATTCTGACTCCATACATTCATAGTGTAAGGAGATTTCAATTTCTGCTCTCATATCGTTCCACTTCCATGTGGATACTTACTAGATGTTCTCTTTTTGGAACTTGGCCATGCATCTAGGGATGTTGGCCCCATCAATGTTTAGAGGCACAATGGGTGGAGACTACAAGACCTTCCGTAATATCTCGTAATCTATAACATACGTATCTGCCTTCATCGGGTGAACTACAGATGTTCAATATAAATCGGAGAGCACTATGGATCTAGTAATGGCTCTCTGAGTATACTATGATTCCGCCTTGAAGAGATCTTTACAAGAACTCTTAGTGGAAGAATAGTTCACATGGAACTGAATAGTAATTCTTAACAACAAAGGTTGCATCATTCAATGACTCAATTGATCATCTTTCAATGTTTGACTCACAAAGGAGTACCAATGAGATCTCAATATCTCAATCAGTATTTGACTCACCAAAGGATTAATCAAGAAGAATTCTCTATTTCAATTACCAGATGACTCACAAGAGAAGTGTCAATAGACATTCGATACACTGGATACTTTTACTGTGCATAGCCCTAGATAGGAATACCCTCAATATCAACTGACTTCAAGCTTCATATGCCACAATGTAAACAAGATAATAGGGTTCGAGAGTTCAAACCCTATCTGGAAACTCCCTTGACTCAAAGATGTATGCAAAAGCTATAGACAAGCGAGACCCAATGCCGCTTAGGATGACTCAACCATATTAGCCTTTTTAAGTGAATTGCTTCTGCTGTAATCCTTATAATCATGTCATACAATATATAATAAAGTTAATATAACCATATCATATCATATCCTCTAGTTTTAGTAAGTACTAGTGTTTTAAAACCCAAATTATTGCATATTGTCATATGCACAACAGTCCAATTCCGTCAACCACCACAGTCTTTAAATTCTGGATTAGGTTCTGGAATTTTTAATGTAAGTAGCCCGAATAGTTTACTTTTTAACCCCTTTGATGGATTATTTTTCTGATTTTATCATAATTAGTTATGACTTTTTTATTACAGCTTGTCGACACAGAAATAGTTCTGGCCGAGAGCATTAGGCTTAATTCGATTTGATTAATCAGTGATAATTACTCTCTTCTTTGATTAATAAAACCTTTCTGACTTTAATTACCTATTCCTTAAGTCAATTACAGAACCTTAATGGTTCTGGAATTAGGTAATTTTCCCATCTTAAGATGTCTTTTTCCATACAAGATTGTTTGTACAAGTGTTATCTTGTTAATACACATACTATCCAACCAAGACCGTTAATCATAGACACTTGCACATACCAGCAATGAACTGACAATTTTACATGGATAGAACGTGACATGTTCTTCAAAAGCATGAAACAGAGTATTTAGATGTCCAAACAAAGTGAGGATACCCTCTAGGTACTTGCACGTGAAGATCGAGCATATATTGATCAACATGATTCTAATATACATATAGATAACTCATTCATGTAAGTTTCCTTCATGAAACAATCTCGAATCAGTATCAACATAAATACAAGGCCATGAAATCAATCACATAATAACTCAAATATGGTGATCATACTCAATTAGGATTCATAGAAAAAATGTAGGGAAAAGTCATCTTACCACTTTCGTTACGAGTGTTTCGCCCTTCTACACGTAGCTCGTCTCCTCCTCTTTGCAACGACGCTTCCGGTCAGTGCTATGGAGAGGATTTAAGTCAAGAATAGGGCTTGGAGTAGAAATGAATGTAGGTAGGAGAAGAGAAAAGAAACACAAGTTGTCTCAAGCCTAGGGTTTGGCAAGCATAGGCCGGCCCTCCTCTCTTGGGTTCAAATACAAAAAATCCCTTCCCAAATCACAATCCTAATCCTCCAATAGAAATTTTCCTTTTTAGTTTGGCTAGGGACGTCCAACAAATTGGCCTCCCCATTCAATTAGGATTTGGCATCCTTCTCTCAATAAAATTTTAACAAAAATAGCACTTTCCAGATTCAGTTTCTACCGGTGCGATCGATTGCACTGCTAGACGATCGATCGCCTCAGTTTCTAGTTTTATCACAGTACTTACGATCAATCATTTTCCAACGGCGATCGATTGCTGCCTATTTTTGCCAAATTCCAATACTTACGATCGATCGTTTTTAAGGGCGATCGATCGTGGCTTACTTTCGCAATATTCTAGTAAAAACGATCGATCGCTACCAAAGGAGATCGATCACGTCAGCCTTAATCTCGGTTTTGAATCTGGCCCAATCGATCGCGTATCACTGTCGATCTATTGCGTACAAAATTTCAAATGCTTATAACTTTGTGCTCAAAACTCCGAATTGCGAACGATCAGTGGCATTGGAAAGATTTCTTCGTGTACTTTCACACCAGATTGCAAGACATAACCAAACAATCTAAACATGCATCAAAGCTTCTTATTTTAGATCAATTTCCTAAAATATCAGTTTTAGTAAATATACCGATTTTTCGGGTATTACATTTTCACGCAAAAATAGCACGACAAGTTGGAGTGAAATCTGACTAGAGGCAAGACTACAGCAACCATCTATGAACTTACCAAATATACTGCAGTAAAGATGCAGTACTCAAGAAAAAGTGTCCATGTAACCCAGACTATAGCAGTCATCTATGACCATCCAGTTTAAAGCTCAGATGCAGGCTTTAAGTTCTTGTTGTCTCTCTTTACAGTTTACAGATATGCTTCTGCAACCATCTTCCAGATGAGCTGACACCACCTCCCAACTGACAATGCTGATTGTATCTAGCCTGTGAGTATCAAGGAACTGTTTTTATTTATAATCTTGTCATTGGATTAACTTGCCTATCTTTTTTAGCTGATTTTTGTTATTGAAATGTCCATGACTTGTGAATTAGATCTAGAAAATGTGACCGCATCAACATCATAATGAGAAAAGGAAAAGAGATTAATGTTTTGCATAGGCAATTTTAGTATGTATCTGTAAGAATTGTCTACATGCTCTAAATCAAGTCAGCTATTGCCATTGTTGTATGAGACATGATTTGAAATGCTGATGTAGGTTATTTTTGGGTAGCTGCTGATGTTCGTTTGAAGTCCAGTAATGCAGTTAATCAAATACGATATCCAGTTTAATATAATCTTATGGAATTGTATCTTTCGAGGTCTTTGCCATAATTGTTATTGTATGCCTTTCTTTTGGTTTGAATCATGTTATTGTATGACTTTAACGTAGTATACTAACTGTAATAATCTTTGTGAATGCATGTGTACATATTTGAATTTTTGATTGGACACATTCTTATCTTTCAAGGTCTTTGCATAAACTTGCCATTGTATGACTCTGATGTAGTAAGTTATAGTTATAATACTTAATAGAAATGCACATATATACAAATTGCTGCTTACTCTATTTTATTCATATTCATTAGTAGAATACAAGCTACAACCAGCCCAAATCACAAACTGAGTACATGGGCACTAGTAGTACATCGTCTGCAAAAAGGTATCTTCTGCATTGCTGCACTTGTTTCACTCTGGCTCCCCATCAAGCCATCGCAAACTTTTCTACCATCAGGGTATACAAGCCCTCCAATGGCGGCAGCACCATATAAAGGCCAATCCTTTCTGCCAAAGGGAACTTGTGACCTGAATTCCAATGTGGTTTCATCAGCAATGGTACATTTGGCTCATTTCTTTTTGCAGCTTTTGCACAGTATATTAGCTTTGATGATAGAGGAATACTAGATGGTCATATAGTGTGGGCAGCACACAGAGAGACTCCTATTCAAGAAAATGGGACTCTTGAATGCACCTCTTATGGTACTACTGTCCTCTGAAATGCAGATGGAACAGAAGTATGGGTCACCAACACATCTAATAGGTCTGTTGCTGGCATAAGGATCACAAAAACAGGAAATCTCATACTCTTTTACCATAACAATGTTGCCATATGTAAATCATTTGATCACCCAACTGATACATCGCTTCTGGGACAGAATTTGGTTGTATGCAGAGGCTTACAACTTCAGTATGGAACGAAACTATTTATTACCTATCTTTGACCTCTGATGGTTTGGCTGCTTTTGTTGACTCTAATCCTCCACAAATGTATTATAGTTTGCCTATTTATGGTCATCAAACTGCAACATTCTCAAATGGAATTTCAGCTTTCAGTGTGCTAATGGAAGCAGAGCGTCTGAAGAGTTCAAAATGCCGATAGCATCATCTGCTCAGCACATGAGACTGGAAGTTGATGGGCATGTGGGTTTATGAATGGAGAAGGACAGATGGGGGGATAGCGGTGACTGAGCTCTAGCAACTAGATGATTATTTATATCCAATGGCCATTGGAAGATATGGTATTTGTTCAAATGTGCATTGCACATGTCCTTATGGTGAACCTGAAACCTATTTCAAGCAATTAGATGTCTGGCAACCTGAGTGTTGGTTGTTACGAGGTCACTTCAGTGCCTTGTAATCCTCTCTATGACGATGAGCTCCTGCCTCTGGGTAAAGTAGCCTACTTCAACTACATTGACAGCAATGCTGCAGCATTCAAGGGAATAGATATAATAAGCTGCATGGTGGCATTCACAAACAATTGCATGTGCAAGGCTGCATTTTTCAAGTATGAATCAACTGTTCTACATGGAGATTCCTTCTTACCATCAAATATCTATTCATTCACAAGTACCTCCGATAATGGATGGCTTCAAATTGCTAACCTCTCTTATGCATATGTTAAGGTACAGAAATACACAGGTGGATCATCAGTTCCCCATAGTCGAAGGACTGCAACTAGAATAGTAGAAGCATCTACTCTTGGGACATTTGCCCTTGTAATTGCTGCCATTTGTGTTTGGGTTGTGTTCTAAAGGAAGAAAAAGTGTCACTGTAATGCTGAGAGGATGAAGTGGATTTGCGAGGTGGAATGCCAAGGAGGTTGCCGTCTGAAGAGTTGGAATCAGCTGAAATTTTCAAAAAAACTTCGAGGAGATTGGATAACAGAGGTTAAGGTGAGAGAATTTCTGGATGAGGTCAAAACAGTAGCAAGAATCCACCATCTAAACCTAGTAAGGTTAATTGGATTTTGTGCTGAAAAGTCACATAGGCTTTTAGTTTATGAGCACATGTGTAATGGGATGCTGGACTAATGGATCTTTCAAAAGAATGACCAGCTTGCGTTTCCCTGAATTTGTAATTCAGTTTGTATCACTATATCCTTCTAATACAGTAGGAAAACCTGGATAACATATTCTATAGGGCATAATTCCCTTAAGATATCTAAGCACCATCTCAATGGCTCTCCAATGAGATTCATCCAAATTTTTTGTGAATCTATTTAATCTCCCCACAATATAAGAAATATCTGGTCTATTGTAATTCTTTAGATACATCAAACTTCCCATAATCTGGGAGTACTTAAGTTGCTCACAATTTTTCTTTAAGACACGTAAGATCATATGGAATACTCACAGGTGTTCACTTGAAGTAATTTTACTTCTTAAGTATTTTGAACAAGGGCTTTGACATACCAAACGCATAATGTGAACTTGTCTAAAAGTTCTCACAGGGTCGCATGTTACGGCCATGCACTGGTATCTTCCATTCATGAGTGCGTCTTCAAGTGAACTAGCCCGGGGCTCCATTTTAACTGCAACCTCAAGGTAACACTCATATAGGTAACAATCTCCAAGGGTACATCGTCTGGATAATACCCTGTCAAATAGACCTTCATCTCATTAAGACTTTAGCCAACTTGACTAAGACAGTTGAGTACTCCTCATCAATATTGAAGGAATGAATTATTTGAGTATTGCTCTTGCCAATCATTAGCTTATTTTTCGAATTGAATCTTCGTTGTAGGATCACTATGCAGAGAGATTGGGTTGGTGCCAATTATGACTCCAGATAGGTTTTTAACACCATTCCCCTCAATGAATCCCTTAATGAGGTGATCAGCCAAGTTATCTACTGACCTCACATAACTCAAGGTAATAACTGAAAGTGCTCTTTAGGTCCTAGAGGGGGGGGTGAATAGGACAACCACTTAAAAACTCTCACACTATTTTAATAAGAGATAATGTTAATTTAAATAATCATTCAATGCAACATTATCTTATTAACAAGTAATTGGAAGCGCATGAGTGAGAGAGACTTAAGAGGTGTGGAGTGTGTGTGTGTGTGAATCATTATGCAAGACGAGCAATCACAAGCAATCACACAAGATTTATAGTGGTTCGCCGCCAAGCAACTCGCTTCAACGGGTACATCCACTCTCGGAGCACCTAATCCAAGGAACCTCCGACATTCACTAAGTGAGGGTTTTTAGCTCACCCACAACATCATACACTCACCGGTTTTGCTTGGATCACCGGGAACCATACAAGAGTGAATCCACACTCACTATGGGTCACACCGACCCAACTCTCTCTCAAAGGAGTGGTTTGACCCTATGGTCTATACCACAATCTAACACATGTAAAGAAGATATTTAAGAGTACTTACTCTAGGAAGTAGGAGTGACTAGAGTACATACCCTTGAAGGGAGGATGTGAGATATCCTACCCGTTTTGCTCAACCTAGTTTTGAGCTTATGGCCGTCCATTGTCCATCCTTGGATTCAACTAGTGATGCTCCGAAATTGTAGAGGCTTTTTGGACAAGGGATTGGTTTCTCTAAGAATTTTCCTATGGGATTAAGTGAAAACCATGGCCAAAGATACTTTGAACTACTCTCAAGGGTCAATGGTATGAACCCATCTAATCATTAATGAGGGACCGGAGAGTAGATCAAAGTATTCAAGACCTTTGAGAGAATTTGGAAGTATTTGGTTCAAAGGTCAAGTGGGGGCTTTGGTTTCTAAAGGATGATTCTATATGCTCCAAGAAACCATGATCCAAGATGACTTGAATCTCTTCCTAAGATCTTATAGCAAGATCTTAAACCCCTTTCAAAGAAAGGAGAGGAAGAATAATCAAGAGCATCAAGGCTCTAGAGGACTTGAATCTCTTCCTAAGATCTCATAACAAGATCTTAAACCCCTTTCAAAGAAAGGAGAGGAAGAATAATCAAGAACCCTCAAGGCTCTAGATGATATGCAAAGAATAAGGCCAAGAGGCTTTGGGGAGAAGGCTTGCCCATTTCTTTCCAAGAGGTGGGTATTTATAGATGGAGAGGGAGGTGTGTATCAACCCATCCTTGGGTGGATCCACCTCATATCCACCCACCCATGGGTGGATCCACCTCATATCCACCCACCCATGGGTGGATCCACCTCATATCCACCCACCCATTAGTGGTTCTCTTATGTGGGTTGGGTCATATTAATGGGTGGTTCCTTTAGCCCAAGAACCCATTTCACAAATGGGCTTTTTCTAAATGTCTTTTCCTAAGTACCTTAGGTGGGCTTTGAAAGAAGCTTTGGATCACTTTGGTTAGTGGGTTTTTCTTGAACCTAACAAATTTGATCCAAAAGCTATGGGCCTAGAGGACAACTATGGATGATCTAATGGTTGTGAGTTGATCCTCTAGAAAATATGCACTCCTCTTGTATGTCTTCATGATGGGCCTTCAATAGGTTGCTTTTAAGTGATGTCTTGGCCATGGGCTTTGTGGTGTGCTCCCACATTGTCTTGGACTTTTGTGATCTTCATTTTCCTTTAGCTTCACCTTGGAGTGTCTTGCTCAATATGATAGCTTTCTCTTCAAGATCCACTTGTGTTGGCTTCTTCTTGAGATTGTCTCCTCTCAACCTCTTCATATAGCCCAATTTGTATATGTACCCCAATTTGTACATATACCCCATTTTTCCTCTCACATACCCCATATATTTTTGTACATTAAATTGACATACATTAAGAGACAAAATCACACTCCCAAATTTTGCCCTAACAAGCTCCCCCTTGTCAATTTGAATGACAAAAATGCTTATATAAATTAGAGGCTTAATTAGCAACTCCCCCTAAGTTGCATTCCCCTCTAATGAAGCAATTCCTCTTTCGATGGGCATGTCAAGTTTTACCCTGTAAGACAAACACATTCTAGTACACTAGGTGGGAATTTCTCACTCCCCCTTTTTGTTAATCAAATTGGCAAGGTTAGATAAGAATTGTAGATAACAAGCGAGAGTCATACATTAAAAATGTAACTAAGGGAGGTTTAGCATTAAAGCACAATAAAAAGAGTACATTAACTTCAAAGTGCTTAATAGAGAAATGGCATTAAAGCATAACAATGAGAAGTATATAGATAGAGCATGAAAGCATAGGCACATAGGATCAAAACATACATCATTAACAAAATGGGAAAACAACCAATGAATGTCTTAGTTACAATCCTAAGAGATTAATAACTCTAATGATTCCCAAACCAAAATAAAGGTGATTTTCATTTGAGAGCAAACCTATGAACTCGTGGATAGCTAGGGTGAACCCTACTCGTTGTCATTATACCCCTCAAGTTGTGAGTGTCACTTTTGGTTTTAGTACCCAATAAAATTTGATAGTGACTCTCCAAAGATTTTTTTTTTTTTTTTTTTTTTTTTTAAAAAAAAAACAACACGAGCAAAAACAACAAAAGAAAACAAAAAAAGGAAAAGACATACGAAACTAATCTAACTAGCACAAATTCCAATGGACTTTCGAAGATTAGTAAATCTCAAGGAGTCCAGTGGTTTAGTCATAATATCTGCTAGTTGATTATTAGTAGAAACATATTCTAGTGCGACTACATTATCCTCAACTAATTCACGGATGAAATGATGCCTAATATCAATGTGCTTAGTGCGTGAATGTTGAACCGGATTTTTAGAAATATTAATAGCACTAGTGTTGTCACAGTATACGCTCATGGTCCCTTGTTGGATTCCATAATCCTGAAGCATTTGCTTCATCCATAATAATTGAGCGCAACAGCTACCAGCGGCAATGTACTCGGCTTCTGCAGTAGATAGAGAAATAGAAGCTTGCTTCTTGCTATGCCAGGCAACTAGACAGTTTCCAACATAGAAACATCCACCACTTGTGGATTTTCTATCAACTAAGTTGCCTGCCCAATCTGCATCTGAGTATCCAGCTAGAGCGGTACAAGTGTCATATGGATACCAGAGCCCTAGATCTGAGGTTTCTGCTACATACCTGATAATTCGTTTAACAGCAGTTAAATGGGATTCTTTAGGATCAGCTTGAAATCTAGCGCATGCTCCTACACTAAATGATATGTCAGGTCTGCTAGCAGTCAGATAAAGTAGGCTACCAATCATACTCCTATAAACATGAGAATCAGCACTTTTTCCATCACTATCCTTGCTCAGTTTTAATGTGGTACTCATAGGAGTAGCTATATGTCTTCCAGAGTCAAGACCAAAACGCTTGACTAGCTCCCTAGCATACTTGGTTTGAGACACGAAAATTCCTTCTTTTAATTGTTTGACCTGAAAACCTAAAAAGAAGGAAAGTTCTCCTACCATACTCATTTCAAACTCCGATTTCATAAGGTTGGCAAACTCAATAGTTCTTTTCTCATTAGTAGATCCAAAAACAATATCATCTACATATATTTGAGCAATCAAGATGGAATCTTTGGTCTTTTGTACAAAAAGTGTTTTATCAACACTTCCTCGACAAAAATCATTATTGAGTAAGAATGAGGTCAATCTCTCATACCATGCACGTGGTGCTTGTTTTAGACCATAGAGTGCCTTTTTGAGCCTATATACATGATGAGGAAGTTTAGGATCAATGAATCCTTTTGGTTGTTCAACATATACTTCCTCATTAAGTACTCCGTTTAAAAAAGCACTTTTGACATCCATTTGATATAATTTGAATTGTAAATGACAAGCAATGGCCATCAAGATCCTAATAGACTCTAACCTAGCTACAGGAGCAAAGGTTTCCTCGAAGTCTATCCCCTCAATTTGGGTGTATCCTTGGGCAACTAATCTAGCCTTGTTTCTAACAATCTTCCCATTTTCATCACTTTTGTTCTTAAAAATCCACTTAGTTCCTATGACATTTATATCACTTGTTCTAGGAACTAGGTACCATACCTCATTTCTAACAAATTGATTTAGCTCTTCTTGCATGGCATTAACCCAATGTTCATCTGTGAAAGCTTCATCAACATTCTTAGGTTCTATGTTAGAGGTGAAACAAAAATGACTGTTTATTATTTCAGCTTGTTGTCTAGTTAGAATAGGGCCACGAGGGTCACCAATGACTTGAGTTATAGGATGATCCTTTACTTCTTTCAGGTCATTGTTTGAAGGAGGAGGAGAGGATATGAGCTCAATAGTGGGACCCTCTTCTAGTGCTCCTTCATCTTCTTCAGGATGGTCTTGAGAACCTTCTTCAATTTTTGCATCATGAACAACCACATTGATAGATTCTTGAATGGTGTTGGTTGTCAGATTTAATACCCTATAAGCTCGACTATTGAAGGAGTATCCAAGGAATATTCCTTCATCACTTTTTGAGTCAAGCTTGCCTAGATTTTCTCGATCTTTTAAAATATAACATCTACTGCCAAAGACCTTAAAATATTTAACACTAGGTTTTTTTATCGTGCCATAGCTCATAGGCAGTTTTATCCTTACCTGCTCGCATGTAAACTCGATTAATAATATAGCAGGCAGTGTTAACTGCTTCGGCCCACAAGTTCTTTGGAAGATTCTTACTAGTTAAAAATACTGTGGCCATGTCTTGTAGAACACGGTTCTTTCTTTCAGCAACACCATTTTGCTGAGGAGTTTTAGGTGCAGAAAATTCATGATGTATTCCAAATTTATCACAAAATTTATCAAAGGAAGTATTTTCAAATTCTCCACCATGATCACTCCTAATCTTGACAATGGTCAGATCTTTCTCATTTTGGATTTGCTTGGCAATCCCTTTAAATTCAAGAAAAGTATCAGACTTTTCTCTAAGAAAGGCAACCCAGGTGTATCTAGAAAAGTCATCTACTACCACAAGGAAATACTTTTTCCCTCCTATACTCTCTGTTCTCATGGGTCCAACTAAATCCATATGTAGAAGTTCAAGAGGTCTAGAGGTATTGATAGTATTTACCTTTTTGTGTGAGGCTCTAACTTGTTTACCTATCTGACATTCACCGCACTCTTTCTTATCCTTACAACTAATGATAGGTAGACCCCTAAGAATCCCTTTCTTACTTAGTCGAGATAAGTCTCTATAGTTTACATGACCAAGACGCTTGTGCCATAGTTCTGCTTCATTTGTTTGCGATATGTGGCATTGAGAAAAGTTTGGTTGACATGTTTCCTCAACTATATAGCAATTGTCAGTAGTTCTAACACCTCTCATAATGGTCTCTCCTTTCTTGTTGGTGATCTTACAACTATGACTCCCAAAGCTAACATAATGATTTTGGTCACAAATTTGGGAAATACTAAGGAGATTGTGTTTTAGCCCTTCAACACATAGTACATCCTTAAGGTGAGGCATGTTTGGTACTTTTAGAGTTCCTTTGCCAATGATTTTTGCAGTACTACCATCTCCAAAGGTGACCGATCCTCCATTAAATTCTTTTAGCTCAGAAAAGTTTCCTTTGTCTCCAGTCATGTGCCTAGAGCACCCACTATCTAAGTACCATTTAGGGGAATTTTCTGCTAAGAGGGCTGTGTGAACAACTAGACTCCTTTCCTTTGTTTTAGGTCTCCATACAGTGGTGTTAGATGTTCTCCCTATTTTATACCTAGAAGATGGACTATTTGAGGTGGTTGTTTTACTCTTGCTTTCCTTGCTCTTGAGCTCTGTTTGAGTATTCCTATGCTTTAGGGTTATTTTAGCAATCTCTTCAAAAAGTTGAACCATCCTAGTAGTCACAGGAATAAGTCTAGTAGGAACAACATTATGTGAGGAATTAATGAATTCTAGAAGTTCACTTTTGGTGTAATCATTATTTTTCCTATAAATCTTCTTTGCATTATATCCCCTATCAACTGGTGCATTTTTATCTTGAGACAATTCTCCTAAGATAGATTTTTCTTTCCTTATGATAGGTCTAGGATTGATTCTTCGGTGTTCCTCTTCAATAGATGACTCGTTAAGACTTTCTTTTACAAAGATAGTTTGAGTTTCACCTTTAGACTTGTTTATACTAGTGTAACCAAGCCCATTCTTATCCATTGGACTTTTTCCTAGCCTTAGCATATGTTGAAGAGTTTGACTACTTTGAGAAAATTTCTCAACTAGACTATCCTTGGATTTGCTAAGTTCTTCTTTTAGAGTTGAGTTTTCAGAGATAACTACTTTTAATTCTTCTAATTTTTCTTTATGTATCTGCTCTCTAATTTTCAAATCATTTTTCAACTTAACAATTTCCTGTGTTTGCATATCATTCATAGCAAAATCAAGTTCCTTTTTCAGCCTAAGATTTTCCCTTTTTAGCATAGTGATCTTCTCAGTCATTCTAGTGCTTTCTTTGAATAAAGAATTATATGAACTTTGAAGGTCATTATTATCGTTGTTAGAAGTAAGAGAATCTGAATCACTTTGAGATGATTCTTCATTTGGCATTTCCACCTTAGATAAGTCATTAGTGATTGATGAGGAAGTCATAAAGACTTTTAAAAATTCTACCTCATCTTGGTCAGAGGAATCTTCTAAGTCCTCCTCAGTTTCTGAGGATTCATCCCATGAAGCTTTAGCTGCTATTTCCTTTTTCTTAAATTTTTGCTTTGACGGGCACTCAGTAGCAAAATGGCCAATCCCATGACAATTATAACATTCAATGTTTCTTGGGGTTGATTTACTTTTTCTTTTTAAGTTGTCTATAGGTTTAGTTTTAGAAACACTTTTCCCTCTAAATCTTCCATTAAAATGTTTAGCAAACTTTTTAGCAAGGAAAGCAATTTCTTCATCTACCTCATCATCTGACTCTTGACTTTGTTTGCTAGTAGATTTCAAAGCTATAGATTTTTTAATCTGTGTGGGAAGTTGCATTTCATAAGTTTGTAAAGAGCCAACTAAATCTTCTACTTTCATTAGGTCAGTATTTCTACATTCCCCAATTGCTGTCACTTTAGGAGAAAATCTAATAGGGAGAGACCTAAGGATTTTGTCTACAATGTCAGGTTCAGGTAGTTTCTTACCAAGTCCCCACATGGAATTTACAATATCATTAAGTTTAGAATAGAATTCCATGAATGTTTCATCTTCTCCCATTTTGATATTTTCAAATCTAGTTACAAGGAGTTGGAGTTTAGATTTCTTAACTAAACTAGTTCCTTCATGCGACACTTCTAAAATATCCCAAGCTTCCTTGGCACTCTCACACAAACATATACGTTTATACTCATCAGGGGATACAGCACAAGTGATGGCACTAAGGGCTTTGTTATTTCCCATACTCAACTTTTTATCTATCTCAGACCACCTAAGTATATTTAAGGGACGCTCAGTAGTAACCCCATTTGTTTCTATGGTTTCAGTGGGTGGTTTCCAACCATTTTCTACACAATACCATGCCAATTCATCATGAGCCTTCAAAAAGGTCTTCATGCGATTTTTCCAATATGCATAGTTACTACCATCAAATGGAGGAGGTTTGGTAGTAGATGAGCTCTCAAATCTAGCCATTAAGAGCACTTGGATCACACTCAAGATGCTATCACCTAAGTAAGAGTGACCAAGCTCCGATACCAATTGAAAGTGCTCTTTAGGTCCTAGAGGGGGGGGTGAATAGGACAACCACTTAAAAACTCTCACACTATTTTAATAAGAGATAATGTTAATTTAAATAATCATTCAATGCAACATTATCTTATTAACAAGTAATTGGAAGCGCATGAGTGAGAGAGACTTAAGAGGTGTGGAGTGTGTGTGTGTGTGAATCATTATGCAAGACGAGCAATCACAAGCAATCACACAAGATTTATAGTGGTTCGCCGCCAAGCAACTCGCTTCAACGGGTACATCCACTCTCGGAGCACCTAATCCAAGGAACCTCCGACATTCACTAAGTGAGGGTTTTTAGCTCACCCACAACATCATACACTCACCGGTTTTGCTTGGATCACCGGGAACCATACAAGAGTGAATCCACACTCACTATGGGTCACACCGACCCAACTCTCTCTCAAAGGAGTGGTTTGACCCTATGGTCTATACCACAATCTAACACATGTAAAGAAGATATTTAAGAGTACTTACTCTAGGAAGTAGGAGTGACTAGAGTACATACCCTTGAAGGGAGGATGTGAGATATCCTACCCGTTTTGCTCAACCTAGTTTTGAGCTTATGGCCGTCCATTGTCCATCCTTGGATTCAACTAGTGATGCTCCGAAATTGTAGAGGCTTTTTGGACAAGGGATTGGTTTCTCTAAGAATTTTCCTATGGGATTAAGTGAAAACCATGGCCAAAGATACTTTGAACTACTCTCAAGGGTCAATGGTATGAACCCATCTAATCATTAATGAGGGACCGGAGAGTAGATCAAAGTATTCAAGACCTTTGAGAGAATTTGGAAGTATTTGGTTCAAAGGTCAAGTGGGGGCTTTGGTTTCTAAAGGATGATTCTATATGCTCCAAGAAACCATGATCCAAGATGACTTGAATCTCTTCCTAAGATCTTATAGCAAGATCTTAAACCCCTTTCAAAGAAAGAAGAGGAAGAATAATCAAGAGCATCAAGGCTCTAGAGGACTTGAATCTCTTCCTAAGATCTCATAACAAGATCTTAAACCCCTTTCAAAGAAAGGAGAGGAAGAATAATCAAGAACCCTCAAGGCTCTAGATGATATGCAAAGAATAAGGCCAAGAGGCTTTGGGGAGAAGGCTTGCCCATTTCTTTCCAAGAGGTGGGTATTTATAGATGGAGAGGGAGGTGTGTATCAACCCATCCTTGGGTGGATCCACCTCATATCCACCCACCCATGGGTGGATCCACCTCATATCCACCCACCCATTAGTGGTTCTCTTATGTGGGTTGGGTCATATTAATGGGTGGTTCCTTTAGCCCAAGAACCCATTTCACAAATGGGCTTTTTCTAAATGTCTTTTCCTAAGTACCTTAGGTGGGCTTTGAAAGAAGCTTTGGATCACTTTGGTTAGTGGGTTTTTCTTGAACCTAACAAATTTGATCCAAAAGCTATGGGCCTAGAGGACAACTATGGATGATCTAATGGTTGTGAGTTGATCCTCTAGAAAATATGCACTCCTCTTGTATGTCTTCATGATGGGCCTTCAATAGGTTGCTTTTAAGTGATGTCTTGGCCATGGGCTTTGTGGTGTGCTCCCACATTGTCTTGGACTTTTGTGATCTTCATTTTCCTTTAGCTTCACCTTGGAGTGTCTTGCTCAATATGATAGCTTTCTCTTCAAGATCCACTTGTGTTGGCTTCTTCTTGAGATTGTCTCCTCTCAACCTCTTCATATAGCCCAATTTGTATATGTACCCCAATTTGTACATATACCCCATTTTTCCTCTCACATACCCCATATATTTTTGTACATTAAATTGACATACATTAAGAGACAAAATCACACTCCCAAATTTTGCCCTAACAATAACTCTATAAGAGTTCAACTTGTGAAATATTTCATACAAGAGTTCTATATGCCTTGATGATTTCCTATTATGATTCTTACTGTGAATTTTACCATGATTGCTATATTATCACAATGAATCAAAATGATAGGATTTGGCTTATCCATCATGGGAAGTCTTGTCCCTAAGTCATTTAGCCTCTCCTTCTGCCATCTCTAGTGCAACTAATTTGACTCCATGGCAGACCTAGTAATTAAGGTCTAGTTGGTTGATTTCTAAGCTACCGTTTCACCACCTAAAGTAAATATAAAACCATTAGTAGCCTTAGTATCCCCTAAATTTATAATTCAGTTTGTATCACTATATCCTTCTAATACAATGGGAAAACCAAAATAACATATTCCATAGGACATAGTTCCCTTAAGATATCTAAGCACCATCTCAATGGCTCTCCAATGAGATTCATCTGAATTTTTAGTGAATCTATTTAATCTCCCCACAATATAAGAAATATCTGGTCTATTGCAATTCGTCAGATACATCAAACTTCCTAAAATCTGGGAATACTTAAGTTGTGACACACCACCCTCATAATTTTTCTTTAAGACGCGTAAGATCATATGGAATACTCACTGGTGTACACTCGAAGTAATTATACTTCATAAGTATTTTGTCTACATAATGCGACTGATACAACACTATGCCTTCTGGAGTCATATGAATCTTTCTACCAAGAATAACATTTGTATGTCAAAGGTCCTTCAATCTCGTTCACATCATTACCAAAAATAGGTATGTCGTTGATATATATGAAATGTACATATTTTTATATGTCTTTCTATCTATATGTTAGTCGTAATTTTAGTTAAAATAAGGATAATTACTGGTTATTAGTGTTAAGTTAGTAATTAGAAGTTTAATAAATAATTGTGTTTAATTGATTTATTTAGATACATTAATTAGATTTATATTTTAAATTGAATTTAATTTTATTTACGTAGGTTTCATGAGCCCAGGTTGCAGATAGTGGAATTATTGCACGACAAACAGATTTTTATAAAAAGAGATCAAATATCTTATGGGTAAGGAGGCATTAGCGGGTTTTAAAGAGCTCAATTTATTTAAAACATTGAGATCACGTGGAGAGAAGACCTAAGCCGCTGATGTACATCCCATAAGACGGCGAGTTTTATTTTTAAGTGAAAAGTCTTTTAGATTAGATCCGACAGATGAAGTTGCTACAAAAATCCAATTAAAAGAAAAAAAGAATGGAAGGATAGAATCGGTTTAGTGGTTCGTCAATTTGATCTGAAGAAAAAAAAAAGAGAACAGAGACTCGTGCCGATGGCTCGGGTGTCTAGCAGAACAAAGCCGAGCACTTGAGCAGAGCTCGAGCGCCGGTGAAGAATAAACTGTGGGCGGCCGATGGAAGCGACGACGAAGAGGCAGACGACAGAAGAGAGAAGCAACCGTGAGGAGCAGATCACGAGCAACAAAAGAAGAAAAACTCTTGATTTGGAAATTGCCAAATCAGGAAGATGAAAGATGTTAAGGAAGCTTCAATTTCGGCTCTGTCTCAGAATGGTAAGGTTCCAATTTTCAATTCTACTTGAGATTTCAAAGTGGTTCGATTTGGCTCAAAATGGGAAAGAGGAGTATTTGGATGATTTTGCTCTATTTCGAGAGGAGTAAAGATGGAATTTTTAACTAAAAAAAGTGGACGGGGTTGAAAGCAATTCAAGTTGAAAATTGTTTGATTTAGAAGGCAGCTAATTGGAGGAGTTTTTTACGCGAGATTTGGATTTGGAAAGGTCTTGATTTGGGAAAAGAAATACTATTGGCAACATCTATAAAAACAGAGCAGTCTGGTTGAGAGGACATAACTGTCTGGCCAAGAGGAGAAGAGGAGGACAACTGATTTGTTGGGGAAGAATTGCCTTTGTTTTGATCGAGAGAACTGGCTGAGAAGAGTGATTAATCTAAGAGAAAAGAAGAACTGTTCTAAACTGCTTGATCGAGAGAGAAGCAGTTATTATTAGAACTATTCTACAGATGAAAGAAGCAGTTCTAATTGCTCAAGAGAGGAAAAGATTTGTTTTGTTCATGGATAGGGAGGAGGCTGACTAAATTCAGAGAGGGGGCAGATCTGTTATGTTGCTCGAGAGAGAAGCAGTGCTGGTTGGCTCACAAAATCAGACAAAATAGAGAAGAGGTCAAACTGCTTGCAGAGAATTGTTTTCTAGAGAACTGTTGCAGAATCAAAATTGATTGCAGATGTCGTTGAACCATTCAACAAACCAAGCTTTTTCCTCCCTTTCTCTCATGTCTAAATAAATTATTTGTACTTAGACTAGATGAAGCCCTGATTGAATTGTTTATGACTCTCAATTTTAATTACAATTCTAAAGTAGACATCTTTATTCCATATGCTTAATGATATTTTACTATGATTATTCTATCTGTCGAGAGAAAATAGAGTTAATTGTTAGTGAATTTAAACTGAGAGATTGCTAATGTTCAAGAGGTCTTAGAAAATTTGAAGTACTATATTGAATAAAGATTGAATTTTTATAGTTGATCTTTACTCGAGAGAGGGAGATCCGCTGAGTAGAGTTAATTGTTTAGTTGCATTATTGATAGGGTTCTTAGTATATTTCTCATTAGATTATTTTTCACTTAAAAGTTTCTTGTTTTGTTTAATTAAAAATTAGAACTTTTCGTTACAACTTGTCACACATAATCTTAGAATTCGGTTGATTTTATACCAAGTCCTTTGGGTTCGATCTCGTAGCTGCTAGTCTATAACTAGGCTCGTGCGATTGTGAGTAAAATAAGTTAAAATTCAACACAATTAGTCATCTACGTAAAGACATAAAATACATAAGAAGTATTTGTTTGTTGAAGATGAAGGCATTTATCTGTTACACAACTATTAAAGCCATTAGACATTATTAAATTGTCAAACCTCTCATGTCATTGTTTAGGAGTTTGTTTCAAACTATAGAGATATCTAATCAACTTACATTTTTTTCTTTACCAGTAATTACAAATCCTTTTGGTTGATCCATATATATCTCTAGCTCTAATTCACCATTCAATGATGTTGTTTTTGACATCCATTTGATGAATTTTGAAATGATAATGTGCAACCAATGCTATAAACACACATATTGAGATAATTCCAGTTACAAAAGAATAAATAATCTACACCCTCTTTTTTACTATACCCTTTTGAAAATAGTTTTGCTTTATATTTTTCAATTGATCCATCAGAATATTCTTTTTAAGTATCCACTTACACCCAATTAGTTTAGACCCTTGAGGTAGATCACTTAAAACCCATGTCTCATGAGCAAGTATAGAATTCATTACACTTTGTATAACCTCCTTCCAAAAAGGAGAATCACTAGAAGCCATAGCAGCTCGAAATGTTAAAAGATCATCTCCTATCAAGCAAGTATATAAATGATCTTCAAAGTTATTTTCCACTCTAGGTCTTTTACTCCTTCTAACATCATCATTAGAACAAGGCACACTACTTTCAACAATTGGACTCAATGATGTATTAGGTTGGTCTTACACAACAGTCTTTATTTTTTCTTTCAAGGAAAAATATTTTCATATAATATAGCATCACCAAACTCTTTAATAGTGTTAGATACATAATCTACTCAATCAAACCTTAACACCAAGAGTTTATATGCACTACTATTTTGTGCATACCCAATAAATACTCTGTCAAAAGTCTTGAAACCTAGTTTATCCATCTTCACATCGGCAATTTTTACCTTCACAAGGCATCCTCTCACTCTAAAGAAATTCAAACTAGGTGTTCTTGCCATCATTAACTCGAAATGGGCTTTATAACTACTTTTATAAAGCACTCTATTCAAGATTATACATGCAAAAAGTAGAGATTTTCCCCATAAGTTCTTAGTTAAACCAGGACTAAAGAGCATAGAATTAATCATATCAATGAAAGTTCGATTCTTTCTTTTTGCCACTCATTAGATTGAGATTTATAAGGCATTATGGACTTATGAATAATTCCATGATCTTAAAAAATTTGCTAAAATCATGTGAACAATATTCCCCACCACGATGAGATTTTACTCTCTTGATCCTCTTGTCACTTTAATTCTTCACCTCATTCTTATAGAACTTAAACCTTTCAAACATCTCACCCTTCGTAGCAAGTAAATAAACATGGCAATATTTCAAAAAAAAATCAACTATAAAGGTTATAAAATATCTCTTTCCTCCCCTTCTTTGTAAAAAAACTCTAAAAGAGATGAAGCATGATGACTAGTTTTATATAGTTTCCTAGGTTGTTTAGCTTGAACACAAATTTTAAATTTACCAAGAGTATCCACATTTGATTCAATCAAATGAAAATTCATCATCATGTTATCAGTTTGTAAATTCACATGCTCAAGTTTATAATGCCAGAAATCATGAGATTCAACATTTAACAACACAGAATCCATACGGTCAAAGAAAGAGTTATTACAACCCATAACATTTAATTTAAACAAGCCATCGCACACATAACATTTTCCAACAAATACACCATGTTTGAAAATTACAATTTTATTACACTCAAACACAAATTTAAAACCCTCTTGATTCAAAAGCACACCACTAACAAGGTTATTCCTTTTATCCATAAAGAAGGGGATATTGATAGTGATGTGGTGCATAGGATAAATGCGGGGTGGGTAAAGTGGAGGGCAGCCTCGGGAGTGTTGTGTGATAGGCGTGTTCTGAAAAGGCTTAAAGGCAAGTTCTATTGGACAGCCATTAGGCCTGCAATACTCTATGGAGCGGAGTGTTGGGCACCAAAGAGGAGTCATATAGATAAATTGAATGTAGCCGAAATAAGAATGTTAAGGTGGATGAGTGAGATAACTAGGAGAGATAAGATTAGAAATGAATATATTCGGGAGAGCTTAGGAGTAACTCCTTTAGGGGAGAAGCTGAGGGAATGTAGGTTGCGTTGGTATGGGCATGTGCAAAGAAGACCATTAGATGCCCCTATGAGAATATTAGAAGGGATACATGTAAATGCTGCTAAAAGAGGGAGAGGAAGACCTAAGAGAACATAGATGGAGTTAATAAAAAAATATTTAATTTTACTATCTCTTACAAAAGAGGTAGCCCAAAACAGGCTTGAATGGAGGAGTAAGATCCGTGTCACCTACCCCAAATAGTTGGGAAAATGCGCTATTTGATTATGATTATGATATGTTGCACATTATGAATAAACAATATGTTCCCTGAAGTAAAGTGAATGCTCAATCTTCCTTCTCCATAAACTTATGCCACCGAGGAATTGTCCATAGTCACAGTTCTTCTTTTTACTTCCTGATAGAAAGAAAAAGGATGAAACATCAATACAAATATGGACTGTAGCCCCCCTGTCTACCTAATAATTTGTAGGTCGACACGTGAGATTTACCTCAGGAAGGGTTACTATTAACCTGTGATCAGTCCCAACAAAGCCAATTCCCAATGTCACCATGTTAGCTTGAACAGAGCTTGCTCCATTTCTGTTTTGATACTCATTCCCTTTATCCTTGCATTCTCGGCATTGCTTTGCATAGTATCCAACTACACCACATGCATAGCAGTTATTTTTCTTTTTATCCTCCTGGATCTTTGTATTATGCTTGAGGTGATTATTGTTGTTGTTGTTATTCCTCTTCTTATTCTTCTTCGTACCAAAAAAATTGGGCCACTACCCTTCAACAAAATTAACACTTTCACTTGCTTCATTTGAAGAGATCATAACACCTTTCTTTTTCTCTGTATCTTTCCCTTCAATCTGGATAACAACAATCAAATCACCACATTCATAGACTCTCACTTATACTTGAGGTAACCTAAACGTCATTCCGTGGTGGGGGAAGTTTGTTTATCATTGTTGAAACATGTAGTCTCTCATCTATGGGAATACTTTTCCCCACAATTTTAGACACTAGGTTATGTGCTTCAACAACTTGGTCTCTGACAGATTTGTCATCAATCATTTTAAAGTCGAAATATTCACCAACCATATACTTCTCTTCTCCTAAATGTTCTTTTTCTAATTTTTTCTCAAGTGCATCCCACAGTTTTTTGGCAGAAGTAGTATTATAGTATAAAACATACAGTTTAATACTCAAAGCACATAAAAATTATCCATGGCACAAATCATTATCTTACTGGAATTAAAAACTAGTTGATCTACCATTCGCCCATGTCACCCACGCGTGTGCATGTCCACGAATGTGGCCACATAGTTTGGAGAGAGTGTCCACACCTAAAAGACATGTGGTAGGTAAGTAATAAACATTCCTTATATATCATATCCTTTTAGACCATAGTTTCTTTCATTGTAGGACTAATAAAATTTCCCAACTTAGAGACTTCAATATTTTATTTTTTTTCTCAATCATAGAATAGGACAAAAGTGACTAAAATGATTTCCTCCAAATCGTCGGTTTTGTACCCTATATGGGTATCGGTCTTAAAACCACAAGTAGTAGGTTTGAGAGGCCTACAACCCAAACCCAACATTTAGGCCCACTAGGCAAAAAAACCCAAAACCCAACAACTACGGCCACCCATGATCTATCTGGTCTCCCAACTTGATCAAAGCAAAAACCAGCCAGCCTGCCCAAATGGGTAATCCCACTTATTACCTTCAACTCTAAGTCGATTGCTTTTGTTTCCTATGTATTTCGTATGCTAGTCTTCTCCTCTCCCTGCGTTTTTTCGCAACTAGATGATTTCATAGGCATCAACGCCACTGCAAGCCTCAACACTAATTGGACAAACGTCGGCTACTCTTTCAGCAACAACAAAGTGAGACCGATCCTCGCCACTTTCTACGACCAATCTCTCCTCTTGTCCATATTATGGACAGCAAATCAACACAATCCTGTTCAAGAAAATGCAACAGTTCAGCTTGGAGGCGATGGCAATTTGATTTCTAGAGACACAAATGGAACAGTAATCTGGTATACGAACACATCAGGTATATCAGTTGAAGGCACGAGGATCTTGGCAAAAGGCAACCTAGTTCTTTTTGGCCCAAACAATGTCACATTATCGCAGTCCTTCGACAGCCCAATGAATGCTCTCCTGACGGGGCAGGCACTAGTGGTAGGGCAGAGTCTCCGATCCATGAATTCTGCAGCAGATGAAGGTCAGTATTATGTGTCGTTAGCTGTGGGTAGTTTAGCTTCTGTTTTTTTATACCAGTCCTCCTCAGATGGATTATAGACGACTAACGGGAAACAGCTGCAGATATATGAAATTTGAGAATGGTGCGCTTGACTTTGTAGATGAAAAATGGGGTCTCGGCATCTGGTAAGATTGATATCTCTGAAACTTTGTCTATTCAGTTTATAAGATTGGACAAAGATGGACATTTAAGAGTTTATGAGTGGGGAAACAGTGCAAATTGGACTATGGTGAAGGATTTATTTGAATTAGATTACTGTCTAACCCACTGCATGTGGTCAATATCGTCTGTGCTGTGCTCAAATGGGCATTGTTATTGTCCTGGTGATGGTGGCAGTGCTAGCAAGTACCTATTTCGCCTCGTCAGCCAAATATGGGATGCTCTCGGATTATTCCATTGTCTTGCAGCAATTTACAAGAGCAGACGTTCTTACAGCTTGATGATGTTTCTTCCTTCAGTTTTGTTGACGTGGGTACGGCAGCACCAGGATATGCCGACGAAGAGAGCAGCAAGCAAGCCTGCTTAAATAACTATTCATGTGTAGCAGCTCTGTTCGGTCAACCTGTCTCTGCTCATACTGAGGATGTACTACCTGAATCAGAGCTCTTTACGCTCAACGCAGGGGCAACTGATATTGGAAACAAAGCATTCGTCACGGTGCAGAACCTATCAACAAGTGGAAATCCTACACATTCCAGAGCAAATAAGACTGCCAGTAATGGCCGTGGGATTATGTCTGGGGGCATTCAAGGTTCTGTTTCTGACTATTGGTGCGTGCATAATGGCTTCGATGTGGAGAAAAGGTGAAGCAGTAGACGAGTAACACTTGGGTAATCTACTGAAATTGCCAATTAGATTTTCCTACAAAGAATTGAAAACTGCAACTAATGATTTTTCGAAGAAACTTAGGCAAGGAGGATTTGGGTCTGTATATAAAGGAGTTTTTGAAGATGGTAAGGCAGTTGCCGTGAAGCAGTTGGATGGTATTTCTAGCAGAGGAAATACTTCAGGAAGCAGTCACCATACTAACCTAGTGAAGTTGATTGGATTTTGTGCAGAAAAATCGCATAGGCTTCTGGTCTATGACTACATGGAGAATGGGTCACTGGAGATATGGATCTTTGCTGAGTCTTCGAAGATTGCTCTTGACTGGAAAACTAGGAAGAATATTGTCCTTGATATAGCCAATGGTTTGGCATATCTCCATGAGAAATGCAGTCAAAGAATAGCACATTTGGATATTAAACTCCAAAACATCCTTCTTGACAACAAATTCAATGCCAAGGTCTCAGATTTTGGTTTGTCGAAGTTGATTGACAAGGAGCAAAGCCAGGTGATGACCACTGTAAGAGGAACACTTGGGTATCTAGCTCCAGAATGGTTTACCTCGATGATCACAGAAAAGGTTGATGTCTACAGATTCGGAGTTGTAATCTTGGAAATCGCGTGGGAGGAAGAATTTAGACCATACGAAGCCTCCAGACAGATAACATCTTCTCGGTCTGTTGAAAAGAAAAGCAGAAGAGGATAGACTACTTGATATCATAGAAGATTGCAGCGAAGAAATATTAAAGAATCAGGAAGAAGCCACTAAAATGATACAAACTGCAGTTTGGTGTTTACAGTATGAAAGTAGTAAACGCCCTTCAATGTCAAAGGTAGTGAAGGTTTTAGAAGGCTTGGTGGAAGTTGAAGCCAACCTTGACTTTAACATTGTTCCTCCATCTACATGTCCCAAGAAGAAGCCACTTCGGATTTCTTTCCTCTGCCATCGGATCCAGTTGTTTGAAGGCCAAGTACAATCTTTTTGTTTTATCTCTAAGATGCATTGTTTAGATTTCTATCTGGTTAGCTCAGTTTCCATTGCATGTAAGCCATTTAGTATTAATTAAGCGTAAAGATTAAGGAAGAATCGAAGTGCTCTGTAATTGAAGTGGTTGAAGACTTGTGGGATTTTCTCCTTTCAGTTGACTAAATATAAGAATTTTTCTTTGCATGGATTAATTGTTTGAATTAAGAAGTTACTCATTTCATAAACATGCATCCTAGACGCTTGCTTCGTGCAAATGACATTTATTATACACAGAATACTAAATGAGCACAGGCTTGAACTTACACAGTCATAGTTATCACTATTGACTGATGCAAAGTACAGTGGCAACAGAAATTTACATCTAAAACTTTTGCATATCAATTTAATAACACCACAGAAAAATTTCTCCTAAAATGCCCATTTGATTTGTAGTCATCAGAACAATCCAGTCAATATTGTCATCTATGAACTAGGCCTTGCGTCAATATTTTAAGTTCGGAAGCACAATTTTGCCTTACTTAACAAGGGAACAAAGATATGAAGATTTACTATAACGATGGCACTCATAGGCCTCCAATTATTTAGGCAGGCTTAAAAAGTGATGGTAGCATGGAAAGCAATGATATATCATCTCTTGTAACTAGTTTTAGTACCAGCTGTTTCCATATTTGTTTGGATAATTCAATTGCCTCCGCCAATGAAACAAAAGGACAGCAAACACTGGATATATTTTTTATACTTCCTGCATCCCATACTAAGTTCATTTTGGAAAATCAATCATACTTCAGATGGGATGGAGGGACTAGTAAAATGACTGGGTAAATTTTAAATACGCATCCCCATGAAATTCGTTGAAAGTAGCATAAGTGCCTCACGTTTCAAAAATAACATTTAACTCCCTACCTTAACTGAGAAGTTCATAGCCATTTTTCAAAAATGAAAATATTTCTATTGCTTTTTATTTTTAAATAACACTCTGGCCAACTTAATATTCTGTGGAGCTTGTCACTAACCACTTAAATTGAGCCAAATAAAGCTATTAATATGCGACACACTTTTCTTTTCCACATCGAGGTTTTAATATGTGATGGAGGAAGTCTAAATATATTGAAAAATAAAAGTTATTCCACACTCTAGTTTCTTTCATATCGTGTTTCACATTCTAGTTATATAACAGGGATGTCTTCTAAAGAAGCCTAACTTATGAAACATGGATCAATGTTTGTTACTGCATAAGTAAGAAGTCCAACATCTAAGTCCAATTTGCCTTAAACAAGTTAAATTAGAACCATTACATCGACTAGCATGTGACCAAAACAAGATACAATTTCATTTTCCATGGATCTCAATAGCTTGATTGTGAACCTATAATAATACACCATATATGAAAGAACCTACATAGAAATTAATTCATATGAAACTTACATTAAGAAATGAAAAGTAGACTTTCAAGCTACAAAAGCATTGAATATCAATCAACCCACATTGATCAACACCAAGGGTGTATACGTCTTTTCACCTGCTTGTTACTGCTCTTCTGTCTTCAATCCTCACAAGCGAGAAGCCTTGCCGACAATCCCCGGCGCCTCCGCCGCCTCCCGGAACATCGCTTGCCGCATTCCGGCGTAAATTTTCCCGTCCCAGTTCTTCGCGGCCAGCTCCTCGGCGGTCCGAATTGCTGCCGCCAGCGTCTCCTCCGGCCCCTCGTGCGCCACATCGACGATCCCCATCCGCACCGCCTCCTCCGCCCTGATCTTGGCCGCCCGCATCGCCACTGCCCGCCGCACCGCCGGGCTGGGTAGCTTTGCCCGGAGCAGACCCACAAACGACTCCGGTAAGTGGAGGCCGATGTCGAGCTCACTCATGTAAAGCACGCCGCGGTCGCCCCTCATGTGAACATAGTCGTGGCAGAGCACCGTCGCGAAGCCGGCCGCGGAGGCGTGGCCGGTTACGGCGGCGACGGTTGGCATGGGGAGGGAGAGGAGCTCCGCCATGACCTTCTGCTCGAAGGCAACGCCCATCTCATGGAGGCGATCGCGGTAGCCGGAGGAGGGCGCGGACTGGGCCCAGGCGAGGTCGAAGCCGTTGGAGAAGAACTTGCCGTGAGCGGTGGTGACGAGGGCAGAGCCAGGGGAGGCCTCGGATCGTGCCTGGCGGAGGGCGGCGTGGAGGGAGGAGATGAGGGTGGGGTTGAGGCGGTGCTCGTTGTCGCCGGTGAGGGTGAGGACGAAGACCTTGCCGCGCTTCTCCAGCGTACACATCTTTCAACTTCCCTTGCCTTTTCTTTTACTGTTTTTTTTTATGGTTCTTGTTTCGGATGCAAATTTATTGATTTCGAGGTTCAACAACTCCGGAGAAAAAGGCCAAAAGAGGTTTGGAAATTACGGAGTCGTAGATCGGTACTACGCCTATACTAACCAATTTTTTGGTCCTTACATGTAACTATATATTTACGGCAAAATCTAGTCTGCGTTGCAACCATAGTTTGTCACAGACAAGCAACCGTCTGATCATGTGGGTGCCACTGATCTGATGGTTGATTATTGGGCATTAGGCCTGTTTTTTTGGATTACTTGTGGGCCAAGACGCACCAGGGCTCCATGTCCGAGCATAAAGCAAGTGGTTGGATCGAGATAAGATGACCGGAGTAGGGTATTTTTTTTTAGTGTGGTGGCCATGGCGGCATGGCCCCTCAAAACCTACCGTCCTTGTCCACAACTGGCGCTGCTTCTATTTGATACAGGAGTCGTTGGCAATGGTGGTCTTTTGTATTTGGAGGAAGAATAAAGAGACTAATTTGACAATTTGTGGCTGCGACGCAACTCATGACGTCTCGTTGGACTGGTCAACTGAAACTCATGTTGATCAAAGTAGGGTAGCATCCATTTCAAGAAAAAAAAAAAGTAGGGTAGCAGCATCTTCCTGTTGGTGTGATGACCATTTCGAGCCCAAAATTCAGCCCATTCTAGATTTAAACATTGCGTAGATGCATGAATGTCATTATGAGTAATCTGACTAGAATTGCGTAGATGCACGAATCCTCATCTTGTCATTATCTAGCCGACAGCAAAACTTATGAGTAGTCTGACTAGAGCGAAAAATTCAGTGCGGTAGAAAACTGATGTAGGGATATGGCTGTCCAGATTTTGGATACAGTAGCCAACATGTGACACCACTTTTACCGGAGACAGTGCCTTAAAGATCTGCTGCCCACACATGTGCATTTTCGCTGTTTGGCATGAACTGTTAGACCGCACCTTCATAGCCTGTGCACTGTCAATTCTAGAAATCAATGGCTTCTTTGCACCCGACAGTAAACGCCCTCCAGTTATATCCTTCTTGATGTACACCACCTATGAGAGGCCTTCTTGTCACTCTCATGGAAAGGGCACTTAAACTTGGAAAAAGTAGAAATCGGTGCCTGTCCTCTTTCCACATCGGTGACTAGGAACTATGGATATGGTAAAATTGTTATCATATCAGATAAGGGAGTGACATGGCGTCATATCAGTATTCGGTACATATCCGCATGCGTGTCTTGCCATATCTAAAATAAAATATATTTTTTTGTACTTGTATTAATATAAAAAGTATTTAATTTATAGTTTAATAGTTAGGGTGTTTGTTTTTTAAGCAATGTTAGCGGGTTCTAATCTAGACAAATGCATTTTTATTTTTCTATAGCATTCTTGACTGCTAGAAATAATAAAAAAAAAATAATTTTAAGTTTGTAGTTTTAGAAGGTTTAGGAGAAAAAAGTGGTAATACACTACCTAAAATATATTTAAATTTTATATAATTAATTTTTTATTAATCATATCATATCCTACTTTTTAAAAATATTCTGTATTCCCGTGTCTATGTCGTGTTGTCATATTCATATCCATGTTTTCCTACTAGGTAGAGTATACGAGAGAGGATAAAATTGGAAGGATGTAAAATTCCTCCCTAGGAATATTAAAAATATTTAAAGTTCTTTATGACATGCACACTTGTGGGATTTGCATCTACGTGACAACAGTGGTCATCTTGGTGCCCGCGGAAGGAAACACTTTGGCTTTTTTTCACCGGTGTCACATGGCATAAATCCTATGTGGCATGCCGGTTGTACTAAATCTCATGAGATGAAGCTCGACCATAGGCCAATAGCCCATAAATACTCGTATATTTTCAAGTTCCCTTTATATGCACTCTGCCCAATGGGTTCAGATCAACCACTGCCCAATAGCCTTCATTGATGCGTGCCAGTAGATCTCAATCTGATGGCTCCCAATGCCCTCACGCATCAACGAACTAGAGCCAAAGCATTATTGACTTTTTCCTATTCATACTACAGGCCTTCGGAGAATACTGATTAGTTCAAGAGCTATGCTATTGAAACCATAGTTTTAAAAACCAAACTGACCGTAGCCAGGAGGTTTTTTGTGCAGGGGTTGTGTGGATCGGGTGAATTGATTGACCATATCGATCCCGTTTAATTCACCCAGTTGAACCAATGACCCAGTTGACCAGGCCGGGTGAGTTTTTTTTCCCTTTCATCCCGATTCTCTTTCCTTGCTCCCCCCGACTGACCAACTCCTCTCCCCCAATTGGTTAACTATTTTGAAATGTTAAACTTGGATCTTTGATAGTAGAATTAGAAACTTTGACTATATTTTCAGTGTGTCATGTCAAATTTTATTATTGGATCTTTAATTGTTGAATCTGGAGCAAGGACGAAGGAATGTTAATAATCCAATATGAAATTTTGATTATCATTGTGGAATGTGAAATTATTAATTTTGGGTTTTAAAATTTAGTTATGGAATTGTTGTGCACCCTAGAAGGATGCACAAAAGCCGGCGGCAAAGGGGTAGGGAAGGAGGTGAGAGAAGAGAAGAAGGAAGAGATAAACTAGGAATTCATTCATCAATACCCTAAACCAAACAAGTCGTCTCCTACATATAGGCGCAGGGGCCTAAAGCTGATGGGCCTGATGGGCCAAATTATGCAAATAAGTAAATAGCCTATTCCTACTGTGGTGGCCCACATGGCCTAATGCAAATAAGTAAATAGCATAAGTAAATAGCCTAATAGCCTAATACTAAGAGAGTTGTAACATTCCACCACGCTCCGCTACGGCCTTGTCCTCAAGGCAAAAATATAGGAAATCGAGTAAAGAAATCGTCTTCTAATTCCCAAGTGGCATCGTCCAAAGAATGATCTTGCCATGCAACTAGCACCTCATTCACCAAGCGTCCAAAACGACGAACCCGGCGGCGATCCAAAATATATGCAGGAAGGACAGGAGGATCCTCCGGCAAGAGCAACGGTGTCGGCACCCCACTAGTAAGGCGAGAAGGATCCCCCACAAAGCGCCGCAGACGGGACACATGAAAAACCGGATGAACCTGTGAAGTGGGTGGCAACTGCAAACGATAAGCAACCGGCCCAATACGCTCCAATATCGGATAAGACCCATGGAACCGGTGTGCCAATTTGGTAGAAGCAACAGCCGCCAAGGAAAGCTGTCGATGAGGCAAGAGGTTAACATAAACCAAATCCCCAACTGCATACTCCCTTTCCATATGAGAGCGGTCATACACCTGCTTCATCCGATTCTGAGCAGTCGCGAGGTTAGCCTTGAGTTGACGTAAGACCTCATCGCGCGTCTGAAGTGCATAGTCTACCTCACCCACCGAAGAGCTGAAAGGTAAATAACGGATCACCGTAGGTGGAGGCCGGCCATAAACCACTTCGAAGGGTGTGAATCCGGAAGAGGTGTGATAAGCAGTATTATAGGACCATTCAGCCCAGGGGAGAAGTTGGAGCCAACGGCGAGGTTCGTCACCAATAAAACAGTGCAGGTACTGTTCCAAACACCGATTGACCACCTCCGTTTGGCCATCACTTTGGGGATGATAGGCGGTACTCATGTGCAATTTAGTATCCTGTAATGCAAAGAACTCCCTCCAAAAAAGAGAAATAAATATTTTATCCCTATCGGACACAATCGTCCGAGGCATGCCGTGCAACTTGGCCACTTTGCGCACATAAATTTCAGCAACAGCCTTCGCCGTATAAGGGTGACCAAGGGCGCAAAAATGAGCATATTTAGAGAGACGATCCACTACCACAAGAATAACTGATTTACCTTGGACCACAGGCAGAGCCTCAATAAAATCCATGGAGACATCCTCCCATACGCGATTAGGAATAGGGAGGGGTTGCAGAAGGCCCGCAGGAGTAGTAGTGGAGGCCTTCGCGCGCTGGCAGACATCACAAGCAGCCACATAAGAATGGACTTCATTTTTTATTCCCCGCCAAAGAAAATTCTGACTCACACGCTTGTAGGTGCGGAAGGACCCTTCATGACCAGCACTAGGGGTGTCATGAAAGAAGGAAATAATATTCCGCCGTAGTATCGGACTCGGGGGAACCCATAGGCGCTGCTTCCAGAAGATATAACTATCCTGCAAAACAAAAGAGGGTAAGCATGTCGGGTCAGCCTGGAGGCGCTGTAAGATGTTCGTGGCCTCAGGTACATCCTGGTAAGTCTGCAACAAGTCAGCCATGAAGGGAAAGGTAGGGACATAGAGGCCCAATAGAGACACCTCCGCGTCGCGCCGAGATAGAGCGTTGGCCACGGTATTCTCGGAGCCCCGTTTATAAACCAGATCATAATCGTAGCCCATGAGCTTCGTGACCCAACGCTGCTGGGCTGGAGTGGAGATCCGCTGGTCATGAAAATATTTTAGGGGCTGGTGGTCTGTCCGAATAGTGAAATGCCGGCCCAATAGATAGGGACGCCATTTCGTCACGACGTGCACAATAGCGAGCATTTCCCTTTCGTAGGCCGACAAACGGAGAGAGCGCCCCAATAAGGCCTTACTAAAGAAAGCAATGGGCCAGTCAGCCTGCAGAAGGACAGCGCCCAACCCACTATCGGAAGCATCAGTTTCCACCACAAATGGCTGAGAGAAATCCGGCAAGGCTAAGACTGGGGCGGATGACATAGCCTGCTTTAGAGAGTCGAAGGCATCCTTGGCGTCAGTACTCCAAACGAAGGCGCCGGTCTTTAACAAGGCAGTAAGAGGGGCGGCCAGAGTACCATAATGGGCAAAAAGCGCCTGTAGTAGCCCGTCAGCCCAAGAAAACCTCGTAAGGCCTTCGGTGATGTAGGTGTGGGCCAATCAAGCATAGCGGCCACTTTGGCTGGATCTGTAGAGACTCCATGTTTCGCAATAATGTGGCCCAAATAATCAATCTGAGGTTGGCCAAAAGAACATTTAGACCGTTTCAACAAAAGAGAGTGTCCGACCAAGAGATCAAAGACGGTCCGCAGATGGCCAATGTGATCCTCCCAGGTAGTGCTATAGATTAATATGTCATCGAAGAAGACTAATATGAATTTGCGCAAGAAAGGCCGAAAAATATCGTTCATTAGACTTTGGAAGGTGGCTGGCGCATTAGTCAACCCGAAGGGCATCACAAGAAACTCATAATGACCGTCATGTGTACAAAAAGCAGTCTTGTGAATATCCGCTGGGTGCATCCGTATCTAATGATAGCCGGAACGTAAATCAAGTTTAAAGAAATATTTCGCACCTGATAACTCGTCGAGAAGCTCCTTAATAACGGGAATAGGATACTTGTCCTTCAATGTAATAGCATTTAAAGCACGATAATCGACGCAGAATCGCCATGTCCCGTCCTTCTTCCGAACCAACAAAACGGGAGAAGAATACGAGCTAGAGCTGGGACGAATAATACCGGTTGCCAGCATGTCAGCCACCAAACGCTCAATCTCAGCCTTTTGCACATAGGGGTAATGGTAGGGCCGCACATTAGCTGGGCTCGACCCTGGAAGTATGGGAATCTGATGGTCGTGCCCACGCGTAGGAGGTAGTCCGGTTGGCTCTCCAAAGAGGGACCCATAGTCGGTCAAGAGAGCAATCAAGTCGGCCGGAAGGGTTAGCAGGGTCGAGTCAGATATAGACATAAGTTGCAGCAAAAACCCATTGGCCGAGTGCCGAAAGAAGGACCCCACAGCCTGGGCCGACTGGAGAGTACCGAGAATGGACCCTTGTAAACGAACCTGCTGATCAGCCACCCCAAAGGACATGACTAAATCTTTAAAATTCTAGACCACGTCCCCAAGCTCTTGGAGCCATTGGACCCCCAATACAATATCAGCTCCTTTTGTGGGTAGAAGATGGAGATCCACCACGAAGTTATACCCTTGAATATGCAAGGATACGCGGGGGCATAGGCCCTTGCTGCGCATGTGTGTGCCGTCACCAATAAGAACGTCAAAAGCACATGCCTGAGCAATATGACATCCCATGCACTGCGCCACCCTATCATTAATAAAATTGTGGGTACTCCCACTATCAATCAAAATAGCAACTGGCTAGCGCTTTAACTGACCTTGTACGCACATAGTGTGAGGCGTGTATGTTCCCGAGAAAGCATGAAATGAGATCTCAGCCGTCGAATCGACATAAGCGTCCTCGACCGGTTGATCAATAAAATCGTCCCCCTCAGGACAGGACTCCTCCAAGATGAAAGCAGTAGGGGGCGTGCGACAGCGATGTCCGGGAACGTACCTCTCATCACAGTTGAAATAGAGGCCTTTGGCCCTTTTTTCATCCATCTGGGACTGGGATAACCTGCGAATAGGGGAAGGCAGGGTGGCTCCTGCTGGTGGTCCAGGCCTAGAGCTGGTGGCGGCCCCAATAGGAGGAACTGGCCTCGGGGCCGGTAATCCAGGAGAAGACCGGATGGGGGGTCGAACCACACGCCGTTGCCGGTTCAACCGTTCTTCCGCAACTCGAGCATGCCCAATGATATCTTTCATAGATTTAGGCCGAAACTGCCGGATTTCATCTGCAATGTCAGCCCGCAAGCCATGCATGAAAGCCCCCACTAATGCCGCCTGGTCCCAATTAGGTAGCCGATTAGCTATGCGCATAAATTCCTGATGGTAAGCGCGCACCGATGATGTTTGACGTAGTGATGCTGGCAATTCATTAAAATCAGCATAATCGTTTGGCCCGAATTGTACGCATAACTCATTCACAAAATCAGCCCATGTCGGATGAAGCATATCCCTCTCAAAATATTGGAACCAGACTAAGGCATCGCCAGACAGATGGAAGGCCGCGATGCGTAGTTTATCAGCTTCCGACTGAGTGCCATGATACTCAAAGAATTTATTTGCCTGATATATCCAATCAATAGGGCTATCTTCCCCATTATACTTAGGAAATTGAAGTCGGGCCAATCGAGGCTCAGCCGAGGCCCGTCCGAATGGATCCTGAGACGGGGCCTGAGACATACCTGGCAGAAAGTTGGAGAAGCCAGTAAGAGTTGGTCCTCCAAATAATGGCCCATAGGCCGGCACATCTCCCTACGACTGCTGGCTGGCGCTTTAACTGACCTTGTACGCACATAGTGTGAGGCGTGTATGTTCCCGAGAAAGCACGAAATGAGATCTCAGCCGTCGAATCGACATAAGCGTCCTCGACCGGTTGATCAATAAAGCAACTGGCTGGCGCTTTAACTGACCTTGTACGCACATAGTGTGAGGCGTGTATGTTCCCGAGAAAGCATGAAATGAGATCTCAGCCGTCGAATCGACATAAGCGTCCTCGACCGGTTGATCAATAAAATCGTCCCCCTCAGGACAGGACTCCTCCAAGATGAAAGCAGTAGGGGGCGTGCGACAGCGATGTCCGGGAACGTACCTCTCATCACAGTTGAAATAGAGGCCTTTGGCCCTTTTTTCGTCCATCTGGGACTGGGATAACCTGCGAATAGGGGAAGGCAGGGTGGCTCATGCTGGTGGTCCAGGCCTAGAGCTGGTGGCGGCCCCAATAGGAGGAACTAGCCTCGGGGCCGGTAATCCAGGAGAAGACCGGATGGGGAGTCGAACCACACGCCGTTGCCGGTTCAACCGTTCTTCCGCAACTCGAGCATGCCCAATGATATCTTTCATAGATTTAGGCCGAAACTGCCGGATTTCATCTGCAATGTCAGCCCGCAAGCCATGCATGAAAGCCCCCACTAATGCCGCCTGGTCCCAATTAGGTAGTCGATTAGCTATGCGCATAAATTCCTGATGGTAAGCGCGCACCGATGATGTTTGACGTAGTGATGCTGGCAATTCATTAAAATCAGCATAATCGTTTGGCCCGAATTGTACGCATAACTCATTCACAAAATCAGCCCATGTCGGATGAAGCATATCCCTCTCAAAATATTGGAACCAGACTAAGGCATCGCCAGACAGATGGAAGGCCGCGATGCGTAGTTTATCAGCTTCCGACTGAGTGCCATGATACTCAAAGAATTTATTTGCCTGATATATCCAATCAATAGGGCTATCTTCCCCATTATACTTAGGAAATTGAAGTCGGGCCAATCGAGGCTCAGCCGAGGCCCGTCCGAATGGATCCTGAGACGGGGCCTGAGACATACCTGGCAGAAAGTTGGAGAAGCCAGTAAGAGTTGGTCCTCCAAATAATGGCCCATAGGCCGGCACATCTCCCTACGACTGCTGATGTGGTCGGCCAGTATGATGAGGAAAGGCACGCAGATGAGTGCCAGCTGCCCCGGGTGGCAAGATATTAGTCGGATCAAAGGAGCCAAACATAGTTGAAGATTGAAAGGCATGGCCTTGGGGGTATGGAGATCCCTGTGCAGCACCGGCGGTGGGGTTGTGGGGCAAGGGAGAGCCCTGGGCTGCACCAGCGGCCTGGCCCTGCGGCCTAGGTTCTTGTTGAGAGAACCCATGCGGCGGAGGGGACGAGTAACCAGAGAACGACGGGGTCTGCAGAGGATGCCCTTGAGCCGCAGTCTGCAGAGGAGGCCCTTGAGCCGCAGTGGAGGAAGATTCTTGCAGGCCGGTGGTCTGTTGATGCTCCAGCCCAGATGTGGGCGGGGGTGGCGGCGCTGATAACCGCTCCAACGTCGCCTGCTGCGAGATCTGCATGGATTGCATCATTGCCATCATGTCTGTCATGGTCTTAAGGAAGGCCGGATCCATGACTGCAATAGGTGCGGCCTGGCCAGTGGGCGCCTCCTCGTCAGATTGGAACGATGGACCTTCTGGATTGTCCACAGCCTTCTTCCGAGCCATAGTGTCGGAAGCCAGGAGTCGATCGCTCTGATACCAGTGTTGTGCACCCTAGAAGGATGCACAAAAGCCGGCGGCAAAGGGGTAGGGAAGGAGGTAAGAGAAGAGAAGAAGGAGGAGAGAAACTAGGAATTCATTCATTAATACCCTAAACCAAACAAGTCGTCTCCTACATATAGGCGCAGGGGCCTAAAGCTGATGGGCCTGATGGGCCAAGTTATGTAAATAAGTAAATAGCCTATTCCTACTGTAGTGGCCCACATGGCCTAATGCAAATAAGTAAATAGCATAAGTAAATAGCCTAATAGCCTAATACTAAGAGAGTTGTAATAGGAATGTGTACATTTATTTAATTAAAATTGAAAATTTATATGTGAAAAGGAGAGTTAGGAGTTACATTTTGTAATGTGGTTATTTTGTTTATTAAATTGCTACAAATGGAACATTGGACTATGCAAAATTTTTATATTATACTCCCTCCGTTCCAAAATACTATGCACATTTGGGAATATTCACTGTTCCAAATATATTATGTACATTTTGCCAAATCACGTGAGTTCCTCTTTCCAAAATTAGAGGAGACTTAGAGGGATCGACTTGAACCTGGTTTGTGACCGAGTATACAAGTTGGACGGGATATTAGGGAGAAGAAGTCATGTGACTTCCTTGTGGTCTTCATGGTGTAATAAAAATGATAATTTTATCAAATGTACACAATATTTTTTAACAGAGAGAGTATAAAGCTTTGGGGGGGTCTATTTTTTTGTATTGATGATACCAGCAACTGGGTTAACCCTGGTTGACTGCTAGTTGAACCCGATTGAACTTACTCTGCAAGAATTCTAGGCCGATGACTTGTCTGATTTTAAAAACCTTGATTGAAACTCATAGCCTTGTATGCCTTCACCAACCCTATTACCCCCTACACCCCCCCCCCCCCCCCCCCCCCCCATGGACCTACCGGCAGGAATTTCGGATCGACCACCTGTCTAGTTTTTAAAACCTTAGTTGAAACACTTTGGCTTTTAGTGGGGTGTGAACGCTGGCGTTTGCAAAAAATACTGTATGTTTCAAGAGTCCTCCAGTATTGTATAGTGGTTCACACACGACGATGAGCATGCAGCAAACGCCAGATTCTATGTGATTTTAATCGGGCGACACCAATAATCCAGGATAGGTGTTTTACAGCCACGCGTACACCCTCCACCCCCAAACAAAGAATGTATTATTCATAGTGTTACATATAACTTTTCCATATTTCTTAGTTGGAAGGAAAACATGAGAAAAATAAAAAATAAAGACATGATCTCTGAAACTAGGGCCGCACCAAAAACCCGGACCCGACCCAACCCAGATGGAACCGACCCGACATTGATCCAGGTCGGGTCCTATCTCGGGTAGGGTCGGTTCCAAGGTTTTAAAACCTAGGTTCTATCTCGGATCGGGCCAGGTTTTGTTTTAAAATACCCAAGAACCGACCCTACCCGAGATATACCATTTAAATCACTTATTTTATAATATATATAATTTTATTATTATTATTATAATTATATAAATTATTTTATTAAAAATTTTTATAATTATATTAATTATTTTATTAAAATCTCGGGTTTTATCTATGGTTCTTAGGTAGGGTCAGGTTTAGGATTCTCGGGTCCTATCTCGGGTCAGGTCGAGTCATGTGGGGTTTAGAATTCTCGAGTCCTATCTCGGGTAGGGTCGGGTTTAGATGCAGCCCTAAGAAAATGGAGTAGAAAAGTTAAATAGCAATATCATTACACATTTCAATAAGCTGCACTCACTTTTGAAATTATTTTTTTTTTACTTCAAATTTCTAGGTTTAAGTTCAAAGCCTTTAGATTAAGTGCCTAGACTACATGTAGATATGGTCAGACAGATGCCTAAAACCGCTTTAAATTTTTTAAATATGAAGTGAAAGTGGTAATTATTCTTTTAGCAACAACCATAAGAATGCAATTTTAGATTTACTTTCCACACGATTTCTTTTTCCGTTTAAACATGACATAGGGACGGTTCTTTGTACTAATACACGTTATATAGCCTAACTGAAGTGCTGTGACGGAGATGCTTCAATAGTTCAATCGATCACTTATAAGCCTGTCTCTTTGGAGCCATACAAAGAAATTTAGCATTGCCATTGCGTGGATGCCATAAAAAAAAATTATACACACAAATTGAGAAATGACCCAAGTTTTTACTGCACATAAGAAATCTCTACGAGTTGTTTATAACATTGTTATAAGTTGTGACCCATGGATCATGGAAGTTCCATTCAACCAAATCCAGAGTGCCTCCCACACAATTTACAACAATGGCATAAAGTGTTGGGATCATTTTGGCCACTCACTCTTATGGAAAAAAAAATTGTGATGTTTGTGGCACTATGATCTACTCCCTCGGCCCTGAATTATTACTGGCTTTTGCTTTTTCAGAATGAACTTAAATCAGTTCATGTTGAAAAGTCATATGTTAATAATAATTCTAGACAGAGGGAATACAAGGATAGTCCTTATCCTAACAGCTCAAAGCTGTTGGGACCAATACTTTAACATGGGAGCCCCAGGTCTAGGCGATCCCTCAAATCTAGTCCAATATGCCATCACTAAAAACCCGCAGCCATTGTCTTTATAGTGGATCAAAATCCAATATTTGCGCTTCTTTGTATGCCAAAGACAAAAAGCATCCCCATTAGCCGAGTTCCTCTTTAGCAAGGTCATCGAAGGGTGGTTTGTTGAGAATCTCCTACCTTTGTACTGCAATATACTTCTGGATAATGATTTGGAAATTCCACACAGCAATGGATGCAATGATTTGGCACTCTTATATTAAAATCTATATATTTCCACACAGCAATGGATGCAATATAAGCTGTAATGAGACAACCAAGTCACTTTCTTTATCTATGCTTAATACTTATTTCTTGCATCAAATCGTAATTCCACCTTTGCCTACCAATATAGAAGCCACTTATGGGCAAGACAAAAATGAATGACAAGTTATTGGAAGGATTCCACAGATGCTTACCACTTTCAATGTTTTCTTGCTTATTGACATGAAATAGAAATAACAAGAAAAATATCAAATATCAACCATGTCTGCTGCCAACTGTGAGAATTCGGCTGGTGAAGTTGTACATCTTCCAAGGGAGAATGTTGGACTGGATTTATCCACAATCGAGTTTTCACAGTAACAAGAAAGAAAAGAATTTTTGTCAACGTATAACCTATTATCAGACCTAAATTTTTTCTAACAAGTGGAGCTACATATTGTGTTCAACCCTCTAAAATTTAAAACTTTTGTTTTGTTATTTGATGGTGTTGGGAAAACTACATTTTTTTCCTCTTTTGAGTCAGCCAATAAACACAATTAAATACGCACTTCTTCACACCCACAATTATGTAAATGAGTCTTCTACACCTCCTTGATGTAGGATGCGCAAGTTACCATGCACATAAAGCAAGATTAAAAAAGAAACAATATTTCATCAAACACTTACGAGACACAAATTTAATGTAGTTCACCTCCAAGGCAACGACTACGTCCACGAGGTCGAAATACTAAATTCACTACTATCAACTTTGGATACACTCTACTTAGTCAAGATACAACAACATTTTAAGGTGTAGACCCTCTTACAAGCTATGGAGAAATCTTACCCTTAAATTGAGTACACAAAGAATAAAGATGAAATGATTAGTACCAATTACAAATGATTTGTCTTTTCTACTACAAGATGAATGTCTTGCACTTAAAAAACCCTTCATTTCCTTCTCATTATTCCTCCAAGAAATCCCTATTTCTTAAACTCCAAAGCCCCTTCAAAGTTGTAGTATTTTTTCCTCTTTTTTTTTCTTTTTTTCTCAAAAGAACCCTCATTTAAGAAGAGTTAGTTTTTCATAAATAAGTCATTATTTACTTTAGTAAATTATACTTAACCTCAAAATAGGTCAAGTAGTAGGCCTCTTTAGTTGGGAGGAAAGTCCAACAACCATGGGCCTCACACGAAGAGGGAAAAAACCCAACATATGTAACTAAGACAATATAAGTTTTTTTACACTGCTCTCTTGCTATAATTCTTGCATTAGGGATTGTTTGTCTCCCCTTTGGCTGCTTTTATTAACCTGACAGGAAAAGAACAAGCAAGAAAATTTTAAAAATTTCTCTTCCCTAAAGTTTGGAAGGCAACAAAGAACATAACAGCAGAACACATGTTTTCCCTCATGTGGGGCCCATAAAAGAAATGCTTACATGACTTTTTTTCTTCTTCTTTCTTAAACAATAAGAAAAAGATAAAAAAACATAGGCCTGAAGGGGAAAAGTGTTTTCCAAACACGTGAAGAAAAATCCCAATTTTATTTTTCTCTCTATCCAAACATAGGAAGGAAAAGGGAGGGATGTGGGTAGTTTGGCTGTCATTGTGGCGGTTTGTCAACTTGTTTGAAATCTCCATCAGTGTGAGCCCTACCATCGGGTTTGGTAAGGGCTTCATAAGTAGGTTTTCTTACTAATAAATGAAGAATAATAGCAATTTGGTTAATAAGAAGGGGACTATTAGTTTAGGTTAGCATCCATGTGCACGCGAGGTACATAAATACAATTTGCAAATTTGAATCTGATATGGACAAGCCCCGTGTAAGAGATAAGACACCTTAATACAGTGCTATTTCAACCGCGCATCGCCTAAAATACCAAGACACCCAATGTCAATATGACATCTTTTTTATTTGATACACAAGAAAATAAAACAAGATATTAAACTTTACAAGCACGAGAAAACCAGCATCCTTTCCCATCAAGAATTAAAGCCTGCATGATGTCCTTTGGAGAATGTCAGCCACTTGGTTTTTCTACCGAAATACATGATAGAAGCAACTATGGGGATGCTCTGACTTGAATTGTTTACTTTCCTGGAGATAAGAATGGATATACCAAGACCCTAGTGATTGGGGGTTATTAATCAGAGTTATCAAATATTTGGAATCACCTTGAACATGCAGTTTTCCCAGTTTGAGATACATAGCCTGCTGGACACCAAGATAATAACTTATGGATTTAGTGCATTATAAACTGATATTTGACAAGCATAAGGTGCAATGAAATTCCCTGAAGCATCCCGACTAATACCTCCGGCAGCTGCTATTCCTGTGCTTGATTTGAATGCACCATCAAAATTAAGGCAGAAATATGAGCACAAGACGTCGACTATCTGTAAGCCATCTGAAGAATTTGTCCACCACAAGACGTCGTCTATCTGTAAAAGTTCTCCTGTAAAATGAAATTTTCAATTGTTTGAAATAGATATCACATTGTCTTACCAGTTGTTGGTAGTTAAATTTAGTTACCAAAACATTCAATGCTTTCGCTATGACATCTCACCATGCGATGTTCAAAAGAAATTATTCTGTGCTCCCGACAGAACGAGCGGGGTTTACTCCTTTATAGGAGTCGTCGATCCTAAAGATCAATGACACACACACAACACTAGTACTCTCCTAGCTGTTAGCATGTCCTGTGTGCGCTATTCTAAAAGGGTGAGTACAAGTGACATTCTCCAAAGCTAGCCCACGGCAAGTAATGAATAATATCTCTTTTTTTCTTTGATACATGAATAATGGAGTATCTCTTTCCCTAGATAAATAGACTCACACAAATGCTCATGCATATGAATTCCTTCACTAGGTCCCATAACGTTCTTCCAAAGTATAATACTCCCTCCGTCTCCATAATAGTAGCAGAATTTGAATGTGGGTTAAATTTATTGGCTTGTGGTGCCACATTTAAGTCTATGCTTACCACTACACATGCATGTTTTTGAGCATATATTGGCATGTGGGGCAAATGCAGTCACCTTTTTTATCCATAATTTTGAAATGGAGTCATTGTTTTCTGGATGGGTATGTATTGTTCCTTATCCATGTCAAAAGCAACCATTAATTGCCAAATAACCCAAAACTTCCCTCACTTGCAAGCAAATAGAGGAATTAACTCTTAGTATCCTTATAGTGGATCAAAATCCAATATTAACTCTTATTTGTAAATCAAAAGACAAAAAACATACCCAGTAGACGAGTTCCTCTTTAGCAGGCATGGAAGATAGGGCCCTCTTTTGTGCGACTGACGTTAGCTTTTGATTGAGCTCATTCATTGTAAATTTGAGTGTTCAACTGCTAGTTTCCTGTATTAGGAAGTATACTCGAAACAAAAAAGAAAGATCCATAGGGGCAAACAAGACAATCTAGTCTTCATTCGGAAGATTATATGGGTAATAACTTCTCTTCCTCTGTTATAAGCAAAAACAAAAAAGAAAACAAGAGAATTCCCCTTCAATAGCCCATGAAGACAATAACAATTGGCTTTCTTAAACGAAAGTTAATATATTTCCACACAGAAAGGGATGCAATAGAATATAACGAGGCAATGAAGCCACTTTCTTTATCAATGCTTAGGGGCCGTTTAGATCGTGAAAAATTCATTTTCGGATTTTTCACTATAGATGTTTTGGATTTTTCACGATTCAAATGGCCCCTTAATACTTCTTGCATCAAATCGTAATTCCAGCTTTGCCTACCAATATAGAAGCCACTTATGGGCTGGACAAAGTGGCATACAATGAATGACAAGTTATTGGAAACATTCCTCCAACGTTTGCCACATTCAATGTTTCCTTGCATAGTGACATGAAATAGAAATAACAAGAAAAAGATCAAATATCAACCATGTCTGCCGCCGCCTGTGGCGGGGAGAATGTGGCTTGTGAAGTTGTACAACTAGGGGAGAATGTTGGACTGGATTTCTCCCCAAGCGAGTTTTCTCAATGTCACAAAAGCCCAACAATTAAAAAAATAAAACTAAACCACTTATATCTCAACACACAAGGCCAGCAGCTCCTTTCTGGAGAGAGGAGATCCTCCACCGCCTCCCTACCCTAGCCGCCTCCTCCGTCTCTCTCGTCTCCCGCCACTAATCCCGTTCCTCCCTTTCACTCCCAACCCTCCCCTCCACTCTCCGCCTCCTCCCCCTCTACCCCTCTCTCTCCCTCCTCCCCCACTCTGACTCTGACCTTGACTCCTTCCTTACCAACCTCTAATTCGTCGACCCTCCTCCACCTTCCCTCAGCTGCCTCCACCTCACATCGGCCTACCTCCCTCGTCGCCTTCGTTCCCAATTCTCAAACAAACCGTCTGTCTGAGGACCCTTGGCTGTGTTCATGTCCAATTTTTACAAACAGTTTTGAACGGTTCAAACACGAACATGAATACCTTGGACAAAGACAACTTAGTGGACATGGCTGTTCGCGACTAGCCCTAAGCAAACTTGCACACACAAGGTACAATTAATACAATTTACAAATTTGGATATGATATAGACAAGTCTTGTTTAAGAGATCATTGCAATCACGCAGTGCCAAAAATACCCAAGAAATCAAATCTTGCAATGACATCTCACGATGCGATCTTAAGAAGAAATCTTTCAATGCTCCACAATGGATTTATTCCTTCATAACAGCCGTCAATCCTTAAGATTGTCAACACATGCACAACACTTCTAAAGGTGAATTAAAAGTACATGGCCTACTGAAATTAGTAAATAATATCAAGTGAGATTTTTTAACACCCTAAAATTTCTCGATAGCACCAACTTTCACAAGTAGGTTTGGAAAAAATTCATTTTTTCTATCATGCTCAATAAAACCCCAATGTTAAATTTTTGACACTAGAGTTTGACCGACATGAGTCTCACTATTTAACGTAGCACTAACAGTTAATGTCAGTCGTCCCTAAGTTTAATTTGGCATTGTTCTATATTTGACAGTAGGGTCCCATTATCAGGATTCTCACTATCCGATGGTGGAGTTCTACCGATAACATCGTGAATGAGAATAGCATAGTGTTACTTATATACCATTTGGGGCGTAAAAAGCAAAACATCCAGTGTAGATGTTTTGTTTTTAATCACGCCCCAAAGGGCCGTTTAGCAACTTGGGTTCTACTGCAAATGTGGTGTTAGATATGAGAAAAACTCGGGTGATGAAAAATCTCACCCGTAATATCTCCTTTTTTTTATACATGAATAATCTCTTTCCCAAGATTCTTTCCCAAGATAAATAGACTCACACAAAACCTAGTGCATAATCCTTTACTGGTCCCATAATCCTTTAAAGTTCCTCCAAAGTCCAAAGCATGTAACGTACCTTACCCATGTCAAAAGCAACCATTAATTCCCAAATAACCCAAAAAACTTCCCTCACTTGCAAGCGCAGAGAGTCATTAACTCAATTCCATTACTCTCAAGTCCCAAGTCAACATCTCCTCGGACCTCGTCGGCAAGGGGGACACTTGGCCGTTTGGGGCGTGATTAAAAGCAAAACATCCAGATGGGATGTTTTGCGACACTGTAGCATCTGGATATTTTATATATCCAGCTGAAACAACTCAGGACGTGTTTCAGCTGGATGTAAAAATCCACCTCGATGCTATAGTAGATATCCAGAATCCAATCTGGATGTTTTGGTAGTCCAAAACCTCTGATTTGACACTTAATTTTCCCGTGATTTGGAAATCCGCACGCGTTTTGCCTGGGCGGAATTAACGGGTGGCGGATTTTACTTGGACCACGACTGCTACCTTAGTCTGCTCCGATCTTGTTTTTTCTTGATTTTCATGACATGGGTTTTGCAGCTGTTGGTAGATTCTTTAAGGAATTCCAGATTTGAAATCATGGGTTACCGTCAGAAGGTTAGATTTCCATTTCTGCTCTTCCTTCCTCTGTTGTTTTGGTGGATAAACGTGGAATCTTTCTTGTTCAAAGTTTGTAGCAATGGCCGATGAGGAACATTCTCAGATAGGAAGAGTTGAGAATTTGTCAAGTTTAGGTGTGCCTGAGACAGTGATTGAGGTTCATAATGTAGAGAGTGAAGGAATATCTGTATCTGAGACTGTAATTGATGTAAGATCTGAGAAAGTTTTGGAAGAGGAGGAGAAGGGATTGGATGGTGAGAATGGGGATCTAGTGAAGGGTACTAAGGTATTGGGTGGTGAAAAAAGAGTGGAGGTTGTCGAGCCGCGGCCGGAGGCGCGTGTTGTTGGTGTGGATGTTGTGAAGGGCTCTGATAAATTGGAAGGTGAGAAGGTTTGTAGGATTTGTCATTTGGAATCTGACCAGGGTTTGGATGACTTGATGCTTCTTGGTTGTAACTGCAAAGGAGAATTGGGCGTTGCCCATCGCCACTGCTCTGAAGCCTGGTTTAAGCTAAAGGGAGACAGGTTATCGAATTTCTCTTTCTCGGCTGATTATGTGGATTATGTCTTTTTATTTATTTCAAATTTTGGTGATGAGTTGTTGTATTGCTTGTTGTGGGCTGAATTCTTTTGGTATTTATGTATTCTTCGCTTGATGTTTATGCTGTCTAAAATTATTTAACATTTCCGAAGGTAATAGCTTTTCATTCACCAATGTATAGGTAATTAGAATAATAGATAATAAATAACAGAATTACCATGGTCTCAGCTAACAGACATTGCAGCTTTTACATCAGAGGTTGTCGATTACTGTTAGAAGGGCATCCTAATTAGTGGTGTTCTGGAAACATGTCTGTTTTTTAGTCTTTCTGTAAGTCTTTGTTGTGTCAATTTTGTGTTGGAGTTTATCCTTCTTTTTATGTTAAATGGATAGGATATAGGAGTACTTAAGTATTTATTTGTGGTCTATTTGCATCTTGTTATCCTTCTTGTTCTCATTTTCTAATTGCATCTTTCTCTGCATCCTTTTGCTTATCTTTTAGAGACACTAACTGAGAATTTATAAAGATTTTAATGTTTGGGGTTGTGACGATTAGGCTGTTTAATTAAAATTTTAATTATTGTCTTTCTTGGCTATGACACATGTTTTTCACATGTTTATTTGTTGATAAAATCTGAAAGTTAACATTCAGGAGGCAAATTCTTAAGCTATTACAATGTGATATGCCATAATGGACTCTGCTAGGCATAAAAATAATCATACATCCTACTCTTTAAATTCAACTGACCATGCATTCTTGTTCTGTGAACATGTTATCTCTCCCTATTTACATTTTATCTGATTTTGATTTTGATACTGTCAGTTGCATCCCATGTTGGCATTTAAATTTGTACTAAAGCTGTAAAAGCCATAGGGTTTTTTTTAAGCTTTATAGTCTAAAATATACATTGTTTGTTTTATGCTTTCTGAATTTAGATTGATTGGTAACTTGATTTCTATTGCAGTTTTGGTAAAGTTTTCGGTGATTTTTAGCAACTAGTATTTTTAATTTTTAGTACGTAATCTCTACTTTATTGATATGTATGACTGGAACTCGAAATAGGAAACTGTAACCAGTCAGTATCATTTTTTAAACGTCATCAGATTTCTTCAGTGTTGATGTTTAGGAACTCAAAATAGGAAACTATACCCTAGTCAGTATCATTTTTTAATCGTCATCAGATTTCTTCAGTGTTGATGTTTAACTCTAGCATTTTTGGAAATGCTTGAGGTGCTTCTTAGAAACAAAGTTCGTGTAGCCAGCTTGTAGACACTTATGAAAGAGTCTGAAAACTAGGATCTCCTCGTGAAGGAATGCCCCGTTCGTTAATGTTGAACTAATGTTTCCTCTTCGGACTTTTGACTAAAATTCTCATAAAAAATAATTTCAAAAACAAAAAGGAAAAGAAAAGAATGGAAAAAAGCAAGAAACCATTGCCTAATCATTGGTGAGCTATTTTTATTAATTAATTTCAACTTATGATGTGTCCTCGCTACTGGCTAATTCTTAGTTACTATTAGAAATTGTAAATCCTAATAATGTTCCATTTTCTGCTATGATCTGATACTGCAGGTTCTGCGAAATATGTGGTGAGATGGCACTTAATGTAACGGGTGTGGCAGAACGCAGATTTGTTGAAGAATGGAATGAGAGGAGAATTGTGGTTGATGGTGGTACCAGAGCCAATGTCACTTCAGAGAGGGGCTGTTGGCGAAACCAACGATTCTGTAATTTGTTGATGGCTTGCCTTGTCATAGCATTCATTCTTCCGTGGTTCTTTCGTGTAAATATGTTCTGATTGGTTGGGTTGGTTGGCCGTGGAAGAGAGCTTTATGAAATTTCGGATATCTATACAGGATACATATAGAAGCCGGCATCATTGGATGATCTCAGGCAGACAGGATCTCAAATACCATGTAAGCTTGGTTAAACTTGAATCGCAGATGCTTAGGAAACGTTTGGTTTTTGGAGCTTTTCTCCTATTCCTATATAAAGTTGTAAGCCATTGTAGTTTTTTATGTGAGCTTCCATTGTTTTTTGATGACATTGATGTGGATACAATCCTTTTGTGATGGAAACTTTTGTCTTCATAGTTAATTTCATAATGTGTATTCCAGAAGTCAGAAATTCTTAGAAGTTAGAACATGCGTTGGATGTTAAAGGGTAGAATAGCCAATGTTAAATGAATTTGGTTCCATCTAACCTAAAACTAGTTCCGGTTAATGTTTAATGACAACTACTTGATTTGATTGACCATGTCCATTACTTCGAGTTGTAGTGACCACGTTAATCCTACTTTAAGTTGTCAATATCATTTTTTTTCGTTTGTTTTTTGGTTGACCTTTTCCTTGGCTGACGTTTGTTTGCTGGAAGTGTTAAATGAATTTGATTTCTTCTGTTCTTAAATTTGTCCGGCCTATATGTTGAATGACAACCACTTGATCAATTGACCCTGTCAATTGTAAATCAAGTTGTCAACATCCTCTTTTTTTTTGGTAGATCAACTTTTTTTCTGACATTTTTGGTAGATCAACTTCTCAAAATGTAAATTCAATGCACATCCATTGTAGTCAATGCATTCTTTGGCGTCATGTCCCCCATCTCCTTGCTGACGCCCTTTCTGCTTGGTCTGTCGGAGCCCGTGGTGGTGTCCGACCAGACCCCTTATGTCGTGGACCGGCCTCCCCCTTCGACGGGCAACGACGATACTCCCTCCCAACCCCGCCGCCTCCCTCGATCGGTCGTGCCACCTCGCCCAAGGTGGCGCTGCACTTCCCCGCCTTCCGCCAGGCCGCTACAGCCTTCCTCCGGCTCGATCCCCTCTTCTTCATAGTTATGAAATTAACTATACAAGGGGTGTCGAGTCCTTAGGACCCACTTAGAAGGGCAGGCCAACTGACCTCTTAGAGCATCATATCCCTCCATCTATCCCCTCACGGACACGTGCAAGGCCCACACATTATCTACAGAGTGCCAATCCTTACATAATCCCATGTGGGTGGCAAAAAAAGTGGTGGTTCGTACACGCTCACGTATCTAACTCTCCATCTTTAACCTGGCACTTGGGGTCCAGACCAGCATAAGTATATGCAAACATCCAATTTGAAAACAATACACAAATGAACTGCACTACAGCCAACTTGGCTCTAGGCTGCAACAGCTTCCCCGGCCTCTTTAAGAAGATAATACTCCCTCCGTTCAAAAATAGAGGGAGTGTAAGTGTAATATAATAAAATTATGTAACTCTAAGCAATAAAATATATGATCAAAGTGACTAAGAGATAATACACTTTTCGTGACCTTGAAAAGTTGAATTATATAAACACCTAGATCAATGAAAATTATTACAAAGTAATTTTAAGTAATTTTTATTAAATAATAAATTAAATATACTCCAATACCTATATCACTCCAAAGAAGTTGGGTCGTAGGGATGGATTTTTACCGACAGATGAATATCCGTCGCTATTGATTACATTTTTCAACAAAATTTGAGAGACAAATATCTGTCGAAATAATCACATCATTTCCGACGGATTTTTAGGCATAAAAATATCTGTCGTTAAAGGAGACATTAACAACAAAAATATATTCATCGTAAAAAAGGAATTATTAACATCAGTTTTATCGCTGGTGGTTCGATTCTCTCAACCAGGCCCGAACGGCTCACTTTTTTATTAAAAAAGAAACAATTGGGACCGCTCATTTGAATGGCCCAAATTAAAACCATAACCCCAAATTTGGATTTTGCCAGAGGATATAAGAATGCTTGGATGTCTAAATCACTGAAGATTTATAATTATATTTAATTATATTCCTATATTTTCTATTTGGCAATGGATGAGATTTAACTATAGATTCACAAATATGTATGGATTGATAAATTTCTTGATTGGGAACTTATAATTAGATTTGAATTTGGATTTGAACTTTAGGTACTCCTATGTAAAGCTCTTAGCAGCCCCATGAAAAGCTCCTTGTTGGGCTTTAATCCCCGTTGCTTCATTTTATGCATTAGTAGTTCCGCCAGAGAGGATGAATATCAACTTCAACCCTGTTTCTTACTACAAATGGAAATATGATACTAGAATCCAACATTAACCAAATTACTATTTGTGTCAAAATGATCAACTCTTATACTAGAACAACTGATACATTCCAAGGCTTCCTGTCCTGATGTTCTAACTTACCTTTACAAACTCTTTCTGCAAATTTTGAATAATAAGTTGTGGAAAATTTGATGCTTAAAAATAAAATCAAATCACTTTAATCTAAATATTTCCAACAAAATAAACATCATCATTAATCTTGCATCAGCACAATCTAGCAACCAAATGACAACTAGTCAGCATCAAGAAGATGACTGAAGTCACCATCTCTCCCTAAAACATAATATTTGAGAAAAAAAGGTTTCCATCTTCTATTGTATTACCAGATTTTCTCTCAATTTCAGCATTTTGTGTGCATTGACCACTTATTGCTAGTGGGACATGGGAAAGTAGAAAGCAACTCATAAATTAAAGTGAGCAAGACAATATTATTAACTATATATATATAGGGAAAAGTTTAAATGAGATTGCTCTCATATTGCTTATATGAGGCAACTTTGAATTGTAGCCGTTGGATCTTGATCCGACGGCTACAAATATCCATAATGATCTCACTCACTCCTTGATGTGACGCACTCACCTACCCACTGATTTGATATCCACCATCCGATCGGAATCTAACGGCAATAAAGATTGGCCTCATGCTCCTTATATATGAGAACGATCTCATGTAAACTCATCTCATATATATATATATATATATATATATATATATATATAATATATATATATATAGAGAGAGAGAGAGAGAGAGAGAGAGAGAGAACTTATACCTGTTAATATCCCAGTCAAACATCTATAAGGAAATTTCACATTTACCAATGACCTCAAGCAGTAGCTATTAACCAACCATTGACCAACATAGTAAAATTTATCCCAATTCTCAAATAAACAAATTTCAACAACAAACACAAACCTTTCAAGAGTTTTGCCGAAGTAAATTTACAGAAACACCCTACCATGATACATGAATGAATTCACATTCCATAAAACCAGAATCAATAGAAGCACAAATCTAAGCAATTCATTTCACTACCAATCATGCAAAAGCGCAACTAGCTCATATAATAGAAACCAATAGTCTGTGTGACAATGAAAATCTCAAAATTTGGAACCTCAAATAGGTACAAGCAACGAAAAAGATTGAAATCCAAAATTCCAAACAGGAGAAACGAACCCAATAAAAATCGGCAATACATTTTTATATTCCTGAAGACTACCTAATTGCTTCCAGATTCAAGGGTTTGCAAAGAGAGTGAAGGCATTCGAAATTCCATATATCAGCACCAGTTGAACCTAAATCCCTACTCAAAAGTGAAGTCAAATTCAAGCAAATCTTCCACACCAGGTAAGAGTTTTAATGTCTGGAAGTCCAATTTATCTAGAGATTAGACTCGATAACAACAAGAAAGTTGCAATCTTTTCCAACATTAGAGAAGACATGCTTAGCTAAAAGAAGTGAGTGCAGATGTATCATATGCCCTTTTAAACATGTGTTGGGTGTTTCAAGATCTAAATAATGGTTAAAAAAGTGGTCAATGCGAGGAAAAAATGAGTATCCATAAAAAGAGTACACATGCAAATGGAAATGTTAGACTGCGTAAATACAGTACTCGATTCCGGTTAATTTATCTAAAATTAGAAATTATTTTAAAAATACTGGAAGCACACTTAAATAGAGTGCTCATGAGAGCTTAACTATGAAACTAATCTTTAATATGGGATACTAATTTTAGACCGTCGCATTCATCCTTCAGTTCACTATCGATCGTCGTCATCTCGATCTAGTTTCGCCATGATCATTCGATCAGAGCTCGAACGTTTGCTCAAACTCTCTGGCCTAAGTTCTGCTAGAACACCCGACAGCTCGAGTCGGGTTTTTTTTGTTTCTTTTTTTTCCTAACTGAACCGACGAGCCAGTTCGGTTCATTTCTTTTTTTTTCTTCCTCTCTTAAAACCCGTTGTAACAATCTCATCCGCCGGATCAATTCTGAACACCCGTCCTTTAATTCCGCACCCGTCTTCTCTTAAGTGCATCATCAACGATTCAAATATTTTCTATGAACTTGATCTCAACTCTTGGGTCACTTTGGCACTTCAAAAACCGGCTTAATGGCTTCAATTTGGCCATTCTGCAGTTCAAGCACTTGAACTTACATAAATAAAATATATCCCACATTAGACGCATCAAATAATTCATAAAATTACTGACATATTGAAATTGAGTAATTTAGAGCACATTAATTATTTAATTCCAAATTACTAATCTAATTACTAATAATCCACTTTATTCTTTATTTTAACTAGAAAATATAACTAACAGATAGGTAAAAAGTCATATAAAAATGTGTATTTTTCTTGTGTAATAAATACCCACAAACCTTGATTTTGCTAGTCCTCGAGCAAAACACAAAATAAAAACACGAACAATAAAAGTACTAAAAAAATAAATGCCACTATCGTAGGGAATCACGTTTGCATTTAGCATATGCAACAAGCCTTTTAAACCCCCAGGTGGCCCTGGCCGGACGAGTGAAGTCTCGTGAGGGTTTGCAACCATGCTATCTATAAACATGTATTTATAAAATTATTATTTATTTAAGTGAAAAAGAAATCAAACTAAATACTACAAATCACACAATCATATTATCTCTTCAAGCACGCACTGTAATACCTAAAAAATTAACTACACATACTTGCATTTATAATCAACTAGAATATAAGAGCCCCCAAGTAAGTGGTTTTATTCTACACCTTTATCTTAGAAATTTCTGTTCAATATGATGTCATGATAATTTAAATAGTAATGGTGCAGAACATTCCAGTAATACACTCTAAATCTCTATTTTACACATATCCAGTGTGACCCATTAGTCAAAGAACATCATAATCTACATAGTCATCCCAATCTCTAAGTTAATGATAAAACAAATACTTATGCGCCTCCTTCGGGTCCAGCATTCTAGATTTGAGAGGATGATACCTCATAGACTTCTTTTACGAGACTGTGCAATGCCTAACTTCAAGATGCTTAGGTTTAACAATAACTCAGGCCAATGATTCCCAACTATTTGGCTTAGGGCATTAGGTTTAAAGTATGGACCTCTTTGGACCTGAGAATCAACCTAAGTTGACCCTATAAAATTAAGCAGCACCGTGCTGGGTTTTTTTTCAACGACATTTATTTTGTCCAGGTTGTATTATACTCTCAACCTATCTCCAGTTCATGCCTCCACCATATTGGCAAGTAAATAGTCTATCATGATCATTTAAGCTCAATAATAACCATGTATCAACTAATGACTTCAACCAAAGTTATCCCACTGCATATTAGTACTCAGCAAATTTCTAGAGGGTTATTACTTTATGTAACTAGTGTGTGTGTGTGTGAATTTTATTACCTCAAGCACTTGATCCAAGAGGACTGTGATCTACTCATGAAATATGCATTTTATTATCTCCTAAACTTATGTTTCTGCTAGTGTTTGATTAGAATTTCTACTACTTTAATATAGTTTTTGGTTTTTGTAGAAAACAAGAGCAAGAGGCAGAAATGGGATGAAACGTGACTCTAATGATTGAATATTCATTACTTCGATTGCATATCTCTGATGGGACTGATTTAAGCTTCATGTTAAAGTTCACGAAGTCAGCTTTCTAACGCCACTCACGATCATTTTCTCTCAATTGATCGTATCTACTAGAGTTTTTGTTAAACAGAGCGCGATCGATCAGCTCTTGGGTGATTGATCGGCATTTGAAGAGTAGTCGCGAACGATCGCGGAGTGGTAATTAAAAGAGGAAGAAAAACAGTGATTGATCGGGCAGCAATCGATCGGTAAATACAGCAATCAATCGTCATATTCGGCAAACTTAAAATAACACCTATTTCAAGATGGATTTGGAAGGGGGTTTTGTGATTTCCTCTCACTCCTATATATATGCCTTAAGGGGAACATTTGAGATATCTTATACATCTTGGAGGCTAGGGAAGAGTTCTTTTGTAGAGAGTTTGTGACGGCTATAGCAAATGAGAGAAGAAGAACATGATGAAGAAGAAGATGACTTGTGTTTCTCTTCCAATGTGCGGCTAAACTCTTTCGAAGGTGTAGATAAAGCCCTAGATGTGTATTGCTACTCTTGATTGTTTTATTTAATATAGTTGATACGATTTCTTTTGTTTATGCTTAATGCAATTTCATAAGTTTTCATTTAAGTGCTTGACCATAAACTTAATTGATTATGAATGAAATTTGATCTTAATAATTCCTGTGTCTAACCAAGAACAGGCTTATATAAATTCTATGCCCGACCAAGGATAGAGTTAATTATATTAATTTACATTGAATGAATTCTTTGTGTCCCACCAAATAACATTGAGTGAGTTCAATTGTAAATCATGTGTTTGACCAAGAACACGAGTTCATGTCATATCATCTTGTGATTATAATAATTGAGAATAGTAATTACATATTTAGAGGTGGATTCGTTGCCTTGATACTTCCATTAATTTGATTTCTTGTTAAAGTTTATTTCTTTAAGTTAATTAAATCGTGAGAAATTCAATTTCTTCATTAGAATTAATTAATCAACCAAGTCCTTTGGGTTCGACCTCGTTGCCACTAGACTATATTGAGTCTCGTGCGATTGCGAGTAAAATAGTAAAAAAAATCATAACAATCACTGGACACTAAAGAGAAGTCATATAGATAAGTTAAATGTAGTCAAAATGAGAATGTTAAGGTGGATGAGTGGGATAACTAGGAGAGATAGGATTAAAATTAAATATATTTGTAATAGTTTAGGGGTAAATCTTTTAGGGGAGAAGCTGAGGGAATGTAGGTCAGAGTAAAAAGATATGATCATTGGAAATATCTCACGCTAAAGAGACACGATTAAAGAGAAGAACAGTCAAAATGAGATTGGATGGATGAGATCAATACAACGGGTTTTTGTTTAATAAAGAAAAAAAAAGAAAAGAAATATGAACCAGTTCCGTTCCGGTCCGGTTCAGTTAAAAGAAAAAAAAGAGAAACCCGGCCCGAGCCAAAGCTCGGGCCTTTCATCCAGAAGCAGAGCTCAAGCTCTGCTCGAGCACCGACGTGGGCTTAGCTTTGCCAGTGAGGCTAGCGACAGAGAAGACGGTGAGATGGCGAGGATAGACTAGATGGCGGCGATCTTGATGGCGGACTGGACCGGTGGCGATGACCAAGACGGCAAGGCTCGACGAGCGGAAAAATCGGCGTGTTCAATCGGGAAAGAAAAATGGTCTATTTTGATTTGGAAAGTGCCGGATTTGGAATAGGATTCGATTTCAGTTTGGAATAAGAATTGATTGTGAGAATTGAGGTTGGAATCGCCTATAAAAACAAGGGACAACTGGCTGGGGAAAACAGTGCTTTGTTTTCTGCCGGAAAGCAGGGCTTTCCGGCGTGGTTTTGATCGAAAGAGAGAGAGAGATGGAGGAGGAGTGACCGGAGACGAGGAAGACAGGGCCGGAAGAGAGGAGAAAGGACTGATTTTGAGAAAGAAAAAAAAATTCCAACTGCTACAGTGCACGGCTGCGCGAGGAAGACGATGAATGGTGTATGAACAGTATCCATGAACAGTGCACAGTGAACAGTGATTTTTGGTGAATTGTGCACAATGACTCCGTCAAATCAGCAGTATTCTCCTCGTCCAATGGCCGGCTAAATTCGCGTCAAAGGCGTAGATGAAGCCCTAGATTTGTGTTATTACTCTTGTTTGTTTCATTTAGTACAGTTGATATGATTATGCTTAATGGTATTTCATTTGTTTCTTTTGAGTGTTTGACCATAGACTTGATTGATATGCATGAAATTAGATCTTTTTAATTCTTATGCTTAGCGAAAAGTAGGCTGGTGTTAATTCTATGCCTGACCAAGGATAGGATCATTAGCCCAAATGATAATTCTATGCCCGACCAAGGATAGAATTACCTACAATAATTTATAGTGGACGAACTCTCGTGTCTGACCAAGAACATGAGCGAATTCATTGTGATTTGTGTGTCTGACCATGAACACAAATTACCGTATCATGTCAATTTGAGCGTAATAATAATTGAGAGTAGTAATTGCATGTCTATGGTGGATTCTCTGCCTTGGCACTTCTCTATATTAATTAAAATTCATTTTAAAGTAGTTAAATTTTATTATTTTTTTCTAGATTAATTAAAACTGCAACTTTCTTTCAATTGATATTGGTAAAATATTAATCCGTCCCTGCGGTTCGACAACCCTTTTAATACTCACTTTAGTACAATTGCCTTATGCACTTGCAAAAGTTTAATTTTAAACGATCAGACTGTAATAGAATGTTATTTCTAAGTTAAGTGTCTCTATCCTCCAGTATACTTTCTCACACTTCCAATGTAAATTAATCTCTTAAAAATTAAAGTATGTATCACGAAGGGATAAACTACCAAAACCTATGAAAATACTAGAAAATAGCCTAAAAACTATTTTTTATTATTATTATTTTTTCATCATTTTTTAGCAAAATTTAAATAAGCAAGAAAATAACTAACTTATCCTAAGCAAATATCATCCTACACCCCCAAACCTGTATAAAACTTTGTCCTCAATGTAAAAAAATATGAAATAAGAACTGAGGAAAATAAATAGATGAGGGAATGAAAGATAATACCTGTACTCCACTGAAAAATTATATTATCTATCAAAATAAAAAGAATAAGTGAAGCACAAGAATAGAAAAATAAGTAATAAACACAAAAATAAAAACTCTGAATACTTGGGTTGCCTCCCAGTAGCGCTAAGTTTAACGTCATTAGCTAGACACAGCTATTAATCTTTGCAAGGCAACTGGGACAGTGCAAGTAATTGCACATTAGGAAAAGATTCAGTTGGAGGCAATGAATCATCAGTCAAATCAACTGTCAGCCTAGACAAGTAGTGTATTACAACATTGTCACGCCCCAAATTTCAAAACCTTGATTAGAGCAAGGAAGTTACTAATCTAAGACTATCAGGAGGTTTGAGATCTGGGACGCGATCGAATACTCGATCATTCTCATTCCCATTAACCAAAATATGGGATCATATAGGTTAAAAAATGACTGAACAATATTCACGTACTCAATTCTTAAACGTCACATTATCAAAGAACTACTTAAATTATTACATCACAAAATAATCCATCAATAGTAATTAAAATCTTAGGCACAGAGGCCATAAAACAACAATAGTTCAACATAACTATTAAATAAAAGAAAAAGTCTTCATCTGCCCATCTCTAGCCATCCATCTCAGCATCGAAAGTTTCTACCTGATGTGCCCCATTCTTTCTTAATTTCTGCATCAGAGGATGCATGTGTATTTCGAACGAAACACCCAGTAGGATGCCAAAATCCCACTGATAAAAGAATACACAAACTCCAATTTGAACAGAATAGTTTATAACCTCAAAGAAATCTGAACTTGAAGGTTCAAAAATCAACTTACCATGACATCAGCAACTCTTGCTAAGAATATAATAATAAATCAAGACTCCGAACATTCATCTTAACTGATAGAAATAATAGTTAATTCAGACTCCAAACATACAGAGTGAGGAATCGTCAACGTCTGCTCTCAGGTCAGTCCATTTCCACTATGGACAACAATACCAGAACATCCTCGAGGTTCTTCAGAGGAACCCGACCACTCGTCTAGGGATGCTGGCCCCATCGGTGCTTACGGGCACATTGGGCGGAGACTGAAGATCTTTCGTAATATCATACAGTCTAGAAGCACACGCGTTGCCGTCATCAGCTAAACTACAGAGGTTCATAAAATATCTTATATCACTGAGGATCTAGCAATGGCTCTTGAGCATACTATGATTTCCACTTCGAAGAGTTTCTATCAATAACTCTTGTGGAGAAAACAGTTTCAGAGAACTGGGTATCAACTTACAACGACAGTGGTTGTATCGGGCTTACTAGATTTTCTCATCTTTCAACAATAGACTCTCATAGGAGCACCATTGAGAGTTAATATCCCAATGAGAAATGAGAAGTCAAAACTCTTCATCAACATTCAATTCGCTAAAGGAGTAATCAAAACAATCATTTCCTCATGCTTCCCTCAACTCGTCGGGGTATAATAGTAACTTTACTTGTTTGATAAATTCTCTGTACATAGCCCAAGATAGGAATTTCTGAATCTGACCATAGTCTCTAATGGTTCGAAGCAACCGGAGAATTAGGGTTCGAGAGTACAAACCCTAATTTGAATCTTTGTGACAACTTCTAACGATAAAACTACATGATGCGGAATATTGATTCGGTTTGACTTGACTCCATCCCGGTACTTGATTCAAGAAAATTAATCTCTCTGGAATAGTTGTTACTCAAGTCTTTCTAACTTTATTAATTATTATCTTAACCCTTAAACTCAATCATTACATGATACTAACTACTAGTATAATGTTCCTTAAATTCCTACACTGCTATTTGCATAACAATTCACTTTCAACCCTTACCATAATTTTTGCAGTTCAAGTTAAGTTTAAGGTCTACTATCCAACCCAATAGATAGCACAATTTTATGAATTTTCTAAATTTAGTTATGAATTTTTTATTAATGACTGTCAGTGCAGGAATATCCCTGGCCGAGAGTCTAACTTATTAATTGTTTTAATTATACTACACACCTTACCATAAACTCATGATATTATTAGATATCACTCATTCCCAATGTGATACAGTACCTTTATAATTACACCAGTAAGCTATAGGTATCATTCTATAGTAGCCTTTAACATCCCGACACTATTCTTGCGTTTTGAAGACATTATTATGCATAACCCCAATGAGGACTATTAAATCCAGACGAGATCTCAAAATGAAAAGCACCGATAACTAAAAAAGGAGTTACCTTTCCACCAAATAGAAGAGTCGTGACTCTGAATTCTTACTGACCATGACCAACATGTAAATATCTTTTTCGTTTAAATTATACTTACCCGTATTGAACGATACCCGAGTAGGGCAACTAATACTGACCGAATAATGGAACAATAAGTTCTGGACATCAAGTAACTAGACTAATTGAGGGTCATACAAGTCAATTTCACGCTGAAACATGTAGAGAAACTCTATCTAGGCACTAGCACAAGATTTGTCTTATAACCATCGATCATCATGACACAAGTGCAAGGATATAACAAACGCAACATGACCATGATTAATCATAAGAGATATGTATATATATCATAGGAAATTTTAGAATCAAGCATGGATCCAATTAGAACTTCATTAAACAGAGATCACGTAAGAATTGTAGGGAAAAATTCATCCTACCTTTTTGATGAACCAATAAAACCATGAGCGTATACTGGCTCTATCTTGCACCACTCCTCTACTTTGTGTATTCCCCACGAACTACGGCACGAACTTAAGTGAAGCACCTCTAGTCGACTTGAGCAAGTGGAGGACAAAAGCACCACTCCTCGGTTGCATGACTCCCAAGGGCACCAAAAAGAATGCTGATTCCTCCTTTCTTGTGTTTAAATAGGTAAAGCCTTTTATCTTCCCATTAAATCATCACCGTAGATCACATTGCCATCTAATGGTCACAAATTGGTCCTCCACAAGGAAAGATCTCACTCAAGACGTGGTCAGCCTTGACTCAATTTTCGGTTACAGTCACATCATGGTAGGGATTAATGCTAATTAGTTTAGTTACCATAACCAATTAGGTAACCTCCCAAATTGAATTTAATTTGACACGATCCCCCCTTGACACATGGCGCCTTCAACTTGATTGTAATATGCCATGATCATCCTTCCATTAACGTCTTAATGAAATCTCTTTAACTACACCATTTTCCATAATTAACACTTCCTATTTTAACTCAAATTCAAATCAGTTCAGATTAGGAATTTGATCTCCAATCTCCCCACGATTTGATCCCCCAAATCGTGGGCCAATTGGGTACGCCACATCACCTACGTGCCTCCTAAATCCCATTAGAAAAGATTAAAAAAAATCAAATCCGAAATTACACAAATCACAGCAATCGATCGGCACACACTGACGATCGATTGGCACACACATAAAATTGGGTTTTCCCGAGAGAACAATTGATCGGCTGCGAAGCAGTCGATCACGAGAACAATTTTCCAAAACTTCTTGATAATACGATCGATCGGCTAAGAAGCGATCGATCGCATCCAACAATTTTTTTTCCAAAGCTCAAAATTTAAAACAAATAAGCACTCAACTTGAGCAAAGTTTCCCACTTTAGCATTTAAAATTTTTTGGTATTACAAACATTTTCAGAGCCTTTCTTATCTTGAATTTCAATATCAAATTCTTGTAGCAACAATATCCATCAGAGAAGACTAAGTTTACCATCTTTTTTAGATAAAAAAATACTTCAATGCAGCATGATCTGAATAGATATATACCTTAGATCTAAATAACTAAGGCCTAAACTTATCTAAAGCAAAAACTATCGTCAGCAACTCCTTTTCAGTTGTAGAGTAATTAAGTTGAACATCATTTACTATTTTACTAGTGTAGTAAATCACATGGGGAAGTTTATTAATTTGCTGCCCCAACACTGTACCAATAGCATAATCAGAGGCATCGCACATTATCTCAAAAGGTAGGCTCCAATCAGGCGGCCGAATAATAGGTTAGCTCTGATTTGAGTTTTTTAAAGGCATGATTGCAACCATCATCAAAGACAAAATGTGCATCCTTTGCAAGAAGATTATGCAAAGGTCTTGAAAATTTACTAAAGTCTTTAATGAATCTTCTATAACATCCAACATGGCCTAAAAATGATCTGATTTTTTTCACAGTTCGCGGTGGTGGAAGATGTGAAATCCAATCAATTTTGGCTTTATCAACCTCAATGCCATTATGAGATATAATATGCCCAAGAACAATTCCTTTTTTAACTACAAAATTATATTTCTCCCAGTTAAGTATCATATTCTTTCCTTTACACCTCACCAACACTAATGATAGGTGGTGCAAGCATTCATCAAAATTAGACCCAAAGACAGAAAAATCGTCCATGAATACCTCTAGAAATCGCTCTACCATATCATAGAAAATACTCAACATACACCTTTGAAAGGTAGCAGGTGCATTGCATAGCCCGAAGGGCATGCGTCGGTAGGCAAAGGTACCAAAAGGACACGTGAAAGTGGTCTTTTCTTAGTCTTCAAGTGCTATGGGAATTTTGATATAACCAGAATAACCATCAAGAAAGCAATAATATTCATGTCCAGCTAACCTCTCCAGCATTTGGCCAATGAAAGGAAGGGGAAAATGATATTTTCTTGTCAAAGCATTCAACTTTTAATAATCAATACAAACTCGCAATCCTATTTAAACTTGAGTTGGCACTAACTCATCAGCATCATTTTTCACAACAGTTATGCCAAACGTTTTTGGCACAACTTGAACAAAACTTACACATTTACTGTTAGAGATTGGGTAGATAAATCCTACATCTAAAAGCTCTAGGATTTCAGCTCGAACCACTTCTTGCATTACAGGGTTAAGACGCCTTTGGGATTCACGAAAAGGCTTGGTATCATCCTCCAAATGAATTATATGCATAATAACAGAAGGACTAATGCCTTTAATGTCAGCAATGGTCCACCCTATGGCATCTTTGTGCTTTTTAAGAACATCAAATAATTTACTCTCTTGAGCAACATCTAAGTCAGATGTAATAATGACTGGTAGGGACTCAGCAGGACCTAAATAAGCATATTTTAGAGTATCAGGCAATGATTTCAGGTCCAGCTTAGGGGGCTCCGCATTGGATTGACTTACTGGTGATGATGATAAGGCAAGAGGCTCCACTTTTGGTTGCCACCATTCAGTACTCATCAGACGTACAAACTCAAGCAATGAGTTCACTTGTTCAATTGACTAATCGATATCAAATTGTCCAAAGTGTGTTAAATAGGCCTCCAAGGGATTTTAGGAATGTGTTTGAAGAAAAGTTTCATGGACAAGTGTTTTAATCAAGTTTATTTCATTCACATCATCCATGTCAGGTGGTTATTTACTAATGTCAAAGATGTTTAATTCCACCTTCATATTCCCAAAAGAAATTTGCATCACTCCATTTCTATAATTAATGATAGCATTACATATAGCTAGAAATGGACAACCCAAAATGAAAAGTATTTGCCCACTTATGTTTGGAACAGGTTGAGTATCTAAGACGACAAAGTCCACGGAGAAATAAAATGTATCATCCTAAATCAAAACATCCTCAACAATACCTCGAGCAATTTTAACCGAACGGTCAACTAATTGAAGTGCCATTGAAGTGGGTTTTAGCTTTCCCAGACCTAATTGCACATACACAGAGTATGACAATAAATTCACACTCGCTCCAAGATCTAACAAGGCTTGCTCAATTTGCTATTTCCCTATAATGCATGAAATTGTGGGACAGCCAGGGTCCTTATATTTGATAGGAAATTTACATTGAATGACAGAGCTGACTTGTTCTGCTAGGAATGCATTTATAAGAAATTATTTTTCCTTTTGACAGAGACTAGATCTTTCAAAAATTTTACATATGAGGGCACTTGTTGAATTGCATCTAGAAAAGGAATATTTATTTGTACTTGTTTAAACACTTCTAGGATATCTCTAAATTGTGCACCATTTTTAGGATTGACTAGTCTTTGTGGATATGGTGCCCTAGATACAAGATTCCTAGGTAGAGAATCACTGCCAACAATTGGAGAAGGATTAACTTCTTTAGTCTCTATTTCAACCTTAGTGTTCTCACTTTCTTCTTTTTTAGACATTTCAAATTTATTATCAACTTGTTTTCCAGACCTAAAGGTAATAAGTGATTGAACATGTTCCTCATTCTATGAAGAATTAGAGCTGCTACCAATGGAGAATTGACCCTTCTAGTTAGGCATAGGTTGACTAGGGAATCTCCCTCTCTCTCTCTGCTAATTGAGTAGTCAATTGACCAACCTAAGTCTCTAACTTAGCAATTGCTTGAGTATTCATGTGTGTATAGTTTTTCATCTCAAGCATAGCTTGGTTGGTTAACTGAATAACTTGGCATGTAGATTGGATAAAAGATTTGAGAGTGTCTCCTAATGATGATTATTTTTGTGGATAAGTTTGAGATTGTGTGGTGGGTTGTTGATATTGGGAAGGAGGTTGTTACAAAATTAGATAAGGTGGGTTATTCTGCCTAAACTGATTATGCATGGGCTGCCAACCTACATTCATAGGTGGTTGACTCTGTCTCCAAGAGAAATTTTGATGATTTCTCCAACTTGAATTGTAGGTTTCAGAGAAGGGATTTTCTGTCGGCTTCCCATAATTGTTTGGAGATGTATGCATCGGGCTAGATCTCAGCTCGTCCTTTAATTCCACGCCCGTCTTCTCTTAAGTGCATCATCAACAATTCAGATATTTTCTATGAACTTGATCTCAGCTCTTCGGTTACTTCGGCACTTCAAAAACTGGCTTAATGGCTTCACTTTGGCCGTTCTGCAGTCCGAGCACTTGAACCTACATAAATAAAATATGTCTCACATTAGACGCATCAAATAATTCATAAAATTACGAAACATATTAAAATTGAGTACTTTAGAGCACATTAATTATTTAATTCCCAATTACTAATAATCCACCTTATTCCTTATTTTAACTAGAAAATATGACTAACATATAGGTAAAAAAACAAATAAAAATGTGTATTATTCTTGTGTAACAATTTATGCATTTGTTTTTTTATCGGTAAAGGGGGGCAAAAACCCCTTCAATTGAGCGCAAGAGAGATTACAAACAGTATATTGAGTTATACATTAGAAAGATATATGTAAACAAGTTAAATGTGCCATCTCTCAGTAAGAAAGGGAAACTCTTGGACTGCCTGCATGTGACGATTGGCCAGCACATGAGAGCGGATTTTTGTTTGCACACTTTGAAAAGTTCTGTGGTTATTCATGGATTCATTCCTGAAAATTCTTGAATTTCTCTCTTTTCAAACTTTTGTGAATTAGTTGATTAAACTTTTTTTCAAATGATCAACCTTTATCGTTGTTGCGCAACAATTTCTAGGTTCAGATGAGCAGCCTTTTCTTCTTGATTGATTAGGCATGGATGGATGAGGAGTTGATTTAGATAATGAGCAATGAAAAGCCGGGAGGTTATGTAACAACCCTAAATAGACTAAGATTTTGGATTAAATCATCAAGATGTGGAAATCAAAATATGGGCAGAGTTACAATGATCGACAAAGAGTCACTAACACAATATATGTGCGTATGGAAAAGAGCCGATTGTATTGCAAAATTTAAATGATCAACAAAATTTGCCCAACATGAAATTATGTCGATGGGCAATGTGTCGATGGTTGGACATGAGCTAGAAACCTTCCCTTCTAAACGCAATCCTGTATAAATACTCATATTTGCATTATAAATGTCCTTTTGGACTCCAAAGAAGACCTAGGTGTGAAGAAGTCGTCGAAGGCTAAATGAGAGAGGATTTTTGCGGCAAGAGAAGAAGAGAAGACTTCTTGGCCAAGGAGAAAGAGGTAGGACTGCTAACATCAACGTCTAAGAGTAGTTTTGATGTATGAAAATGATGACTGCAGATGATACATGGATATGAACATGGAACTGAGTTTTTATGGGATGGATTATATTTTATGTATGATTATGAATAGAACTCTCATATTTAAATAGTAAAGCTATGATTTTTATACTTGTTGTTTGCATGGCTTGATGTTTGCATGTGGAATGATGAGCATGCTCTGTTTGATTGTATATTATAATCACAAAGTTTTGATCTGATGTAAATATCAGTTTGAGGTCTGCCATTCCTCTTTATAAGAAAAGATCAATTTTTTTGAGTGCATGAATTCCTGCTTTTCCTTTTTGGTTTGTGCTTCATTTTTTGCCATTACTATAACCTCTATAACAGATTTTATAGAGTTTTTATTTAATTTTTGCTCGTGGTGTTTATAATGCTGATGATTACACATGTTCAAATGAATGTAGGCTCTAAGCATTGTTACACGTGTTGAGAAAAGATGGAAAACTTATTGCATAGATTTTTCATGGTAAAGATACAAGTCTTCTTTATTGACAAGTAATCCCCTTTCTGACTCTCGTATAATCATGTTTTACTAAGGGTACGTGCATATGGATTGTCTATCTTGACCAATGAGGCTTTTTTTTTATTCTATTGCCTGCTGAAGCTTAAATTATTTTTTCCTGTAGTGAGCTTTGCCAAACCAAAAAGTTGCTGCAACTCGAATATAGGTAAGGGTGTCACCTTTTGGTTATCTTGTTATTCTTGTATGATATGCTTATGTATTCTTATATGCGTTCCCCTGTTAGCGTCTTTTGGTTCCCTTTTCTAGGTTCTACTTTATTACTGTATTATGTATTTTGGGGGGTGGTGACGCTGGAAAATTCTTGAGTTATCCTGTTGCCAAGTCACTTAATTTTTACTATGTTGGTTTCGAAACGCTTAATAGCATCTTAATTTGCAAATGCTACTTTGAGATCATTTTAGAGAGATACAAATTTTACCTATAATGTCCTTTCCTAATGTCATCTGATTGATAAAGAGTCTATCTTGTCTAGTATTATTATCTTTATGTGATTTTTAAATTTAGAAATTGATTGGTTAATTTCCAAATGTTGGTCAATTTGGTTTCATGCCAATGAGGTCAACAATGGAAGCTATATTTTTATTACGCCAGTTAGTAGAGAGGTATAGGGATAGAAAACAAGACCTCTATATGACCTTCATAGATTTGGAAAAGGCCTACAACAGAGTGCCGAGAGAGCTCATTAGGAGAACAATAAAGGTGTCATAAGATGCTACATAGATATCATAAAGGATATATATGAGGGGGTTGTGACTAGTGTATGAACTATTGGGGGGGTAACTAAGGAGTTTCCGGTTGCGGTATATCATTGGTCAGCCTTGAATCCTTATTTTTTTGCTTTAATTATAGATGAGCTTACTAGATATTTACAAGATAGTGTACCTTGGTGTATATTTTTTGCAGATGATGTTGTTTTAATTGATGAGAGTAAAATAGGTTTGAATGTGAAACTGGAATTGTATAGGGATACTCTAGAATCAAAAGGTTTTAAAATAAGTATGACTAAGACAGAGTGCTTGGAATTTAATTTGAAGGACGGTAGAACTATAGGTAGAACCTTAGTTAAAATAGATGGGCAAGAAGTGCAAAGGTGTGATCAATTCCGTTACTTAGGATCTATTATCCATAAAGAAAGAGATATTGATAATGATGTGGTACATAAGATTAATGCGGGGTGGGTAAAGTGGAGGGCAGCCTCGGGAGTGTTGTGTGATTGGCGTGTTCCAAAAAGGGTTGAAGACAAGTCTATAGGACAACCATTAGGCCTGCAATACTCTATGGAGCAGAGTGTTAGGTGATATATACTCAAATTGTGCATTCTATTAGCTCTTAAACTTATGTTTATATTAGTGTTAGATTATATTTAGTGTTTCTTAATGATTATTTTTGGTTTTTCTAGGAAATAAAAATAAGCTGAGTATTTGGTGAAAAGTGGTCTCAATGGTTGAATCTTCATTACTTTAGTTGCATATCCCTGATTGGACAGATTCAAGCTTCATGTTAAAGTTCAAGAAGTCAGCTTTCCAACACCACCAACCATGCAAAATTCGGAGTTCGGAGCGAAAAGTGATGGCCATTTGAAGATTTTTATACAAAACAGTGTGCGATCGATCGGCACATTGACACGATCGATCGCCAGAATGAGTTGGAAACGAGAGATACATGATCTATCATTTTCTCTCAATTGATCGTATCTACTAGAGTTTTTGTTAAACAGAGCGCGATCAATCAGCTCTTGGGTGATTGATCGGCATTTGAAGAGTAGTCGCGAACGATCGCGGAGTGGTAATTAAAAGAGGAAGAAAAACAGTGATTGATCGGGCAGCAATCGATCGGTAAATACAGCAATCAATCGTCATATTCGGCAAACTTAAAATAACACCTATTTCAAGATGGATTTGGAAGGGGGTTTTGTGATTTCCTCTCGCTCCTATATATATGCCTTAAGGGGAACATTTGAGATATCTTATACATCTTGGAGGCTAGGGAAGAGTTCTTTTGTAGAGAGTTTGTGACGGCTATAGCAAATGAGAGAAGAAGAACATGATGAAGAAGAAGATGACTTGTGTTTCTCTTCCAATGTGCGGCTAAACTCTTTCGAAGGTGTAGATAAAGCCCTAGATGTGTATTGCTACTCTTGATTGTTTTATTTAATATAGTTGATACGATTTCTTTTGTTTATGCTTAATGCAATTTCATAAGTTTTCATTTAAGTGCTTGACCATAAACTTAATTGATTATGAATGAAATTTGATCTTAATAATTCCTGTGTCTAACCAAGAACAGGCTTATATAAATTCTATGCCCGACCAAGGATAGAGTTAATTATATTAATTTACATTGAATGAATTCTTTGTGTCCGACCAAATAACATTGAGTGAGTTCAATTGTAAATCATGTGTTTGACCAAGAACACGAGTTCATGTCATATCATCTTGTGATTATAATAATTGAGAATAGTAATTACATATTTAGAGGTGGATTCGTTGCCTTGATACTTCCATTAATTTGATTTCTTGTTAAAGTTTATTTCTTTAAGTTAATTAAATCGTGAGAAATTCAATTTCTTCATTATAATTAATTAATCAACCAAGTCCTTTGGGTTCGACCTCGTTGCCACTAGACTATATTGAGTCTCGTGCGATTGTGAGTAAAATAGTAAAAAAAATCATAACAATCACTGGACACTAAAGAGAAGTCATATAGATAAGTTAAATGTAGTCAAAATGAGAATGTTAAGGTGGATGAGTGGGATAACTAGGAGAGATAGGATTAAAATTGAATATATTTGTAATAGTTTAGGGGTAAATCTTTTAGGGGAGAAGCTGAGGGAATGTAGGTTATGTTGGTATGGGCATATACAAAGAAGTCCAGTAGATGCCCCTGTGAGAAGATTAGAAGTGATGCATATAAATGATGCTAAGAGAGGGAGAGGGAAACTTAAGAGAACTTAGATGAAGTTAATAAAAAAGGATTTGAATGGAGGAGTAAGATCCGTGTCGCTAACCTCAAATAGATGGGAAAATGTGTTAATTATGATTATCATTATGATTATGAAATTGATTGGTCAAGACCATTTTTTCTCGTTGTGGCAGTGATGTGTATATCTATATGACTTGAGGTGGAAGCTTCAATAGTTTCGCATTTGTTATGTGTAACACCGAAAATTCTGTAAGTTTACCAAAAATACTATTTTAGGAAACTGTTCTAAAATAGGAAAGTTTTGCTGCCTATTTTGAAATCTTATAATCTGGTGTGTTGATTTGGATTTGTGATGCTTACGGAAGGGTGGAATTGATAAACCAGATTAGACAGTACACCAGGGTGCGAAGACTAGCCCTGGCGCTGGGTTCAACCTGGCGCTAAGGCTTGCCTGGCGCCAAGGGCTAAGTGCACCTGACGCCAGGAGAGGGGGGCCAGGCGCCAGGGTGTGAGACCAGTGTGTAGAGATTCATTTGAGTATGTTGAGTTATTAAATTGAATTAGTGTTGTGGTACAAGAGTTGTGCAGTGCCATACGGCACACTACATTCACGGGACATCAGAGCCGTCCATATGTGTACCACGCCCCAGACGCAGGAGCATCTGAGAGCCGGAGCCACATGGACACAGCGCCTTGGGCACTGTGCACGTGGTTGGCATGTTTCAGATTTGGTTAGGGGAGAGAGAATAAAGGAGAAGATGGAATTTTGAATTAATTGTAAATCCGATTTAATTTGGACTGTTTTCAGAAAATTCCTAATTAAAGAAAATTATGCTAATTAATGGGATTATTTTGGACGCCAAATAAGGTGGAATGAAATTAGTTAATGGCGTGATTGAGATCGTGCCAATTGAGAATCAATTAGGAAAAGATTTTGAGTTGGTTATGCAAACCTAGTTAACTAATTTAATTCCCTAATTAATGAGAATTGTAACCGATTTGATTGAGATCTATCTCATCCCTGATGTGGATTCCTTCCTTGTGAAGTCAAATCTTGGCCTTAAATTGGGTAGCAATCAATAGTGAGAGATTGAAATCTAATTTCGAAATTACCTTAAATATGGTGTAACTGATAGAGGAGATTTGAAGCTCCTTAATTGTAACATCCGGAAAATTAGTAAGTATCTTAAAACTAAAATTTAACCCTCTTAACGTTTGAATTGATTGTATTATGCCATGTGCAAATTTAAGTTGGTGAGAAGAGCTTTTCAACGCCACCAATTTTGTGTGATTTGGAGTTCGGGGTAAAAAGATAAGGGAAATTGAATAAATACACCCGCAGATGCGATCGATCGCACTAAAACGATCGATCGGCATATGGAACACGATCGATCGGCTTCGATCGGCGCCATCGCGCAGTTGGTAAACAGCGCAGGACGATCGATCGCCGTATTGGACGATCGATCGCCAGTTGCGGTTTGGCGAAATCCTAACTTATTTTGAGACGGATTTGATTGGGAAAGAGGCTATATCCTAACTAGACTTGTATTGCACGTTCCTAGGGTGATTTAGGGACTCTTCCATTGGTGGAAAGTGTCCAAGATATGGTAGAATTGGTTTGGGCAAAGATCTTCTAAAACTCTATATAAACCCATAGAGACTAGGCTTGTGCTTTTGAAAACTAAACCCTAGAACGTCCAGAGGCTTTTCTCCTCTCCTTCCCACGTTCATCCCTCTCTTAGAAGACCTCTTCTAGTGGGAATTGCTCAAGAGCTTGGATCGGGAGCTTTAAAGGAAGCGGAGCAGACGAACATCGCATAGAAAGGCGACGTCTTTTGGTGATATAGAGTAGGATGGTTTTTCCCTCTCTTCTTATTCTTTTCTCACATCATATGATGAGTGTTCTTACTGATTTCCTTGGAGTATTGCTTTGAATCTTGCGGGATTAATGATTTATGTCTTGTTTTCCATAAGTATTGCGATACATGCATATATGCCTTCATGCTTCATGTCTAGATGGTAAATCACATCAAAGTTGGATGCTTTATTAATTTTACAGAAGATAGAAGTTCTGATATTGCGTTGATTATCATGTCTAATGAATAAGTTTATGCCTTAATGATTGTCTTACTTAAATTGTCATAATTGAAAGACATTATGGTCTAAGGATGTGTTGTATGGGAAGAAATATGATAAAAGGGGAATCTTTTGGTAACTCTAGTTAATTCTAGGATCTGTAATTGATCTAGGAGGGGAGTACTATCATCTATCATGAGTATATTATCATCTATGAGTGGTACGGAATAAGATAATCAAAGTTTAATCATGTGTCTCACTTTCGGCCTGAACTGTTTCTGCGCTGACAGTCGGCAGTAAATAATTCATAACTAATTCATATGATATCAGAAAAATATAAAACTGGTGGGGTTAGAAACTAGACTCCTAAGGGTACTCTCAGTAAAAATTTTAGAAGATAATCTTAACTGTACAGAGTCTGGGAGCCGCTGGAAGGGAACTGTTGTACATAAGACAGTGAGCAGAAACTAAGTGAAAATACTAAGTACTTAAGTAAAACCACTTAATATGATGTGAAGATGGTATGACATGTTAGTAACTATTACTAGACTATGTTCTTATGATTATCACAGTAAGGTTGGGTTATGGTTAATATGATAAATGGGGTAATACTTATGTCAAGAAAACCGTAACTGTGTATTTGAAGATAAAGCGTTTGTGTCGGTTTGAGGTTCCATTTGGAATCCAAATCATCTAGGACTCACTAATACCTTGTCTCTGATTTATATATTACGATAAGACCTATAAGAATTTCCATCTAGGGCTGAGCATGAACGTATGTATGGATTGTGTTATTCTCTTGTGTGACATTCCTATTTATACTCCGTATGAGAGTCTATTCCGGTGATTGATACCTTATATTGTTAGAGCGTTGCTACCTCTATTCCTTTGAAATATTATTCATCATGATTATTTGATTGATTCCTCCACTAAAGGTCTTGCGGGACTCTCTCCGGAAGTGGATTCATAGTAGTATGCTCAAATTATGCCATTGCTTGATCTTGCGGGGTCACTAATATTTATGGGATTGCGGTTCTATACTGCCCGAAAGGAGGCAACATACGTACGTTAGATTGTTGACATTACGGAAGGTCTTCAGTCTCCGCCCATCGTGTCCGTAAGCACGGGTGGGGCCAGCATCCTAGACGCATGGCAGGGTTCCAAAAAGAGGACCCCTAGGGTGGTTCTGGTATAGTCACTTGCGGGTGATCGGTTCAGCGAGCAGAAATTATAAACTACTTTCACTTAGATGTCTGGAGCCATTTGAAATGATTATCATTCTCTCCTTACTCATATGTGTAGTAGGAGCCTTATTGTTGTTTTCCCTACTTGCAAGTTGGAATTATTATCGACTAACCTTTCAGGTGTATAAATCCTTGGTTTAGTCCAGATGTTGCGGCATATTCATAAACCTTTGTTATTCTTATCCTATTCATACTGTTGTTTTAGTTCAGTGGGTTTTTACATCCTACTGAGTGTTTCTATGAAATACTCATGCATCCTCTGATGCAGGCGCAAATGGAATTTGAGATCAGGAAGTTGCAGTAGTGAAGCGGTAGCAGGAGCCGTGAAGATTTAGAGCTTTTTATTATTTGCTTTGCTTATTTGATGCTTATGACATTTAATGGCAATGGTGTGCCATAGATTTATAGGTTTATTTTATTTTGACTTTCTTAAATGGATTATCATTATTAAGTAAATTTCAATTCATAGTATTCATTAATGTTTGTATTTGTATTGCACTAATTATGGGCATGACCGATTACACATCCTTTTGAGATGATCGTAATTGGTGGTGAAATCGACTGTTCGGTCTCGCGCCCGAGATTCTCTACCTCCAAGTGTATATCATTGATTGGCTTCCGCACTCCGATCGAGGTATGGGATTCCGGGGCATGACATTAATTGTAGAAAATCTTAACTAATTGAGGAGTCAATTGGGGAAATTATAGTAATTAGTGGGATTGTAATTGAACGTGATTAATGAAATAATCATGGTGGTTACAAGGTTAATTTATTGGCACGTCTTGATTTGGAAAGAGATTTTAGATTGATTTTTCAAATTAGGGGGTTACAACCCTATTTTGAGTAAGATATTGATTTGATTTAAATCCCTACTAAAAAAAGATTTGTAACCGATCTAAATCAAGGGAAATCATATCCTTGACTTAGATTTTGTGCTGGTGATTGGTGAATCACGGACCTTGAATGGATTAGTAATCAACGGTGAGCATTTAATATAATCACTTAGGCATCTCCTATTTAAACCCACATGAGAGGAGGACATCAAAGACTTTTCGATGCCCTTGGAATTCGTACCAGCCTTGGAGCAAGTAGGCAGCCTTCTCTCATTTCATTCTAAAGGTTCTACATCAGTTCATGCACTCGTTCGTGGAGATTTCGCGAAGAACCGATTAACGCATAAAACCGATTAACGCGCAAAGAGTATCAGTTCCACCAAGAGGTAGGATGCTCTTTTCCCACAAAATTTCATATATTGATTACATATTATGATTGAATATGCTTCATGATTGATTTATGTTCATGTGGAAGTTATATGCATGGATTTTTGTTCATATTCCATGATTATAGTGATACGTGTTTGAGATATTGCACGTGATCCTGTGTTTACTTCGATCCATCATCCGATCTAGCACTTAGATGACATCCCTGAGTTGATTAATGTATAAAGTTGTGATCTTTCTCAATCTTTGGAGGCTTTTATGATCTGTCCAATTGGATTATTTACTTCTTTTGTTCGTTATACATCAATATTGGGATAAGTCTATTTATTCATCCATCTTAATCCCTGATTATTCCATAAAATTGCTATTGATTTGTTGATGTTTCTATATGATCACGACCCTAGTGTAGTAAGACAAGATTGTGGAGTCATGTCTCAGTTGATTAAAGTAATTTTGTGTCCATTATTTATTGTCCATTTTTTGTTTACGAGTCATTGGTAGCCCTTGGGACATTAATATAACAAGAAGTCTAAAACTCTTCATATAATGAAGTAATCTGATAATTCCAGAACCTTCTTGGTTCTGTAAAGAACATAAGTAAAGTGTACTCAGCATTGATAAGTGTAATCAATTAGTTAATTAGACTGAATTTAACAATTAGGCAAAGTATATGATGATATTTGCTCTTGGACAGGACTGTTCCTGCACTAATGAGCAATGATCGGAAAATCATAAATAAATATAGACAACTCATAAAAGTATGATTCTAGTTGGATTAAAAACTAGACACCCAAGGCCATATGGGATAAAAATTTCAGACAAGGATTAGGGCTGGGTAGTCGGTAACCGCTGATGGAATTTGGCTGTTATGTACTGGACAGATTACTGTAATTCGTATTAAAACCCTATTTTGGTCTACTACTATACATTATAAATATATATATATATATATATATATTATAATGATCTGATTTCTATAATGTAAGACTTTGAAGGTACAGAGTACAGTAATATTAGATTATTAGTATGAGTGGTGAGTTAAGGATTACTGTCTGAAATTACTTGTCCCCTGTGTCTGAGTTCTTGAGAGGCCTTTTGTCCAAGAAATTCTATCACAAATTCAGCACCTTGTGCACTATTGTTGACCAATTTCTGATAATGAGAACCTTCTATTCTGATTCAAGGGGATTGTCATATCTAGGGCTAGTACAGTGATTCGATTCAGTGTTCCGATTCTTGATGAATCATAATTGGAGTCATCCGTTGGTGATCATTCTAAAGATTCTAAGTACTCTGTGAGTCACTTCAAATTGTATTTCTTGAGTATTCCTATGTAAGTCAATTCAGATTGTATCAATGAGATTGTTACTTTATTCCTCTGTGAGTCAGATTTTGGAAGATTGATGTTCGATTCACTAGATAAGAGAGCTCTTGATATTTCTAGATTGATTCAGCTCTATGTAAACTGTTTCTCCACTAAGAGTTTCGATGAACGCTCTTAGATTGGAATCATAGTATACTCACGAGCCTGTTGTGTACATATACAACATTACGTCAACGGCATCAATATCTCCCATCAGAATATTTGCTTATTAAGTATCATATTGTAATCAGACCCATTTAGGCTAATTGTTAGGTAACGGGCTGATCGAGAATAATTTGGCCTAATTAGTGGCCCATTAGATGGCGCCTTCCTTGGGGGCTGCGCCATCCCTGGTCTTTATATGGATCTCATGCTCCTCCTTTGAGATTATGCAATATTGAATTCCAAACTTCCCTCTCAACTCTTCTTCTTCCTTCCTCCATCGCTGATTCCAGTTCTTGTGATCTTGCCGGATCACAACATTGGTATCACAGCACTCGATCCATGGGTACTCATGCCTCCTCACAAACAGCCTAACATGGCCCCCGAGATTCCACCAGAACCAGAGGTCGCCAAGGAGACTCAAAGTCCTAAGGTTGAAGCCGATCCTACTCAGATAGCTATGTTGTCCCTTCTGGCCTCAATCAAGGACGAACTTCGGGAGATGCGGCTCGAGCGAGCTACACAACAGCCCCCTAAATCAGCCACCCTCTCCTCACCGCCACCTACATGCGAAGGATCCCAGGCGCTGGGGGGTTCATTACTTGGCCAGGCCAGAGGTCTGTCCCTTCCTTATGGGATTCAACTGGGATCCGTCAACCTCAATGCGGAGGGTAGGCGCCATGGCCCAGAGATGCGAGGTATACCAGGTGTTCGGGAAAATGCCACAATGACCAACCGCATTCACAATCTACAGGATGAGATGGAGGATGTGTGGAACGAACCCCAGGGGTACTGAGGAGGCCAGCGGAACAGCGCGGAGCCTAGATTGTCCCGCCTACAGTTTCCACGATACAAATTCTTCGAATGGCTCTATAAGGCGGACAAATTCTTCTCATATCAAGGTACCTACTCTGACGATGAGTGCCTGCGGGTGGCAGCATTTCATTTGGATGGCGATGCATCCATCTGGTTCCAGGCATATGAAAAAGAGACACGATTCCCCACTTGGTCCTCTTTTTCCAATGAACTATGCATTCAATTCGGGCCAAACGAGTTCCAGGATTTTAATGAGATGTTATCCACACTGAAGCAGACAACCACGGTGAGGGCCTATTATTCTGATTTCATGAAAATTACTAATAGATTGCCCGACTGGCCAGTGGCTGCATTGGTCGGCACATTCAAGAAGGGATTGAAGCCAGAGATCGCAGGTGAGATGTGCCACTTTCCTTGCCACACTATGTGAGAAGTGGTGCGTCGTGCCAGGATTGAGGAAGAGAAACTAGCCCAGAGAAGAGGGGGTCATGGGTTATTGGTGCTGAAATCCTATATCACTTCCACATCTGCCCTGGCTCTAGCACATGGCGCAGGTACCCATCGGCCCAATGTGACAAGATCACCGGCCACTCCTATCTGTCGCCTCACATCTGCACAGATGGCAGAACGGAGGGCCAAGGGCCTTTGCTTCAACTGTGATGAGAAGTATGTCCAAGGCCATCGTTGCACTGTCAAGGGTAGCTTGCTCATTGAGGAGGTGGAGGATGAGGAACTTTCTCCGGTTGAGGAGTTCACCCATGTTTATGACCATGTCCAGCCGGAGATCTCAGTGCATGCTTACTCGGGTACTTTTACCCCACGCACTATGCATGTACAGGGCTTATTGAAGCAACAACAGGTAGCCATATTGATTGACAGTGGGTCGACACACAACTTCATCAACGATAGGGTGGCCCAGCGACTCGGTTGTTATGTATCTAATGCCACCCCCTTTGATGTTCTCATCGGCGATGGCAAACACCTACGTAGCTCAGGTATGTGTGCTCAAGCGTCCTTGACCATTCAAGGGCACACGTTCACCACAGAACTGTTCCTACTGCCAACAAATGGGGCAGACGTGGTTTTGGACGTACAATGGTTGCAGGAATTGAGTGATGTTCTATGGAATTTCCGTGACCTTATCATGGACTTTGAAGCTCACGGAGAGAGGGTGCGCATACAAGGGTCCCAACCCGGCACCTTGCATTCAGCCCAGGCGGTTGATTCCTTGTCCTGGTTTACGCCTCATGGGATGTTCCTTCAACAGCGTGCTATTGGCGATGTGGAACAAGGGGATCTTCCTCCAGACATGCGCCATCTCCTTGAGGAACATGACGATCTCCTCTCCACACCTACCGGTCTACCATGACCATCACATTCCACTTGTTCCCGGGGCCCAGCCAACTAATATTCGTCCGTACCGTTACCCTTATATTCAGAAGCCAGAAATTGAGCGGCTGGTGAGTGATATGTTGAGCACAGGTATTATCCGGCCCAGTAACAGTTCATTCTCCTCTCCGGTGTTGCTTGTGCGCAAGAAGGACGGCACGTGGCATTTTTGCGTGGACTATCGCGCTCTAATGCCATTACCGTTAAGGACAAATACCCCATCCCAATAATTGAAGAGTTTTTGGATGAGCTAGCTGGCGCCACAGTTTTTTGCAAGCTGGACCTACGTTCCGGGTATCACCAGATCAGGATGCAGGCTTCGGACGCACACAAAACACCCTTTCAGACCCACGATGGCCATTTCGAATTCTTAGTCATGCCATTTGGTCTGACCAATGCCCCTGCAACTTTCCAGAGCTTGATGAACGACATCTTCCGTCCACTCCTCCATCAATTCATATTGGTTTTCTTTGATGACATTCTGATTTACAACAAATCATGGGAGGAGCATTTGAGCCATCTCAGGTCGGTCTTCTCACTCCTCCGTGCCAATTCCTTATTCCTAAAACATTCGAAGTGTTCGTTTGGCAGCTCGCAGGTGGAATATCTAGGCCACATCATCTCGTCTGAAGGCGTAGCCACCGACCCTTCAAAGGTTGGGACTATGTTATCTTGGCCGGTACCTCATTGCGTTAAGGCATTGCGAGGTTTTTTGGGACTGACAGGATATTATCGCCGTTTTATCTGCCACTATGGTGCTATTATCGGGCCACTCACAGCTTTATTAAAGAAGGGCGCTTTTGAATGGACTGATGAGGCCCAGTTGGCTTTCGACAAACTGAAACAAGCCATGGCTAACGCACCAGTTTTGGGGCTACCCGACTTCAATCTTCCCTTTGTTGTGGAGACTGACGCTTTTGGCAGAGGCCTTGGAGCCATTCTCTTGCAGCATGAGCGTCCAATCACTTTCTTGAGCAAGTCATTGTCGGGCCGTACACTCTCCTTATCGGCCTATGAACGGGAGATGATGGCCATCATTCATGCGGTAACCAAGTGGCGACCATACCTATTGGGTCGCCAATTTGTGATACGGACAGATCATCAACCGTTGAAGTACTTCTTAGAGCAAAGGGTGTCAACCCCGGCTCAGCAAAGGTGGGTCAGTAAATTGTTGGGCTATGATTATGAAATTACCTATAAGAAAGGCGCCGAGAACACTGTTGCAGATGCTCTGTCTCACCGGCCCATGGAAGGGTCTTGTATGGTTTTGTCCGGGCCCAATTGTCCCTTCCTTTCGGAGCTGCGGCAGTCTTATTTGGAGGACCCGTCAACGAAGGAGTTAATCGCTCGTATCCAGGCCCAACCAGCAGCTGAGCCCCTCTATGTGTGGCGGGACGAACTGTTATTTTGGAGGGATTGTTTATGGGTGCCCAACTATGCCGACTTGCATCGCCACATCCTTTCTCATTTCCATGACGCACCACTTGCAGGCCATGAAGGATCATTCCGTACCTATAAGAGGGTGAGCCAGAGTTTCCTGTGGCAAGAGATTCGACGTGCAGTAAAAACTATGTTTTGGCCTGTGATATTTGCCAGCATGCCAAGGCCATGACTAGGGCTGTCAACGGGTCGGGCTTTTGCGGGCCTGAGGTTGGCCCTGGCCCTAGCCCTAACAAACTTAACCCTGGCCCTAGCCCGACCCTAGCCCTAAGATGACCTCGAAAATTCAGCCCGACCCTAACCCTAGTCGGGCTAGGGTCGGGCTTCGGGCTTTTCGGGCTTTTGGAGAGCCTAAAAAAACGCAAGTATGATATATTATAAACTATACATGATTTAATGCCAAAAGGAGCCGACAGACACATTTAAATACGATAATTTTTATATTTGGTTGGTCCTAGTGTAAAAATAAACAAACACATGTAACAATCCTAATATCTACAACTAACAAACATCGATCCTAGATAGCAACAACTAACAAACATCGATCCTAGATAGCAACAACTAACAAACATCGATCCTAGATAGCAACAACTAACAAACATCGATCCTAGATAGCAACAACTAACAAACATCGATCCTAGATAGCAACAACTAACAAACATCGATCTTAGATAGCAACAACTAGCACCCTAATAGTCAAGTAGTTCAAAATTCAATTCTAAAAAAATAATAATCCGAGAGAAATACCAATTTTAGAAATAGGCAGGCGAGCTGGTGAGTAGGCGGGCGAGCTCTTTCTGCAATAGGTTTTTTCCATCTCCCAACCTATCCAACAACAATTCGAACAACTAATCATTCACCACAAAGACACATGTCAAACATGAATAAGAAGGAATGAATTCTAGGCTCCCACCCACCAACTCTATGCTATTTTGCTCTCTTAATTGTTGCAGATAGGGCAACCAATCAGCAACATTCCTCTCACTTTATTTAGCACTACTAAATAAAGGTTCCCCTCCTCCTTTCTCATCCGGGCTTGGGACCGGCAACGGCGGAGTTAAAACTTTTATTTGAAAATTGTATTTAATAAAAAATAAAAATTTTAAAAACTAATTTGAAATACCAATTTTAGAAAACCTTTGAACATAAAAAATTAAAAAACATACCTTAGCTATCTGCTATTTTGATTCCGATTATTTCACTCTTGTCACTATTAAATTCATCATCCAAATCATCGAAACTGCCCACAACCGTCTTGCCACGTAACCAATCCTGCGTGCAAATTAAACATTCAACTGTCTCAGGCAAGAGAGAACTTCTATATTGGTCAAGAATACGCCCACCAGTGCTAAACGCGGACTCTGAAGCAACAGCAGTAATAGGAACAGCCAAAATATCTTGAGCCATTGCAGCCAATATTGGGAACCTGGTTGAGTTAACTTTCCACCAAGAAAGAATGTCTAAGTCAGTGTCTCTATTTTCTAGGCTCCCTCCAAAGTACAACTCCAACTCAGATTTGTCGCTGTCATTGTTTGCAGCATATCCTTCTTCTTCCAACCATTGTTGAATCTCTTCTTCATCATTTGAAGGAATGACAACCTCAGTTGAGGCCCTATCAACAACTAGAGATATTTTGTTCTTGTATTGGTCAAACAACAATTGCATCAAAGCTATACTCCTTTCAAAACGTAGTGCCCAAAACTCTCTTCCAAGTAGTTGGGCCAAATAAAATTTCAACAATTTCCTCTTGTATCTAGGATCCAAAATCAAAGCAATATCATACGTAACAGGTATATCACTCCAATATTCATCAAATTTACTTAACATTTTGTGGCACATAGAACTGAGAAAATACTTTGTAGAAATTATACCTCCAAGTATAACCTTTTTTATTGTAGATATTTCCTTCAAAAATATATGAATTGCAGGATAATCAACACCACAAAATAATTTTGTTACATCATAGAACCGCTTCAAAAACTTACAAACAGTACTTGGCGGCATTTTCCCACTCATCATCAGAAGGTTTATGTTTATAAGATAAATCTTCCTCTTCTAATCTTTTAAACACATCACGATATGGCAAAATAGACTCTAACATTAGATATGTAGAATTCCATCTAGTGGTAACATCTAAGCTAACACCCTTTCCCACATTAATTCCCAATTCAGTTATCAGCTCAACAAACTTTTGATGATGGGAAGGGGAGGCCATCACATATTTTACAGACTCACGAACATGAACAATTACATCTAAAATTTCTTTCAGTCCAACTTGCACAATAAGATTTAACACATGGCCAGCACAACGTATATGAAAAAGAGAGCCTTCTAACTGAAGAGACCCCTTATCTTTAAGGTCCTTTATGAGATTTCTTTGAGCAACATCATTGTTCACTGCATTATCTAAAGTAATAGTAGATACTTTACAATCAATTTTCCACTTTACTAGAGTGGCTTTAATAGCATTACAAATTGCCACTCCAGTATGGCGGGATAGAATTCTAGTAAAACTAATAATCTTCTTTTGTAGATGCCAAGCCCTATCAATATAATGCGCGGTAACACAAATATAATTGAACCTTTGATTTGAAGTCCACAAATCAGAAGTAATACTAACTGTAGAAGAAAGGTTTTGGAAAACATTCATCAATGCAACTTTCTCTTTTGTATAAATTTTTTGGCAATCCATTTTAATTGTGTTCCTAGAAACCATTTTGAATTGAGGCTGCATAACTTGACAAAAATGAATAAAATCCTTATGCGTGACAATATTAAAAGGGTATTCATGCACTATAATTGCTCTTGCAAGAGCTTCCCTACAAGCTTGTTGATCGAATTTAAAAGTAGAGACTTTACCAAAAGCAGTAGTAAGGAGTGGTTGTTTAGGATCCATGTTTGGTCCTCTTGGACAACTATCAAAGTGCCTTGCAAGATGAGTTGTGCCATCAGTTCCCAATCCCACAAAGGTATTCTTGCAATAATTGCAAACTGCCCCGACTCTTTTCCCATTTTCATCAAAGGTTTTCTGAAAATGATCCCAAACAAATGATCGACCCCTACTACGTTTTTTTCTAGTTTGCTCATTAGATGCTCCTAATTCTGAATGGAGAGCAGGAGGGCGAGTTGTAGAGCTAGGGGTTTGGGGCACAATAGGTGTGAGGGTGGGAGTTGAAGAGGCTTCTTGTGTGGAAGAATTGATTGGTGTTGAAATAGTAGGGGGTGTAGAAGAGGTGCAAGGATTGGAAGAACTAGCCTATGCAGCTGGTGATAGATGTGGGAAGGACAAAGATTCACTACCGTGGTAAGACATATCTACTACACTAAATTCGACCAACAAGTAGATAAGAAATCGAGTACTCAGTAACAAAAAGAACTATAGTCAATTTAGGAGATAACAAATAGCAAAGATAACAAGTATTATAGGCAATTTACAGGCAACAGATAACAAAGATAACAAGTTTAGGCAATTTATAGATAACAGATAACAAAGATAACAAAAATCATGTACTCAATAACAAGTATTATAGGCAATTTAGGATACAACAGATAACAATTTAGGCAATTTACAGGCAACAGATAACAAAGATAATAGTTTAGGCAATTTACAGGCAACAGATAACAAAGATAATAGTTTAGGCAATTTACAGGCAACAAATAACAAAGATTACAGTTTAGGAGATGTTACTGTCACCGGCAGTCGGTCGATCGCCGGTCGGGGGAGAAAGCGCCGGTCGGGGGAGAATGGCCGTCGCCGATCGGGGGAGAGCGGCGGTCGGGGAGAGAGAGAGGTCGCCGATTAGGGTAGAGCAGCGGTCGTGGAGAGAGAGAGGTCGCCGATCGGGGGAGAGCGGCAGTCGGGGGAGAGAGGGGTCGCGGGAGAGCGGCGGTCGCCGATCGGGGGAGAGAGGCAGTCGGGGTTGGGGGAGATCGGCGAGGGAGAGAGGCGGTCGGGAGAGAGAAGTCGGGGAGAGAGAGGTCGTCGATCGGGGAGAGCGGCGGTCGCCGATCAGGGAGAGCGGCGGTCGGGGAGAGCGGCTGTCGGGAGAGAAAGGTCGCGGGAGAGAGAGAGAGGTCGGGGAGAGAGAGGTCGTCGATCGGGGAGAGCGGCGGTCGCCGATCGGAGAGAGCGGCGGTCGCCGATCGGAGAGAGCGGTGGTCGCCGATCGGGGAGAGCGGCAGTCGGGGAGTCGGGAACGGGGAGGATTTAGGTTTTTTTTTTTTTTTTTATATATCACTGAGTCGCCCGAGTCACCCGGCCCGACTCACCCGGCCCGATTTCGGGCTTTCGGGTAGGGTCGGGCCTTCGGGCTTTTTCTAGCCAAGCCCGGGCCCGACCCTACCCGACCCAAAGTTTGGGTTTTGAGGCCCGAGCCCTACCCTAGGCCTCAAAATTCAAGCCCTTACCCGCTATTTTGCGGGTCGGGTAGGGTCGGGCCATCGGGCTATCGGGCAAAATTGACAATCCTAGCCATGACAACTTCTCCAGCCGGCCTTCTCCAGCCACTGCCTATTCCGGCCAAAATTTGGGAGGATGTTTCTATGGATTTCATCGAGGCCCTCCCTGTTGTTCAAGGGAAATCAGTTATTTTAGTGGTCATTGATCGATTATCTAAATATGCTCATTTCTGTGTGATGAGCCACCCCTTTACGGCTCGTACTGTGGCGGAGGTGTATGTGCGTGAAGTTGCTAAACTCCATGGTATGCCAAAGACTATTGTATCAGATAGAGACCGCGTCTTCCTCTCCAATTTTTGGCGCAAATTCTTCACTCTCCAAGGGACGCAATTACATATGAGCACGGCTTATCACCCACAGACAGATGGGCAGACGGAGGTGGTGAATCGGTATGTGGAGCAGTATCTGAGGTGTTTCGTGGGCGATCAACCTTGACGCTGGCTTCAACTCTTACCGTGGGCTGAGTGGTCCTACAACACAGCATATCATACTCGTGCAGGATTTACTCCATTTGATGTTGTGTATGGTCGCCCTCCTCCCACAGTCCTTTCATATGTTCCTCACAGATCTGATATTGCTGAGGTCGACTACATGCTTTAAACTCGCAATGAGGTGCTACGGCAACTTAAGCTCAACTTGCAGTCGGCGCAGAATCGTATGAAACAGGTCTATGATCGCAAACACTCAGACCGCGTCTTTCAAGTGGGCGAGATGGTTTACGTATCTGTGCTACCCTTGCGTCAGACTTCCCTTGCTCCTATTGACAACACTAAATTGGCCCACCGTTATCATGGGCCTTATGAGATTGTCGAGCGCATTAGACCGGTGGCGTATCGTCTCATCTTACCCCCGAGGTCCTTGGTGCACCCTGTGTTTCATGTCTCCCCTCTCCGCAAGTTCGTGGGTGACCCTTCTATTGTGGCCAACACTGACCGACCTCCGCTTCTCGTGCCAGCAACTTCTGAGGAGCTCTTTCTTGCTTCCATTATTGATAAATGCCGCATAAGGCGTTCTGGTCGCATTGTGACGGAGGTACTAGTTGCTTGGCGGGGCCAACCACTGGAGAAGGCCACCTGGCTCCTCGAGGATGACTTCTTGGTTCGATTTCCTTTATGGATGCCTTGAGGACAAGGCGGCGGTGGAGCATGGTGGAATGTTGTGTACGTATACAACATTACGTCAGCGGCATCAGTATCTCCCATCATAATATTTGCTTATTAAGTATCATATTGTAATCAGACCCATTTAGGCTAATTGTTAGGTAACGGGCTGATAGAGAATAATTTGGCCTAATTAGTGTCCCATCAGATGGTGCCTTCCTTGGGGGCTGCGCCATCCCTGGTCTTTATATGGAGCTCGAGCTCCTCCTTCGAGATTATGCAATATTGAATTCCAAACTTCCCACTCAACTCTTCTTCTTCCTTCCTCCATCGCTGATTCTAGTTCTTATGATCCTGTCGGATCACAACAGAGCCATTGCTAGATCCTTTGTGATCTTAGATTATATTATGAACCTTTGTAGTTCAGCCGATGACGGCAACGCGTGCGCTTTAGACTGTATGATATTACAGAAGGTCTGCAGTCTCAGCCCATTGTGCCCGTAAGCACCGATGGGACCAGCATCCCTAGACGCATGGCCGGGTTCCTCTGTAGAACCTCTAGGATGATCTGGTATTGATGTCCATAGGGGAAGTGGACTGAACAGAGAGCAGAAATTGTTATCTCCGACACTCTGTATGTTTGGAGTCAGTATTCATTTTTATTTTCTCCCGACGCTCTGTACGTTTGGGATCTGAGTTAATGTTTATTTATTCTCGACCGTTGATGGTCTTGGATGATTATTATTGTCCAGGTAAGTTAACTCTATATTTGCTCAACCTGATCTTTCTAAACGTGTCTTATACCATGTTGTCAGCATTTCCTTTATTATTATTATTCTGTTGTGGGTTTTTCTTGGCTCCTACTGGGTATTTTTTCCGAAATACTCATGCATCTCTCGATGCAGGATTCAAAGTGGAAAGGAACTAACAAGGTACGTGCGAAGGAGCTCGACGGTGGAAAGTTGATAGAAGTGGATCTATTTCTTGTTTTTAATTTTCTTGTTCGTAAGAAAACTGATAAGCCTGTGAGCTGAATTTAAATTTGATGTTTGATGATTGTTAAGACTGAATTGTTGTAATAGCGTAGTTTGTTTTATTAATCAAGATTTTTGTAAAACGGATATTGGTTAAGCATTCTAGAATAAAAACGTTATGTGATCGAGTATTCAGTCGTGTCCCGGGTTTCGGCCTCATGACCTTAAATGAGTTAGTACTTCCACGCATTATTCGATGTTTTGAAATTCGGGGCGTGACATTATGTTATTATTTCTTAACTTATTTTTATGCTTTCATTATATGCATAGATCATTAGAAAACATTTGTTTTTTAGCCTTCTGTGTGTCTTGTCTGGGGTTAGTCGTCCATTTGAGCTGTGGGTTCACATGTTATTTCTAGGGTGCGTTTGGCAACCGCTTTTGCTTTTTTAAAAAACGGCTTTTTAACAAAATCGCTTTTGTTAATAAAAAGCTAAATCGTAACTTGTATGGTAATGCCCACTCTTAAAGCGCTTTTGTCAAAATCCGCCCCTAAATCTTGTTTGGATAGGGCAAATTTTAGAAAAAAAATAAACTGCTCTTGTGACGCTTTTACCCCTAATGAGAAAGATTGAATCTTGACCTAAGAAGCACGAATACAAAACAACGACATGGTACGGACACGGCGACACGCCATTTTTTCCAACAAGTAGGATATGATACGGCTAATAAAAAATATTTATTACTCCCTCCATCCAAATTACTATGTATATTTAACAAAAACCTTATTTTTATTGGGCTTTGACCTTCATATAAAAGTCACGTGACCTAAGGACAGAATGACAATGTGGAAGGGGACGAGCTCTCGGCGAAGGGGACGAGCTAACAGAAGTAGAGAAAAAAAAAGCTCCACACCAAAAGCAAAAGACGAAGGACATACAGGAATTTCGGGATGCTCGAGGGTAAATGTAGTCATTTTTTCACCCTGAAGGATAATTCAGATCATAAAAGCCGCTTTTGTAAAAAATCTCCTCAGGAGGAGATTTTCTAAAAAGCGGCTTTAGCACCAGTTTTCGAGTAAAAGCCGCTTTTGGCGGCTGAAAATCGCTTTTTCTAAAAACCTGCCTTCCATACAGGATTTTGTACAATAGCCGCTTTATCTACCTAAAAAGCGGCTTTTGGGAGGCAAAATTTGCCTCCCAAACGCACCCCTAGTGTGGAAGCTTTCTTGCCAAGTTCATTACATGAATGTAGTCATGAACAATTCTCAGAAGCTAGTTCTTTAGGTGTTCTATCACAAGCTCATTTATTCTCGAACATTTTTACTTTTAACAAAAACTTTCTAAGGTATAAATTGTCTATCATGCAGCCAAGTCTCTAAATTTTGCAGTTTCGTATAAGTGATACAATCATCATCATCATACGCCTTATTCCAGCTATATTGGGTCGGCAGGATGGATTGTATAAGTGATACAATAATGTACTTATTTTGCAGGTTGATGAAATACCTGATGATCCTGAAAGTGAAACAAGAAATTGAGGCTGAATTTTTAGGAGATGATCAAACTTGGGGGGCTGCAGTGATACTAATGCGATATCCTTGTCGAGATTTGACATTTCCTGGCATATTACTATGTGAAAGAAGCTTGATATATCATATATCTTCTTATTTTTATAGTTCTTGATCTAGGAAGCACAGACAATAAATAAGCTGCCCAAATCTGTCGCTGAATGTCTTTTAGTGACAGAATAAAACCATCGTAAGCACCTGGCAATAATCCGTCGCTAAATAATATTACAATAGATTTTACTGTCGCTACAGGGTAGGTTTGTTGTAGTCTATCATATGTTCCTAAAATGTTTCATCATATCATTACAAACCAATAATAAACCAATATTTTATCCCATATCAAATATGGTTTCTAATGTGGCACGCAACATTGTTTATCTTAGAAGACAAGGTCATTTCAAATTTGTCTACCTCGATCATTACCTAATTCATGTGTCACTACTATGTCAACACAGTAGATCGATCATGTACGTCAATTGTTGTGGGGTCATTTGGCGAAGCATCACCGCATGGCCATGGATGATGTTTCACATGTCTATGAGATCGATGGAGCTCCATTAGCAGTCCCTGACGCAAAAACACAATCTGCAGTGGTGTGCCTGTATCGGACAACTGGCGGTCTTGATTGTTTGGATTTGCTGGTAAATTTTAGGGAGACTTTGGGTGCGTTTGGAAGCTGATAGGTGAAAGGTGAAAATTTATATCAGCCTGAAAATAATCAAAGGTGTTTTTTCCTGATTGGTGACGACTCGTTTGGAAGCTGAAAGTAATAAGGTGTCAGGGTGAAAATTTTCAGGCCTAATTTTTGAAAGGTGAAATATGTTTGGGAACTAAAAATAAATCATGCTGATAAGAATATTCGTCAGCTTCTGGTATCGTGTAATCGATTACACGACATGAAGAGCTATCGTGTAATCGATTACACGATAACTTTTTAATGGGACAAATTTCAACGATACGTTTCATACTCATTTCTGATCCGTTTTGGCCCATTTTTTTTTCATTCTTCCTCATTTTTAGTGTTCTTTCTTGTAATGATGATATCATAAAGATGTTGAGCCACTACGTACTATTTATGGTAGATTTTGTTGGATTTTTTTGAATAAAATATCAAGGTCATTAGGATATCATAATGATTAGAAAGAGCATTAAAAATAAGGAACAACAAAAAAAAATTTGCCAAAATCGGACTAAAAATGAGGGAGATATTAATTGTTGAAGTTTACACAATAACACTGGCTATCGAGTAACAGGTTACACTATAGTACTGGCTATCGAGTAACTAGTTACACTACTGCCTATCGAGTAACTGGTTACACGATAGTATTGGCTATCGAGTAACTGGTTACATGATAATACTAGCTATCGAGTAACTGGTTACACTATAAAACTGGTTATCGAGTAACTGGTTATACGATAGTACTGGCTATCGAGTAATCGATTATGCGATAACTTTTTTATGGGACAAACTTCAACGATGCGTATCTTACTCATTTCTGATCCGTTTTGGCTCTTTTTTTTCATTCTTCCTCATTTTTAGTGTCCTTTCTTATAATAATGAAAAAATGTCAAAAGCGGACTAAAAATGATAGAGATATGACGGGGGGTGGGGTCCCTCGGCTTAACGGTGCAGCGACAGGGCAAATACCAGGGTGACCGGCTTTGGACGACCCGAGCAGTTGCCCGGGAGGGGTGGGCACGGGTTCCCTCAGCTCAATGGGACGGCGGCGACAAGGTGGGGGCCTCAATCAGCAGCAGCAGCGACCGGGGTGGAGGGGGACTCAACGAGCGGCTGCGGGGACGGGGGGCACAAACTCTCTCAGCTCAATGGGGCACCATCAGGGTGGGGGTACTCATCGGGGGGACGAACCTCAAGGATATGATTTTTATTTTCGTTGAAGAGGTGTGGCGATCGATTCGTCAGCCTGATTCTCACTTTAATGAGAATCAGCCTTTCAGGGTGAAAGGTGAAAAATCGTCACCTTTCACCTTTCAGGGCCAATTTCTGGCCTTTCAGCAAACAATACTTTTCAGACCTGAAAGGTGAAAAAGTGAAAATTTTCACCTATCACCTTCACCGACCATTTTTCACCCTTTCAGCTTCCAAACAGTTTTCATCTTTCATGGCTGAAATATTTGTTTTTCAGCTTTCCAAACGCACCCTTTGTGATCAGGTGGAGAGTCTCAATCATCAACGAATTAATATAAAGTACAAATTCACCAATTATGTACCTACTTGATCCTTAGATATATGTCTGAAATCTACCTAATCCTGAATTCACTCTAAATCTATATAGCATGATATACAATAATTCAGTTACTTATTTTTTGGACATTCTTTGAGCTTCTCTGTTATTTCTTGGTGTAGTAGATAAGGGAAACGATATTTGTACAGCAGATTCCTACACATTTCCAAACACAGCTGATGTGTACGAAAATGAGTGGGTCTGTGTTTAGAAATGTGTAGGAATCTGCCTGCTGTACAATCACCTCTTCGTACATGGTTGTTTAAATGCAATGGAAGGGCCAATATCTATTTCTGCTATTGTACGTGTTGTGACTATGATAGATGAGCGATGCATGAGCTTGTTGTTCTTGTCGGGTGACCACCAAAGGTGAGAGAGAAGCTCGATATGAACTGCCAGAGGTGGAGAGAATCTCAATCATAGGAATAAGGTAGAGGATAAAAAAAAACATTTGGGTAGTACTTTCCCGAGATGAACTGCAATTGATTGCACGACAATTCTGAGTCTACGGAAACGGTAAAAAAAAGATCATACACAAGTTCTCTATGACTTAACCCATCCTAATCATGGATTAGTGCTCCCCAACAAAATAAGGGATGCCCTAACCCTTTTTCAAAGGGAGAGGAAGAAAACTCCCTGCTCTAGAATACAATTTTTTCCTCCTCAAGAGATTTCCAAGAGAAGGTGACAACTTTCTCATAATTTCCCATCCGGGAATATGAACTCTTCTCAAGGGTTCAATCTGGGTCTTTTGGATTACATAGAGAGGTTCATGTGGTCTTGTGTTTTGGAAGTGGATTGCCGGAGATACTTGCACCATGCAGCAAATTTTGTTATACAATATCTCCGATATTTTGTCAATTTGGTCGACCAATATTTTACCGATATCCGATACGACATTCCTTGCTACTATATGTCAACACAGTAGATCGATCATGTATGTCAATTGTTGTGGTCATTGGGTGAAGCGTCACCGCATGGCCATGGTTGATGCTTCACATATCTATGAGATCGATGGAGCTCCATTAGTAGAGTCCCTGATGCAAAAACACAATCTGCAAAAACACAATCTGCAGTGGTGTGCCTATATCGGACAACTGGCGGTCTTGATTGTTTGGATTTGCGGATAAATTTTAGGGAGACTTTGTGATCGGGTGGAGAGAGTCCCAATCATAGGAATAAGGTAGAGGACACAAAAAAAAAGCATTTGGGTAGTACATGTCATGATTCTACATTATCATGCAATTGACTCTATATCAGCAAATTAATATAAAGTACAAATTCACCAATTATGTACCTACTCGATCCTTAGATATACGTCTGAAATCTACCAGATCCTGAATTCACTCTAAATTTATATATCATGATATACAATAATTCAGTTACTTATTTTTTGGACATTCTTTGAGCTTCTCTGTTATTTCTTAGTGTAGTAGATAAATCTGTACAATCACCTCTTCGCACATGGTCATTTAAATGCAATGGAAGGGCCTATATCTATTTCTGCTATTGTACGTGTTGTGACTATGATAGATGAGCGATGCATGAGCTTGTTGTTCTTGTAGGGTGACCACCAAAGGTGAGAGAGAAGCTCGATATTAGACATGGAGTTTGCAAGAGCCAATGAGGGAAGAAGGTGGGAAGAGGAAATCACGGATTCGTTGTCAATGAGGATAGTTGAGTCAATTAGATTCATGGACTAGCCGAGGCGGAAGTGTTAAGCTTGATAGAAGATTTGAGCTCAGGTGCGCCATTGACCACTTTGCAGTCCTAGGTCTCTATCTTTGATTTAATCTTGTTTCGTTCATGATGAGGGGTATATAGGCGGTTGGTGACATGGTTTATTTCATAGATCAAGCAGAGAGGGTAAATGTTCCACCAGGGAAGAAGCATATGGAGTATCATTTTACTCCCACCATTTGGAATTAAGGAAACATGTGGTTTTTGGAAATTAACTAGTTTTTAAAAACCAAAATTCTATTAATTTCGGATGGAGGGAGTGCTCGAATTTTTCGTTTGATTTTTTGAGTTCGCATTTACACCTGCGATTGATTGGTCAGGAGAGCAAGGGTGATCAATTGCAGCGATAGAACGATCAATCGGACAAGGCTTTTAGACCTAGTCTTTCCCGAGATGAACTGCAATTGATTGCACGACAATTCTGAGTCTGCGGAAACGGTAAAAAAAAGATCATACACAAGTTCTCTATGACTTAACCCATCCTAATCATGGATTAGTGCTCCCCAACAAAATAAGGGATGCCCTAACCCTTTTTCAAAGGGAGAGGAAGAAAACTCCCTGCTCTAGAATACAATTTTTTCCTCAAGAGATTTCCAAGAGAAGGTGACAACTTTCTCATAATTTCCCGTCCGGGAATATGAACTCTTCTCAAGGGTTCGATTTGGGTCTTTTGGATTACATAGAGAGGTCCATGCGGTTTTGTGTTTTGGGAGTGGATTGCAGGAGATACTTGCACCATGCGGCAAATTTCGTTTCAAAGTCAGTCTAGAAAGGTGCCTCAGACTTGCTGGTTTGATATTGCTTTGATTTGCAACAAATTGGAGGATGGATTATTTTGAAGAATTTCCAGTCAGAGTTCATAATTAATGGACTTGACAGATCGTGCCATCGACCAGTCGACTGATCAGACGTAGTTGGTTCTCTTCGAATTGTTTTTATTTACACCATCTCGTCTTGCCTTAATTGATTTGCCTTGTTGGTAGAATTATACCAATAGGGAGTATATAAAGAGCAGGGGTATAGCACGTTAACTGCTTCAGATGCTTTGAAGGACATCAGCTGACTCTCAGCTGAGGCAATCAGTTACTAAGCTCCTACCAAATGGGCTGAGAAGCCAGCTTTCGAGGTGCTTTTCAGTAGCATATCATATCAGATGTGAACAAGCCAACCAAACGGTAGTCAAATTTGAAATAAGCGTTTATAGCATTTACTTAGGTCGGTTGCTCTGCCCCTTTTAGTCAGGTCCTTAGATTCGGATATCCTTCGTTATCATCATCATCATACACCTTATCCGAGCTATTGAGGTAGGTGGCATGGATACCCTTCGTTATCAAAAAAAAATCGTAGCATTTCTTTTTCTACAAAACAAAAACGATCGTCGATAGTTAAACACGCACAAATGGAAAATTATAGTATCATAAACACTAGATAATCCGAATGGATGACTTGACAAAATTATAAGAAAGATATCAATAATCGTGCCACCTGCATGCTGGGTCTCCCTTGTCACCTTCATCTCATCAAATTCAAACCTTACTCTTACAGGAAAAAAGAAAAATTCAAATTACATTAATCCCTTACAATGATCTAGATGAATGGCACGAAGTTGAGCTTCCAAATCTTTCAGACGTAAGACTTTCCAGTCCACAATTAAGACTCTAGACAAGTGGAAGATTGCCCTATTAATTGACGGACCCACACCTTTTGTCTTCCTCTACCGATCTCCCTTCTTCTTCTCTCTTCGAGGAATTAGAATCCTCAATCTTTAGAACAACAAAATGTCGCACGAAGGAGTTCCCGTAGAAGTTGCTGGTGACAAGTACAGAACTTTCATATATGGAGAAGGAGAGAAAGATACACACTGGAGGCATGGGGGCCCTCCAACCTATGATCTTGTCAACCAGCTCTTTGAAGAAGGCAGAACCAAGGTACTCGGAAAACTGAAGAACAGATTTCTTTTCCTTATTGTTTTTACCATTTTGGTGTCTGATTTGCCTTGAATTGTATGAACTGGAAGGAATGGCCAAAAGGGTCGTTGGAAGAAATCGTACAGAACGCCATTAAGACATGGGAGATGGAGCTCTCCCACAAGACACGCCTCCAGGACTTCAAGACCATCAACCCTGAAAAGTTCAAGTTCTTTGTTAATGGTCCCTCTCTCTTCCTTAAATCCCTTCTCCATCTGATAATTCTCTGTACCATATTCCAAAAAGATACGAATTCAATTTGATGCACGGCATGCACGGCAGGAAGAGAAGGGTTGTCAGGGGAGGAAACGCTGAGGCTGGGGAGCTACAACGCCATGCTACAGAGCTCTCTTCCAGTGGAGTTCAAGTACTACAAGGCAGATGAAGAGAGCTTTGACTCTTCTCATGATGTGTTCAGGGCAGCTTTACCTAGGGGGTTTGCATGGGAAGTTCTGAGTGTCTACTCTGGGCCTCCTGTGATAGCCTTCAAGTTCAGGCACTGGGGGTTCATGGAAGGTCCCTTCAAGGGCCATGCCCCCACCGGAGAGAAGGTCGAGTTCACCGGAGTTGCTGTTCTTAAGGTTCTTTCCTTGAATAATCACTTTTCTTCTGCAAATCATTCAATGCATAAATGTCATCAAGAACTATGTGATAAGGTCAGATGCTGATAAGATCTTGATCTCATCCATTTATTGGGAGTCAAAACTAAGTACTCCTTCCGTCCGTTGAAGCCTGTCTGCATTTTTTTAAAATACGAGTCTATTATTGCATGGCTGAGTTTGCCCCCTCACAACTAAAAACAAACACAGAAGAGGGCGAAAACTCTTGTTTTGTTTTTGTACGGGCCTTACAGTCCAATAAATTTAACTCATTTTCAAATACGGACAGGCTTCATTGGACAGAGGAATGATAATTTAATATCTTTTTAAAAGAATAATACTCCCTCCTTCCAAAATTACCTATCCTTCTTAGAAAACCAAAATGAACTTTTGTTTTGGTTTCGTAATGAGGACAGGAATTTTGGACGGAGGGAGTATGTCTTTCCCCATATGAACAATATTCAGATTTGGTCTTTTGAATTGTTTAATATTGTTTCTTGTTCATGTGAATCGATCATCTTCAATAATTGGTTATCGGCCAACATTTGTGGTAAATAATAGAGATAATTGTCACATATTTCGATTAAAACTAGTATTATTTAAGAATTACAATAATAATCATGCAGGCCATAAATAAATTAAGATGTCTTCACCATGTATGTCTCCATGTCCATCAGACAATTAGATACACCCAATAAGTTCACAGCCTGTAAACGCGACTGTGCTTTTGGGTTGCACTACTGTGTGTGCCATCAAGCCTAGCTAGATGATCGACAGTTGAAACATCCCAAGATACTACGCTAGTGAAGCTTCACCAGCTTAGTAAGTTTCCAGGTTGAGTCTCCCCATCCCCCCTTTTTTTATCGGTAAAAACTTCCTGCCCCCCTTATTGTCTACATCCTAGTGATCTTTCTTCCTAGGAGATGCGTATGGTACTTTGTAACAAAATTAAAATGTAAATAAAGGGAATGTCATGATGAGATAGAAAGGTAATGGAAAAGAAAATAAATCTGGATAGTTTCGAAATTAGCAGTTGGTTGTACATTGTCCTGACAGTGTTGTATCATATCATTGATTATACGTTATCATAGAATTAATTAAATGGTATTTCTCCATATAATAAAACACAAATTTGGCAATCATGTAGCAACCTGATTTTAGAGCATTTGTGTGATAACTATCGGATCCATAATCTTCTGATAAATATTCCCTCCATCCTATTTTAGATGCTCCATCTGAAAAATATTGATTTTCATCGGATGGTAGGGGAAGAAGAGGTTCGAAAATCTAAAACAAGACGGAGGGAGTAAATTAAACAATAGCCTGTTATGTAGGGGGACATAGGATATGTCCATTTGCCTGACTTCAAAGTTATAACTCTCTCCCCTAATTGTCCTTCCCGCGTCTACCCCTAAGTTTTCTTATCTATAAGTGATAGTTTGTTGTTTCATGTTTGAGGTTGATGAGGCCTTAAGGGTGGAAGAAGCGGAGATCTATTACGACCCAGCTGAGCTATTTGGAGGGCTTCTCAAGGGACCACCTGTCTCGGTTTTATCTGACCAGCAACAAAACAAAGAACATGCCTCAACTCAGTCATGTCCTTTCTTGATCAATAATGCCTGATGCTTCAATTACTATTCTTAGGTGGGGAGATGTAAAATTTATGGCCTTTTTGGCTTTGGTCAATCAACTCTGTATCAGTACTTTGTTCCTTTTCTGCAACTGAATGTTGAGTTTTCTAGGCATAAATTAAGATCTACACTCGGGCCAAAAAAAATCTTTACTTTTCCTATATATTAAACTAACTAAGTTTTGGCCTCTTCGAAGACATCCGATAAAAACTAAGTTTTGGAAGACTAGTTCTTCCAAGAAGTTTATCCTTTTTGTTGTTAGAAAAACTAGGTCAAAAGCTTGAAGTGATTAAGTTGTTTTGTTTAACCTATTTTATGTAGATAGGTGGATGGTTGATTGACATGTGTCTTCAACTTCTTCTTCTTAATTTTTATGCTAATTCACGTATTCTACTACCCATGTACTCCCTCCATCCTGAACTATCATCATAAGGGTTTTTTTCCAAATGAACTAATTTTAGTTCACTTTGGAAAATTTATGGCTAAATAATTCCGGACTGAGGGAGTAATAAGTTACAAACTTTATGTTTTTCTGCTTTTGGGTAATGGTCTGTCGTTTTTTGCACAGATAAATATGATAGCCTTCCATTACCTTATAAACATAAAATATATTAGTAGCTCTTTCATACTTATTACTCCATCCATCCATTCATTCATTTTAGAGGGAGGATTTGTAAAACCTGATTAGTGTTAATAAAACTAACTACATTTCTCAATTCCGCCCTCTATTTCTGCACGGAGGGAGTATAATCAATGTGAGTGGTTCACCACCCCCTCTTTTAGGCAACATACCCCCTTAACACAGATGGATAGCCACACCTTATACCCAACTGATGGGCATCCATTGTCAGCGTATGGAGGGCTGGACTAGCTAAAACAGCGGGTGAGAAACTGCTCATCCGAAATAAATTATACACATACCGAATAGATCACGGAAAATGTAATACTCCCTCTGGTCTTTTGTAATAGATGCAATTGATTTTCAAAATGAATTAAAATGAAGGGAAAAATTTTAGTTTAGCATTTAAGTGTATGAGTTCCTCAACTTCGACCATTTGTGCATTTGTTTTTTTTTTTTTGTCGGTAAGAAAACCCCTTTAATTAAGCACAAGAGATATTACAAACAGTATATTGAGTTATACATTAGAAAGATATAAAATAAACAAGCTAAATGCGCCATCTCTCAGTAAGAAAGGGAAACTCTTGGACTGCCTGATGCACGCGATGATTTGCCAGCACATAAGAGCGGATTTTCTGTTCGTACACTTTGAAAAGTCTGTTTCCAAACCTTTTGTGAATTAGTTGATTCAACTTTTTTTCAACTGATCATCCTTTAGCATGTTAGTCTCTCAATCAAGTTCAATAGCTAATTGAGTAGTTGTGTCTTTTGTCAGTTGTTAATTGATTGGACCCTCATTCAATGTGAACGATGATACTCTACTAATTATCGTTGTTGCGCAGCAATTTCTAGGTTCAGATGAGCAGCCTTTTCTTCTTGATTGATTGGGTATGGATGGATGAGGAGTTGATTTAGATGAGAAATGAAAAGTCGGGAGGCCCTAAATAGACTAAGATTTTGGATTAAATCACTAAGAAATGGAAATCAAAATATAGATAGAGTTATAATTACCGATAAAGAGCCACCAACATAATATGTGTTTATAGAGAACTGTCAGTTGTATTGCAAAATTTGAACGATCGACAAAGTTTGCCCAACACGAAATTGTGTCGATGGGCTATGTGTCGGTGGTTGGACAAAATCGTGCTAAGTCAAGAAACTTCCTTTCTAAATGCAAACCCATATAAATACTCATATTTGAGTTATAAAATAGCTTTTCAACTCCAAAGAAGACCTAGGGCGTGGAGAAGTCATCAAAGGCTAATGGAGAGAGGATTTTCGTGGCAAGAGTAGAAGAGAAGATTTCTCAGCCAAGGAGAAAGAGGTAGGATCGTTAACCTCAGCATCTAAAAGTAGTTTTGATGTATGAAATTATGTATGGATATGAACATGGAACTGAGTTTTTATGGGACGAATTATACTTTATGTATGATTATGAGTAAAACACTCATATTTAAATGGTAAATATAATGATTTTTATATATATTGTTTGCATGGCTTGATGTTTGCATGTTGAACGATGAACATGTTCTGTTTGATTGTATATTATGATCAATAAGTTTTAATGCACATCTCACTAGAGAAAGAAGACAAGAAATTGGAACGGTCGGGTCACAGACAAAGCTCCATCGATTCAAGATTGTGTCGGTGAAGGTTTGTTGATACAACATAATTGTCCTTTGTTCATATTAAAGAATGCAAATATAAGATATATGTTATAAATGTTATCATGAGAATGATATTGATTGTGCATGAATAGATGTGCTTTAAGGTGAGTTTTTATGAGATATGACCATCAATGTTGTATATTTGTCTAGTAATGGCTAAATTTGAATAGAATATAGCCTAGATTGTTATAGAGATGCACTAGAACGAGTAGTAGAATTCTAGATTAAGTATAGTCCAAATCAAGGAATAGATGAGGTGTAAGAAGTGCAATCATCAAACATAATGTTTAGTAACTAATAGGTTACTATAGATAAACAAAGTAAAAGAAAGCGTTAGATAAGAGAAGTCAATACTCACAATTCAAAGAGAAGTGTAAATGGAAAGAATATCACAAGCCACAAGAGAAAAGTAATCAACCCAGACAATGATGCCTACAATCCACAAGAGATTTTATATACATGCATGAGTTATAACAAAGTTCATAGTGCCCATAACTTAACTCGGTGGGATCTATGAAGTCCCTTCGATACTATGAGTTGTCGTGGTAAACTGTGATCAAATGAACGAGAAGAAATTAGGGTATCTATTTAGAGTAAATCCCTAATTGATTGCAGGGATAGAAAATAAAGGTAGAAGACATACCTCATAAACCTCAAGGACTTGTAGAGCAAAATGAGAACCCTAGAGCAAATTTAGGTAGTAAAGTGCGCAAGGTCACTTATGTTGTTCTAATAGTTACATGTAATGAATATTAACATTTAATCGTATACTATTTATCACAAGTATAAACTATAATATGACTGTTGTTGTCCTACTAGGTACTTGGGTTTACGTGTTTACATGTGGAAAGGACAACCAGATATAAGTATCTATTTGTATATGCTCTCATTACTTAATGTAAAGTTCGTGAGTGCGAGCCTATAAAAAGATGTTTATTGTAATATGGACATGGACAATACGGTTGCATATTGGATGGGATCCAAGGCTTTTAATTTGGAACTCATCATTAATGAGTTATTTAATAATTAATTAATTAAAAATGAATATCAAAAACTCGGCTAATGTCTTGAATGCATTTTGCTATGTGATATTAAAAAGATCTGTTGCATCTCTAATTTTCTTGCTTAATAAGAATCTGTGTTTTGAAAATCGAGGGTGTTACAGGTTACAGACTCCTTACATCCTCCCTTATATGCTCTGCCAATTATATGTAGCCATGTCATCTCAAGTGACAATCATTTGTTCTTTTGGGTAGTCTGGCATGACTGCATTCTATTGGCGAAGTATTTAGGGGAGGATGTAAAAAGGGAGGATGTAAACCTTTCCAGAAAAGCTCTAGGACTCTTGACATCTGGTCAAATCCTTAGCAACGAATCTTTAGTGCATTAAGTTCATACACTAAATAAGCCACCATGCTATAAATTATTAGGAGATTTGTGATCAGGTGGAGAGAGAATTTAAATCATAGCAATAAGGTACAGGGCCGCATCTCTACATCCGGCCTTTCTGCATTGAGTAGTAGTATAGTGGCATAATTCTACAATATTATGCAATCGACTCTAACATTATTATAGAAATACCATAATATAAATATTTACCAATCATGTAGCTACTTTTTTCTGCTAAAATTATTAGGCAGCTACTAATCACTTAACATTTTTCCGGAACCTACCTAATACTGATTTTTCTCTGAATTACCCAAAGCTTGGCTTTAGGCTCATCTGGATAAACATATTTCACTAGCCCTCGCAAATGTAACTAGATTTCAAAAACCAATTATATTTATGTTGGTAGACTGCCATGAATGCAAGAGATACGGGCCTATACGGCCCTCATTTATGGGACTTGTAACTAGTGAGGATTTAATACTTGAGGATTTTCTTAACTTAAATTTTCATTGCTCTTTTTGTGTCTAAATTAGTTACATAGTATGTTCAGAACTACGAGTAGTACACGTGCAAATAGCCTGGATCGAACCCAAGGGGGGTGCAACAAAAGTACAAATAAGATATGAATGAAAAATGAACCACCGAGCAATGGATATGGTAATATTCCTAGCTCTAATTGTAACTATAGAGTTGCTGAAAGCCTTAAATCCCCCTCACCTTTTAACAGTTATTTAGGCATGGCCATTTAAAAGGCATATCGCTTTTAGAATCCTCCGGCATCGAAGTTCATCCTATGCTAGCCTGCCATCATCTCGGCCAAGATTTTTAAAATTGGACCAGCCATCGACTCAAAAAGTTGGTGCAGTCAAATTGCAGGTTAAACTGCTTTAACCCAAGTAAAGCCAACTCATATATATAATAAATATATATATAGTGACATAATAATTTGGTATGACCTTGGGCAAACCTACGTGTAAGCCATGGGGGGGGTGGGTGTGTAGGTGTGTACCTTTACCTGAGGTGGGATATTTAAAGTAGGTCAAAGTGGCTAAAAATTGACTTATTTCCATCACGTGGCTCAAAATGATTTGACCCCCATACCTAAAAATCCTGAGTCCGCCACTGGGTATGACCTGTTATTTATCCAAACTAGACTTTTGCTTGTTTAGCGGGTTAATCGGTCGGGTCAACTGACTAAGGCTAACCGCTCTGACTTAACCGATTTTGGTTTTCAGCAATCGGACAAGCGTCTGGTCCAGCTTTAAAAACTATGATCCCAACTTCAATTACTGGTCAAACCATGGTATGGTACCCAAAATAACATTCATTTTGGAATGTGGGTCAATAATGTGGAAAAAAATAAGAGGTTGCATTCCATGTGTTACAAGCTGCTGCAGGTCAAAGATATAATCAGGTAGGGTTTGACCACGCGTGCGCACATGAACTTGCCCAACTCTCATGGACCCACGAAGGAATTTATTTCTGACGTTCCAAACATTACTCCCAAGCGAGCTACACAAATCCATTCGGAATGTTGCTTCTAACTATCTATATACTCTCTCCATTCCAAAATATAATGTACATTTGAAAATATTTACTGTTCTAAAATATTGTGTACATTTTACTAAATCACGTGACTTCCTCTTTTTAAAAATGAAGACTCGGAAGGATTGATTTAAACTTGATTCTTGAACGAGCGTACATGTTGGACAAGATATGATATGAGTCTATGTGATTTCCTTGTGGGCTTCATGGTCAAATAAAAATAAAAAAAATTTCAAATGTACACAGTATTTTAGAATGGAGGGAATATAATTTATTCTGCCTGAAGGTTATTGGTTCTACATTTATTTTCTACATGTGACCTCCCGTACATTCTATCAAAAATTATTGCCTTCAAGGCTAGCCTACTGTACGTGCATTCTATAAAAAATTATTGCCTTCAAGGCTAGCCTGCTGTACGTACATTCTATAAAAAATTATTGCCTTCAAGGCTAGCCTGTTGTACGTACGTGTATTGTATCCCACATTCATTCCACCAAAAATTATTGAACTTAAGTCAAGACTATGCACCAAAGGCCCTCACCCTTGCATCATTTAAGCATTCCTAACCATCATTAAAGCAGGCTATCCATTAATTAACATATAAGCACTCACTAAACCCACAAGCTACCTAGAAACCATTTCACATTCGCACCAATAAACAAAGGATACAATGGTCCGGAAGGGGCAAGGTGTCTCATACCTCGTGTACATGCCAACACTAGCGACGTGAATTAGCAAAGTAGAGGGTGTCAAATTTGTCGAGAAATGTATTACATTTTTCAACAAATTTTCTTGTCTCCTTATTCTGACTACTACTGTTATGCCTTCCTGTGTGTTTTACATGAGCTAGGTTGAGTTCGATTCCAGGATAATTTTGGCTGTGTCAAGGAAACCAACATCCTAATACTCTCATTCTGCAAGCCAAGTCTAAGCCCAAAATAAGCACCTATCCATATGGACAGAGAAATCAAATTCACCTGTCAAGTGGACAAATCTGGAGGAAACAACTACTGCAGGCAATGGCCTTCATTGATGGGGGCAGAGATCATCTTGTGGACAGGAGAAGGGCAAACAATATTTGGTCTTGCAAGTCTGCAAGATGAATGGGCGTGTTCGGTTAGCAAGAAAGAAAAGAAAATGAGAAAAAAATCGAAGTCTTTTCTTTTTTGAGTGTATAGATAGACAAAAAAGTGCCACAAAACTATTTTTCTCTCTCATGGGGACCACACAAAAATTTCAGTTATAACTTTTTCTTTCTCAAATAAAAATAAAACGAGAGAAAAGTCCAATCTCCCTCATTTCTTTTTTTTTCTTTTCTTCTTTTTTCTCATTTGACCTTTTTTCTTTCTTTCTTTTTCTCTATAACTAAACCGACCCAAAGTATTGCATTCTAAAACAAGCAGATCGTGCAAAGATCCAATTCATGCTTTAGGCAGAATCCGGGTATATAGGTTATGTTTTCTGTTCCATGAACACGAGGCGAGTGAAAAATTATCCTTATATCCCCCCTCCCCCCCAAAACTACAGTTACACCGATGATCTGCGTACACACAATTTAAACAAAATGCGGCCCCATCACATGCATGATCAACTTGATACAATTTCTAATTCGGCTAAAAAACAAATAACTCAGTTTCTTAGTGCAGGTCGAAAGAAACCAACATATAAAACCACAAAGGAATATGCTACGAACACTTCGTTCACATATAGCTGCAGTACGTGCATGGGGGTTTCGCACATATAATGCCTGCACATCACAGAGAAGCACAAGCCGAGAGTTGCTGGGGGATACCTCAAAATCTTGACTGGTTTTGTCTGCCATGATTTCGCATATCATTTAGAACAATAGCACCTTCAATCGCAAAATACATACCCTCCAATAAATAATCTAGTTCTCTCCACCATGTGAAAAGATATCAACGCGGCTGCAGTGCCATGTACGGAGAACATGTCTTTGCTTGAAAGAACAAACTAGATAAGGCATGCAGTGTAAAGTAGTGTTGCGACTTGCGAGTGAACCAAAAATTCTCAAAAACCTCAAAGAAAACGAATAATTTGACTCTACTTAATGGTTAGCTAACTGCAAAATGGCTGTACTAAATACCTCAAAAGTCCAAATGATGACTTCCTTCCTCTTAAGATGTATTTGATTGGGACTTGTTAAGGATAACTCCCTCATATTTGACCTGGAACCACTTCATGGCATCTTCCTTGGTCACCCTGTGCTGAATCCCCACACCTGACTTGCAGCGACGGCGTCTACCCACACGGTAACCTGGGCGTTCTAGGACTACATAAAAATCCATACCATAGATACCAGTTGATGGGTCGTACCTGTGAATAAGAAAATCAGATAGCTACAACTCAGAGAGAAGTCATTTGGAATATCTAACCTGGATCCCATGGAAGGTACTGTTTCAAAACTATGCATCCACAAAGTAACCATGAAATAATTGGCATATTTTGCTTCTAACGGGCAAAAGAATTAGCTGCCATTGATGTTCTTGTTCTGTCATTGTTACTACTTTTTTCCATTTGCACAATTGTCTTCACCAGGCACAACAGAATTCAATGCTGGTTGAAAAATACTTTCCTACCACGTATTATTTACTTTCTTCTGGTAAAACATTCAATTCCGTTAATACTTGGTACAAATGTGCATCAATGCCATAATGTAACTGTGGCAGTCTGGTGATTTTATCTGTGAAACTATATTCCAATGATAACATGTGTATAGAAGGTAAAAATATACTAAAATTTGTGACACGTAGTAGGTATCTTTACATTTAACTCACAAGTATGAGGATGGGATTCCACAGCTCCAACTAGTATACGAACAACTGGAGACACAGAGACAGAAAATTTGCCACTCTATTTGCAGAGTAGACTATATAGAAATCTTAGTTCATTGGTGTTCATTTCATTAGTAACAATCCTCACCTAAAAAATTGATACCTCGACCAATCAACAAATTGGATTAACAAATACCACTAAACATACACAGATAAAAGACCAACTTACTTGATTCCCAAATCAATATGCTCCTGGATACCAAAACCAAAGCATCCAGTTTCGCTAAAATTCCTCCTAAGCAGCTCGTACTCCTTCACTTTCAGACCACTCTCCAGGAGCTGCATGGCCTTGTCCCCTCGGACAGTGACATAACAAGCAATTTTTTCATTACGCCTGATCCCAAAAGACCTAACAGTGTACCTCGCTGCATTAATCACAGAGAGGACAACCGTAAAACATCAGAGAAGAACCAACAGTAGTTAGAGTGCGAGGGAGGCAACAAAAAATGATATGAGTAGAAACTAGCTGAAGCGATGAATACCCTTAGAGAAAACTGGTGCCTGTCCACTCAGCTGCTCCAAAACCTAAGAGAAATGAAGAGCCAAGAAACAAACTCCAATAAATTATTGCCATACATCAGTAAAGCACATCAATCAAACATATATAAAATAATCTTTTTTTTTCAACCATCACAGAAAGTACCAGATGATACACCAAATAAAAAAGAGAACCAGATCTTCACAAATCACCCAGCAATAAGTAGAATCACGACTAACAAACCTAGGCACTTATCCAATCTTGTTATATTATTTTTTTTAAAAAAAGGCAACCCAATTACTTAAATTAACTGTTTCCAACAGAGCAAACACGAAAGCACCTATTATTCAAGAAATAAGTCTATATATGTAAAAGAACCACTTTATCCCATCAAAAAGGAAAAAAAGAACCAAATGTTCAACAAAAATACCACTTGATGCACCAAATGCATCTAAACAACTCGTACAGAATTAAAATCAAATAACAAATCTTCACCAATCACCACTATAAGTAAAATCACCTCTAAAACCCTAAATGCACGCACTTTCTTCATTAAAAAATGACAACCCAATAATTCAATCCAATTGTTTTGCACTCAACCAACACCGAAACACTCATTATTCAAGAAATAGGACATTAAAAGAACCACATCCATCTAATCATAGAATACAAAAATTCAATTTAAAAAAAAAAGCCAGTAAAGGAGGGAACCTTGGAGGCACGGGTGAGGCGATCGCCGCTCTCACCAACGGAGATGTTAAGGACAAGCTTCTGGACCTTGATATCCCTCATCGGGTTCGACTGCTTCCTCTCCAAAGCCTGTGTTTCACCATCAATTTCTTCCCAATAAAAATCAAATATTGCATTGAATTCGCATTACAAACTACAGAGCAAAAAAGATATTCAAGTTTAGGTGTAAAGGATGGTCACCATTGGAACGGTATGAGGCTCCGAGCTGCTGCAGCTTCAATGGAAGGAGGGGGAGACTGGCGGAAGAACCCTAATTTTGAAGAGAGTGGGGTTTTGGGACCGAAATACGATGTGACCAAACTACCCCTTTGTGATGGCTCAACCTTTTCGTGGGACCCACTTCTTTTTTTTGAGGTGAGAAAAAAGACAATGGTTCGTAGGCGGGACTTCAGGTCAAACTAAAATTAAGGAATTCCTATTTCGCCGATATATCGGGTTTGGGCCTCACCCGAGAAATCGAAATAACAAAAATATATTCTTAAAAAATTTAAAAAATTTAGATCAGAAGCAAAATATTTTAAATATTACAAAATATCTACTATGTAAATAAGACAACAATTATACAAGTTAATGTTAAATTCAACTTCTAAATCAGAATCAGAGATTTTCTAAATTGAAGAAAATAAAGAAACATATGCACAACTAAAAAGAAAATTAATGAATTTTAAATAAATGATGGATTAAGACAACAATTATACAAGTTAATGTTAAATTCAACTTCTGAATCAAAATAAGAGATTTTTCAAATTGAAGAAAATAGTAAAACATCTGACTTTTGTCAAGAAGAGCGACCATGTTGTTGTTCTATATCTTATCATAATAACTATTCGAAAGTGAGAGTCGATATGAATGATTAAACATTAATATGTTTCCAAATTTTTGAATGAAATTCTTGATAATAAACAATTACAAAGGTTTCTTTGGAAGTCTTAATTATATAGCTAACTAATATGAGAATATAGATCATGATACAACAATTCTTTAGGAAAAATTCAAAGCCTTTGACTGCTCAACATACTTAGGTTGTTATTGAAATAAAGTTAAAGGTCAAAAATCTTCCTTGCCTCAGCCTAGCCAATATGCTATGGTTCAAATTTGTGGAAGCGAATGCCTATAATATTGGCTATGGAGGAATCCTTAAGCAAAATGATCCATATTTTAATAAAGAATTACTTGTTCGATTTTATTCTAGAAAATGGAATCCCACTCAGTCGACCAAAGCTCATTTTTCTCCTCATTCTTTCTTCATAGGCTGGCTCTAAGAGTGGTTAGGAAGTATGACTAGGAAGATGAATTTTTTGAGTTAGAAATCCCTCAAGAATCTTTTTTTTTGTATGGAATTATGCATAAGTTCATGACATTATGAAGGCAGAAAAGTATGTTAACAATATTCCCAACAGCAGGTTGGAAGTGCACTGTGACATGGTTATCTGTAGCTTTATTGTGTTCTAGATAGCAATGACCTGAAACTACATTGCGATAATGGACATGCTAATCTATTCCTTTGAGCAAGCAGACAAAAATCTACCACTCAAAATTATAAAGGCTCCAAGTCTACAAACATTAAGGTCTGATGGTGTGACTTTAGCCTGAACTTTGAAGTGGTTAATAATGCACCTCATTCTTCATGAATTAAACAAAACTATTGATAGTTGATTTTCAAGTTCATAGTGATCTTTCCCAAGGGTAATTAAATGTTTCACTATAATCCCTTTCTCAACTTTACCTCAGTGTTTCTTAACTCTTAACTCTTAGGCTGACGTACCACTTGTGACAACTTAAATGTAGAAGCATCACGTTGTCGCCAGCATGGGCACCTTTTGGTATTTACGGTTATTATTCCTAGCAAAATACGGATTGTTATTCCATTTTTCAAAAATTAACAATTTATTAGTATTGTGAAAGTCTGACCACTAACGTTCTTATACCTTCTTTAATAAGAAACATGGTCATAATATAGATTACATATGGCATAATTGGTTTACTTTCTCCTCGTACATATAACATTACTCTTTATTCGCGCGTGCCCATAAACAACAACAGTAAAAAGATGGAGCTGTAGAATAAAACTATGGTCTGCTTGGACAATTTTGACATTATTGAAAGCACTCAGCCTGTTCCAGTCAAAATCGGATCATACAAATTCTATCTATCTTTGGGAACAAAATTGCACCGTTTAAGTACATTAAACCATGTTCTAGATCACAATAATTTGCAAAGAGAAAACAGTTTGTTTTTTAGGTTCAGCAACAGGATATGATGCTGATAAATGCATAATTTTTACACATTATATACTCTAATACCTTAGTTTTCTAGCCCTAATTATGAGTTATCTAAGTTAATTAGTAATTATTTAGGCTAAACAGAGAATTTAGAGTTTTATAATTAATTTACTATAATTTATTAATTTAGATGTGCTAATTATTTTAATTAAATTATATTTTATTGCATATCTCTGGGTTTAATTTTATGTACGTTTTGAAAAGCTCGAGTTGCAGATCGTGGAATTATTGCACGTCAATTGAATTTATATGTAAAGAGATCAAGTTGTAGATAATTCGACGGTTAGAAAAGTAAAAGTGGGTTTTAAAAGCTTCAAAATACATTTACAAAGAAAAAAATAAAGAGCAGAGATGGTATGAGCCGTTGATTATTTCTAAAGAGACAACAGACGCTTGTTTTAAAGAAAATAATCATCCATATGAGATCCGCCAGACAAGAGAAATACGATAGGTTTTAACCAAATGAAATAAAAAAAAAACAGAGCGATCGAGCTCATGCTTGGCCGCTTGAGAAGAGCCCGACAAACTGAGGGCTTGTGCTTGAGAAAGAATAAAGGCATGTTTATGTTCAGTCCTTGCAAGGTTGATTTTCTTTTATACCTTGTAAAAAAAAATTTTATTGAATGTGTCATGCATATCATATGTTTAGAATTATCATATCATATGAATTGTGGTTTGTGTTAAATTGATAAAGTGTGGATCTTTGATTAGACGTGATATCCGAATACGTGTAACACTTAGGTAGGGCTGCACCAAAAAACTTGACCCAACCCAACCCGGATAGAACCGACCCGACATTGACCCGGGTTGGGTCGGGTCGGGTCCTATCTCAGGTAGGGTCGGGTTTGGCTTTACAATACCCAAGAACCGACCTGACCCGAGATATACTATTTAAATTCCTAATTTTTTAATATATACAAATTTTTTTATTATTGTAATTATATAAAAAAATTTATTAAAAAATTTGTAATTATATTAATTATTTTATTAAAATCTCGGTTCCTATCTCGGGTTCTCGGGTATTGCGGGTTCTATCTCGGGTAGAGTTGGGTTTAGGAATCTCGGGTACGGTCGAGTTCTACTATACCCGAGAGAACCCGACCCATTAGTTTTAATAAGTAGTGTTTATTAATAATATTACTTGTGGATTTATTATTGATTCTATATTTTAATCTATTTTTCCATTCACTCGTATAATCTTTATTTTAACTACCTTAGTTTTTTTCCCAACTTACCGTTGTGAAATCTAATTTTATAATTTAATTATAATTAATTATTTAATTATAATTAATTATTTAATTATAATTAATTATTTAATATTTTAATTTTTCTATGGTTCAACACTTGACTCACCGACTTAAGAGTTAACTTTATTACTTTACTATCAGCACTTACATAAACAATATTTAAGTTGTAGCATATGCTCTAAGACATTGGTTGCCCTCACCCTTCTATTTGAGTCCTGAGGACTCAGACACACCTTGTTATTATTATTAAAGAGAACACACTTGAGCTAGCAAAGTGCCAGAGGCCAGCAAAGGGCCCAGCACCTGCTGTTAGAACCAACCTGAATGTTTTCCTTGGAACCAAAATTTTGACCTCTCTACAAACAAGAACTTCAGATCCAAAAAAAATAAAGCAAAATGAAGACCTTCATGTCAAGAGCCATTAGATAATGACAACTGCAGAAAGTAGTCCAAACATTGGAGTTCTATTGCCTCAAAAGCTCGTCATAAGTACAAGATATAAATTGTCGTAACTGTGCAAAACGCTATACATCTATATTAATGATAGGAGAACAGTAGCCACCAACTAAATTTAAGTGTCTTCTATCAAAGCACATACAGGTCGGAGTAACCAACATTAACCAGCTCACAAGTATGATTGCAGATCAAATCAATCCATAGCTTCTTAAGTAGTTCAATGACTGGTCACAGCACGAACTCACATACAGGTTGGAGTAACCAACATTAACCAGCTCACAAGCATGATTGCAGATCAAATCAATCCATAGCTTCTTGAGTAGTTCAATGACTGGTCACAGCACGAACTGCTCGCAATACGCTTGAGCCACCATGGGGCCATGCAAGCAATCCTGCAAGCATCACTCTGTGAAGAGTCTTAGCATTTAGGTTACCACTTTTGTTCTTTCTCACATGTTTATCTGAACAAAGTATATTTAAACACCAAGCACCAATATGCGGTTCAGAACTGCAAGAATTAAACACTCGAAAAGTCTAGAATCAAATTTCTGAGATTGTGATCCATAAAATAAGAACAAAACATCTCAAATGTTGGAATTTGCAGGTACCCCAGGTCACTTCAGAGCTCATAAACAAATGAAATGAGCAAAGATACAAGGCACAGAATTGAGTGCAGATCGATTCTGGACATGTTCCTGCCTCAATTCAATTCTGCAATTTTTTGTTGGGCTATAGCATTTCAACCAAGTAGCCTCCTAATAAACAAGCTAAATTAGTAATTGCCGATGAACATTCAAAGTAAAAAAGAATAGAAAACAATGAGTCTCCTAGACTAGTCTCAACTATAGACAAATACAACATGACAAAAGTTTCAAGTAGTTAAACTAAAGAAAAGTCAAAATGAAAATGGTTATAACAACAGAAAACAGAAAAGTTGAGAAAACTATGATTGTGGTAAGCCTTTCAACAGTTCAACTAGCTCTATTTTTTTCAGTTTAGAATACCCCTTCAAACCTTTGGTTTTCGCAAGTTCTTTAAGCTCCGGAATCTTCATTTTCTTCAGTGTTTGTAACTCTAAGATATTGTCCTTTTCGACAGAGAATGATGACCTTTCAATAGTTTCCCTGTTGACTGTTTCTTTCACTGCCGCCGGAATCGGCAATCTTTTGATAAAACTTGAAACAGGTCTTGAAGATCTGAAGTTGCCCTTGGGCAGATCAACATCTTCCATAGATACATCTTTACGGGCTGAAGTTTTCCTCAGTGGTATGATTCTGTCTACTTGTCGCTTTACTCCTTTCCCTGTGTATCACTATAACCGGTATTAAAAAGGTGTACAATAACATATAAGTAAGATATTTCATCATTACAAAAATATCTTACCTTTTACTTGCATTTTTCTTGGATGCTGGTTAAGGCCTTCCAAAACAGTATCTACTGGCATGTTCCCTCTCTGAGTTTTGGAGGCTCTCCTTTGAGTATGAGACGACCCCTCTTTTGCTATAGAAGACTGTATCCTTCTGAACAAGGCAATTATTGACTCTTGATTTGATGAATCTGATGATTTTCCATCAGATGATGAAGAATCTTCCTGTTCTTCATCCGGAGTTGCTCTATTAGAGGCACTCTTGCTTCGAGGAGAATGTCCCTTCCTACTTCCATCGGATCTTAAACTTTGTACATGAGATCCAGCTGTACATCTTCGTGAAGCTAAAAAGAATGCACCATCTGCAATCTCTGTCAAGTTCAATAAGCTGCATCAAAAATAATCCCTCAGTTGCTCATTAACGACACATCAAACCAGATTGTAAATCTATCAAGAAAACCCGATCCTTAAAATGCCACAAAATTGATAGAATTCTTGGACGTTTAAAATTTTGATGAAAACCATTACTGCTTATTATCAATGGTAAAATTTCTGGCTCAAAGCAAATATTCCAGCTGTTGATTGCTCGAGTCAACTTCTCAATATATTGGGGCTGAAAATTGAAACAAATGATTAGAAATGATGGAAGTTGATGAATTAAAGCCAATCTTAATTCCTTGCATTTGAGCCCTCTAAAGACAAACAGGTTTGCTAATAAGTTCCTGCCCTTGCTTTGGTCACTGCACTGTCTCACAGATGAACATTCACAACCTCAGAAGTGGGTTTCCTCCTCCGCCTCTCCTTTAAAATAGTTTCTGAGTGCTTCATTAACTGGATGTACTTCATTCTAACTTCTGACATTGGATGCTTTGTAATAGAGGATCCCTCATTATAGGCCTCCTTGAGAATTGCAGTGCATGTCATGTTCTTGAGTGAAAGATAGAAAATATGTGGGTGTCTATCAAATGCCTTATAGAACTTTTGCGGCAATCCCAAGTGCTTTCTCAGGCATAAAAGCTTCTTCCTCTGAGCAGAATGTTCAACAAAGAGGCAGAGCAGCTCATGAAGAATGCCTACTACTCTCTTCTCAGAGATGTCACTGCTCGGGTTCAAATAAGATGAGTTTACATAAGGGGACACATAGGGGAGCCTTTGGAACTCATCTAACCAAGTTGAAATCTTCCATTTCAGCCTCAACCCTTTTGAAGGGAAAAGTGGAAAAGCGATAATGTCGGATGCCCCTACTGGATGCTCCTCACTCTTTGCTGCATTATATTGCATCTCAGAGATTACCATTTTGTTGAGATTGATAAGTTTTAATCCTTGAATCCCATCTTCTATTTCCACCATCTCAAAAATACCACAAAGATTTTCTTCCAGATTCCGCATGAATTCATCAGGTAATCCCAGATACCAGCGTAGTCCTTGGACTATCTTGAGAGGAAGCATCTTCTCCTTTGTCATCATGACTAATTTCTTCAACCGGTCGACCAAATCTCCTCTGTGGGATTCATAGACCAACCGCTCTGCCTTATCAAGCTCAACAGCTTCTGGGGTGAGCCGGAACCAGGGGAGATTGTACTTCTCACCAGTAAACTCTTCAAATATTGATGGGTAAGTCCGGAGGAACCTAGCAACCTTGATGGGCACACCCAATTCAGGTCCCTTCTTTGACACGGACGAGATTGGGATGCAGTTTCCGGGCTCTTTGATGATGAAATTTTTTAAGGAGAGTACTGCTTTCAACTCATGAGATCTGTGAATGCACTCAATGGAATCATAAAAAGAATCCTTTTTCCATTTCATCTTCACTTGCACATACGTAGCCATCTGGTTGTACATAAGCAGATCAACTGGAATAGGAAGGATCCCTTTAAAGTTTTTTAGCAAAGAAAATAAGCAACACAAGAAAACATACTTACAGAAAGCAATTCATTAACCTTTAGAAAACTTGCTTTCAAAGATTAGCACCTTTTGAAGCTTCGTGTATAAGGAGGTTTATTAAGTCAAATCACAATTTCAGCAAAAAAAAATTACATAAGAAGCAATTTATTCCAATTTTCAACTCTAGTTCCGGAATCTTTTTGACATAGCCATTCTGCTTTAACCAGACATTTAAGCAACATTGAGGTCCTTTTTCTCGCCCTAAAGGAGGTTTATTAAGTCAAATCACAATTTCAGCAAAAATTTGTCACATAAGAAGCAATTTATTCCGATTTTCAACTCGTAGTTCCTGAATCTTTTTGACATATCTATTCTGCTTTAACCAAACATTTAAGCAAGCATTCAGGTCCTTTTTCACCCCCTAAAGGAGGTTTATTAAGTCAAATCACAATTTAAGTAAAATTTATTACATAAGAAACAATTTAATCCAATTTTCAACTTCCTAGTTCCTGAATATTTTTGGCATAGCCATTCTGCTTCAACCAAACATTCAGGTCCTTTTTCACTCCCTAAAAGAGATTTACTAAGTCAAATCACAATTTCAGCAAATTAAATGAGAAAAAATTTATTTCAATTTTCAACCTCGTAGTTCCTGAATCTTTTTGGCATAGCCATTATGCTTTAACCAAACATATAAGCAAACATTCAAGTCCTTTTTCTCTCCCTAAACTTCCAATGGTGTGTAATTAAGAAAATACGATACTGGTAACTACAAAGTACAAAAAAAGAAACAAACAAGAATAAAAAAAATTCCACACTTCCCACATCAACATTCAAGATTACACTAACACCACAATTTAAAGAAAAAAAAAGAATCATGAAAATGGGAATCCTCTGAAAAGACAAGGGAGGAAGTACCTTTGCGAGTACATGTCGATTTCCCAAAGGAAAATGCAGAGATTGTGGAAAAGGGAAAGCGGAGACTGCACCTTGGGAGCTGAAAGACAGATGCTTGCATTTTTTTTTCCTTTCCCCTGCTAGACAACGTAGAAAAAATTAGATTTGCTTGTCCAGATTAATAGTTGTCACATTAAGGTTCATAAGCAATTTTCTCCTTTAAATACTTATCCATGAGTAAAGAAACCCTTTCACATAAAAGGATAAATTCTTGACTAATATGGAATGACTAATTTTTCGCCATTGGTCTATTAGAGAGAAGTGAGAATCAATACGGAAATAGTTGCAGAAGTAACAAGTTCCAACAACAAGAACATCAAATATTCAAATGCAAACGCCCAAAGTTCAAACTTAATGGCCATCAAAAGGCAAGATATGGGTTGCCATCTCCCATAATTACTGGACAACATACAAAACCTCTGTAAGATTCATGTCGCAGACCCTGAATTGTTGGGAAAAGGCGCTACTTGATTATGATTATAATTATGATACAGTCCCTCCGTCCCACAATAAGTGTCTAAATTTAGTTTCTTTTTTCAAAATCAAACTAAGTGTCTTTACAGAGTGTTTGGTTTCAACTTTCAACTACTTTTTTTATAGCAACTACATCTCCAAAAAAGTGGCAATTTAAATTTATGCATCCTAGAATGGAGCAGCTATGACCCCAGTAGAAACTATTCCAGTTAACTGTTGACTCTGAGCATCTTACTTCCAGAATATAGGACTCCGTCCGAAAAAATTAGGTTCAATTCACATTTTTCTGCATCCGAAAAAAAAGGTACAATTAAGCTTATTTCTCAGCCACAAAGACCTTTTCCCACTTGTGGATTCACTGTGGTTTAAAAATTCAATTCTCTACACATAAAGTTCGGACTGAGGGTTTCATATTACTAGTCTAATTATTGGTTTTTCCAACTGAACTAGAAAACCAAATAGGACTATTAAATTGGAAGAGACGGAGCATAAAACATAGCACCAATAAGGCATTTCATCAGTCATGTAATAGGTAGTAGCATGCAACTCCTCAAAGAAGAACCCTTATACATTTACATACTTTCGGTACATAAAATCTGAAGTTCTGAACTCGCGAAGCTTAGAAACTCTAAGACTTATAAGGCAACATTCAAGTCAGAAGATAACCAAGTGAGACGAAGATCAAACTTTTCATGGAAAAACATATGACAGCTTGAATATGCGACCGCGGCGGAGGTAGCATAGGTAGAGAGAGAGAGAGAGAGAGAGAGAGAGAGAGAGAGAGAGAGAGAGAGAGAGGAGAGGTACTGGCGAGTGGCGGCGATGGGAGGAAGAGACGGCGTCAGTAGAGGAGGGAGAGGTAGACCGGAAGCACCAGCAGCAGAAGCAGCGGAACGTGGTGGCGATGGCGGCCGAGGGGATGAGATGATGACCTTTTTTAGGCTAAGGGGCCGTTTGGGGCGTGATAAAAACCAACTATCCACCGTGGATAATCCACTTTCAGGTGGATTTTTTGAAATTATCCGTGGATAATTTCAAAAAATCCACCTGAAAGTGGATTATCCACGGTGGATAGTTAGGGGCCGTTTGGGGCGTGAATGAGAGGACCATCCAGCATCATTTATCCAGAAATCCACCCTGGATCGGCCCAAAACCCGTTTGGGGCATGAAAATACCAAAAACTGGATAGTGGATGGGTTTTGGGTGCCCCGACAAAAAATCCAATAATATCTAGTAACCAGGTGAAACACGCCCCTGCGTCTTTCACCTGGATGTCGATTGTTGGATGAGGTTTCTCATCGGCTGTTCAGACAGGGCGAGGGCGACAGTGGCGAATTTGGGCGACCTGCTCGTCGGAGACGAGGCCGGCCGTGGGGCGACGGCATCACCTAGGAGATACGGCCCCTGATTCTCGAAAGGCTGGCGACGCGAAGGAGCCACTGATTCACCGCCGGAGATCATTCCTGCCTTGGGCGCCGTCAAGTGATTCGTGGAGGCCGGCGACGCGAGGTGACTACAGATCCGGCAACTCGAGGTGACGACAGAGGATTTCATCAAGGTAGATATCAAAAAAATGTTTGCTTTTATTGTTGGAAGCTGTCGGTTCTGGGGTGAAAAATCTGCCGGATTTGCTCCTGTCGCCGTCGAAGCTATGGCCGGTGGATTTTTCACTGCTGTGAAGTGAATGTTCACGGCCGACGCTCCTATAGTCTCTGTCCGGCCTAGTTTTTGACTGGCTTTGAATCTTTCTGGTTTTCGGTGATGCCATCTGATATTCGGAAATGGTTCATGAAGCAGCACGTTGAAGGGAGTAATACAGACGCTGCCAAGCCCGCTGCTGCCGCCGCGCCGTCTGCGAAGACGTCTCCTTCTGCTGCTGCCTCAAAAGCTTCTTCGTTTGTCCATTCTGGATTTACGACCCGTTTGGTTGGTCTGTGACACTCATCCAATCCAGACTTCGTTGGTTGGCTGCCGGCCTGACTCAGGCAGTCTCGGAGGTGTGACCCTTTCTTGCAGGTAAGACTTGTATTATGCTTGATTTATGATTGTAGGATGGTTTATATAGGTAGATTTATAAGGCTCTTCCATAATTGTTGGTCATCTGTTATGTGTTATGACAGTAAGCAAATGGTCTTGTAGCTCATAGTGGTGATCGTGGGTTTTATTTTGATACATATACAGCGAGTGTGGTTGAAACTTTATTAGTTTGTTGTGGTCACATTCTCCATCGAGTTTAGCCCAATGGTACATGGAAAGCTGCATATATCTATCCTCAGTGCTTCATTCCAAGACCCATGCTTTAAATAGGAATCAATCATAGTTGTCCAGCAGATTACATTCATCCTTTCGATGCCATAAAAAACCTTATAAGAACTCTCCAGCTTGTCTCATTTGGAGTACATGACCAGAAGGAGCATTATGCATTTGGTTGTTTGCTATATGAAATCAGTGAGTACAATGCTACAATGCCTCCTTATCTCAATTTCTGCGTTCATCTGACAGCCGAATCACCTCCCTGATCTTCCCCTTCCATTCTATAATGTTTCATAGGAGATTTGCACTAGCGTTATGCTCCTCTTCCGTTGATTAATTCATGGGGTGTGACCAGCGGGGAACCCTTAGCGTATAGAGCTACATTAGACCCGTGAGATATCAGCCATAGCCCATAAGGAATGCCATCTTCATGTACTTTTGTTATATTTTAGCTATCCTAGCATACTAGTTTAGCTCTTTTAAACTAGTTTAGCTATCCTAACATACTTGTATAGTTCTTCTAACCTACTTTAGCTATCCTAACAAACTTGTTACAGTACTTTAGCTATATTAACCTATTTTTGTTACGATAGTGTCTTGGTTTTGTGATTTCCTATTTCTTTTGCTGACGAATTTTTGTCATCTTTCTGTTTTGTGATTTCCTGTTTATTTTTTGTTGGAATGCACCTTGCTTGCTAGTATGACATTTTAGTCTTGGTAAACGCATTATGTACCTTCTTATACTGGCTTTTGCCCATGCTTTTTTATGATTTGAATCCTACATTGAAATAGTTGAAAACTGTGTTGGTTTGTGAAGATGGCTGGCCCGTCTAATGCAAAGTTCATGAAATCATTGGAGTGGAATCAGAAGGAGCATTACGCCTTCCTTAAAGCCTATGCCGAGGCTTGTAAGCAAGGGTATCGTAGGGGGAAGGCATTGACTGTGGCAGGTTACCAACTTGTTACTGAACTGATAAATGTTGAATGTGATGTTACTGTGAGTGAGAAAGCACTAAGAAGCCATTATGAGAAGACAAAGTATTTCTTGAAGGGTTGGAAATGGCTATCCAGGTACACTGGTTTAGGATGGGATCACAATAAGAACACTTACATAGCATCTCCCGAGATATGGAAACAGTTCAAGGAGGTAAAAGTTATGGATAAACAGATTTTCCTTTAACCTTTTCTTCATTTCACATGCACCGGGTTTGTAATCAATTTCATTTTTCCTGTTGTGCAGGACAATCACCAAGCTATGCGCTTGCGAAAGTGGGGGTACACGCCTGAGATGCAAGACCTCCTCTACTACATCTATGAGGATATGGTAGCCACTGGGGCACACCAGTATGATGGTACACCTGCTCCATTTGTCCTCCAAAATGAACCCACCCCGGAAGAGCAAGCTTGGGATAATTATGACGGAAATGTATACGTCTCACTTGGTCCAGATGGGGAAGACTTTAGGGAGGAAGATGGTACCTCTGACATTGAAGGTGAGGACCCATATCTCAACTCCAATCCTGAGCATGTCCCTCATACTAGTCCCACTCCACAGCCACCTCTCCGGACTAGTCCCACTCCACAGCCACCTCTCCGTCCTATTCCCACTCCACAGCCACCTCTCCGGACTAGTCCCACTCCACAGCCACCTCTCCGTCCTATTCCCACTCCACAGCCACCTCTCCGGCCTACTCCCACTACACAGCCACCTGTCCGTCCTATTCCCACTCCACAGCCACCTCTCCGGCCTACTCCCACTACACAGCCACCTGTCCGGTCTACTCCCACTACACAACCTGTCCTCCAATCTACTCCTAGTATCCCCAGTGCACGCACTGGAGCAGGCCCCAGTAGAAGGAAGAGGAAGGCTTCTGAAGTTGAAGTGACATCATCATGGCATTCCTTGTCAGAGGCAATGCAGTCTAGGAATGAAGGTGTGATGCAGGCAAATTCAATCGCCCGTGAGCAGGTTGCAATAGCACGTGCAGCACAAGAAGGAGATGATAAGAGTGAGTCAGAGTACCCAAAGGTGCTGCAATTAATGAAAAGTCTACCTGGGTACAACTTGGAGGATGAAATGTACACAGGTGCCCTATCCTTCTTTTTGGAAAAGGAACATAGGAGGATGTTCTTGAGTATGGCGAGTGATCCTGTTTGGGCAGAGGCTTGGCTGAGGGTCACCTGGACTCGTAGGAAGGATACTTTTAAAGACTGAGTTATGTTTGGATTTGTCATGTAGTGAGTTATGTTTGGTTTGTGACTGAGATGAGATTATGAGGCTGTTTATGTTTGATGTTGTGTGATTTCTTTGTTGTGTTAAACCTTTTATGTATGATTCGGTTAGTCGTTTGGTATTGACATTATGTGAGCTGTCTAATTTGTGAACTGATAAAGGTTGACTGTGATATTACTGTGTGTGATTTATTTGTTTGGTTAAACTTTTAATGTATGATCTGTTTGGTTTGGACATTTATGTGGGTCGTTTGATTTGGACATTTGTAGTTGGATTTGCATTTTTTGATAAGGACAATTGTAGCAGTTGGAATGTGGAAAGATTGGCGAAAAGGGAAAGGCCTGCAGGTATTCATTCGCACAACCCACCCATGTTGTGTTTTTTGTTGTGTTAATATGTATATTTATGTGCGTTCACAAATATGTAGACGGACTTGGTGTCGCAAATCCTTGAGGAGGACAATGAAATCCTGGATATGTATATGGACACCATAATCGAGGATCAAATTCCACGACCCTTAGCTATAGTTCATCCAGACCAGTACAAGGGTCAGAGGGTTGTACATGACATGTTGTACGGAGTCACATCCGACCAACCTTGTCGTGATATGACACGAATGAATCGAGCACCTTTCATTGAATTTTGCAAGCAAGCACGTCAGCAAGGCCTCTCAGACACGACAAACGTATTCGTAGAAGAACAACTCATGATCTTCTTAGTAATGTTGGGTCATTCTCAGGGGATACGTATATTAGGACATCAGTTCGGGCATTCCGAAGAGACAATTCATCGGCATGTGCACAACGTCCTTAGTACATTGGGTACTTGGTTTCAAAGTCGTATATGTGTGATAGTCCCACTTGAGATGGAACCTGCACACATAGGGAGAAGCACAAGGTATCATCCTTTTTTTAAAGATTGTGTGGGTGCCATTGATGGAACCAATATATCGGCAAAGCCGTCAGCTAAAGAACAACTAGCATTTAGAGGAAAGTCGGGCAGGTGTACGCAAAATGTTATGGTTGTGGTAGACTTTAGTATGCGTTTCACTCACGTCGTGGCGGGGTGGGAGGGATCTGCCCATGATGCGAAGATCCTAAACGCAGCACTTGAAAATCCGAATTAAGTATTTAAGCTTCCACCTATCGGTAAATACTACCTAGTAGATGCAGGTTATGCAAACAAGAGGGGATTCCTGGGGCCATATAAAGGGAAAGGAGATAGGTACCATCTGCCTGAGTTTGCAGGACGAGCTCCGGATGGCCGAAAAGAATTGTATAACTTTTTACATGCATCGCTTCGGAGTGTGGTTGAGAGAACATTTGGGGTCTTCAAAAACAGATGGAAGATACTAGAAGCAATGCTGTCGTATGAATTTGATACGCAAGTCCGGCTAGTGTACGCATGTGCAGCCATCCACAATTTCATACAGGAACAACATAACGGGGCGATAGATGAAGATATGAGAGATTGGTTGATTCCACAGTATGAGTCAGAACAAGCATTTGTTAATGAGATTATGAGGCAGAACAACCCCAATGCAGGTCCAAGCGAAAACATAGGAGAGAGCTCTAGAAGAGCGAGCCACTGCGTATATATGTATAGTAAAAGAGACGAAATTTGTGATGCAATTGGCGATAATTGGGGGCTTCCTAGAGCTACTGTTCAACCACAACCACAACCACAACCACGACGTAGACGGAACTGGTAACCTTTTGATACAGTGTTTGATTTGAGATATTTTCACAATATTTTACTCTAATTATTTTCGTATGTTTTTTGCAGATATTTGTGACACCTCACAAGTTGCATGACAATCTTGACTTGCATAATATGTTTTCATTGCCATTACTCATGTTAATTGTATGCAATTATGGATACAATGGTAAATTCAAGTGTGTAATAAAAATTCATATTATGGATACAATCATGGAATTCGTATCGTATCGTATTAACGTTAATGCAATTTTCATAGTGGATTGTTTATTCACGCCCCAAACGTCCTTCAATCCATCATGGATTTTTTTTCACGCCCCAAACGTAATTTTAGGATATCCAGCATCATCCATGTGATTTGTATTTTCACGCCCCAAACGTCAACGACATCCACCATCCACATCCACTAATCCATGTGATTAATCTACAACATCCACTACACCAACATCCATATCCAATATCTAACTTTCACGCCCCAAACGGCCCCTTAGTTTTTATCACGCCCCAAACGGCCCCTAAATTGCACTCCACCCCTATCAATTACGGTGAAATTACACTTAACCCTTTAAATTATAAAAATACGTACCTAACCCAAATGTAATTTAGTTATCAGACAAATTTACCCCTGATATCTCCTACCAATTTTACTTCAATTTAGAGAGTGTGTTAGGCTGTTGAGACGATCATGTCAAGTAGCTTACTTTTCTTACATTGGAGTAAACAAGGCTGACATATTTCTTACATTGGAGTAAACAAGTCTCACATATTGTTTGTCGAGTAATATGTTAACGGTATGTGTGCATCGCTTTGCCAGGTTAAGTACATATTTTTATAAGTCACAAGGGTTAAGTGTAATTTCACAACAATACATAAGGGTTAAGTGCAATTTACTTTTTTTAAGAACAAACTAAAAATCGCATGTGCGATAGAGAGTAATTAGGAAGTGCAACTTCTTTCGAACAATTTCAAATTGTTTCTAAGTTAGTTTTGAAGCAATTTCTAATCCATTTCAGATTCACCCATTTTGAGGCCCTACGCGATATAAAAATATTTTAATTTCTCATGCGAAATATAAAGTTTGCCCCCTTTTTATTTAGGATGACCTATTCGAACAAAAAAAAAGAATGGTGAGACTTTTCGTCCCTCAAGTTTTTCTCGGTAACATCACATGCTCAGTAGAACTTAAATTTTTTTTAATTAGCTATAACACCACACTATTCTCATTCGTGATCTTATCAATAGAACTCTACTATCGGATACTAAGGATCTTGATGGTTGGACCTTACCATCAAATAATATATAACGGTAGCTCTAACAGCAAGATTGAACTCAATGAAATGATTGACATTAACTATTATTTTTGTCAATGGACTACCATTGTCAAATAGCGAGATTTTTCTTGGTCCATATCTAAGCCAGAATGTAACATTTGGGGTATCACAGAATATGCTAGCTAAAACAACTTTTTTTGACTTTAACTATGAAAGTGGATGTTACTGAGAAATATTTCTAGTTTCTAAAAAAAAATTATAGGGTGATGCTTTTTAACACCCCAAAATTTATCAATAACACCCATTTCAAAAAAATTTTTGATAATTCACCCATTTCAAAATTTGGTTTAGATTTTTTACATATTCATTAAAATGGGTGGCTAAGTCAATAAGGAATTCTATTGTCAAATAGTTAGATTTTTGTTGGTCGATATCTGCAGTCAAAATGTAACATTGGGGTGTTACTGAAGATGCTAGTGATCTATACATAAATTATATATTTTATTAGCTCTTAAACTTATATTTATATTAGTGTTTGATTATATTTAGTGATACCTTAATGTAGTTTTTGGTTTTTATAGAAAAATAAGCATAAGATGCAGAAATGTGGTAAAACATGACTCTAATGGTTGAATCTTCATAACTTCATATATATATATATATATATATATATATATATAGGGAAGGGTTTACATGAGATCGTTCTCATATAAGGAGCATGAGGCCAATCTTTATAGCCATTGGATTCCGATCGGAGGATAGATATTAAATCAGTGGGTAGGTGAGTGTGTCACATCAGGGAGTGGGTGAGATATTATGGCTATTTGTAGCCGTTAGATCAAGATCCAAGGGCTATGATTTAAAGTGGCCTCATATAAGCTATATGAGAGCGATCTCATTTAAACTTTTCCCATATATATATATATATATATCTGATTAGTTGATTCAAGTTTCATGTTAAAGTTCAATAAGTCAGCTTTCCAACGCCACTGACCGCACATAATTCGGAGTTCGGAGAGAAAAGTTATGACCATTGGAAGATTATGATGTATAACATAAATAGTAACCGATCGATTGGCAAATGAGGTGATCAATCACCTGAGCAAAAAAAATGAAATTTTTGCGATCAATCATCACCTTTCGATCGATTGTATCTACTGGAGTTTATTGATGAACAGTAAACAATCGATCGACACTATAGAGATCGATCATCGTATTCGGCAAACTTAAATTTTTTTTATTTTGAGTCGAATTTGGAAGGGGGTTTTATGGTTTCTCTTCACCCCTATATATTTATATATATATATATATATATATAAATATATATGCCTTAAGAGGGAATATTTTTAGCAATAGAGATTAAATCTTAGGGGCCGTTTGGGGCGTGATTAAAAGCAAAACATCCAATGTGGATGTTTTGCTATACTGTAGCATCCATGTTTTTTCCCTATGGATAGGGAAAAAATATAGATGCTACAGTGGATCTGGAAAATCCACTATGGATATTTACTTATAATCACGTCCCAAACGGCCCCTTAGACACTTGGAAGCTAAGGAAGAGAAGAAGAAGAAGATGAAGATGATGAAGATGAAGATGTTTGTTTCTCTCCCAATGCTTAGCTAAACTTCTTTCCAAGGCGTAGATGAAGCCCGAATAGATTGGTTGTATCATTTTCTTTCTCTCATCTTAACTTTTACCTTAGTTGGTGTATGAATGTTTGTTATGTTTTTAAAGTTAATTTATTAAGGTTTATTTTATATGCTCGAGAGAGGCTAGAGTGAATTCTTGCAAATTTTAATTCGAAAGAATACTTGCTTGTCCGACCAAGAATGTGAGTAGACTGAGGTGTTATTTATTAATAAAGTATCATTAATTTATGCTCGAGAGAGAGAGATCACAATTTCATGTTTTAATTGCTTATGTGTTACGTCCGAGAGAAGAGTACTATATCTTAAATTGACAAGTATATATCTGAGAGGAATATACTAGCCAATTAAGAATCTATATAAGAGACAGAGAGATGATACATTAGTTTATTTTGTAGTGGATTCGAAGCCTTGATATTTCTCATATAAGTAAAACTCGTTTCAATAGCCAAAGCTTATTGCTTTCTTAGATTAAATCAAAACTGTAACTTTTCTCTTGAATTTGGTAAAGTATTCATCCATCCCTGAGGTTCCATAACCCTAAATATTCACTGTAGTACAATTACCTTGTGCACTTGCAAATATTTAATATTTAAATGATCAGCTAGCTAAAATAACTTTTTTTTACCTTAATAATAAAAGTGGGTGTTATTGAGAAATGTTTCTAGTTTCTATAAAAAATTGTAGGGTGATACTTTTTAACACCCTAAAAATTCTCATTAACACCTATTTTCATTAGTAGATTTTTAGCATGTTCATTAAAACCCAAATGTTATATTTTAACGGTAGATTTCCACTCGCTCAGCGCATGTACGAGCCTTTGCTACCTCGAAAGAAAACTTGAAGAGCGCCTGAGCATGGGGTTTCTTGTGCAGGGAAAATTATTGGCTACGAGCACACTGTTCCCCTGCGCGGCGCGTAGCCAATAACTTCTCCCTGTGCAGAGCTCCACTTACCCAATCTCTGACACAAACTTCATCGTTTGATGGTGGTTTTCCACGACAATTACCATCTCCATTATATATTTGAGAGCAGGGTCTGATCATCAATATCGGACAGTGGAGTTACTGACAAGATCGCGAATGAGAATTACGCAACAACTGTAAAAAAAAATTATGGCTTCTATTGAGCATGTGGTGTTAGAAGAAAAACTTAGGATGCTGAAAAGTCTCACTCAAACGAGATGCCAGCCAACCGAGAAGAAATTCCAAGCATCAAGCATGAAGAAAAAGGTGCACGGCGTTTTATAAAAAAAAATTAAGTGTACGGTGTGTGGGCCGTGGGACTGGGAGTAATACTAAAATAATAATGGGCTCATGTTAGGTAACAGCTTTAGGGCCCAAATCAGATTCTGTAACGATTCACTTTTAGTAGTAATACTCCACGTGGCAGCTGACATGGGGTGTGATCTTCCGCGGTTGCCGGAATTTGCCGTGGTACCGGCGGAGAAGGAGGCAATGACGGCGGATGGCGCTCTTCTGAAGGTTCTTCCACCGGAAGCAACCCGATCGGCTGGTGGAGATCTCCGAGCGCGTTTACGGGTAGTTCCCCACTTTCTCCCTGTCTAGGGTTTAGGTGGACTTTGATCGGAAATCACTTTTATAGATAACAGAAACGGGATTTATTGGGATTTTTGGAGAGCTGATGAGCTAATTCCTGTTCAAGAGCTTTTCTACTCCCTCTGTGCAATGTTACTCGTCTGCATTAGAAAACCAAAATAAATTAAAATCAGTTCATTTTGGTTTTCTAATGCAGACAGGTAAAATTGGACGGAAGGAGTATTTTCTGAGTTTTGTGTTAGGAATTGAAGGGATGGATGATCACTACTCCCTCCGAAAGGGTGCAACATTACATGGCTAGATTTGTGATGCGGAGAGGGAGTAGATTTTTTGTTAGTGTAGCTGTTTATGGAGAATTTACCTGTGAATTCTATTTGCTGGATTTTGTGTTAGGAATTGTGGGGATGGATGATCACTACTCTCTCTGTCTGATAAAGCTCGTATGGATTTGACAAAACTAAGGGTTCTCGCAAGACGAAATATACGGGCAGAGGGAGGAAATTCCTGTTTCTTCATATAGTCCAATAAATTTTGCTCGTTTTGTAATGCAGACGAGCTTCATCGGACACAGAGAGTATTTTTTTTCTTGTAGTTCGGCTCGAAATGAGGGGGTTACTGGTTATGGAGAATTTAACTGAGACTCTAGTCAATTTCTTTCTCCGTCCGGAATTAGTACGAGTAAAATGTACAGTTGATTTATGTGATACAGTTTTTTTTTTTAAATACCCTAAAAATTATTTCATTTGAAAAAAAACTGTATCTATTAAAAGTGACCGGAGGAAGTAGTTATTTTAGTGTAATTTGGTGTAAAATGAGGGCATACTGATGGTAGAGGGATCTTAACTTAGTGTCAGTCTGTGATTTCGGTGAAATGTAACTTCTAACTACTAATTCTTGGGCTTCATGCATCTTTTGGATTTTTGATGTGCTCTGTCAGTAATGTTTGTGGGAAGGACATATTTTACTTAAATGTAAGAAGAAGTATTTTGTAATAGTTTTAGAATTGAGTACTTGATGCTTCCTACAATCTTATATTTCCAGTACCTAGAATGAGTAAACAAAAGCAGTTACAGAAGTGGATGGTTTTGTTGTTATGGTTTATCTTATGACTGCGCTTTTTGTTTAAGTGATCTCACGTTCTGAATGGTTTATTGTATTGTGAAAATTGAAGACAATAAATTGACTTTATTGTGGAGTTTCTCTGCGGGTTTGTTAGGATTCTGTTTGTTGTTTGATAATTGTGCTGAACTTTGTGCTGCATTAATGAAATCTGATTGCGGTGCTGTGCAGTATTCGTTTATTGCTTGTCTACGGATGTTTTGGAAGAAGATGAATACAAGGATTATCTGGACGGCAATATGAAGACAAGAAATGTGATAAAAGTATAACTTTATATGGTTACCTTCGAGGCTGCAATATGAAGACTGGCACTAAGGTATGCGATTTTGACCTTTTTTTTGTTCTTTCATAGTTGCAATGGAGGTTCTTTGGGCAATTATTTTTTGCCATGTACGATTGTCAGACATTGAGATAGGTAAGTGATTGGCTTAGCTGTTTTCGAAAGTTATTACTATATTAATTTCAATTTTCTTTTTGTGACAGGTGCATATTGCTGGTGTAGGTGACTTCAATTTAGCTGGATTGACAAGCTTACCTGATCCATGCCCTTTGCCATCTGCTGCTAAGAAGAAGGGTCTTCGTGACAAAGAAAAACTTTCGTATTTTGCCGAAGGTGAAATCCATTTTCTTTCAGCATCTTTGTGAACTATTGTATTTTGCCTTTAGACAAGCGCATTACTGATTTAATCTCTCTTTTGCAGAAAGAGTGGAGAGAGCAGAGAGATAACTTTAAAAAGAAAGTTGAGTCGCATTGTAAGACGGTCTCAAGAAATGTTTTAAAACTCATGCACCGAACAAGATGATCAGCTTTCTCTAGCCAGTTCAATAGCTGGCTCAAAGTGTCTGTGTGCCGCTTTTGGATTCTCCCTAGTCGGAAGGTCTGGGCTGCCGAAAGTGGTTGGTGTAACCTGTTAGTCTCATGTAGCATTTGGAGTTTTTACAATTATGTTTATTTGTTCTTTTTCAACAATCATTAACTTTATACACCATAAGCAGGATATTTTGTAATTATTGGACTTGATTGGTCAATGTTGTTGATGACGTTGTTCACAGTTTATTTTTTTCTTTATTTTGCCTGTAAGATTGTGTAAGATTGTTGACTATGCTCTTCCTCTCGTTAGTTTCTTTAAAATTTTAAAATTTTAATTATTCAGTTTCTTTAAAATGTTGAATTTACTGCCAAACAGGTTTGTCATCGTTTTTGAAAATTAGTGCATTTCTACCAAACAGGTCAGCACTTGAAATGTAATATTTTCAAATTTTGGGACAAAATATTTTTTGCACCAGATCTTGGGTATAAAAACATTTCAAAATAAAAAATGCTCCCAAATGGGGTATAAATCATCTAGGTTTATTAGTCAGATTTTTTTTATTATCAAAGTCTTCAACTATTAGTTAGCATAACATCAAGGACAAACACCCATAAATACGATAGCATAAAGTGTATAAAACTAATATACCAATTAGGTTTCAAATCATTTATCAAAAAGTCAAAAATAATAAAATGAGCCTATGTATTACACTGGCTCTGTATGTATCATATTGCACCATAATACACAGGCACCATCAGTCAAAAACTATACTAATTATCGGTGGATGTTTACCGACAGTTCAATCCAAACCGGGTTTGGTTCACAGATTTATTTTGGTTCATAGTTAAACCGGTTCAGCCAGAACCGGTCCGGTCTGACCCTGGACCGAACCGATCATCTCCCTCAAGGAGATGACCAGTTTGGCCTCTGCTTGCGCCGTGGGTGGGCGACCATCACAATGGCCGTCATCGTGACGCCGATGTCAGGCTAGCATAAGGCTGCTCACGAGTCGAGCCGAGTCGAGTTTTGACTCAGCTCGACTCGAACTCGACCTCTTAAAAGTTGGCTCGAGCTCGAGCTCGGCTCGAGTTGGGCTCGAGTTGTAGCAGCTCGAGCTCGGCTCGTCGTTTAATTACTAAACTCGAGCTCGAGCTCGAGCTCGACTATCATCCGCTTAAAGTCGAGCTCGAGCTCGACCCTGGCTCGAGCACTGTAATTTGAGACTGCTACACCGGTCACATCTATGCAAGTTTTGTCCCTCAAAGAATCTCATGGAAATTACGGCAAACTTCTACCTTGCTCATTTTCCTGAGGTTTTAAAGTGTGATTTCTTCTGATATTCAATTCAAATTCGGCCTCTCATTTCAAGCTCTGTACGATAGCTGTCTTGTTTGTACCTTTCGGTGCTCCCCAAACAGGGGCCCATAAGGTCTTGACCCAAGTTTGACTGGATTAAGATACCTATATCATCTGTCCTCTCTAGCTCAAAGTTTGTCTTTTTTACTGGAAATCACATGTTATTTCCTGCAAAGGTAGCCTCATTAATGCCAGAAAATAATGTAGTCAAATGTTAATGCTAGAAAATAATGTAGTCAAATGAGACCCTATAAAAAGGGCTCAAAGGTTTCCTCACTTCCATGTCTTCTTTCCATGGGGACCACTGGCCCTTGGCACCATGAAGTTCTTCTACTGATCTTTATGCTAGGATTTCATTTATGCCTCGTGTACAAGCTCGTGTCGGCCAAATGTACCACTACTTTCCAGTTTCCACTTGCTCAAACAATCCTTTGACCAAGCTCATCTGTATTTGAACAAGTAATTTGACAATCATAACAAGGTGGACATGTTATTTGAGTTTAGACTCTAGAAGCCCATTCATCATTCAACGCACTGCCCGAGCTTGGGGGAGCGAGGCCGAGAGTTTCACTCTCTTATAGGAGTTGTCTATCATCAGGATCATCTACGCATGCATTCAGCCAAAAAATGAGCTTTCTACGGAATTCTAAGGAGGCAGATAGACAATGCTTCCATCATCAATGTGCCCTTTCAACTTGTGTGCTCGATGGGAGCATAAAGCACAAGGTGTTCCGATTAGCTATTTTTTTCCACAAAATTCAAACACAAATAACAGCAAACTGTAGATGGGTGCATTTTTCCACATAATTTTAGATAGGAATGCATCTCATGCACCCTTGATGAATACAAGGTCAATAGATAGTTTTTACATCCCTGCAACATGTAGGAGCTCATATCAATCTCGAGTATGGCATCAAACAAAAATTATCACTTTCCCTTGGTACAATTCTATTCTCAGTACGTTGTTGTGGTGTCTCCTCCCATCGAAGTAGAAAAGACCCAAGCAATCTTCTTCACATTACCTTGTTTCTAGCGTCAGCCTTCCAATCTCTTCGCCCATAGATCACAGTTGTGGCTCTTTCATTAACATTAGTCTATAACCAGCTCCAGATGGACTTTGGTTTCCAGAACCTCTTCTTGGGCAGTTTCGTAAGATGAGCTGGCTTAATTTGTGAGAATGCCATTCTGGCTCTCTCTTCCAATCTCGAGAGCAGTACACACGATTTACTAACTTAATGGAAGGGACATATGGCTGTGGTGCATTTTCAACTAATGTGCATTCACTTCTGAAATGTGCAATCTTCATGTCTGCTTCAAGCCGCTTGCGAGCTCTGTACCTCCTCTGTTGTTCCCTATTCTTCTGCCTCCTAGCGAGGTCATTGATACCTTTGTCACTATACACATTCAAGGATATGCAAAAGAAAGGTTAAATTTGCTAACGAATATAAGATATGTTTGAGAAGTACTTGATATAGGAACATCCCAACAAAAACTACATGTGATGCATGCAGTGAAAGTGAATAGACAACTCAATCATTATGGCCATGTCAAGTGAGGCTATCACAAAGTGACATACAGAAGGTAAAAAGGCTGAACCAGTTCACAAATTCCATTGATGAATGAGCAGATGATACATGTGTCATTAATGGCTACTTTTTACTGCCTTCTAAAAATATACCTCCATAACTGATGAAGATGGCATAAGCCCGAGAATATTCAATACATTTTGAACTTCTTTTTCCAGTGCAATGAGATTCTGGACAGCTACTTTCTATTGTTGTGGTTGTTTTCTCGTCTGAAATGTCACCAATAAGAATTCAAAGGGCAATATCAGATACTTGCACCTTTGATAACATGGTCAATACATAGCACATGATTCTAGATGTGAACTATTATTAATCAGTACTACAAAGTCAATACTTTTCAATAAAAAGAATTAAGAAGCATCGATATACAGGAAAAGGACCCAGTAACTTTTACAAAACCTTTGTATGTTTATTTTTAGATTCTCAAGAGAGTTCACAACAAAGTCGGCATTGAGCAGTTCATAATGCAACATGATTTTGGGTGTGTAGAAACAAGGAAAACTACAGAAAAGCTTACCTTCAATAAGCTGGCATTATTATTGTTGATGGACTTTACTAGATCTGCCAATGATGATAGAACAGGAGTCTGCAGGTCGTCTGCCATGGCATTCTGGAAGTCACTTCGGAATTTACCAAGACACTTTTGGACATCATCTTTAATTTTACCACTCTGCTCTCCTTCTCGAAATGGTGATAAAGCCATCTCACAGTCGCTCAAAGTCTGCAATAATCATGCTTAATTTAAAATAAGGGAAAAATCGCAAACTTGAATGGTTATAACTTATAACACACAAGCATTTTAGTGTGCAAGCTATTAAGATTGTTTTTCTAGCAACCAACATCTTACCCATTCCATTTTAACGCGTTCCAACAATGGCTTACAGAGGCCAGTGAAACATACAATGGCCAGTACAATAGCTATAAAAACATAAGTGCGCCATTGTGTGACCAATTACTAGGGATACATGAGATCAGATACAATTTTCTTAAGAGAGCTGACAACAAAAAGGATGCAGCAGCAGGGTGATATCACTAGCTCGCCAGGAATAATCAATTGATGATTTACAATAAGTCAATGGTTACTTCACTGCTACCTCAGTAGCCTCTAATCTAGCATTCCCCACCAGACTGTGTCACCATTTCCTGTGGCTGGGAAGAAATCTACCTGAGATAAGCAGGCCGAACAAACTCAAGATATTGACAAGTTAGACTTCTTGTGGAAGCACATTTTTCCTAAGTCTTGGTGAGTCAAGACTCAAGAGTACCTCTTTCCTTCCTTTTTGACTTTTTCGTGTGAAGTAACAAGAACAAGATGAGCAGAATCAGAATCAGTCCAAATCCTCCAATAATTGCCTTCTTCTTCTTATCAGAACTCCCTATACACAATCATATTCTACTTTTAAATCTTTTTCAGGAAGAAGAAGAGGAACAGAAAGGAAGAATAGTTGTCAGTTTAAATATGTTGGTCGTAGGATCTAGCTTTACCTGTGAAGAGAAGGAGTCGAGCAAGCCTCGTCGTCGTCGGAGAGGAGGATGACCGGACGAGAGCCTCGGTAGGATGAGGCAGCTGAGTAGGCCTTGTCACCGTCGGAGAGGAGGATGATTGGACGAGAGGCTGAGCGGCTGTCGAAGTCTCAGAGAGGAGAACCGGGCTGAGCGGCGGTCGGAGTCTCAGAGAGGAGAACGGGGCTGAGCGATGGGGCTGAGAGGCAGGGTCGAGTGGTGGCTGAGATGCCCGTAGGGTTACAGTTCGAAATGCTTTTGTATCAGGCTATCAGCTCACCGAGTCGAGTCGAGTTATTCTGAGTCGAGTTGACTCGAGCTCATCGAGTCGAGCTGTTTCGAATCGAGTCGAGTCGAGCTGTAGAGTGGCTCGAGCTCGAGCTCGAAAAAATCGAGCTCGAGTCGAGCTCGAGTCGAGTTGGGTTCGAGTCGAGCTAAAAAACGAGTCGAGCCGAGTCGAGCCAAAAAAATTCGCGAGCTGACTCGGCTCGTGAGCAGGCTTAGGCTAGCACCTTCCTCCCTTCTCCTCCTCTTCTCCACTAACCCATGATCTGCCTGTGGTTCGGGCAGATTTGGGGGAAGGAGCACGAAGTGGCAGCAGCAGAAAGCTGCTGCCTTTGCATCCTTTACCGGCGCCGTTGTCGCCACCATCGGCGGAAATACAATTAAAGCATAAAAACACAAAGAAACGATGAAAGATGTACGAAATCTGACCTTTATACGCGCTTGGGGTTCAATTCACCGCTCGCTGGAAGTCGCGGAATGTCGCCAGAGGCAACCTCCTCCTGCTAGTGCGTCGTTGCCGGCGTCGCCGGCATCGCAGCGTCACCGGCATCGCACCCAGTTGCCGACAGTGTCTCGGCCATCCCCGGCTCCCCTTCTCTCCCTCTCATCTCCGTCTGTTTCTCCCAGCTCCCTCATTCTGTTCTCTCTCAACACCCCCCCATCTCTGGTTTTAAACCACAGAGAACTGCTGAGTCGCCCCAGCAGCTATGACAAATGCCCTTTGTTTTTACACCAGGTGTTACATGTTTTGCTTATATCCATTTTTCCTCCATCCAGAGTGCAGCTTTGGCATTAGATGTTGATCAGGTGGAAAATCTTATCAAATTTTGTCCGACAGAAAAGAAATGGAACTTCTCAAGGTGGATCTTTCATAAAAAATTGTAGTCTTTAATCTTTGCTCATGGTTTTGTGGGGTAAATTAAATACTTTTTGCATATTTCTTTTCCTCTGTGATATTTTATGTTTGCTTCTTTTATTCTTCAGAGCTATAGCGGAGAAAAGGAGGATTTGGGAATGTGTGAACAGGTGACTAAGCTTCTGATCCTGCCAAGTCAATTATTTTTTGTCAAATTATCAAATTTTATAAATTGGTCATTACCTTCAATGGGTGCTTCATGGGGTAAATGGATATGCTAAATGACATTTTATGCATAAATGTATTTCCTGTTGTAGTTTTTTTTTTAGAATTTAGTAACACTTTAGTGGCTTTTTTGTTGTTTCATAATCATTTTTACAGAATCACTTAACGAGGAGATGTCCCATTCAGTTTAAAACACTCTGCTGGCCCGACCGGTTCGAACAAGTTTGACCAAAGCCAGTCGGTTTTTTTAGTCAGGTTGACCGGGTTAGACGGGTCGATTGACCCAGTTGACTCGGTTTAACCCGTCCGGTTGAACCGGATCGAACTGGCCAAGCCTGTCCAAGTTTTAAAACCATGACCCATGATTTGGGTCGGGGTTTAAGCTATTTTCAACACAATTTTTTTTTCTTTTTCTTTGCAACATCCTCTCATTTTCTTTCGACATTGATCTTAGTAGAATTTCATACCACATATTTTTTCTTTTTGTCTAAAAAAATATTTATTTTTTATTTAAAAGTTTTATTTTTTATATTGTGGTTGTTTTGTTCATTAAATTGCTACACAGAGAGCATTAGACTATGCAAAATTTTTATATTATATAAATTTTTAGAAATTTTTTTTTTTATTTTTTTATATTGATGATGTCTACAACCAGGTCAACCCGGGTTGACGGTTTGACCCACTCTGCAAGAATTCTACGTTGATGACCGGTCCAGTTTTTAAAACCTTGTTCCTATTTCATATGAATAGATTAGTTATAAGGCTTCGATAAATATCATCATTCCTCAAACATGGACTATAAATATAGGATGCAGGAAGACCCTTTTTTTTCTTGACCCTTTTTTTCTTGAGTGAATTCGGGATCAGAAAGATTTCACACATATATTTAGAAATGAATTACCTATCTAATTGGTAAATATTTCCTCGACTAGTTTGACCACTATTAATAAAAATTAATCTTGTCATCCCAACTAGAAGACCAAAAATATTACTTGAGGACTATTTAAGACTATTTGTACGGTAAAAAATAGGGTGTTTGTGTGATGGCCATGGCATGCTTCCAGAAGCGAAGATCCTAAGTTCGAACCCCGTTGAGTTCAAACCTTCACTCTATTGGGCACCCACTCGGGATTATATCCTGGTTTACTCAGTGAATATAATGGGTGGGCCTTGTATGCACCCGAGGGGGTTGGCAGCGAGATAGGGTGCTCTAAGAGGTCAGTGGCCTTGCCCATTCTAGTCAGATCTTAAGAACTTGGACATAATTAAGTTCTTGTGTATATATTGGGATGGAGGGAGGGATAGAGGGAATAGACTAGAAGTGGGATGGAGGGAGTATATTGGTATATCATAATCAAATCATCCAAGAACTGTTCCCCTGGACTTGTTATGGTGTGACCTACATATATACAAGTATTACGGATGGTGACATTAGATGGACCCCCAGCCGACCAACATCTTAAAAACAAAGTAGTTTCTGGTCACAAATTAATTAAGTAAGCAGTTGAGAGTTGAATTCCCAGTAGTTTCTGGTGTAGATAGGGCGTGTTCTTGTACTGGGAGCTACATGCTTTTTTTGTAAGATATATATAACATGATTAGGTTGGAATAAGGTGATAATACGTTAAGAAGTTTTTGTTTGCTCCTATTGTCATTATGGCATTTTGAGTATGGGAGTTCTTGAAATAAAAATCAAATGGGATGAAATGTTGGTTAATGAATTGTAGTAAGATTAGGGTTGGCAACAAATTTGTACAACCATTTTGATCAAATTTGATAAAATTTGTTTATAGGTATAATCATGCTATGATGGAGTTCAGGAAATAATAGCAACTTGTTAAGTGACGGCTCCACTTTGATCAATTTCACACCTCCACAATTATTCACATACTCCCTCCGTCCAAAATAACCTGTATGGATTAGAAAATCAAAATGAAATAAAATCAATTCATTTCGATTTTCTAATCCTGACAGGTAATGTTGGACGGAGGGAATGCTATTTACTAGGCTATTATTTATCAAGTTGTTTCTTCACATGTCGGCATAATTCGTTCTTTGTTAACATTCCTTCTTAGGCCACACACAGTGCGCACATATCACACACGCTGCTGGTTAATTCGAAACTTGAAACTTAGAACCGCCACTAATGGCCTTTTAGCAAGGGTGTCTTTTGCAAATCCGAATGATTGCTCCCTTCCCAACGGACATGTATTGAACCTTGTTAATTGAACCCCATACAAAGTCCCTATGTGAATAGTAATTGTGCTGCCAAGCCCACCAAAATCTGAAAATAGTTATGGAAAGCCTGATATGTGTTTGACCCATGTAGTTTTGGGCAGGATGGACACGAAACAGTTTGAACACTTGAGACATCAAATTTTTAATTTCCATTTCAGCCACTCTTCTTCTTTCAGTGATGTCAATTTCCATCTCTCCAACACTAGTCTCCACAATCATTATATCCAATTATTTTGGATTGTGCAAAATGTTTCATTTGGATTTGAAAACCCATAATTGTGGTAAAGTTCAAGGAGAAGATTTTCTCTTTCAGATGTTCCCAGGAATCTGCAATGATCTAAATATGTTTCATCATAAGTCACACTTTTGAGGAAAAGAATCTACATCGGCCGTAACCAATGCAAACAACAATCAAGGTCTTAACCTTTATTCATCAAACAATGTTAAAGAGCGTGTGCTGAATCAGACATGTACATAACGTGTGCAAGGGTGAGATATGTTGGAACATGTGGGGTACAAACGATCTGACGGTGGACATCATCTACATGCTTTGATCATGTTCTCTAAAACATGCTCTTTTCGATTTTTGTCATTCATCTGGGTATCATTATTTCTATAACATTATGTTAACCTCTATAGCACTCCCTCCAACCCTCGTCAATTGTCTGGATTAGAAATAAAAAAAATGAAACTAAAACTTTCCCTTAAACGTGAAAACGTCTATGGCGACAAACAGTATAGGAAATCTTGTTTATCCTCCTCTAGAACATAGCCCATTACGTGTGGCAGTATCTTTGTCCTAATTCTCTTGTAGGAACCAGTTTGTCGAAAGTAGCTAAGCCTTGTCAAAGTAGAATGCAGCACCCAAGCCCACCGCCATGGCAATGGATGCCATAGAAGTAACAGCAAGAGTTTTTGTAACCACCTTTAATATAGAAGACTCTGAACAAATGCTAGAGAATATAAATATGCTTATGCCCAAGACGAAGGAGCCCATCATTGAACACATAGAAGCCTTGAAAAGAAAGTGATGTGTTGGCTTTGATGTTTGATAGCCGAGAAAGCCAGCCATGATTGTGATGATCCCTGGGCCTGAGATTGTAGTCACCCAGTATGCTACCCTTGGCTGTCGACTAATATCTGTGGTCGTCTGTCTATTGCGTTCAACCGTATCTGATTGTTGTTGGTGGGAGGCCATCCATAAATTCCTTCCTCGCTCCTTAAATTGAATAAGAAAATAACATTTAATGTTGTATCTAAGGGGCCGTTTGGGGCGTGATTATAAGCAAATATCCACAGTGGATTTTCAAAATCCACTGTAGCATCCATGTTTTTTTTCTATACTGGATGCTACAGTATAGCAAAATATCCACAGTGGATATTTTGCTTTTAATCATGCCCGAAACGGCCCCTAAATGTCAACACTACTTTTGTAAAATTATATTCGAAAGGGAGTGACTGAAGAAAGAAACATCTTGCACTAATATATATCCATGTGAAGGAGCTGGGATCCTCTCCAGCGTATCGATTGGAGTTTGGGTTAATACATGTGTGTGAGATAATTTTATAACATTAATTACAGTGCGGTCTGGTCCACTGATAGCAATATTTGTATTATTATTTTTTGGTAACTATAGCAATATTTGTATCAACATGCTAAGGGTAAGATTACAAGTGGCAGGCACTCATCTCAATTTGTGTAATAGAAGCCACTATAAAAGGTGAGGGCGTCTAGCGTGACCGATATTCAAGACCAGACGTGGGCATGGGGCCCTGCAATTAGGTATGGGGCCTGCACAATTGCAAGGCCTCGTGCCTACATGGGCTGGGTGCTGCAATCTGGTCTTAAAAATTGGTCAGCAAAATTTTTTCCATAAAAGGTCGACATAAGCATTATTATTATAAGGAAAAAGATAATATGCACCCCTTCTAACATAGGTCGGCATGACCGGCATACTGTGAGCTGTGGGATCAAGATCCGGTTGAATGGAGGGGTGGGCGGATGATTGAACCCGCCTACCTCCTGTTCAAAATCAGACAGCTTTGGTGCCCCCATGCTGGCTTAATTTCGGGTTTGAAATAGGGACCCATAGCACATATACATATAGATTGCACTCATACTAGCATTTAATGGCTGATAACAGCTTGATTCATACCTGGGAAATGTTAATTCCTTCTTGGATGTTGCCTATTTCAATGTCTTGGTTCTGACTGGGTCTGGGGGGCTGAAAGTTTGTGCAATCCCATATACGTTAGATGATACTGTGATTCCATTGATCTCAAGAAAAAAACTAAAATGACATTAATTTCTGCATATATAGCTAACTAACTAATTAATTATTAGCAAAAAATTAAATTAATTACCATAAAAACAGGTAGCCTCGCCTCAATCGCCCTGATTCTAGATTTGAAAATGGAGAACATCATCCAAACCATCACAACGATAAAATTCCACATAGTCTTCATGCTTTTTTTTGTGGTCCTTCGAATCTTCACCTGTATGGTCGAAGTCATGTTTGTTTATTCAAGTGCTACAGCATGTTTTGATAGTAACATGTATGATGGATAGGGCTAGTACTCAGCCGGATGGACCTCGGACAGGGGTTGTTCGTGTCCATGTCCGTTACTACTTGTATGCAAAATTTATGACCATGTCCGTGTACAGTTGTCTGTGGACATGGACACAAGCTACAATTCAAAATACTTTCCAAACTTTCTAACTCCAAGGCAAATTTCTGATGTCATACGTTTCTCACGCGAGTCCACGAGGGTACTAAAATACATAAAGGAGAAAATAGAGTAACACAGGTCAATAATTTCCATTGTCTGACAATTAAGAAATAAAGAAAAAAAAGGTCCAACGGACGCTTTTAAATCATTGTGTTATGTAAGTAACTGAGTTGACCGTTGTTTGCTTTGAAATTACGAGAGCTAAAGCTTGTTTGTGGTGTGGCAAGCTATTATGGAAAGTACTGGACCTCTGACGTACGACTGTCCAAAACCTGTGTTCGTGTCCGAAATTTACGGACAAATTTACACGGCTAGGACACAGCCAGTCAATCGGAAACAGCTGTCTGTAAGCAGCCCTAATGGACACTTCTATGATTGATATGTCTCCCTACTTTGGTCTAAACATGTCGGATTTTGTTCCAACGGCGCTAGGGGCTGGTGGTGGTTCAAACTTCAAACCTACCTCCCTCCTAAATTAGGGCCCACCATCTGATCAAAATCTGACGGTTCAGGGCGCCAAATCCGTGTCTCATATAAATGAGATCCAACAAAATTTGTCTTCCTAATTTGGTCTATGAATCTCACAAAGAGTAATGTTAAGAATTTTCACTGCCCTCCCCCTGAGAATCCTATCAAATAATCCTGCATAAGGTCGACGTAAGTCAAATGGTTTGAAAATGGATTTTACATAACCATACTATATTAAGGCTCTGTTTTGTTGCTACTTTTAGAAGTAGAAAAATTGGATTTTCCAAATGAAGTGAAAGTGATGTTTGATTGGGAAAAAAAGTATTCTTGTGAAGAATTTAAGTCATGATGACATTTTGTGTAATTTCTAAAAATTGACAGGAGCAATTTTTTTAAAAAACACGGTTTCTGTCTTTATTTTTTAAAGTACCCCTGTTATTTTTTGAAAATTATACTAAATACCATTGTAAGAAGCTCTACTGACTTCTTTTGAAAAATCTCATTTCCCAACTTGAGCCAACCAAACGGGGCCTAAGTGATTGGTGCATAGCTACATGCATAGAAATATATTCAGGTAGCTAGCTAAAATTCACTACTAGGGAATTGGAGGAGGTGTTTGGCTGCGAAGCTCTGGCAAATCCACAGGATGGCCTCCTGAAAATGCCTGAAGCGTAAGGAAACTATGAGTAACATAAAGAGAGATCATAAAACACACATGCATACATATGCAAAATGTATCGAAAAACGCATATACAGAAGCTCCGCCATCCATATATGAGAGAGAGAGAGCAGACGTTAAAGTTAGAGGGTCCTTACGGTGGACGGCGAGATGAAATACCCTGCCGGAGACGATCGAGGTGGAGTTGGTGGAGAAACGATGGGGATGGGGCAGAAGATGAGGTGAGCTTCTCTTTCCTTCTCCTCTTCTTCTTTTTCTCATTTCTGCCATGGTATATATACTTCAACAGCCTTGAAGTCAGCACCACCAGTTCATCACACGCACACATCAGATCATCACAAGTACACATCAGAAAACAAAGAACAGCAAACAGCGATAAATGCTTCCCACACAAATGACTCTCAGGCTGCTATGAAGTCGCAGGTGATGAGCCCTACTTAACCATATATGTGTTATGTGTTCCATGAAGTCATGATGCATGACACATCAAGACAACTATGAACATGGGGTCCATCATTTCAAGCGAAACTATATATAATTGCTAAACCATTTTTCTGTTCAAGCTTAATTTAATGATATACCAATGCTGATCAGGCATTGGTATATCATCAGACCCTTCCATGCTGATCAGGCATTGATATGCAAGTTATTCAATCCATTTTTTTTGCCTCTTATTCTAAACAGACCCTTCCATGAAGCTTCCTTGCGTCTCTGCTTCCGTCAAGTCATGCTTCTTCCACGAAGCTTCCTCATGAATCTCACGGGGCAACGGAAGTTCATATCTGTGTTATGTGTAGGGGTGTAAATGATGGCTCAGCTCGAGTTCGAAATTTAAAATAAAGCTCAAGCTCGGCTCGGCTTGTTTATGGCTCGTATCTGTTGAAAATTGACTTGAAATTAAACAAATAAGTTAAAAAATACAGCGATCGATCGTTTTATTGCGGTGCACAAATCCTAAAATTCCAATAACTACGATCGATCGTTTTTATACCGATCGATCGGGCCAATACGAAAACCAAATTTCACAAAATTACAGTAACTACGAACGATCGGTTTATCACGGTCGATCGTTACACGATCGATCGCGTTATTTTACCGATCGATCGCTGCATTTTTTAACTTATTTGTTTAATTTCAAGTCAATTTTCAACAATTTTTAAACCGATCGTTCGTAGTTACTGTATTTTTGTGGAATTTGTTTTTCGTATTGGCACGATCGATCGGTATAAAAATGGTTAAAAATTGACTTGAAATTAAACAAATAAGTTAAAAAATACAGCGATCGATCGGCAAAATAACGCGATCGATCGTGTAACGATCGACCGTGATAAACCGATCGTTCGTAGTTACTGTAATTTTGTGAAATTTGGTTTTCGTATTGGCCCGATCGATCGGTATAAAAACGATCGATCGTAGTTACTGGAATTTTAGGATTTGTGCACCGCAATAAAACGATCGATCGTAATTTTAGGCTAAATAAGGCGATCGATCGGCTTATAAAATGATCGATCGGTTAAGCGGTTACAGCGAGTAAATGGCCGTTTCTCTGTGAAAAATTGCGTCTCTTCTTCCAGAAAAAGGCCCAACAGCGTTCTTCTATAAATAGAGAACGATTTTTCACAGAAAAGGGTTACAGAAACAACAAAAAAACTCATTCTTCTTCTCTCTTGATTCTTGGTCCATCATTGAGCAATAGAGTCTCTTCTGATCGAGATCCAGTCAGTTTGATTTGAAGTGCAACTTTAAACTGACGGTGTGGTTCGTTGTATCTCGGGAACAGAACGCGGTTATTCGCCGGTGCACGGAGGGCGGCGTATCTGTTTCAAGGACAACGCATAGCGTGTCTCTAACCTGGTGCTAATTCTTATACTCATTCTAGTGTTTTATGTGTATATTTGTCAATTTGTGTGCATAATTTGGTAGTATTTTAGCCCTCTTTTATGTGACACTCCCAACAATCTTGAAACAGATATTATTTGTTCTTGTTGATTGAATACTACTGCAACTATGGGTGTTGACAAATCATTGAAGCCTGAGAAATTTGATGGCAAGAATTTCATGCGATGGCAAACAAAGATGAAATTTTGGTTGACTCAATTGAACATTTTCTATGTTATTTCTGATGTTCATGTGGAAAAAACTGTATCTTCTGAATCTGACAAGATTGCTAGTTCGTCTGAAGTTGGAAATACTAAGCCTGTTGATATTGATAAATTCAAACAAGATGATGAACTATGGCATGGACAAATTTTGAGTGTCTTGAGCAATGAGTTATATGATTTGCATGTGAATACTAAATCTGCTAAAGAACTATGGGATACCCTTGATAAGAAATTTGGAAAGGAGCATGAAGGGGAAGAAAAATATGTTATAGGCGAGTATTTTGACTACAAGATGGTCGATAACAAATCAATTAGAGATCAGGTTGTTGAAATACAGAATTTGGTAGCAAAGATCATTGGGAAAGGCATTCCCGTTGACGAGAGGCTCCAAGTTCCGGCGCTTATAGACAAACTACCACCCTCATGGCAGGATTTCCAAGTTAACTTGAAGCACAAAAGGGAATCAATGTCCGTTGATGATCTTATGGTAGCCATACAAATTGAAGAGAAGCATAGAGGTAAGATGAAAATCTTATAAGGCTCATCTTCTGGGGTTAAAGATAGTGCTCAAGCCAATGTTGTAGAAGGAAAACTGAAGTTTCATGGCAATAAGAAGAACAACAAGAAGTTTAAGAATCGGTCTTTCAAACCTAGTTCAAATATCCATAAGGACAAGAAGTCGAAGGTTTGCTGGGTCTGTGGGAAACCGGGACATTTTGCATACAAGTGCAAAGAGAAGAAAGGTCAGAACCATAGTCATGGTGGGGCTGCATCTTCTGCTCATGTTAACATGGTTACTTCAGATGACAGGTTAGTATTAACTAATTCTGAAATTAACTTGGCATGTGAATCTGCCGATTGGTGGGTTGATACATGGGCAACTGTTCACATCGGTGTTGATGTTTCTTCTTTTTCTTTCTATCAGGAAGTAAAGGATAGGACTGTGACGATGGGGAACTCCTCTGAGGCTAGAGTTTATGGAGTTGGAAATGTGGACATCCGGTTTACATCGGGGAACACGTTAACTCTTCGTAATGTGTTACATGTGCCTAGTGTGAGGAAGAACCTTGTTAGTGGAGTACTTCTTAGTAGAGAAGGATATAAATTAGTGTTTGAGTCAAATAAAGTTAGACATGGTACTTTTATTGGCAAAGGCTATGTGTGTGATGGCCTTTTTAAACTAAATTTGGTTTCTTGTAATAACTTTTTATTTCAAGTAGATGACTCTTTAGTTTATCATGTTGATTCTTTTAATGTGTGGCATATGAGACTTGGACATGTGAATTCAAATACTATTAAAAGAATGATGAATCTTGATTTGATTCCGAAATTGCATGATGTAACTAGTGATAAATGTGAAATATGTGTTCAAGCAAAACAACCTAGGAAACCTTATAGGTCTATTGATAGGTCTACATGTTTGCTTGAATTAGTTCATTCGGATATATGTGAACTGAATGGATTAATTACTAGGGGTGGTATGAGATATTTCATTACCTTTATTGATGATTACTCTAAATAATGTCATGTTTATTTACTAAAGTCTAAAGATGAGGCTTTTGAGAAGTTTAAGGTCTATAAGATGGAGGTTGAGAATCAAACCGAGAGGCGGATTACGTGGTGGGGAGTATTGTTCTCTTGAATTTTGCAAGTTTTGTGAAAATCAAGGAATAATACATGAGACCACAGCGCCTTATTCTCCTCAATCTAATGGAGTGGCAGAAAGAAAGAATAGAACTTTCATTGACATGATTAATTCTATGCTTTCATCTTCGGGTCTACCGAAGAATTTATGGGGAGAAGCAATTCTTTCTGCTTGTATGATCTTAAACCGTGTGCCTCATAAAGGACAAAATACAACCCCATATGAATTAATGAAAGGAAGAAAACCGAGCTTGAAATTCATTAAGGTTTGGGGATGTCTTTCCAAAGTAAAAATCCCAAACGTGAAAATGGATAAGCTAGGTTCAAAAACATATGATGCGGTGTTCATTGGTTATGCACAAAATAGTAGAGCATATCAGTTTTTAGTAATTGGGTCTGATCGGCAGGATTATGCACCTAATACTATTAAGGAGTCCGATGATGCAACATTCTTTGAGAATGTATTTCCTATGAAGGAAAAGAGTAAAGCTGTAGTGCATAAAGAAGATGGCTCATCATCTTCTATTCCAAGAATTGAAGATTCGGATACCAATGTAGAGGTTAGGAGATCTAAAAGAACCAAAATAGAGAAGAATTATGGAGATGACTTTTATACTTACATGGTGGAGAATGAGGATCCTTTGACATTTAGTGAGGCTATGTCATCTAGTGAATCTCCTTTATGGAAGGAGGCGGTACAGAGTGAGATGGATTCAATCCTTGCACATGGGACGTGGGTTCTAACGAATCTACCTCCAGGGTTTAAACCCATTGGGTGCAAGTGGATTTTTAAAAGAAAATATTATCCTGATGGATCCATTGAAAAGTACAAAGCTAGATTAGTGGCTAAAGGGTATAGTCAAAAGGAAGGTCAAGATTTCTTTGACACGTATTCTCCTGTGACCATGATAACTACAATTAGAGTGCTTATTGCATTAGCAGCTCATTATAACCTCGAGATCCATCAAATGGATGTCAAAACATCATTTTTAAATGGTGAATTGGAGGAGGAAATCTATATGGAGCAGCCTGAAGGTTTTGTAGTTCCTGGTCAAGAAAGAAAAGTATGTAAGTTAGTTAAATCTCTCTATGGGTTAAAACAAGCTCCTAAACAATGGCATCAAAAGTTTGATAATGTTCTTCTTTCTAATAATTTTGTTGTATGTACATCGGATAAATGTTTATATTGGAAGTCTTTTAACGATAGTTTTGTGATGTTATGTTTGTATGTTGATGACATTTTATTGTTTGGTGATAATGTGGATCATATCAATAAGGTTAAGGGTTTCCTTAACGAGAATTTTGATATGAAAGACTTGGGTCTTGCCAAAGTCATATTGGGCTTAAAGATTGATAGGACTTCTAATGGAATAGTTGTGAGCCAATCACACTATGTGGAGAAGATTCTGAAGAAGTATGGTTACTTCGATAGAAAACCTGTCAGTACGCCGTATGATTCAAGTGTAAGACTAAAGAAAAATATTGGGGAAAGTGTGTCACAACTTAGATATTCACAGCTGATAGGAAGTTTGAGTTATCTGGCAAACTGCAGTAGACCGGATATATCCTATGCTGTGGGAAGACTAAGTAGATACACTAAGAGCCCTAATGAGTCTCATTGGATTGCCATTGAGAGAGTGTTTAGATTTCTGAAGGGAAGTGTAAATTTCGGTTTACATTATTCCGGGTTCCCTGCTGTATTAGAAGGATACAGTGATGTTAATTGGGTATCAGATTCTGATGAAACAAAGGCCACGAGTGGTTATGTGTTTACACTTGGTGGTGGGGCAGTTGCATGGAAATCTTCCAAGCAAACTGTGATAACAAGATCTACTATGGATGCTGAGTTAGTAGCTCTTGATAAAACTGGAGGAATGGCGGAATGGCTTAGGGATCTATTAATAGATATACCCTGGTTGAATAAGCCAATTCCTGGAATTTTGATTCACTGTGATAGCCAATCAGCTCTTGATAAGGTTAAGAGTAAGAATCATAATAAAAGGTCCTCTAGGCATATTGAACTAAGGTATAAAATCTTGCGCAAGTTGACTACATCGGGAGTCATTACCTTAAGTTTCATACGATCAGCGGATAACTTGGCTGATTCGTTTACTAAAGGGTTGTCGGCAGGACAAGTCTTTAACTCATCTAGGGGAATGGGGCTGAAAGCCTATGATTTAAGTCATCGTTAGTAGCAACCCAATCTCTCTGAGTGGAGATCCCACGACGAAGATTCAATGGGTAATAACAAGCTGATGCGTGACTTGGAGAGCACTAATATAATAAATTTTATGCTCATTCCCGTGTGATGATGAGAGTGCTCTACTGCATATGAAACAGGATGACGAAAGTCTTAATGAGGTCAAGGCTTAAAAAGCAGGGTATTGTTATGCAGATTACCCTTGGAGACTGTCACCTATATGAGTGCCACTGAGGTCGCAGTTAAGGAGAACGGGGGCTTGTTCTCTAATGTGCAATTCATGAAAAGATACAAGGCGCATGGCCATAAAGCGCTACCCCGAATGATCTCGAAAAGGGAGTTACTCTAACTGTTAGGTTTGTCAAAGCACTTGCTCTAAGGTTCAAGTTCAAGACTTAGTTCACTTCGAACTTGTGAGAGTGGCGGCCTACCAAACTAGGTGTAGGTTCAAACCCGCGAGGTACCTATTGCTGAAAACTTAGAGTACTATTGCTCAATGTTTCATTCATGTGTCATATGCATTTTAGTGTGTAGACTGGTTTAATATTAAGTCATGGTGGGGATTGTTGAAAATTGACTTGAAATTAAACAAATAAGTTAAAAAATGCAGCGATCGATCGACAAAATAACGCGATCGATCGTGTAACGATCGACTGTGATAAACCAATCGTTCGTAGTTACTGTAATTTTGTGAAATTTGGTTTTCGTATTGGTCCGATCGATCGGTATAAAAACAATCGATCGTAGTTACTAGAATTTTAGGATTTGTACACCGCAATAAAACGATCGATCGTAATTTTAGGCTAAATAAGGCGATCGATCGCAAAGCGATCGATCGGCTTATAAAACGATTGATCGGTTAAGCGGTTACAGCGAGTAAATGGCCATTTCTCTGCTGAAAATTGCGTCTCTTCTTCCAGAAAAAGGCCCAACAGCATTCTTCTATAAATAGAGAATGATTTTTCACAGAAAAGGGTTACAGAAACAATAAAAGAACTCATTCTTCTTCTCTCTTGATTCTTGGTCCATCATTGAGCAATAGAGTCTCTTCTGATCGAGATCCAGTCAGTTTGATTTGAAGTGCAACTTTAAACTGACGGTGTGGTTCGTTGTATCTCGGGAACGGAACGCGGTTATTCGCCTGTGCACGGAGGGCGGCGTATCTGTTTCAAGGACAACGCATAGCGTGCCTCGAACCTGGTTCTAATTCTTATACTCATTCTAGTGTTTTATGTGTATATTTGTCAATTTGTGTGCATAATTTGGTAGTATTTTAGCCATCTTTTATGTGACAATCCCAACAGTATCCTCCCGGCTCGAGCTTGGCTCGTTAAGAGTTTTATAGCTTGGCTCGAGCTCGAGTGAAAGCTCGGTCGAGACTCGAGCTCGTTAAAATTTTTTATTGAAGGAGATTTAAATAAAAAATAATATATAAATATATATATAAAATAACGAGCCAAGCTCAAGCGGGCGCACGAGCTTGTTCGTGCCGAATTTGAACGAGCCGAGTATCATTGAGCTCAAGCTCGGCTCACAATGGGACGAGCCTAAGCCGAGCCCAATACGAGCCGAACCCAAAGTCGGGCCGAACCGAGCCGGCCGGCTCGTATACATCCTTAGATATGTGGGATGTAATTCTGAGTGCCGACGTGATCCGAACGGCAAATGCAATCCAATTAAGAAGGCGTTGTGAGATGACGGTTGCAATATTGTATGCTGTATTAACATGAGAATGCATTCCACAGAAGCATGCAAGTGGGAAGTTGCCATGATACCTCCTACTCCATCCTTTGTAGGAAAGAGATGCAAACATGTTAAATTAAGGTGACAATGTAACACCTGCTGAAAAAGGAAAGGGACACCTGTTGAGTTCTGTGTGGTGACTCAGCACTCAGCAGCCTCTTCTGGTTTTAAAAGAGAAAAATAGAGGAAGGGGAGCCGAGGGAGATGAGAGGGTTAGAGAGAAAGGGAGTCGAGGATGGCTGAGCCACCGTCGGTGATACCAGCGACCCATGTGGCTACGACGACGGAGATGGGCGATGTTGCTGTTTTACCAGGAATTTGTGATTGAGACGCACCGACAGGGAGGAGAAGTCCAGCAACATTCTGATGAATGGTGAATCGAGCCCCAACAAACGTAGAGGTCGGATCTCGTACCCGCCTCATCATTGTTTTATGTTTTTGTGTTATTTGTATTTTCACCGATGGAGGCGACGATGGTCCTGTGCCAACGGAGGCGGCGCCGGTGTTGGCCGAACTGTGGCACAAGCCGATTGGCGATGTCGCATCGACGAGGAAAAGAGGCGAAGGCGGAACTTCCGCTAGAAGCTAAGGTAGGGCGATCGTAAAGAGAGGGGGTGGTCGAACAGGCCGCGACGACAACCGAAAGGCACAACACCACCACCCATCTCCGTCGACATATCTGCCTGGACCACGGGCAAGCGAGGAAGAGGACAAAGAAGGGGGAGCAGAAGCCGGGAAAAGCCAACTAGGCTCCAGGGTGACGGCGGAGCTGCCACCGGCCTGAAAAGCCATCGCAACAGAAGTCGTTGGCACTCGAGCCGCCAAATGGCTTGGGGCGAAAAGCGAAGGAGGCGAGACCACGGGGCGACGGGGCCCAATGGCAGTCGCCGTAATGGCGATCCACCGTTGGAGAAGCCAGCCTAGAGGCAATGCAGTCTGCTACCGCCCAAAGCAACTGGAACTGTTTGAGCAGATGGGTGAGGAAGACAACCGGATCAGGGGTGAACCGGTCCAGAAGTAAACTAAACCAGATATTAATAGTGAACAAAACCCGGATTATGAACCCGGTTCGGATTCAAACTATTAGTAAACCGTCAGTTAGAACTGTTTACAACTAACAGTTGAACCTGACCGTCTGTGTATTGTGATACAGTTGGGTACATACCGAGCCATCATAGTACATAAGCTCAGTTTTATCATTTTAGGCTTTTTTTATAGATGTTATCAAGCTCAATTTGTGTATTATCTTTATGTACTTTATGTTGCTATATTTTTGGGTTTTTGTTCCTGATTTCATGTTGATCTGACTGATAGATGAGGACTTCGATAATAAGGAAAACCCGACTAGTAAACCCAGATGGTTTAGAGACTTAATTATTTTATAAATGATAATAAAATGATGACACGGGGATTAAGCTTGAGGGTTGAGAATAACCTAATCAAGATAATGATTAAAATATCATTGGAATTGTGAGTCAGTTTTTGAATGACATTGATTCAGAAAGTAATGGCCATGAGTTCTATACTCAGAGAACGTTGGGTTTGAAGGCAAAGAAGGGTAAGCTACTATACTTTGGCGTGAGATTGAGAGTGGGTAGCCACATGAGCATATTCCCACGGCCATAGAGGGCCTTTTTTCCATGTGGTTGGAAGGGGTAGTAGTGGTTATCTTGAATGCCGTTGGGACCACTTAGCTCCTTCATTGGAAACTATGTGACATGGCTGTGATGATCGTATTTGGATAAGCTATTACAATGCAGAGGTATTGATAAGATTGGATTGGTATTGTATATATGAGGTAAAGACTTAATTATTGAACATGAACATGAGAAACAATAAAAGACTTTGCTTAAAAGATTAATAAAAAAATAAAGTCGAATTATGTAACAGACAACATAAAATATTAATACAAATCTCGTTGATTTTATGCTGATGATTGTGTTACGATATCCTACTGAGTATTTTTATACTCAGTATCCACTCGTGATACAGGTTCTTTAATAGAAGGCTGTCTTCATGTAGCACCTGGTGGTAGACGATTAAAAGTGAGGATGACTTGACAGCTTTAAAGTACGCATCGGTCTCCTTTATTTTCTAATGTATTTTGATATGGATGACAGACTTACACATGGAGAACTTGAATGAATTTAATCGACTTTACATCTATAATATTATATTTATATATGGTTTTGTATCCATATTTGTGAACCCCAATTATCACGGCCTAGATGTTTAGTAGACAAATTTTAACTAATGATTTATTGCATAGAGGAATAATCTTATGAGTTTTTTGCTACTACTTTGATTTAATAAAGGTTTTAAAAATAGGGGCCATGACAGACAAAGATATGTATGTTATAATGGAGGACAACTACGGCATCTTCATTCATGAGAATGTGGGTTCTTTAGATTTAAACCAAATGTCATATAAATGTACTTCCTTAAATGTATGCAAGCTTACATGTACATTTAAACTTAAAAGGTTCACAATCACTTCCTTCAAAATATTGAATAACTGTGAGTCTGCCAACGCTACCATTAAAATAGTGAATAGCAAAGGACCTCCCGTTAAAGGAGGAATAGAATTAAAAGATATCGAGGTAAGGCTCGTCCAGTTGATGACTCTGATCTAATAATTAAAACTCCCAGACTGATTTAAAGATCGAGGTAGCTATGATTTCACTTTCAATGTTGCGGTTAATTTCTTCACGTTTTGACCACCTGGCCAACCTTGCATGCTGCTGCTGATCATGCACTGCCCAAAATTCACAAGAATAGAAGCTTGGTAAGTCATAGCGGCTCCACATTAATTTCTTTCATTGAAGTTTTTTCTTCATATATAGATTCTAAGTTGGGATATATTCCATGTTGGCGGATAACAAAGTTGGAGGACCTCCGGCTCCCTCGTTCTATGCTAATAGTCCTATTTAGGTTTTCAAAGTGAATTACGCTAATATTAATGGCAAAAGCTAGCCGGAGCTGCAGCTCTATCCGAACAAATGAGCTGTAGTATGCTCATGACTGTCAGATTATCATCTGACGCTCAGGACCCTTTTTCACTTGACCACCCATTAGCCATGACTGCTTCCTGCCTACACCATCTCCTTCCCCTTCTGCAGCAGCCCCTGCCTCAAAGCCGGCGGCGATGCAAGGCAGGACAGAGGAAGAAAGTTTTTTTTTTTGGGTTTTGTCTCATTTTCAAGTGACTGGTTTTTGGAGAGGGGGCGGCGGCCGGCGGGTGGTTAATGAAGCCCACGGCATCTCCGTTCTCTGGTTGCCGGATGAAAACAAAGAGAATTTTCAATGATATGAAGACCTGTGTTGTGTACAGTATTTATAGGGAAGACCCATGGAGACAAATCCGGGGTGAATCCCTGTAGATCATGTGAGAATATTACAGAGGATCCCAGATTGGGAGTAGATCATGAGAGAATATTACAGAGAATCTCATATTGGGATTTAGTTCCCTTAATACACCCCTGCAAACTCAGGGCGGGTGAGTAGCCGTGAGTTTGGTAGTGAGAGACTGAAATTGAGCGATGAGCAGCGGCTTGGTAAGTATGTCTGCAAGTTGATCTTTAGATGAGACATGACAAACCTCCATGTGGCCAGCGAGAACTTGTTCCCGAATATAGTGATGATCAATCTCAATGTGTTTGGTGCGAGGGTGGAAGACTGGGTTGGCGGTGAGGGCAATGGCGGACTGATTGTCACACAATAGTGTTGGCGTGCGAGGAGGCGAGATACCTAGAAAGTTGAGAACCATAGAGGCCCAGACAATTTCGGTGGCTGTGGAGGAGAGCGCACGATACTCTGCTTCAGTGGAGGAGCGGGAAACTGTGGCTTGCTTTTTAGATTTCCAAATGATAAGGTTGGGGCCCATGAAGACGCAGTATCCAGTGATGGACCTTCGATCAAGGGGGTCGCCGGCCCCGTCAGAGTCGGAGTAGGCAGTAAGAGTAGAGGCTCCGGGGTGAATCCCTGTTGTGGTTCTTACGGTGAGCCCAAACCACGTCGATCACCCGTTCCTCTGGCCTTTGTGCCGGCTTTCCCACCGAGCTCCCTTGCTCCTTGCCATTGGGGCGCAAGGTAGGAGGAACATGCAAAAGAAAAGAAGGAAAAGGCTTTTCTGTCCGCCAAGTGGGGCTTGAGGCTCATGACGCCCTCCTCCCCTTCTCCGTCCACCTGATTTGCAGGAGCGCAGGGATGGTTTGAGCACAAAAACGGGGCTGGAAGGGAGGAATGACTTAGATAGAACATGGAGAGGATGGAAGATGAGGTCGTGGGAGAAAAGCTGGCCGAGAGAGAGAGAGAGAGAGTGAATGATGAACATACACAAGTGAAGAAATTGAACTTCTCGTCTTTCTCGTCAATGCCTTCCCTTTGATTTATAGTACCATGCACCAACCAATTGGTCGACGATTGTCTACTAGCTAGATTAATGAAGCAGATATACATAAACCAACTCGCGCATCTAGATACTTGTACAAGGCACCAAAACTTGTACGAAAGCAAGACCAGAATCAGCAGACCAGACATGGATCCATGGCTGCAGCCTGCACTGATCCATATAGTTCGAGCTCCATGCGCCTCATGCTCACACAACTATACACAAGCGTAGCTTGTACATAAGGAGGTCCATATATCTATTGGCTGTAGTTTTCAGGTCCTTACTAATCCATTTTTGCCTCACAGCCCTTATGCAGCTTCCACGAAGTTTCCTCTTGATGAAGCTTCCGCGAAGTTTCCCTTGATGGTCTTCTTCGAGGAGGCTTCCTCCTGGGGCTCACACGTACGGCATAGATAGCAACGGAAGGTCCATAACAATTCAATGGTGATAGTTTTTCCATAATCAATAGCTAGCCATGTTAAATTAAGGTGAAATTACAATTTGCTTAGAAAACGTAATCAGACGGGAGATACACGGCATTTTGACCATGTGAAATCTGAACTTGATGAAATGGTGATCTAAGACCCTCAACTGGTCTCCATATATACAACTACTTCCTTCAAATTGTGGTAGTTTCCTGAACGTGTTGACCACCTTGGCAACGTTGCATGCTTACTCATCGTGCCTTGTACCAAAAGAAGAGGAAAAAAAATGCTTACTCTTCATGCCTTGCTCGGCATTCACAAATTAGTGGTAGCTTCGAAAGTGACATCTTGGCATTTTCGTTCATAAAGAATCATAAATGTCATATACTATCTCCCGGCACTTTTAATAGATACAGTTTTTTTTTTCAGATACACTAAAAATTTAGACACTGTATCTATTAAAAGTGACATGAGGGAGTATAAATTATTTAGCTCACTTTGAAAAACCAAATGGGGCTATTAATGTGGGACAGAGGGAGTAAAATATACTCCCCCGGGAGTAATAGTCTCACTTTTAATAGATACAGTTTCTTTCATATAAACTAAAAATTTAGATACTATATCTATTAAAAATGGCCGGAGGGATTATAAATTATTTAACTCACTTTGAAAAACCAAATGGGGCTATTAACATGGGATGGAAGGAGTAAATTATACTCCCCCAGTTCCATATAATTAATACTCCCTCCAGGCACTTTTAATAGCAGCAATTGCTATTCTAAATGAACGCATTTTAACTCTTCTGAAAATCAATTGTATCTATTAAAAGTGCCCCGAGGGAGTAATAGTCTCATTAAAAATATTTGTCCTATTATTACTTGTCCCATTCATTCCTAATCCCAGCCAGAACAACTGTTCTCAAATCTTCATCTACCATATAAGGGTTGCACGGTCTATCCAGCTATACCCTGGATCCTTCGCAACTCCCTGATCAATCATCAATTTTCCGAACAGAGGACACATTTTCCCACAGCGGCATAAATATTAGAAAGAAGCACATAAGGAGCTGTATTTTCGGGAACCAGCCTGAAAAGCTCCTCTGCTGCTCGTTTCCTTAATTTCACATTTGCACGAACTCGACAAGAACTAAGAAGAATCTCCCATATAATAGGATCATCCTTACACGCATCTTTTTAAGAAGTTCTGCTTCTTCAAATCGAGACGTTCGTCCAAGGGTATCTAATATACATCCATAGTGGTTGGCCAACGGCTGAATGCCATGTTCATTTTCCATCAAATTGAAGTATTTAATGGCTGAATCAACCAAACCAACAGCATGGCTGCAGGCAGTTAAAACTGCAATAAAAGATACGTTATCAGGTTTTACTCCTTCCTCAAGCATCTTCTCAAAAAGGTCCACAGATGTCTCACCATAGCCGTTCTGTGCACATCCATGGATCATCTCGTTCCATGAAACAATGTTCTTAGTGGGCATACTATAAAAAATATAGCGAGCCTAATTTACATTTCCAGACTTTTCATACATATCGATTAAGGTCGATCCAACATATACATCAAAGCTATATCCATCGTTTAATATTTGTCCCTGAGCTTGTCTTCCTTGATACAAAGAAGATAGTGTCGCACATGAGCCGACCAAACTAGCATAAGAGAACTGCGTTGGAATAATTCCCTCCTTCGGCATTAGCTGAAAAAAAGTGAAAGCTTCCTGACTCCGAGAATGAAGAGCTAGACATCCCATCATAGAGTTCCAAGCAACCACATCTCTTTCTTGGATTCTATCAAAGATTGCCTTTGCTACATTTACATCTCCATATTTTGAATACATATCCACCAATCCACTTGCAACAAAAACATCTGAATGGAGTAACCTTTTGGTTGAAGCAGCATGAAGTTGTTTCCCGAAAGCCAATTCCTGCACATGAACTCAGGATAACAGCAAAGGTAGTTCTATCTGGGGGGACACACATTTAGTTCTGCTGCTTCCTTGTAATACCCTTTCTGGCAATATCCACTAAGGATGGCATTCCATGAAACGACGCTAGGGCTGAGCATCTTATCAAAAACTTGACGGGCTGTTTCAATGTCTCCCGATTTCACATATGGAGCAAGCAGACTAATATAGGTAACATCATCTGGTTCAAAACCTAAAAGTTGCGTCCTTCTTGACAGTTCTACTGCTCTGTTACTTAGGCCATGCTGGCCATATCCAGCAATTAAAACATTTCACGAGACAACGCTGATCTCCGGAAAGACCACCTATTTGTTCGTTTACCAGGTTCAGCATGAAATCTTAAATGAGCTCTACCAAGGATTGCCAAGCATTTGGTACTAAGTTTCCTCCAAAATTCTTCTCAGCGCTGACGATATCACCAGATTTTGCATTCTCTTCCTTCTAATCATCCCGATATGATTTTTTTAAAGATGCAACTGCAATGTAATCATTAAAAAGAAAAGTAGTAATCTAGTATTCTATTTGCTACAACAGATTGCATTTCACAGATGAAATATGAAAATAGAATTTAAAGGCAACACCTGATATTCCTGGATGGGGTTCCGTTGTTCATCTGGCATGTACCAAGAAGCGTCCAACACCTGATATAATAGAGTTATATCAAATTGAAATGTCAGAATTTATATATTGGTGGTTCAGTTACATAATTTAGTCCACATTTTGTCGTTAGCTAGAATATGTACAGGTGACATGTTCTAAAGATGAAGATAGGTTTCTAATTCTTTTTGACATATAGCAAACATGTAGACTAGAAAAGAACTTGGCCAAGTTGTCTGTTTCAAAAAATGAACAGGCAACCTGTTTCAAAAAATGAAAAAAATGAAAATAGGTTTCTAATTCCTTTTGACATATAGCAAACTTGTATATAAGAAAACACTTCGACATTAATTGAAAATTTTTGTGGCTAAAATAATTTTGATTATCTGTCACAAGCATAGATAGAGAACCAACCCATAAACTTCCTGGGTATTAAGAAAATAAATAAAGAGTAGATGTGTAGGTAAAACATTAACACAAAGACAAACACATACCTCAGACAAAAACGTACAATAGTAATTCATATTATTTAGTTTGATGTAGAATTTCATTCTCTAATAAATATTTACATGTCCTTCAATGAATTTTCAAAAAAATTTACAGGAAAATAAAAAAATTTAGCTGTCTTGATAATTTTTATGTTGGTTTTTGCAATAGTATATGATATATATTGCACGGTTTTAAGGTGCATACATATTATCAAAATCCTCAAGCAAATTTTTTAAAAGCTTCTCTTCTCGAATTGGTAACCATGTTCTTTCATAAGTGTAATCACTATGTTTAAAACTGTACCCATGGTCATAGGAAAAATGTAAGTGTCAGTGTTAATGGATTAATGGACAGCACCTTTACGTCAGGCTGTCTTAAATTACATGAAGCCACTCCACTGACACAACCAGTTCCTTAGTTGCCATGGACTGAGTACAATAGTTACTGGAAAATGCCACCTGATGGAGTTAAGATGGAGCGTATAAAACCAAACCTTCTGGACACCAAAGAAATGGAAGAAGTAGCACAACCAGAAAATGGTTTTTCCTGCAAGTGGGGCATATGAAACCACGTATTTAGTATTCCGAGTCAAAAATATCAGATTACAACAACACGGTCCAAAATTAAGAAGAGAGGAATCAAATGACAAAAGGCACCACTATGTTCACATGACAACACCAACCAGTTTATATAAAACCTGCTATTCAAGCAAACACACACTAAATTCAACAATATGCAAAAACATCATGCATTTTCAGATCAAAACATGAATCACTCAATCACTGAATAGAAGATAGTCTCTATACTACAGAAAAAGTAAACCAAAATCCAATCAGTACACTGCACACAAACACCCCACGTACTATAATTTTACAAATTGGGCACCATAAATACAAGTATCTCAGAAAAGAAAATCCCTGTCCTCAAGGATACAATTATACTCCAAAGCTGAAGTTTGAGAGCCAACAGCTATTGCATAATGCAAAGGCCAAAATGAGCATGAAGTTTTCATCTTCATTTAAGATACAAGAAGTCAATAATGCAATAAAAAACATGAATTTTCAGCTGCAACATACTGACAATGATGCACAACAACATTTTAAAGTTGTACCAAAATTTGCGACAAATACTCTATCCATTGATCAAGGCCGGATATTGGTCATCTTAGTCATCATTAAGGGGCCGTTTGGGGCGAGAAAAATAAAAAACATCCACTTATTTTGGGATTATCCACTAACCAGCTGAAACGCCATGAGGTGTTTCAGCTGATTAGTGGATAATCCCAAAAATCTACCTGGTTGGTGGATTTTTGGGATTTTTCACGATCCAAACGGCCCCTAAGTAATTGATAGCAAAGAGAAGTCAGTTTGGGGAGCGTAGCCTTTTTCCTGTAGCTCTATGTAGAGATGCTCCAACGGTAAATAAATATTCCCCGACCCCGAGTCATTGTTATCGGCTGCACCAAACATATGAGTTGTATTATTGACCTCAATCCAGCTATAAACAGGTACTTTCTCTACTCTGCATTTTGAATACATGGCCAGAAGAGTGTTGGCCACTGAAGATTCTGAATCAAATCCATACTCAATCACAAGCCCATGAACTTGACTCCCATACTCAATTTTCACTCCCCAAGCACAAACCGAAAGGGCAGAAGCAAAACTTTCAAAATTGGGTTTTGTTTTTGACACTCTCATCTTACAGAACAATTAAAAGTGCTCGTTCAACATCCTTATTTGCAGCATCCCCATACATCATCACATTATCAAACACTTGGCGCACATCTTCAATAGAGCCATTCTCAGCATACATTTTGATCAAGAAAGTGCCAATAATACCATCCATCTCTAAACCCATCAACTGAATCCTCTGGTTTATCAACCTACCACCTTTTAATATCCGATAAATTACAACATGCCTTAATTACATATGGAAATGTATATTTATCTCGAACCACACTCATACCCAATATCTTGAAGTAAAGCAACAAGGCAAGTTTAAACCAACCCATCATGGCGAATCACCAAATCATCCAATTCCAAGGAAAAGTGTATCTCAAAAACATACTCCTCTCATCTACAATGCTTCCGCAAAGACCATACATACTGAGAAGCTTAGTCCCATATAGACTAACTCCCCAAACACCACTTTTGATTGGGCATGTACCTACCTCCCTTGCCAAAGGAGAGCGCATCTGAACAGTCATGTATAATGTACAAAAGGTGGTCACTCCAAATGTCTTGTATGTCTGATACAAACACCACTTTTGATTGGGCATGTACCTACCTCCCTTTAAAACAAAATGTCGAAGTGAATGATCAAGGCAAGTGTCGGGAAGAGGCGACGATTATCTGAGTGGGCATTGTAAGGAAGGAAGCTGGAAAGTTTCTTTTAGTCACAACATAATTTACATGAACACCACAAACTACACTTTCATCCAAAACTGCAAACTTTCACCAAGTAATTAAATGCGCTTATTTAACAACAGGAAAGGCCCGACAGGACAAGACCTTGAATATCCAAAGCAGACTTTGAGAAATTTATAGCTAACAATAGCTAAAAATATTCAACTTCACATAGCTCAGAACAAATTAATCACACAAGCACAACAGCCAAACAGCGCATAGCGTACCTCGAACCTGGTTTTGTTTCTTCTAATCTCTCTATGGTATTTTCATTGAATTATTTGTCAATTTAATTGGTAGTATTGTGCCCTATTTTATGTAACAATTCCAACAATCTTGAAACAGATATTATTGATTTTGTTGATTGAATACTACTGCATTATGGGTGTTGACAAACCTGAGAAGTTTGATGGGAAGAATTTCATGAGATGGTAGACTAAAATGAAATTCTGGTTGACCTAATTAAATATTTTCTATGTGATTTATGATGCTGTTGTGGATAAAACTGTGTCTTCGGAATCTGATAAGACTACTAGTTCTTCTGATGTTGGAATTACTTTGTTGATAGTGATAAATTCAAACAAGATGATGAACTGTGCCATGGACAAATTCTTAGTGTTTTGAGTAATGAGTTATATGATCTGCATGTAAACACTAAGGGTCCGTTTAGGAGGCAGATTTTAGGTAGAAAAAGCCACTTTTTAGGTAGATAGCGCGGTTTTTTTGTAAAATCACGTATGGAAGGACGATTTTAAAATAAAGCAATTTTCCTCTGACAAAAGTCGATTTTACTCGAAAACTGGTACTAAAGCCGCTTTTTATGGGTCAGGATTATCCATGAGGGTGTAAAAATGACTGTATTTACCCTCTTAAATTCTGAAATTTCTCTGCTTCTGTCCTTCCTCATTTACCTTATCATTTATGGTATTTTTTTTGCTCTACTGCCGAGAGCTCGTCCCCTTCACTCTGCGCTAACCTCGTCCCCTTCGCTCTGCCGCCGTCGCCTTCGATTGGACAGCCACCTGATTCGTCACTTGGATCTCTGCCAACTCGACACCGTCTCCGATCAGACATCCCCTATTTCTTTCTGCTATTCAGGTCTGTCCTGTTTCTGGGCTTTTTTGTTGGTCTTTTCATTTGTAATTAGCAAAAAAATATGTTCTTTTTTCCTTACTTATCTATTTCTTTTCTGATGATTTAGTCGGTTGTGTTGTACAACCTTCGTCTGGAATTAGATGTAACATGCGTTTGGAAGCTGAAATATTTCTTTCACCTATCAGGCGTCAGGGTGAAAATTTTTAGTCCACTTTATTATAATGATGATATCATAAAGATGTCGAGCTATTGCATACTATTTATCATGGAATTTTTAATAAAATATCAAGGTCATTAGGATATCATGATGATCAGAAAGAGTATACAAAATAAGGAAGAACAAAAAAAAATGGCCGAAAATGGACTAAAAATGAGGGAGATATGAACTGTTGAAGTTTGTCCCATTTTAATAGGGTAGATTATACGATAGTACACTATATAGTGTAATCGATTACATGATAGCACACTGTATAGTGTAATTGATTAAACGATAGCTCACTGCATAATGTAATCGATTACATGATAGCACACTATATAGTGTAATCGATTACAAGATAACTCACTGTATAGTGTAATCGATTACACGATAGCTCACTGTATAGTGTAATCGATTACACGATAGCTCATTGTATCGTGTAATCCAATGCATGATAGCCTATCATGTAATCCAATGCACATTTTAATGGGGTCGATTACACGATAGAACACTATATAATGTAATCGATTACATGATAGCACATTATATATTATAATCGATTACACGATAGCACACTGTATAGTGTATTCGATTACACGATAGTTCACTGTATAGTGTAATCAATTACATGATAGCTCATTGTATCGTGTAATCCAATGCAAGATAGCCTATCATGTAATCCAATGCACGATAGCCTAGTTATCGTGTGCTGGATTACACGATAGCTGAGCTATTACACAATAGCATTGGTTATCGTGTAATCGATTACACGATAACTTTTTAAATGGGACAAAATTCAATGATGCGTTTCTTACTAATTTTTTATTCGTTTTGACCCATTTTTTTCATTCTTCTTCATTTTTAGTACTCTTCTTATAATGATGAAAAAAATGTTCGAAAACGGACTAAAAATGAGGGAGATATGACGGGGGGGGGGGGGGGGGGGGGCTAATATGAGTGAAATTTGTTTTCTTATTACTAGTTCATTCCCACAAAGTATGTCGTATTTACTTTTACAATTTTCTTCCGATTGATATTTAAAAATTGTATACGCCTTTCATTGTAGAACGATAGGCGAGAAGGTTTTTGGTAGCTGGTGTTATGGATATTCACCGTGGATCTGTGCTTGGTAATGGTAACATTGTTGTAAGCAAAGTTGTTAAAAGAACAAGTTGGGATAAAGATTTGCATTATGCCTTCCTAAGCCACATAGCTTATGTAATGTCTAAGGGACACAGGATAGGGAGTGGACTAGAAAAACAAGGGTGGGAATTAGTGATTAATCTTTTTCAGATTGAAAACCAAACCGAGGTCAATAGGATATATTGAAGAATCAATATGACTTAACAAGACGGTTTTATCAAGCATGGACTGAGCTAAGAGCTATGACTGGCCTTGGTTTTAACAACCACAACCACACTTTCATACTTTTCGAAGAATCATGGGAAAACTTCTTTAAGGTAGCTCTAGTTTGCATTGATAATTTATATTCTTTTAATTTTAAATACTAAGATTTATGATTGATTGGGTGAATATTATTTTCTCTGTGCAGAAATTTAAACAATGCAAGCAGCTTAAGCAATGGGGGTATGATAAAGATGCACAAGCCAATTTAAATTTTATCTTTTCCAAAAAGCATGCAGCAGGGAAAGGAAAAGCATACTTTTTTTTTTCCTGGTGAAGTATCATCAAGTGAATTTGAAGATGGTCAATTTGAGGGGGTAAATGAGAATTCTTATAGGGGTTTAGGGAACACGTCTCCATGCTACCACCCAACAAGAGAGGGTTCTTTTGGAGGAATCGATCTTGAGGAAGAAACCAATCATCTAGAATATGAGACTGCCAGTCAGCAACCATTCACTCAAACCTGTAGCGAGCAGCCACATAGAAGTTTTAGTCAGTCACGCAACACCCCTGTCAATGCCTGACAACAACATACTTCCCCTATGAGTAGTGGCCAGCAGGAATTTACTCCTGTGAGTGGCAGCCAACAACATTTTAGCTCTCAAGTTCCACTGAATAATCATTCGCTACCTATCTCAATGCCTACATCAGCCACAAAAAGCACTAAGAAGAGGAAGTCTAGGGCTACTGGATTTTCCATTGGGGAATCAATTGCCAATGCCATGTCAGAGAGAAATGAAATTGCTTGTGGATCTAGTTTTGCATCCAAGGCTGAATATGAAGTGGATGAATACAAGAGAGCTATTGACATGGTCAAAGCCCTCCCAAATTTTGACATTTTCAACCCGGTCTATTTGAGTGGCATATCCTTTATGTTGAACACTGAGTTCAGGCATTTGTGGTTAGCACTAGGTGATGATTCCCTTGTCAGAGAGTAGTGGTTGAGACACAATCATGAGAACAGACCCTACAATGGATGAAAACTTTGTATGCTTTTGCATACTACAATATATGTTAGTGATTTGCTTATGTCTGTTTAATGATGAACCAACTGAAGTCTATTTCAGCCTTGACATTTTGTGATTTAGAGGAATATGGTGACAATGTTTTTGATTTACTTGTGCTATTCCGTTAAATTTTCTCTCAAGTTATTGTCATGTGTGTTATTGGTATATTATTTAACTGTTATTTGTTTTCAAGTAGATTAAATATTGCTAAACTTTGATTGATGATCATGTTTGATAAGTGTATTTACACATTCCTTTATTTTAGATTTGTGTTATGGCCTTTACTTGGGAGGACCTTGTCTTTGACCCTGTCGAGGAAGAGGCTGTCCTACAATATCTGAGTCTTGCTAATCCACCAAGGAATATTGTTCACATGCATCGTGATAGGGGTAAACAAATAGTTTATGATATGCTATCACACTCTAACGAAATATGTCATAATATGTGTCGCATGAACAAGAAGACCTTCGTAGATTTATGCCACTTAATGAGGAGTCAAGAATGGTTGCAAGACACAAGGCATATTCCAGTGGAGGAGCAGCTTAGGTTCTTCCTCGAAATTATTGGACCCAGAGAAGGCTAACATGTTGTTGGACACATCATGTCACACTCTCATGACTCAAGAGTATTTACCAGTACTATTTATGATCCAATGTCAAGGTTTCCCCACCCCTCATTAGGTAAGTATTATGTAGTAGATGCTTGATATCCAAATATGCTTGGCTATCTTGGTCCTTATAAGGGAACAAGATACCATGTTCCAGAATTCAGACAATGGGGGCCCCAAGGAAGGAAGGAGATGTTCAACTCGAATTATTCTTCACTAAGGAATATAATAGAGAGGACCTTTGGTGTTTGGAAGAAGGGATGACTTATTTTGACAAAGTTCCCACCATATAGTTTTAAAAAGTAAATTAAGATAGTGATTGTGTCCATGGCCCTTCATAACTATATTAAGGAACAACAAGGATGGGGTAATGATCCAGACCTTAAGGATGCTTTGTTTGCTGAATGGGAAAATGATGACTTTGTGCCACCTTTACAGGAAGATGAGAATATAGGTCCAAACATTATACCTGATGAGGCAAGTATGACTATTGTACGTGATTCAATTAGAGATGCTATTGGAGACCATTTCGGTCTACCTCCAGTAACTAATTATATACAACTTATCTTAAGCCTTTTGATATGAGTGAACATTGGGACATTTTGGTTAGAGTCCCGAGTACTTTTCTTGGCTATGGTGCAGTTGATTATAGCTATGGTGATGAGAATTTTTTTGTATTTTACAATAGCTAATCTCATTATTTAACACTTTCGGTTGTGAACATTTTCTTTGTTTTATAATTGGTTATGAATCAGAAAATTGTGATATTGGTTGTCGAACGAATATATAAATTCTATTATAGTGCAGTTGGTTATGAACATAATATTATTGTGTGAATTATTAATTTCTTGTACAAGTGGTTATGAATCAGTCGATTGTGATACTGATTGTCTTGTTGAATATATAGATTATATTAAAGTGCAATTGGTTATGAACATAGATGTAATAGTGTGAATTGTTAATTTGTGAATTGTGAATGGTCTTACAGAGGTATATGTGTGAATTGTGATACATAGCAAATCTCCTACAGGGTCCCTTGTCAGAGAGCTTTATTATTTACTTATATTTTGTAAATGTGTTTGACATTATTACAGGTCTTTTATATATAAAAAATATAGGGGAGACTATGCCAAAATTTTAGTAGAAATTATGACTTAAACTAATTTTTGAATTGTAAATTTGTAGTAATATTTCATAAATAATAATAAATATTTTTTTCTTAGCCGTGCCATATCCTACTTGTTGGAAAAAATGGCATGTCGCTGTTTTAGTATCCGTGCTTCTTAAGTCAAGATTCAATATTTCTTTATCTCATTAAGGGTAAAAGCGTCACAAGAGCTATTTAGTTTTTTTCTAAAATTTGCCCCATCCAAACAAGCTTTAGGGGGTGACTTTTGACAAAAGCGCTTTCGGAGTAGGCATTACCATACGGGTCACAATTTGGCTTTTCGTTAACAAAAACGATTTTGTTAAAAAGCTATTTTTTAAAAAAGAAAAAGCGGTTGCCAAACGCACCCTAAATCTGCCAAAGAATTATGGGAAACTCTTGATAGAAAATTTGGAAAGGAGCATGAAGGGGAAGAGAAATATGTTGTGGGCGAGTATTTTGACTATAAGATGGTTGATAACAAATCTGTTAGAGACCAGGTAGTCAAAATTCAGAATTTGGTGGCTAAGATCATTGGGAAAGGCATTCCCGTTAACAAGAGGCTCCAAGTTCCTGTGCTTATCGGCAAACTACCACCCTCATGGCAGGATTTGCAAGTTAACTTGAAGCACAAGAGGGATGCAATGTCCGTTGATGACCTTATGGTGGCCATACAAATTGAAAAAAAGCATAGAGGTAAGATGAAAATCTTAAAAGGCTCATCTTCTGAGGTCAATGATAGTGCTCAAGTTAATGTGGTGGAAGGGAAACCTAAGTTTCATGGCAATAAGAAGAACAACAAGAAGTTTAAGAATCGTTTCTTTCAAACCTGGTTCCAATATCCCAAAGGACAAGAAGTCAAAGGTTTGCTGGGTCTGTGGGAAACCTGGACATTTTGCAAGCAGGTGTAAAGAGAAGAAAGGTCAGGACCATAGTCATGGTGGGGCTGCATCTTCTCCTCAGGCTAACATGGTTATTTTAGATGACAGGAAGTAAAGGATAGGACAATGACGATGTGGAACTCCTATGAGGCTAGAGTTTATGGAGTTGGAAATGTGGACATCTAGTTTACATCGGGGAACACGTTGACACTTCATAATGTGTTGCACGTGCCTAGTGTGAGGAAGAACCATGTTAGTGAAGTACTTCTTAGTCAAGAAGGATATAAATTAGTGTTTGAGTTAAATAAAGTTATAATAACTAGACATGATACTTTTATTGGTAAAGGCTATGTGGTGATGGCCTCTTTATACTTAATTTGGTGTCTTGTAGTAACTCGTTATTTTATGTGAATGATTCTATCTTTTGTCATGCTGATTCTTTTGATGTGTGGCATATGAGGCTAGGACATGTGAATTCACAAATGATTAAGAGAATGATGAATCTTGAATTGATTCTAAAATTACATGATGAATCTCTTGACAAATGTGAAATATGTATTCAAGCAAAATAACCTAGGAAATTTTATAGGTCTATTGATATGTCTACATGTTTGCTTGATTTATTTCATTCTGATATTGTGAATTGAATAGATTATTAACTAGGGGTGGTATGCGATATTTTATCACATTTATAAATGATTACTCGAAATTTTGTCATGTGTATTTACTAAAGTCTAAAGATGAGGCTTTTGAGAAGTTTAAGATTAATAAGATGGAGGTTGATAATCAAACTGAGAGGTGGATCAAGAGACTTATGGCTGATCGTGGTGGGGAGTATTGTTCCCTTGAATTTTGCAAGTTTTGTGAATATCAAAGAATAATACACGAGATCACAGCGCCTTACTCTGCTCAATCTAATGGTGTAGTGAAAAAAAAAAAAAACTTTCATAGACATGATAAATTCTATGCTTTCCTCTTCGGGTTTACCGAAGAATTTATGGGGAGAAGTAATTCTTTCTGCGTGTGTAATCTTAAACCTTGTGCCAAATAAAGGACAAAATACAACCCCTTATGAATTAATGAAAGGAAGAAAACCAAGCTTAAAGTTCATTAAGGTTTGGGGATGTTTTGCTAAAGTGAAAATCCAAAACATGAAAATGGATAAACTAGGTTCGAAAACTTATGATGCGGTATTTATTAGTTATGCACAAAACAGTAGAACATATTGGGTCTGATTGGTAGGATTATGCACCTAATACTATTAAGGAGTCCGATGATGCAACATTCTTTGAGAATGTATTTCCTATAAAGGAAAAGAGTAAAGTTGTAGTGCATAAAGAAGATAATTCATCGTCTTCTATTCCTCGAATTGAAGATTCGGATACCAATGTGAAGGTTAGGAGGTCTAAGAGAACCAGAATAGAGAAGAACATTGAGGATGACTTTTATACTTTCATGGTGGGGAATGAGAATCATTTGACTTTTAGTGACGCTATGTCGTCTAGCGAAGCTCATTTATAGAAGGAGGTGGTACAAAGTGAGATGGATTCTATTTTTGTACATGGGACGTGGGTTCTAACGAATATACCTCTAGGGTTTAATCCAATTAGGTGCAAATAGATTTTTAAAAGAAAATATTATCTTGATGGATCCATTGAAAAGTACAAAGCTAGATTAGTAGCTAAATGTTATAGTAAAAAAGAAGGTCAAGATTTCTTTGACACGTATTCTCCTATGACCATGATAACTACAATTCGAGTACTTATTGCATTGGCAGCTCATTATAATCTCGAGACCCATCAAATAGATGTCAAAACAGCATTTTTAAATGGTGAATTAGAGGATGAAATATATATGGGGTAGCTTGATGGTTTTGTAGTTCCTGGTCAAGAAAGAAAAGTATGTAAGTTAGTGAAATCTCTCTATGGGTTAAAGCAAGCTCTTAAACAATGACATCAAAAGTTTGATAATATTCTTCTTTTTAATAACTTTGTAATGTGTACTTCTGATAAATGTCTATATTGGAAGTCTTTTGGTGATTCATATGTTATGTTGTGTTTGTATGTTGATGATATCATGATATTTAGAAATAATGTGGATCATATCAATAAGGTTAATGATTTCCTTAACGAGAATTTTTTTTGATATGAAAGACTTGGGTCTTGCCAAGGTCATATTGGGCTTAAAGATTGATAGGACTTCTAAAGGAATACTTGTGAGTCAATCACACTATGTGGAGAAGATTCTAAACAAGTATGATTACTTCGATAAAAAACCGGTCACCGTATAATTCGAGTGTAAGACTAAAGAAAAATTGTGGGGAGAGTGTGTCACAACTTAGATATTCACAACTGATAAGAAGTTTGAGTTATCTAGCTAACTGCAGTAGATCAGATATATCCTATGCTGTGGGAAGACTAAGCAGATACACTAAGAGCCCAAATTAGTCTCATTGGATTGTCATTGAGAGAGTATTTAGATATCTGAAGGGAAGTGTAAACTACATTTACATTATTTCGGGTTCCCTGCTGTATTAGAAGGATACAGTGATGCAAATTGGGTATCAGATTTTGATGAAACAAAGGCCACGAGTGGTTATGTGTTTACACTTGGTGGTGGGACAGTTGCATGGAAATCTTCAAAGCAAACTGTAATAACATGGTCTACTATGGCGGAATGGCTTAGGGATCTTTTAATAGATATACCCTGGTTGAATAAGCCAATTCCTGGAATTTTGATTCATTGTGATAACCAATCAGCTCTTGATAATGTTAAGAGTAAGAATCATAATAAGAGGTCCTCCAGGCATATTGAACTAAGGTATAAAATCTTGCGCAAGTTGACTAGCTCGGGAGTCATTACCTTAAGTTTCATACGATCAGCAGATAATTTGGTTAATTCGTTTACGAAAGGATTGTCGGCAGGGCAAGTTCTTAATTCGTTAAGGGAATGAGGCTAAAAGCCTATGATTAAGTCATCGTTAGTAGTAACTCAATCTCTCTGAGTAAAGATCCCATGACAAAGATTTAATGGGTAACAACAAGCTAATGCGTGACTTGGGAAGAACACTATTTATATAAATTGTATGCTCGTTCCCGTGTTAAGATGAGAGTGCTCTACTGCATATGAAATAAGTTGACGAAAGTTTTAATGCAGTCAAGGCTTAAAAAGCAGGGTATTATTATTCAGATTACCCTTGGAGACTGTCACCTATATGAGTGCCACTGAGGTCGCAGTTAACAAGAACATGAGCTTGTTCTCTAATGTGCAACTCATGAAAAGATACAAGGCGCATGGCCGTAAAACACTACCTCGAATGATCTCGAAAAGGGAGTTACTTTAACTATTAGGTTTGTCAAAACTCTTGCTCTAAGGTTCAAGTTCAAAACTTTGTTCACTTCGAACTTGTGAGAGTGATGGCTTACCAAACTAGGTGTAGGTTCAAACCCGCAAGGTACCTATCGTTGAAAACTTAGAGTACTATTGCTCAATGTCTCATTCATGTATCATTTGCATTCTAGTGTATAGACTAGTTTAATATCAAGTCATGGTGGGGATTGTAGAAATTTGACTTAATTTTAAACCGAGAATCAATTGGGCAAAACGATTGATCGATTGGCCTTGACGATCGATCATAGTCTCGGGTTGTATTCTGTTTTTCGTTTGGCCGAGAAGACGATCAATCGCCTGAAGCGATCGATCGTCGTGGCAATTTTCAAGATTTTCCGTCACACCCCGAAATTTCAAGCCTCGACGGAGTGCGGAAGTCGATCCTTAAAGCGAGAAATTCTTGAAGCCGAAATTCGGGCACGCAACTTAATACCCATTCACCAGTCAACCACAACATCTCAAAAGGATGTGTAATTGAAACCACTCAGTCATATGAATCAACACCATTAAACCATATGAAATAAAAAATTCTTAATATCAAATTATCTCAAAATAAAAGTCATTAAATTCTCTTAATAAAATTACTAAAACTTCTTGGCACACAGGCCATTAATGTCACAGCTATTTATTTCAAAAGCAACCTAAACTTCGTAACTTTTTGACTGTAATCCTTGAGCTTTTCCTGCTGCTGCAACGTTCTCCAAATCTAATCTTTATCCAAGCCTGCATCACAGGATGCATGAGTATTCCGAAGAAATACCCAGTAGGATGCAAAACCCACACAAACACAAAAGATACAATATATAACAATGCATAAGATTTCAACAACTCATAAATCAGCAATATCGATATCCAATATAAAGAATTGCATTACCAAAAATCATCATCAGTCACTAAGACTCTAAAACAATTAGAATGTGTGGAGAGAATATAATTAATCAATGATCCAAACATTGAGAGTGCATAAGAAAAACATCATTCACAGAGATTTTCACTATCACAAGCGTATAGAGCTACAACTCTCACTCTCATATATCACCACTTCTATGTGGTTTCTTGCCAGACTATCCTAGAGGTTCTCTCATTGGAACCCTTTGTCATATCTAGAATACTGGCTCTATCAGTACTTATGGAATACCTCTCTTTAGGCAGGAACCTAACAAGGTCCAAAGATATACTCTCTTTGGGCTATTAAGTATCATTAGCTCTCACCATGGCTGAGTTTCTCTTAATCCAAGTGCTTTTGAGTATTCTACAACTCTCAACCGGACAGAGTCTCTCCTAATCCAAGTGCTTTTGAGTATTCTACAACTCTCAACCGGACAGAGTCTCTCCTAATCCAAGTGCTTTTAAGTATTCTCCAACTCTCAACTGGACGGAGTCTATTATGGCTTTTATCGGCATACTATGAATGTCTTCACTCAGGTACTATTGAGACTACCCATCTCTCATCCTGGGAAATTAATTTACCTCTCTGGGGCAAAATCTCACAAGGTTTTTATAATGAATCTATGATGTAACTATTTACTCGAAGGAAAGGTATCCTCTTTGAAGAACATATTCATTCTGATAACTAGCTCACGAAAGAAGTACAATAAAGATTTCGATACTCTTTCAAAAGTCTGACTCATTAAAGGAGTACCAATGAGATTACTTAATCTCTATCATCACACAACTAACCATAGAAGTATCAAAATAAAGTGTCAACAACAGAAGTGTCACACATTGCTTTAACATAGGTGGAACTATTCCAATACTCAACTCGGTCATAGAAACATTGATCCAAACTTTAAGGTTTAAGACTTTAGTCAAAGGGGATGATGGTTCGACTTCCAACTGAAAACACAGTCTAGTCAATATCAACCATGAAACACATAGGACTTACTAAACACCAAACTACCCACCATTAGCCCATGATATTAAAGTATTATACTTAGTCCATTCAACTGTAATTCTTTCTGGAAAATCTTACATAACACCTATTGCTTTCATAGTATACTTATTTTAGCACAGGGTAATTTTTTGCTAAAGTCTCTCCAACTTTTACCCTAATTACAGTATTCTATTTTTACATATCAGTTGAATTCCAGCTCTTACTCTCTAAACATTTTACTATACATAGTCCTTTGAGTCTAGTTTCTAACTCAATAAACGGCATATTTTTTTGAGTTTATTTGAATTAGTTATGAATTATTTACTACAGACTGTCTGCAAAGAAATAGTTCTAGCCGAGATTAAGACTCTTCATTAAACTCGATTATCTCACTTAATAACACATTATAGGTGATAATATATTATTAACAGACAACCATACTCTCCTCCTAGATCAATTACAGACCCCAGGATTGTCTTAAATTACCAAAGTATACCCTTTTATCATGTTACATATCATATATCAATTGACCCCTACATCTTCACATACAAGAGCATGATCATAATCAACTCATGAATAGAGATACCACACATATTCATTCCCCAACAAGGTCACATATTTGACATCAGAACTTGAATCATAAACATTTATATCATTGAAATAAATCACAAAGAATAGTGGTAAAATCATCCTACTCTTAGTTTCACAAAAGTCTCGCCCTTTACGCGTCATTCGCCTTCTTCGCTTTGTAGCGATGCCTCCGCTCCAAGCTTTGGATGAAGGCTCGCACCAAGAAGAGGCTTGAGAGAAGGGTGAACGTGGGAAGGGAAAAAAGCACAAGTTTTCTAAAGCTAGGGTTTGATATGAATTGCACAAGCCCTCCCCTCTCATGGGTTTATATAGAGTTTAGAGTTTCCACCTCTTATGCAAATCCTTCCTTATCATGGACTATTTCCTCCAATAGAAATCCTTTAAAATCCTCCAAAATCTCCTCATGAACGTCCTCTTTAAGTTTGGTTAGGATTTGATATCTTTTTCTTAAGAAAATCCACTCAAAACGCAATTTTCGTATTTAATGCCATTGCAATCTATCACGTACCCCGCCAGATCAATCGCATACCCCGGCGATCAATCGTATACCTCAACTGCATACCAAAATTCAAACTAACATAACTTTATGCTCCGAACTCTGATTTGCGCACCGTCAGTGGCATTGGAAAGCTCTATTCAAGCTCTTTAACACCATATACTAAAATAGAATAAAAACAAGCATAAAATATTATATATTTAGATCAATCTCTTAAAATATTAATCTTAAAATATTAATTTTAATAAACATGCAAATTTTTCGGGTGTTACATTTTCTGCCGTTTTGACTTCCAAAAGTTGCATTTTTTCATTTATCTTCTTCCCAACAGAGTCTTTCATTATAAAGAGAATAAAAATTCTCAGAGAAGTGTAACAGAAGGGATCCAAACTCTTTCTTCTTCTCTCCAAATTCTTGGTCCATCATTGAGTAATAGAATCTCCATTGATCGAGATCCAGTCAGTTTGATTTGTGTGCACCTTTAAACTGACGGAGTGGTTCGTTGTATCTCAGGAACGGGGAACGCTTTAGATTGCTTGTGCATGAAGGGCGGCGTATCTGTTTTAAGGACAACGCATAACGCGCATCGAACCTAGTTTTATTTCTTCTAATCTTTGATATTTTTATTGAATTATTTGTCAATTTAATTGGTAGTATTCTAGCCCTATTTTATGTGACAATCCCAACAAAATGCATACAACATGTAAAATGAAATTACATCTTATAAAAAGAACGATCATTCCCGAACCCTGTTCCTGGAAGGTGGCAACTACTTAATAACTTCCAGCAGCATTAGTTCATATCAGCTGCCAGTAGTTTGGATCAGTCAGAAGTTGAATTAGGGGCTACTGGAAGGGCTGGAAGTTCATGTTGGCATTACTGATGAGGTGCTGGAAGCTAGGATTAAGGGGCTGTTTAGGTGATTATTGCAAAACATCCAGACTGGATTTTGTATATCCACTATAGCATCCATGTTTTTTTTACATCCAGCTGAAACACGTCCTGAGGTGTTTCGGCTGGATATATAAAATACCTGGATGTTTTGCTTTTAAGTGCCAGCAGATTAATTACTGACTATTTTGGATCTGCCAGCAGTTGATCTGACGTCTTTTACTTTCGGAAGATCAGTTGGCTGCTGGGAGGCTGCAAACTTTCTACTGACTAATCTGGGAGATCTGTTGGAAAAAGACATGGTCTGAACATCGAGGAAGATTGTCGTTGCCTGAGTGAGCACGCCTGGTTGCTGTCAGCAGAATGTTCAACGTGTGTTACATTCTGTCAGTAGAATCCGGAAGGGAATCTTCTAACCTTCCTGACAATACAACCTTATAATTTTTTAAATTTTTTTGCCGAGTACTTTAGTTTTCTAATTAACTGATGTTTCACATGTATGAATGTAAGCGATATTTGTTTCGGCTATTTGGTTTGCTAATTTTTTGTTTCTTTAATGGCTATTTTAATTTATGAGGTTGGAGTTGTCAGGACTGCATGTTGACTCCTTTGATCGGCTATTTTCACGTATATAAATAATCAAACACAAAATGGGATAGAGGAATTTTTATGTGGTGTGATAATTTGCTTACGTATGGAGAGCACACACTTTCAATGTACTAAAGAAATGTTACAAGATTGTAACATTGCTCTCATCCACTGATGTTTCACTCTTTCTGAGACTTGCAATCATCCACTTTTCTGTGTTGTTTCGTTTTGTAACAATTGAGAGTATACTCCACATTATATACATGGAGAGGGAGAGAAGACAAAAATACAAAAAAAGATTAAAAAATGAATGGGAGTGGTGGGGGTGCCTCCATTTGGCGCTGAATGCCTCCAACCTTTTTATTTATTCAACCTCTCTCTTTTCTTATTTAGTTTTTGTCTCCATCCATATCAGTTGTTACAAGAGTGTATTGCAACCAGGGGCGGACACAAGAATTTTTGTCAATGGGTCATAAGCTAACGCAATTCTAAATCATTCATCTCTATAACAAAATAGTAAGGCTAACAACAATGGTGTATTAAAGTGAACAACATAGAAAAACTAGACAAATATATGTAATTGCGATAAATTACTAAAGTGAAGATTACCTGCGTTAAATGCAACACCATTCCGTATCTTATTGACTTCACCAGCAAAAATTTTCACAAAACATGTACCTCAACGCCAAAACATCAATTGCCTCCTGTTAAAAAAAAATTAATAAGAGAAAAGAGAAAAAGATAATGATTCATCAACATAACGAGTAAATTTGCCTTAACAAATAAAAAAACTACGTTAATGCAACACAAAATTAGAAAATGGATTCATACAACTGAGAATAACAACTAACAATATAAGGAGAATTGGAAGAAGACAATTATATACCAATTAGATGGCAATTGTGCTCAATGAGATTTCATATTTTGGAAGCGTTCAATGATCTTTTCATTACCAATCTCTTTGAAAATGTCATTTTCAATGTATGTGATTAGAGAATCACTCATCAACTCATCTCCCATTCGATTCCGTAACTTGTTCTTCACAATATTCATTGCAAAAAATGCTATCTCAATTGTTGCAGTTGCAATTGGAAGTGTTAATGCCAACTTTAGAAGTAAATAAATCAACGAAAATCGTAAGTTCTTTTTCTTCTCCACCATTTTTTTTTTCAAGATTAGAAATCCCAATCAAGTTGGAGAATTCACTATCTGACCGCATGCCCACAATATAAACATCTAGCTAATCGTGAAGTCTTGAGATTTCCATTGTAGAAAACTCACGAGGATAACTTTGAGCAAAGCTGAGTAATCTTTGTTTGTCATAGGCTGAGAAATAATCTTTTGGATCAAGACATGCTATACATAGAAGCAATTCTGTACTCTCTTCCGTGAAACGACTATTTAGCTCTTGGAGTTGCATATCAATAGCAGTGAAAAACAAGTCAACACGATAATAATGGAGGTTCGTAATTTGTTCTCCACGTCGTGGCCTTCCTATCCCTATATACTTGTCATCCATAGAAGGAACATCTATATCATGCTTGCTACAAAATATAGAAATTTTTGTCATTATAGAGTCCCATCCATTGTTTCTTAGTTCTTGCAATGTTTCCCTAGATGATTTAACCAAAGCTATTGCTAGGGCTGCATCACGGGTCGGGTAGGGTTGGGTTTTGCTAAACCCGACCCTACCCGAGATAGGACCCGAGAATTTAAAACCCGACCCGAACCCGAGATAAAACCCAAGAAGTTAAACCCGACCCCGACCCGAGATAAACCCACAATACCCGACCCGAGATAAAACCCGAGATTTTAATAAAATAATTAATATAATTATAAAAAATCTTTAATAAAATAATTTATATCATTATAATAATAATAAATTATATATATTAAAAATAAGTTATTTAAATGGTATATCTCGGGTCGGGTCGGTTCTTGGGTATTTTAAAGCAAAACCCGACCCGACCCGAGATAGAACCTGGGTTTTAAAACCTTGGAACCGACCCTACCCGAGATAGGACCTGACCCGACCCGACCCGGGTCAATGTCGGGTCGGTTCCATCCGGGTTGGGTCGGGTCCGGGTTTTTGGTGCAGCCCTAGCCATTGCATTCACAATATTTTGATCCTTTCGTTGCAATGCTTTTGATAAATCATTGGTAGCCCCCAAAATCTTCTTCATAATGTGCAAAGAGACAACAAATTCAAAAGATTGCATAAGATAAATTAAAGAATTTGCCTTGGCTCTCAATTAAGGCTCTCTAGCATCCTCATCAATAATCTAAAGCACTTGAATCACAGCAAAAAACATGGTTAAAAAACTTTGCAATGTGTCGTAATGCGAGCCCCAACGAGTGTCACATGGCCTCCTCAAGCTAGTTTCTTGATTAAGTCCTTTTCCTGTTGCTAAGTCACCACTCTCAACTCCTTTTGTAATAATACTAAGTTGTTGCTCTTAAAGATTATCTCTACGCTTACATGATGCTCCAACAACATTCATTATAGTGGAGAGCAAGTCAAAAAAGTTACTTATTTGCTTGTGATTTTGTGATATCGCAACAAGCGTTAATTGGAGACAATGTGCAAAACAATGAATGTAATGTGCATATTCATTCTCATCCAAAATAAGTGTTTTTAATCCATTAAACTCACCTTGCATATTACTTGCTCGATCGTATGCTTGTCCACGCAATCTTTATAAACTTAATCCAAGCTTAGAAAATAGTTCTTTGACGGCCTTTTTAAGTGCTATAGCTGTTGTTTCCTTAACATGTATAAAACTAATCATTCGCTCCATCACACAACCTCGTTTGTCCACATAACGTATAGCAACAACTAGTTGTTCCTTTATGGATATATCATGAGACTCATCAACTAAAATAGAGAAGAAACTATCCTCAAGGTCATTGATGATGCTTGCTACAATCTCGAGTGCAAATGAATTTATAATATCCCTTTGAATACTTGGTGCTATCACTATGTTATTTTGAGGAGCATTTTATAGCACAACCTGCCTCACATTTGCATTTTTATGTGCAAGCCATTATAGAAGTTCGAGAAAATTTCCTTGATTATTTGAACCTTCTGATTCATCCCAACCGCGAAAAGGTAAGCCTTGTTTAGAAGATACCGAATATATTCAATTGATGCCTCCAACCGAGTAAGATATTCAAGCTTCTCTTGCTCTTCTTGCTTCTTTATAAATGTCCTTATGTGTTGTTGTTGATTTAATAAGTCTTGACCCATCTGGTAAGCCTTATTGTGAGAGCTATCCACTCCTCCAACATGAGCATCAAATCTTTCATACTTCTTCCAATCTCTAAATCCTTTAGCTACAAAAGCATCTTGACCTCTTGATTCTCCAAAAAGGTAACAGTACAAACAAAATGCCGCATCTTTATCTATGCTATATTTTGGCCAAGCAGGATATTTATCAAACCAATTAGGATTAAATCATCGTGGCACTTTTGAAAAATCACTTCGAGGAAAAGAATGATTGTGAGGTTGATAGGGACCTTTCTGCAAATAATGCCTCCTAACAATTTCTTGATCATTGGGATGAAAATTAGAAATTGGAGTTCGTAAACCAGGATCTACTTTAAGTTCATCCACATTGACCCTTGACACATGCTTTTCATTTTTTTTACTTTGATCCTTAGAACCATTGGAAGTAGACGGTGTAGCACTAAGACACTCAAACTTTCTTTTAAGAAATTTATCCATTAAAAAGACTTGCTATGAGAAAAGAACAAACATTCAGGCACATCAGAATTTATACAGTACATTGTATTTTAACAATCGAGTTCACATTGGTACCTGGCTGAGTGACTCCGCAATCCATATCATAACCCACAATCCAATAAGAAGTAAAGTCTTACTAAAAATACACTTAAACACTATGAGAATAACATACCCCAGCCTTTGGCTCATGAAACAGAACATCTTCTAGAAGGAAACCATCAGATTCCAGATGAATTGTCTAGATTGGAATATTTCCAAATGAACTAAAATTAGCTCATTTCTGTTTACCAATTGAGACAATTCATATAAGACAGAGAGACAATATTACAAGGGCATGATAAGACGGTTTTAATTGCCAACGTAAGTTCCCACCAAGTTCTCCCAAGGACAATCGCATCCACTATAATGCTTCACAAATCAAGCCAAGGAAATAAGTTTCCACCTTGTGTACTTGTTCTGTTCATTATGTCAGTAACATTTTAAGCTACTGTGTAAGAAGGTTATAATTTGTAAAAGGTGCTTTTGCGTGCAAAGACAACATAAAGAACACTTTTTTCTTTGTACTTGTTAATTTTATAGAAAAAAAAAAGATCAGGAAAGAAAGGGAAAAATAGAACATGGGCAACAGGGCAAGAATGAATTGGTCAAAATGTGAAGGAAGTACTGACCTGCTTGTTCAAGGCAAAGGCAATTGACTGATCGGGATCAAGGATTCAAGATCAGGACCCACATGAGTTTCCTAGGCTTGCTACTGCTGGGATATCTTGGAGCGCAGCCGATGGAGCACGTAAAGCAGGACAAAGGCCTGGGCAACAAGGGGAATAAGATCAGAAGTGCCACGGCGTTTCTCGCTTTAGTAGCAGAAGACATTGCACGAATGAGCTCAAAAAATAGGGGAAAAGAGTGCGAGATATGTGAGAGAGGACCTTGACGAGGAGCTTGAGGTAGATATCGTCGGCAGGATTTGGGGGTAGTTCATCGGACCAGCAGCCACCCGATTGGAGTTGAGGGCGAATCGAGGGATGGGTCATTAGAGTTTTCAGAGTTTGGGTTGGGTTTTCTTGAGATGGGTGGGGTCAGCCCATTTAAACTCAAAACCGATTGTCCAACCCAATGTCATTTTCCATTGGGGGTAATGGAAAAACCCAAAACCCACCGGGGTCATTTGACCCCGGAGCATTGCACGTAGGTCCGTCCCTGATTGCAACTTGTTTGATCATTGAATGTTAAGACCTGCAGGCTCTGCCATTGTTCCGGCTGGTCAGGGGCCTGAGTCTCCATCTCTGTGGAATGTAATTGCAGTGAAGGATGCAGCTGGTGACTTGTGAGAGAGAACAGACGAGCAGAAGTGATCGATTTGGAAGTGGTTTCGGGATGGAATGAATATTTACTTTGGTCACTTTTAATCAAGATAATTACAAAAATACTCCCCTCACTTCATTTTGGTTTCCTATTCCAGACACTTAATTCTAGATGGACGGAGTATAAGATGCGTTCCCCTTAATTTATAAATCTAGTTTCCTAACCTGTCTCTTTTAAGATCTCATCACTATATAAAACGGATCTTATTGTGTAGGATAATGATAATCTTTATCGGGTATTCTCACATATATAAGTAATCAAACACAAAAGGGGAGTTAGAAATTTACGTGGTTTGACAATTTTCTTTCGTCCACGGAGCACAAACTTTCACTATAGTAAGAAATGTTACAAGACTCTAACATTGCTCTCACGGTGTCTCACTCTGAGACTTGCACTCACCCACTTTTATCTGTGTTGTTCCATCTTGTTACAATTGAGAGTGTACTCCCCTTTATATAGATCAAAATGAGCGATCCTTACTTTCAGAGTCGACCAAGCGGGTGCACGTCAGACTAGGTTGGAGAGCCGTCTTTTTGCCTCAGTGGAAATCCCCATACCTACCTCGTCCGAAATTAGATGAATAGTATCATCTAATTTTGGTACACATGTTTTTACAATTGTCTCGATTAAAAGTGAGGGAGTAACATATTTGGAATGTAGAACTCTAGTGATCCCAACGTTTTTAAAACCGGACTGGCCATTGACCCAAAAATTTGGCCAGTCAGGTTGGACCGCGATCAAACAGCAGGTCAAACCGGTTTGACCCGAGAAAGAAGTTAGGAGAGAACACTACCTCATATAATATATATATATATATATATTTTTTACATAATAAACAAAAAAAATCAAGTAATTCAGTGGCTAAGGCATTGAGAATGATGGTTGTCGATCATAGTTTCAAATCTTGGTAAAATAAGTTTTTTTTACAAAATAAAATATTAGTTTGACCAATTGAAACTTCGAACCAAACCGGTTTGATTCATCGGTTTAGCGAGTCAACTAGTCGGTTTATTTCTGAACCGGTTAGGTCAACTGACCGGGGCTAACCGCCCTGATCGAACTTATCTGTCTACCAGTTCCGGTTTTCTGTGGTCGGACCGGCCGGTCTGGTCTGGTTTTAAAAACCATGAGTGATCCTTTGTCACAATACGGGCTTCACACAACACCACTTTGGCCCACCTTTATAGCTTAAAACTAAACACTATCCTACACAATAAGATCCGTTTTATATATATAGTGATGAGATCTTAAAAGAGACAAAGGTTAGGAAACTGGATTTATAAATTAAAGGGAACACATCTTATACTCCGTCCATCTAAAATTAAGTGTCTTGAATAGAAAACCAAAATGAAGTGAGGGGAGTATCTACTAGCATAGTTGGATTTGAGAAGCTAGGGGGCGCATGGCTCTTGTGCCCGCCCTCTAGCTCCATTTTTGGTTACAATATTAACTACAAACAACCTCATGCCACCTTAATTGTTGGGTTTTTTACCCGGTTGGAGGATTAAAGATATATGAAAACATGAGAAACCAATTAAGAGAAATACACATGCAAACACAAGCAAATTAGTGTGGTTTGGCAAAGCTACCTTGCCACCAAGAGATGATGTCCTTCCACTATGTCGTAAAAAAAAGAGTACAACAACAATGCTCACAGCCTTTCAAATCCCTTAAAAATAAAAACACTTGTAATACGCAAACCTTCTTTTTTATACCTTGTGCATTGGACTGCCAATTAGCTCCCCAGTTCCTGGCCATCATCAGTGGTGACTTTGAAGGAGAAACATTGGCCATTCAAGAGTGCATTGAACTGCCAATTAGCTCTCCTGGACATGGCCATCCAATCGCCTGAACCCTTGATCCATGCCGATTTGATGGATCCACTGCTTCCCACGTTATGGATGAGCACAAGCTCGAAGTAATCTCGTCCGTTGATCGTGAATCGAACCCCACCATGCTTCTTGCATGGGACCCTGCACATTTTGTTACACCGTCATATGAGGATAGTAAGTTCGCTATTGCAATAAAATGGTACTAGACAAACTAACATCCAACTTTAGAAGCTCTATGAAGCGCTTCTAGTAGAATGCGAAAAAACAAAAAATTCACAAGTAAGTTTGGCAAGCAAAGATAGCAACAACCAAAACCTAAATGAACATTCCAACCTACAAAGCAGAAAAGATAAACCCCAAGTACCGAAATTTGGACCTAAGAGATTCATCATAACACACATCATGTTTTTAACATTAATGTACGTATGTAACAAGAACTAATATTGAAGGATGATGACTGCTACATTCACAACAGGGTTTATAATTAAAATTAATCAGGAAAGGTATTCGACCTCACGACTTTCACCATCCTCAGTTATATGGTGAACAAGAGGAATGTGCGTCACTCTTGCATGTTCTTCGCCTTCCTTGTTCCTTACATTCTCAATGAATTCACTTGGCCTATCACCAAAAGAGAGCTTACTCAATGCCTTTAGGTTTTCCACCCCAAATGGAACCATAACGAGGCTACAACAGAACTCAATTTCCATCTCAGCCAGTTGCGGCATGGCTCCCTTTACAATATGCATATACCCCAAATGGCAGATTACTAATTTTTTCAGCCTGATAGCCATCTTCTCCACATGACATCTCTTCCCCATTGAAAGCATTTAGTATAAGCGTGAGCGTCCTTAACATAGGTAGATGCTGCAAGGCTTTGAAAGGCCTCGCTTAGACAAGATCGTCCCAATCCCAAATGCACAAGACCTAAAAATGGGCCAGTCAATTTGGGCAACAGCTTTAAGTATGAAGTTTTACTGAAAAACAACAAATGGCGAATAGACTGAGGATGTAACTTATATAAACTTTTTAATGTGCTTAGTCATCTTAGCATGCTTATTCCATGAGGATACGTTATACTTACCAAAGAGCGAATAGCATAAGGATGAATGATCTCACCTGGCAACGCTGTGACATTGGTCTCATTTAGATGTAGAGTTTGCAAGTTGCTCAAGTTCTTGATGGACTTGGGAATCATCTCAATACTTGTACAGCTCAAATTCAAGTAATTAGCTTCAAAATTTCTTTAAGAAACTCTTTGATCTTCGCCCCGTTAGGATCGAACACTCTCAGCATTCGGAAGCTTGATAATGGAGGAATTTTTGTTGCATTACGCATTCGCAGAGTACGAAGATGAGAGAAATCTTTGGCCCTTAGAGCAGAGTGCTGGAATTTCTGTTTCTGTTATCTGTTGCCAAGTTAATGAAATTTTCCTCCCTCATTTTTTGAAGAATTAGATGATGCAATCAAATCATGAACGTTATAGTACCCAACACTTGCATCATAAACAGAACCCACGACCTCAACTAAACTGCGATCAACAAGTTCATGGAGAGTCATCGGCAAGATATTTGTGGTTTTCGTTATTGGTTGCATTCACAAAGCCCTCGGCTATCCACTGTTGAGTAAGTGCATGTCCCCAAATTATGTAGTCTTCAGGACATGACCCAAAATACAAGGAGCAATGCATAAGATGGTAGGGGAGATCACCATAACTGAGCCAAAGCTCTTGGTTCATAAAATTGGCAGCAACATTTTTTTTCTTCTAAGGTCACAGTGAGATTTTCAAGGACCCTATTCCATTCAGCGAGACTGAGTGTTTTTGTCAACAATAGGCCACCCATTGTCATAATTGCCAGTGGCCATTCTTGGCATACCTTGAGCATTTTAGTTGATGGGATTTCTAATTCAGGAGGACAAGTTCCACCTAAGGTCTTCTTGCAGAACAGGATCCATGCCTCTTTTTCTGGTAGAGGTTCCATTTTGTGGACCATTTCTTTGGCACTGAACAATACAATGCAACATCCTGCCTACGAGTAGTTAAGATTATTCTACTTTGCAGGTCATTTTCAGGAAACACATACCTCATCTACGAGTAATTCCCACGCACTTTTAATCCATACATCATCTAAAACAACTAAGTACCTCCTTTTCCGCATATAGTCTTCGGACTCGTTGGGGGATGTCCATGCGTTGACTTGCTCAAGAGAATGGTGCTTCTCCACTCCACCCATGAAGCAATTGAACATCTTCCTGAAGAGGGCAACCGGAGAAAAAGTTTGATATACAGTGACCCATGCAAAGCAGTTAAATGTTTTTTGAACAAGGGTTGTCTTACCAAAAATCCCCATCCCCAAAACAGAGATCATTCCAGCTCCAAGTCTTGCATCTTCTTTAAGCAGTTTCTCTATCAGCTCATGCCTGTGCTTCTCAATGCCTACCGTGTCCGAATCCTCGATAGACAATGGCTGATTCAGTCGCCGAGTATCATATGAAACACTGGAGCTGGTGGCTCCACTGGTCAGTAATGATGTAGTGAACATATTTGTCCGCTCTTCAATTCTATGAAGCAGGCTCTTGATCCTCTTAATCGCTTTTCCGATTCGTTGGCGTGCAATCACCTGCCTTGCGAAGCTGGCAAATCTGCATGGATAGCTGGCAAGCCTCGGCAGATGAATCTGTTTAAGTCCTAGGAGAAGGAGCTCATCCACCACATTCTCAATATCATATGCCACATCTCTTACTTGCTTGCCTTGCATGTTCTCTACATCTTCCAACAGGGCCCCTATGCTTCTTAGACTTCCCTCAAATTCTTTTACTTCAAGGCTCACCCCACCCAACAACTTCACTTCTTCCTTGGTGACATTGGCTAGGTGCTCTGCTTCCACGAGAGCTCCGACCATTTCAGTTGGTCGAGTTTTTCTTTCTTGGTCTATCTCCGGCACCATAGGACGTACTGAGGGGCCAGGGCCGATCGGGCTTGCTTGGATATCACTATCAAGGAGGTTAGAGAATGAACGAGGGTATGTGTTATCTCCCATCAAATTCATTGGGATGCATCCTAGGGTGATCCCCATCGGTACCGTGTGAACTATCCGGCGGCAGCTGTGCACTTGGGGGCACCAGATTTTTTGGCCGTCCATGATAGGCCTGACTTCCAGTAGCATGGTTGCCATCGAATATTATCGATAATAGACCTTCCATCTCTCTCGAGTATCCCCAAGACTTCAATCTCATAGCCTTCGGGTGTCTCTGCGGCAGAAGGAGATGAGAGTTAGATTGGCAAGGAAACATCCTGTGTTCGAGTTTCCAAGAAATTCAAAATTACGGTTACGGAATAAAATGTCAGACGCTACGCACCTGTCTAAAAATCTTCCAAAAATCAGGATTTTCGGAGGTATATGTTTGTGCTGCTTCATTATACCCACAACCAGTGTAATCTGACATCCACTTCCATGCATTGCAGAGGTACCTAGTCTTGTCATAGTGACTGCGTATTTTTTCTTCATTCACAATTATACCCTTCTTCGCCAACTCTTGGCTTACATAGTCGTATCCTCCGGGTTGAAGACCCTTACCCTTACGAAATCCCGCCATAAGTGCTTCGGCATACTATGCGATAAATGCATAGTGCTCTTCCTTGTTCCACTCAACCTGTTTGACATACTTTGATTTCTTGGCTGGGCTTGCCATCTATACCACACAAGAAGAAGCATATGAGAAGAGAGATGTTGACGTAATCGAGTACTCGATTTATGTGTCTACCGTCTACCCGATTACTCGTTCTCGAGCCAGCTACGTTGTATAATCGCGACAACCACATGGAAATCGAGTAATCTGAGTAACCGGGTACACGGAAGACACAGATCGCGTAATCGAGTACTCCATATATCCATGTACCGTGTATCCGATTATACGATAGTCACACACCTCACGATAACCACATAAGTAATTGGGTACACGGTAGACACATATATCGAGTAATCGAGTACTCAATTTATGTGCGTACCGTGAACCCGATAACTCGATCTCGAGCCATCTACATCATATAATCACGATAACCACATGGAAATCGAGTAATCGGGTAGACGAAAGACACAGATCGAGTAATCGAGTACTTGATATATCCATGTACCTTATACCCAATTACTCGATCGTCATACACCTCACGATAACCACATGGAAATCGAATAATCGAGCAATCGGGTACACGATAGACACATATATTGAGTAATCGAGTCCTCGATTTATGTGTGTACCTTGACCCCGATTACTTGATCTCGAGCCACGAATGACGATCGAGTAATCGGGTACACAGTACATGGATCTATCGAGTACTCTATTACTCAAATACTCGATTCCCCTGGTGGCTTATCGGGAGACAGTCCGATCGGCTCGAAAAGAAGAAGTATTGATTAATAAATAAGGAGATCGTGTAAGAGGTGAAAACAGAAGAAAATAAAAACTGTTAAAATTGGCCAAAAATAAGCAGATCGACCGAAAATCGTTAAACGAAGAGGCAGTACATATGCATTCACCCGCATCATATTCATTCGTCTAATCGTGAACGAATATGCATCCTTTATATATTTTTTTAGAGCTTCAATAATATCCAATGAGCTCGCACATCTGCTCATTCAAAGTACATGTTCGAGGAAAAATTACAGGGAGAAAGGCATATGGCAGCGACAGATTCAAATTCAAACAACCAGGACCGCGTGCTTACCGGCATGTCAATGAAAATGGACGGTCTTCGACGACGGTGCGGCGGCAGGAGTTGCAAGAGGGAGGGGAAAATGGTTTATTGGGGGGTGGGGGAGTCGCGTGAGAGACGGTTGGAGGAAGATGGTCGAAGACGGGAGTGATGGCGGCTGGGATGAGAGTGAGCGATGAAAGGAAGGAGAAAGGAAAAAAACCTAAGAAACGAGAGGGAAGGGCAGCCCGTGATTTTTCGTCGAGTGAGAATCAGCCTTTCAGGGGTGAAAGGTGAAAATTTATTACCTTTCACCGTCAGGATGCACTATTCACCCTTTCAGCTAAACAAACACAAATCAGGTGATAGGTGAAAATTTTCACTTATCACCGTCACGGACCACATTTCAGCTTTTCAGCTTACAAACACTTTTCACCCTGAAAGGTGAAAATTTTTACCTTTCAAGGCTGAAATATTGGTTTTTCAGCTTTCCAAACGCACCCTAAAGAAATGTTACAAGTCTCTAACATTGCTCTCACTATGTCTCACTCTTTCTGAGACTTGCACTCACCCACTTTTCTCTGTGTTGTTCCGTCTTGTTACAATTGAGAGTGTACTCCCCTTTATATAGATCAAAATAAGTGATCCTTACTTGCAAAGTCGACCAAGCGGCCGCACGTCAGACTAGGTTAGGGAGCCGTCTTTTTTGCCTCACTGAAAATCCTCATGCCTACCTCGTCCGAATTAGATGAATAGTATCACCTAATTTTGGTACACATGTTTTTGCAATTGTCTCGATTAAAAGTGAGGGAATAGCATATTTAGAATGCAGAACTCTAATGATCCCAAGGTTTTTAAAACCGGATGGGTCATCGACCCAGAAATTTGGCTTGTCAGGTTGGACCGCGTTCAAACCACGGGTCAAACTGGTTTGACCCGAGAAAGATGTTAGGAGAGAACATTACTTCATATATATAATATATATATATATTTTACATAATGAACATAAAAAAATCAAGTAATTTAGTGGTTAAGGCATTGGGAATGATGGTTGTCAGTCATGGTTTCGAATCATGGTAAAAGCAAGTCTTTTATACAAAAAAAATGCTGGTTTGGCTATTTAAAACTCCGAACCAGAACGGTTTGGTTCATCGGTTTAGCGAGACAACTAGCCGGTTTATTTCTGAACCGGCTGGGTCAACTGACCGGGGCTAACCGCCCTGATCAAACTTGTCTGTCTACCAGTTCCGATTTTCTGTGGTTGGACCGGCCAGTCCAGTCTGGTTTTAAAAATCATGAGTGATCCTTTGTCACAATACGGGCTTCACACAACACCACTTTGGCCCACCTTTATAGCTTAAAACTAAACACATTATCCTACACAATAAGATCCATTTTATAAATGTGATGAGATCTTAAAAGATACAAAGGTTAGGAAACTAGATTTATAAATTAAAGGGAACACATCTTATACTCCGTCCATCTAAAATTAAGTGTCTCGAATAGAAAACCAAAATGAAGTGAGGGGAGTATCTACTAGCATAGTTGGATTTGAGAAGCTAGGGGGCACATGGCCCTTGTGCCCGCCCTCTAGCTCAATTTGTGGTTACAATATTAACTACAAACAACCTCATGCCACCTTAATTGTTGGGTTTTTTACCTGGTTGGAGGATTAAAGATATATGAAAACATGAGAAACCAATTAAGAGACATACACATGCAAACACAACAAGCAAATTGGTGTGGTTTGGCAAAACTACCTTGCCACCAAGAGATGATGTCCTTCCACTATGTCATAAAAAAAAAGAGTACAACAACAATGATCACAGCCTTTCAAATTCCTTAAAAATAAAAACACATGTAATACCCAAACCTTCTTTCTTATACCTTGTGCATGAACATGCCTCATGCTACAAGCCATTCATCACTCTAACCTTAATCTTAGCTCCACCCATGAGATAATACAGAGATAAATGTGGTTTATATATAGGTTATGCACACCTTGTGCCTCTCTAAACCTCTATACATAGGTTAATCCTACCTAGTCCCCATGTACAACGCACCGTAAGCTATCTCCACTTGGAAGAACCCTTGTACATATATGAACTAGAGCCCTAGTAACAATGTTACTATATATTGTAACTATGCATTCCCACGTAGAACCCACCCTAAGTTATCCCCACTTGGCTTGATCAATGCAATACTACTATGTTCTCCACTAAAAGAGTAATAAATATTTTCACTTTTAAGGAGAGAGAGAGCAAGGTGACTTGAGAAGAGAGAGGAGATGGGAGAGCTGGTCTAAAACCATCTCACGTTGAGTTGGTTTCCGCTTTTAAGGGAACTTTATCCCTTTAGAAACTAAGGGCCCGTTTGGATATTTTTTAATGAAAAAAGGAAAATTAATTTTCCCTCCTTTTCCTTTAGTAGAAAGGGAATAATGTTTGATACATCTTTTTCCTTTAGTAGAAAGGCTTATTTTTCCTTTAGCAGAAATGGTAAATTTATCATAAATAAAGCGTGCGTTTGTTTGCTGAAAGATGAAAAATCGTCAAGGTGAAAGAAGTACCAAAATTTTGTAAAAAATGAAATATGTTTGGATAATTTTAAATAAACGCACCCTATGTACGTTTTAGACCTGAAAAATTTTCATTCTAAGTTGTAAAAGGCACTTCTTTCACCTTGACGATTTTTCATCTTTCAGCAAACAAACGCATTCTTTGAAAACTACTAGAAAGACACTTTCTGCCAGAGGAGGTTTCTGGTCCCTTTTCTGCCAAAACTTCTTTTTCAAGTATAGAAGTATCATCTAAACAGTTTTTTAAGCAAAAGATCATTTCTCTCCTCTTAAAGCCCATTTCTCCTAGAGAAAGGATGCATCCAAAGGGTCCCTAACTCTTTCTCTTAATTCTAATTGTTTTCATTAAGTTAGCCTAATAGTGTTCTATCTTCAGCCCAACTTTAACTTGGCTTCACTTAGATGTCTTCTCCATGAGTGCGGACTATCCAAGAGTCTACAAAGGCCTGAGCCCCTCCACACAGTCATGCGTGCGAGAGGGTTGACACCAATGCAGTCATATGAACTGGGCCCATACCTAGACCTTACAATAATAGTATTGCTGACTGTTTGAGCTGGATGTGGAGTATTGGCAACAGAATCCTTCTATGTGTAAATTCTTGCAGCACTCTCTGCAGAAGTTTATGGTAAAATGAAAACAAGTTCTAGTGCAAGGGAATTGGAAGTGGAGAGGAAGCTGAAGCGAGTTAACAAGCCTGATGTTAATTAGCATTCATATATATATCATGTTTATATATCTCAGTCTCAATTGTCAAATTTGAATTTACCTATGTCTGAAGACAGGTTGTAGTCATGCTTCCACTTCTAATTTCACTTTTTATTATCATGGATTTTCATGTCTTATGTTAATAGAATCCCTCTATTAAGGGATTCTCCGTAATCTCCTTCCATGATCTACTCCCAATCTGGGATTCCCTGTAATCTCATCACATGATTTACTCCCTTCGTCGACCATATCATCTCCCTCCTTGGTCGTGCCTTTGCCGTCAAAGACCTAGGCCTCCTTCACCACTTCCTTGCATTGAGTTCACCACTACCCCAAACGGCCTCTTCCTCTCTCAAGCCCACTACGCTCGCGACATTCTTCATCGTGCCCAAATGGCTCACTGCAAACCATCCCCCACCCCTACTGGCCACAAACGACCCCCCATCTCCCCCACCGACCCCCTATTCCCTGACCCGTCCCACTACAAAAGCATTGTCGGTGCCCTTCAATACCTCACAAACACCCGCCCAGACATCGCCTATGCCGTAAACTATGTCTGTCAACATATGCATAAACCCACCACTACCCACTACATGGCTGTTAAGCGGATCCTCCGGTACCTTCAAGGCACTCTGACCCCCGGTATCCTCTTCCAACCCGGACCTTGCACCCTTACTGCCTACTCCGACTCTGACTGGGCCGGTGACCCCCTTGACCGTCGGTCCATCACCGGATACTGTGTCTTCATGGGCCCTAACCTCATCATTTGGAAAACCAAAAAGCAGGTCACCGTTGCCCGCTCCTCCACCGAAGCTGAATATCAAGTGCTCTCCTCCACAGCTACAGAAATTGTCTGGGCCTCCATGGTTCTCAAGTTCCTCGGTATCCCTTCTACTACTACGCCTACATTGTTGTGCGACAATCAGTCTGCCATTGCCCTCACCGCCAACCCAGTCTTCCATGCCCGTACCAAACACATTGAACTTGATCACCACTACATTCGGGAGCAAGTCCTCGCTGGCCACATGGAGGTTCGCCATGTCTCATCAAAAGATCAACTTGCAGACATACTTACCAAGCCACTGCCCATTGCCCAGTTTCAGTCTCTCACTACCAAACTCACGGCTACTCACCCGCCCTGAGTTTGCAGGGGCGTATTAAGGGATTCTCCGTAATCTCCTTCCATGATCTACTCCCAATCTGGGATTCCCTGTAATCTCATCACATGATTTACTCCCAATCTGGGATTCTCTGTAATCTCCTCACATCACATGTAGGGAATCACTCCGGATTTATCTCTGGGCGTCCCTCCTATAAATACTGTACACACCACAGCTTTCATATCATTGAAAATCACTTCCTCTTCACCCTCCACCCCATTCTAATTGACCCCGTTCTAATATTTTTGTTTTCTAATTACGCCTATTATTTTTGTGGGACGGAGGGAGTAATTTTTTTTGTCATTGCGGCCTTAATGTATGTGAAAATGTACTCTCATACAATTCATGGTTTTCAAACCTAAAATTGCAACTCCTAACTATACATTTTTTTTATTGAGTACTAGCTGAGGAATTTCTATTTATATTTCTTCTTCTTTACAGACGCCCAATCCTTTTCCTTCTGAGAATTATATCTCTTTATTATTGGCACACTAGAGTTTTTGGCACAAATTTATAAATGTTGTTATGCTACATTTCACCGTAGATTATCAACCAACTCCGCTACTTCTCCATGCAACTCGATATATAAATATTGAAGAAGAAGAAGAAGAGAACAAGTGGTTTTATTTGTTTCGAGAGCCATCAATATCACTTGCAAAGATCAATTTTTTAGATAGATAGATATGGTACGAACAGATCACATTTTGTTACACCATCATATGAGGACAGTAAGTTCGCTATTGCAATAAAATGCTACTAGGCAAACTAACATCCAATTTTAGAAGCTCTATGAAGCACTTCTAGTAGAATGCGAAAAAACAAAAAATTCACTAGTAAGTTTGGCAAGCAAAGAGAAACAACCAAAACCTAAATGAACATTCCAACCTACAAAGCAGAAAAGATAAACCCCAAGTACTGAACTTTGGACCTAAGAGATTCATCATAACACACATCATGTTTTTAACATTAATGTAAGTATGCAACAAGAACTAATATTGAAGGATGATGACTACTACATTCACAGCAGGGTTTATAATTAAAATTAATCAGGAAAGGTATTCGACCTCACGACTTTCACCATCCTCAGTTATATGGTGAACAAGAGGAATGTGCTTCACTCTTGCATGTTCTTCGCCTTCCTTGTTCCTAACCTTCTCAATGAATTCACTTGGCATATCACCAAAAGAGAGCTTACTCAGTGCCTTTAGGTTTTCCACCCCAAATGGAACCATATCGAGGCTACAACAGCACTCAATTTCCATCTCAACAGGTACAATATGCATATACCTCAATTGATCTAAATGGCAGATTACTAATTTTTTCAGACCCTGATAGCCATCTTGTCCACATGACATCTCTTCCCCATTGAAAGCATTTAATATAAGCGTGAGCGTCCTTAACATGGGCAGATGCTGCAAGGTTTTGAAATGGTCCTCGCTTAGACAAGATCGTCCCAATCCCAAATGCACAAGACCTAAAAATGGGCCGGTCAATTTGGGCAACAGCTTTAAGTATGAAGTTTTACTGAAAATCAACAAATGGCGAATAGACTGAGGATGTGACTTATATAAACTTTTTAATGTGCTTAATCTTCTTAGCATGCTTATTCCATGAGGATACGTTATACTTACCAAAGGGCGAATAGCATAAAGATGAATGATCTCACCTGGCAACTCGGTGACATTGGCCTGATTTAGATGTAGAGTTTGCAACTTGCCCAAGTTCTTGATGGACTTAGGATTCATCTCAATACTTGTACAGCTCAAATTCAAGTAATTAGCTTCACAATTTCTTTAAGAAACTCATTGATCTGCGCCGCTAGGATCCAACACACTCAGCATTCGGAAGCTTGATAATGGAGGAATTTTTGTTGCATTACGCATTCGACGAGAGAAATCTTTGGCCCTTAGAGCAATGTTACTGCTGCTCACAGACAGGCGACCGACTTCGTCGCTGGAATTGCCAAGTTAATGAAATTTTCCTCCCTCATTTTTTGAAGAATTACCCAATGCAATCAAATCATGAACCTTATAGTACCCAAGCATCATAAACAGAACCCACGACCTCAACTAAACTGCGATCAACAAGTTCATGGAGATAGTCATCGGCAAGGTATTTGTGGTTTTTGTTATTGGTTGCATTCACAAAGCTCTCGGCTATCCACTGTTGAGTAAGTGCATGTCCCCAAATGATGTAGTCTTCAGGACATGACCCAAAATACAAGAAGCAATGCATAAGATGGTAGGGGAGATCACCATAATTGAGCCAAAGCACTTGGTCCATGAAATTGGCAGCTTCATTTTTTTTCTAAGGTCACAGTGAGATTTTCAAGGACCCTATTCCATTCAGCGAGACTGAGTGTTTTTGTCAACAATAGGCCACCCATTGTCATAATTCCCAGTGGCAATTGTTGGCATACCTTGAGCATTTTAGTTGTTGGGATTTCTAATTCAGGAGGACAAGTTCCACCTAGGGTTTTCTTGCAGAACAGGGTCCATGCCTCTTTTTCTGGTAGAGGTTCCATTTTGTGGACCATTTCTTTGGCACTGAACAATACAATGCAACATCCTGCCTACGAGTAGTTAAGATTATTCTACTTTGCAGTTCATTTTCAGGAAACACATACCTTAAGTCATCCCACGCACTTTTAGTCCATACATCATCTAAAACAACTAAGTACCTCCTTTTCCGCATATAGTCTTCGGACTCGTTGGGGGATGTCCATGCGTTGACTTGCTCAAGAGAATGGTGCTTCTCCACTCCACCCATGAAGCAATTGAACATCTTCCTGAAGAGGGCAACCGGAGAAAAAGTTTGATATACAGTGACCCATGCAAAGCAGTTAAATGTTTTTTGAACAAGGGTTGTCTTACCAAAAATCCCCATCCCCAAAACAGAGATCATTCCAGCTCCAAGTCTTGCATCTTCTTTAAGTAGTTTCTCTATCAGCTCATGCCTGTGCTTCTCAATGCCTACCGTGTCCGAATCTGATGGCGCGAATTGTTGAAGAGAATCTGCAAATTACAGAAGAAAAAAAAACAGAGTATCGTGCAGAGCTTTGTATCATAGGGTGAAAGAAGGTGAAAAGACTAAAAGGGGCATGGCAGTTATATTCAGTTAGTTTTGTAAATCTGGGCATTTAAGGAAGACATAAAGTGAAAATACTTAAGAGGGCACGATAGTTAAAGTTAGTTAGTGTTGTTGTTAGGGTCATTTCTATAAAACAGCAAAAACACTGTTCTATAAATAGGCCTGTGAGCCATTAGTTGAGAGTTTTTTAGTCTTGAATTCAAATTTCGAATTAGCTAAAACTCTGGAGAGGATTCTCCCTGTGGTGAGTGGATTCTCACCCTTTTCTATGTTAGTTTTAGTTCTGTAATCAGTGTTTCTGTTAATACAAAGTCCATTCATTGCAAATTACTTGTCATTTTTCTGTGGATTTGTGTTTGAGAAATTGCCTCTGTGAACTGTTGGGCTGTTTTCGAATATTGTTCTATCAATTTGGTATCAGAGCAAGGAATCTCGCAGTTGATCATGGCTGCTAGAGGTTCTGGTGGTGATTTGGATGTCCAGCAACAGATATTGGTTACGATGCAACAAGTTCTACAGAAATTAGAGCAAATGTATGTTGGAATGGTGCCTCCGCAAATCTCGGTCACAGATCTGAGGAATGCGGCAATGAATCATGGAGTTCCAGCTGGTTCTAATAGAAGAAATGTAAGAACAGATCATGCCGGAAGTGATGAATCAGAAGAGGATGATGGCAATCGTGAACCAGAATTGAGATTTCAATATTGTCGAAGAAATAGGTCTGACAGAACAGCCAATCGGCCATTTCATGTGACTGGGGAAGAAGCTAATCCTTGTGATGAAACAGACTTGCCTGTTATAATGGTGGAGGCTGATGAAGGGGAAGAATATGATACTATAGTTAATTCCTTGTTAGTACAAAAACTTATGCTCTTGCCAAAGACTGACAATCATTCTCAGAGGAATAAAATTTTTGTTACATGTGGCACTGTTCAAAAAGTGGTCTGCCATATTATTGTAGATAGTGGCAGCAGTGAAAACCTTGTATCTAGGCAGTTTGCTGCTACACTCAAGTTGCCTTTGGTTCCTCATCCCTATCCTTATACTCTGGGATGGATCAAAGATGTAGGAGCAGTAAAGGTCAAAGAAAGGTGTGTTGTTCCATTTTCTATTGGTCATGAGTACAAGACTGAGGAAATGTGTGATGTGGTTGACATGACTCCTTGTCAAATTCTATTAGGCAGGCTTTGGCAATTTGATGTTAAAGCTGTTCATGAAGGAACATCTAATACATATTCTTTCGTGCATAATGGCAAGAAGCTGGTATTGATGCCAAAAAAGTTATCTCCACCTCAGCCTAGCTGTTCTGTTAACAATGGACAGGTGATGTTAGTAGCTAATTTGCATCAGGAGTTGAAAAATGGAGAAGAGCTCTATGCTTTGGTAATAAAAGAAGCTGCTACAGTACCTGTTGTGCCTAGTCAATTACAGGGATTATTCAAACTGTTTGAATTTATAATGCCTGAAGAGTTACCAGACTATCTACCACCTTTGAGCAATATTCAACATCAAATAGACTTAATCCCTGGAGCAAGCCTACCTAATCTACCTCATTACAGAATGAGCCCTCAGGAAAATAAGATTTTGCAAGGACAGGTGGAGGAGTTGTTAGCTAAAGGATTAATCAGAGAGAGTATTAGCCCTTGTGGAGTACCAGCTTTGTTGGTTCCAAAGAAGGATGGAACATGGAGAATGTGTATTGATTCTAGAGCAATCAATAAGATCACTGTTAAGTATAGGTTCCCTATACCTCGATTGGAGGATATGCTGGACATGTTGTAAGGATCAAATATTTTCTCTAAACTGGATTTGAGAAGTGGATATCATCAAATTCGAATAAAGGAAGGAGATGAGTGGAAAACAGCTTTTAAAACAAGAGAAGGTCTATATGAATGGCTTGTGATGCCTTTTGGACTTACAAATGCTCCAAGTACCTTCATGAGATTGATGAACCAGGTATTAAAGCCTTTCTTTCACAAATGTGTGGTAGTCTACTTTGATGATATTTTGGTTTATAGCAAAAATGAGGAAGAACACCTATTACATTTGAAAGATATTTTCCAAGTACTGCAAGACAATTCTTTGTTCCTCAATATTAAAAAGTGCAGTTTCTTCCAACTTGAGCTGAAATTTTTGGGGTTTGTTGTGGGAGTACATGGCATTAGTGTTGATCAGTCTAAGGTGGATACCATTGTTTCTTGGCCAGTTCCACAATCTGTGAAAGAACTAAGAAGCTTTCATGGGTTGGCTACATTTTACAGAAGGTTTATTCGAGGTTTTAGTACTATAGCTGCTCCACTCACTGAATGTTTAAAGAAAGACAAATTTGTTTGGACACAAGCAGCTCAGACCAGTTTTGATCAGTTGAAATGTAAGCTATCTTCAGCTCCAGTATTAGCTCTTCCATGTTTTGACAAAGTATTTGAAGTGGAATGTGATGCATCAGGGGTTGGAATAGGGGCTATACTGTCCCAAGAAGGAAAACCAGTAGCATTTTACAGCTCTAAGCTAAGTGAAGCTAGGCAAAAATGGCCTGCTTACAAACTGGAATTTTTTGCATTAATTCAAGCTCTCCGACAGTGGAGGCATTACCTGATTCAAAGAGAGTTCATTTTACACACTGATCATCAACCTCTTAAATTCATTCAGTCTTCTAGTAAATCCGACAGGATGTATGCCAGTTGGATGGCAGAGTTGCAAGAATTTGTCTTTGTTATCAAACATAAATCTGGGAAGTTGAATATAGTAGCTGATGCTCTTAGTAGACGATATTCTCTACTGATTACCATGAAGCTACAAGTATTTGGATTTGAAGAAATAAGAACTCTATATCCTACTGATGCTGAATTAGGACAGATTTGGCAAGAATATTCTGTTCAGAAAAACAATTCTGAGTTTAATATACATGATGGTTTTCTATTCAAGAACAATAGATTGTGTATTCCAGAATGCTCTCTTAGACTACAGATCATTAAAGAAAATCATGCAGGAGGATTGGGTGGTCATTTTGGCAGAGATAAAACCATACAGCTGCTACTGTCTCAATTTTACTGGAAAAAGTTGAAAAGAGATGTCAGAAGGTATGTCCAACAGTGTTTCATTTGTCAGAAAAATAAAGGAAACATTCAAAATACTGGACTCTATACTCCTCTTCCTATTCCTAACAATCCATGGACTGATATTACTATGGATTTCCTGCTGGGATTACCTCGAACTGTCAAAGGATTCGACTCAATTTTTGTAGTAGTAGATCGATTTTCCAAAATGGCTCATTTTATACCCTGTAAAAAAACAAATGATGCAACTGCAATTGCATTACTTTTCTTTAGAGAAGTAGTTAGATTACATGGTTTACCACAGACCATTACTTCTGACAGAGATAGTAAATTTCTCAGCCAATTTTGGAGGATGCTGTGGAAAAGGTTAGGCACTTCTTTACAATACAGTTCTACTTGTCATCCACAGACTGATGGACAAACAGAGGTGGTCAACAGAATTTTAGGCAACCTTCTTAGGTGTCTTTCTGCAGAGAAACCTAAGCAATGAGATTTAAGCATTGCTCAAGCTGAATTTGCTTACAACAGTTCTGTCAGTAAATCCACTGGTTATTCCCCTTTTCAGATACTGCTTGGTTCAAATCCAAGGAATCCATTTGATATGCTCCCTCAATTTAACTCATTGAAAGTTCCTAAGTCTATTGATGATACTATCGATTCAATCGCCTCAATTCATGCTACTGTTAAGCAAAATTTACTACAGGCTGTTGAAGATTATAGTGCTGCTGCTAACAAACATCGGAGGAAACAACTTTTTCAGGTGGGGGATCAGGTCATGGTCTATCTTCGGAAGGAAAGAATGCCAGTTGGTCACTATTCCAAGCTTGCTTGTAAGAAGATTGGTCCCTATACAATTCTACAGAAAATTAATGATAATGCCTATATTGTGGATCTTCCTGACCACTATGGCATATCTAAGACATTCAATGTCTCTGATCTGTCTCCTTTTCACCCAGTTCCTCTAAATGATAGAGAAAATGATGGCGTGAACGCTTGAGGACAAGCGTGTATTTTAGGGGAGGAGAAAATGATGGCGCGAATTGTTGATGAGCTTGCCAATTATTGAAGAGAATCTGCAAATTACAGAAGAAAAAAAAACAGAGTATCGTGCAGAGCTTTGTATCAGAGGGTGAAAGAAGGTGAAAAGACCAAAAGGGGCATGGCAGTTATATTCAGTTAGTTTTGTAAATCTGGGCATTTAAGGAAGACATAAAGTGAAAATACTTAAGAGGGCACGATAGTTAAAGTTAGTTAGTGTTGTTGTTAGGGTCATTTCTGTAAAATAGCAAAAACACTGTTCTATAAATAGGCCTGTGAGCCATTAGTTGAGAGTTTTTTAGTCTTGAATTCAAATTTCGAATTAGCTAAAACTCTGGAGAGGATTCTCCCTGTGGTGAGTGGATTCTCACCCTTTTCTATGTTAGTTTTAGTTCTGTAATCAGTGTTTCTGTTAATACAAAGTCCATTCATTGCAAATTACTTGACATTTTTCTGTGGATTTGTGTTTGAGAAATTGCCTCTGTGAACTGCTGGGCAGTTTTCGAATATTGTTCTATCAGAATCCTCGATAAACAATGGCTGATTCAGTCGCCGAGTATCATATGAAACACTGGAGCGGGTGGCTCCACTGGTTAGTAATGATGTAGTGAACATATTTGTCCGCTCTTCAATTCTATGAAGCAGGCTCTTGATCCTCTTAATCGCTTTTCCGATTCGTTGGCGTGCAATCACCTGCCTTGCGAAGCTGGCAAATCTGCATGGATAGCTGGCAAGCCTCGGCAGATGAATCTGTTTAAGTCCTAGGAGAAGGAGCTCATCCACCACATTCTCAATATCATATGCCACATCTCTTACTTGCTTCAGCAATTCTTTCACACTTTTTTGGCTGCCTTGCATGTTCCCTACATCTTCCAACAGGGCCCCTATGCTTCTTAGACTTCCCTCAAATTCTTTTACTTCAAGGCTCACCCCACCCAACAACGTCACTTCTTCCTTGGTGACATTGGCTAGGTGCTCTGCTTCCACGAGAGCTCCGACCATTTCAGTTGGTCGAGTTTTTCTTTCTTGGTCTATCTCGGGCACCATATGGAACTTATTTGGTTGGCTTACAAGGCACATTCATCAGTCAAGACATTTTGTAGGCTCTTAAGGCTCTTAAGCAATAGTCTTAATAAGAGAATCTATAGAGGAATACATCTATAACTAAGAAAGTAAAACACATAAAATAAACTAAAGCTTCATTGATTCTTGGATAATGGATCAGGGAAGACCCCTTACATATTTATAGGCTCTTAAGCAATAGTTCTAATTTGACATAGGATAGACCCTAAGCTATAGTCCTAATTGACATAGAATTACCAATCCTAATTCTAATCCTAATCCTAATAAGGTCATAACATTCCACCAACGCTTCCGCATCACCTCGTCCTCGAGGTGCTCTTGACTTTTTACAGCGATGGCAAGAATGCAAAAATTCAACTTCATCGAAACATGTTAGACCCATGGATATTCTAGTAGACCCGACGCTCTAGCACACGTCTTCAATGTTTTTTTTTTTCTACAAAGTTGCCGCACCAAGAATGTGCCACACAAAACCCATCTTTTTTTAACGGTTGCTAAACCAACTATTAATGCATTGTCCTCAATGCGACCAACAAAGGAAGGGATGACCATCGGCGAACATCTCGACAGACGCGGCCGCGGCAGTGGCATACTCAAGCATGCGGAAGAGGAGGAATTCCTTGGACGAGAAGCCACCGGTCGGGCTCTCGGCGTGAGGATGGATGGATGAGACGTCGCTGGTCGGGCTCTCGGTGCGAGGAGGGATGGACATGTTGTTCACACTCGGCCCATGAGAGGAGAACTGAGCAATACCCGGGCCCCAGTTTCTCCCAATGGTGGTCCCACCATGGATGATCTTGGCTTTTGGATTGCGCATGGAATTCGCGTAGCTTTTGTGGAGGGCCCCCTCACAGCCAATCTGTGTGGTGGGGAGGACGTGGATGTCCATCGAGTCCTCCGCCTGGTTGACCTCCGCATTGGCGAGGATCATGGCGGCAGTAGAGGAACGGCCATGGCCGATAGCAGAGGAGCTAAGGAAGTGGTCGGCGTGGGCGTCTAAGGCTCCAGAGGCGATGGTGGCGGAGTTGCCAATCAGGGCAGCGATGGCCGTCACCCTGTCGATGTGACCCATCGGTAGGGTCAGCAGCTAAACGGCGAAAGAGAGAAGGACCCTTGGCGGTGGCAGGGGCCATGTGGCAGCCTGCGGCGAGGAGGCCACCATCAGATCGGAAGTAGGACTGGATGAGGTTGCGGTTGCCGTCGAGGGAATCAGAGACGGGCTTCTCACGGATGGCAGGCCATATGGAGGAACGGCCATGCCTACAGCGAGGGTTGGTCCACGGTGGTAGCAGAGTCACCGATGAGGCCGTCTTCGAAGGAGGTGAGGGTTCAGGCTCTCGGCACTGCAGCTGGGTCGATCGCCGCATCCGTGATGGAGGTGATGGCAGTCCTGAGCAGTGGAGTGGAGAGGACCCTGAGAATCGAGGATGTGGTGGAGTAGAGACAGCCGGGGCGTAGAGATTGCCGGGGCGACGGTAGCAGCGACAGGGGCAGCCAACCCGGTGATCGCAGACTCCGTGCGAAAGCCAGGCAGTAGCGGCAGATTGGAAGTGGCGGAAGGTGTCGTCGGGGTCGGATCTTAATGCCGGAAGGAGCAAGAAGCGGAAGAAGATGTCATTTGGTGACCAAAGATTGCACCAATGGGCTGCTGGCGGCAGACCGTGCCGGTGATGCGGCGGTGGAAGGGGCAATCTAAAAGCCGTAGAAGGCGCGGGCCTCAGGGAACTAAACCTCCGTTAGTCTGTTGTGAACCTTCCGGCGAGGTACTCCAGGACGATTCCGTCGGAGGCGGCGAAGAAGGTGAAGACGTCGAGGGTGGCGGAGTGGCTGTGGAGGACGACGGAGCAACCGCCGTCGCCAAACCGCCCTATGCGGGGCCCCTCGATGAGAGCTCCCCAGAGTTCGGCGATGCCTCCGACCATGTGAATGACGCCAGAACCGGTGAAGTCGATGATGCCAGTCCCGTTGGACTCCAATCTGGCAGCAGCCACACCAAGGAAAAATAGCCTGCATGCCAGTGCTCGGCTGTGATGGCAAGGGCGGCCAAGCAGAGGCCGATAGGCACACAGAATGACCTCCCTTGCTTCCATTTTTTAAACTGGAAACACCGATACACCTTTTTTCTCGAGATGGGAGATGTGGAACGGCTGGTAAGAGGTGACCTCGTCATCTCTGATCGAGATGGGAGATGCGAGATGCGGGATTGTTCTCACTTTGTCTCGAGATGGAAGGGCGGAACGGCGGGGATGGGGGACCTCATTGCCGTCTTCGTCATCATCGTTGGCCATCATCACTGTCTGAGACGGAATCAGCATCAGCTTGTAGATCGAACTGCTCTGATACACAATGTTGTAGACCATTGTCTACAAGAAAATCCATAGAGGAATGCATCTATAACTAAGAAAGTAAAACACATAAAATAAACTAAAGCTTCATTGATTCTTAGATAATGGATTAAGGAAGATCCCTTACATATTTATAGGCTCTTAAGCAATAGTCCTAATTGACATAGGATAGACCCTAAGCTATAGTCCTAATTGACATAGGATTACTAATCCTAATCCTAATAGGGTCATAATATCCTCCTCTAGCCAGGTCTTCCAAGACAATGGAGAAGTTAATTGGATGGCCTACAGGCACATAGGAAGCTTCATCTTTTGCCATGCAAAATGCTGGATCCAGTCCACATTCACTTGGGTGAAAAGGGTTGCATAGACTCTTCAAATCTTTTCCTCACTAGCTCTGAAGTGGATGGTGGATTCCGGAGTTTCTCTTCCTTTGGTAGCTTTCCAGCATCCAACCTTGTTCACGCACAAGTGTTTTCCTGACCAAGCACCATGACCAAATCTCGTGACCATAGTGTTCATTCCCTCTGTCCCATAGTAGTAGTCTGCATTAAAAAGTCAAAATGATATAAATTGAGTTCATTTTGATTTCCTAATTCAAACAAGTAATATGGTAAAAAGGAGTAGAAGATATCTCTGTACTTCCAGCCCATGACATCTTATCCTGGTCAGAATTTGGTCAGAGTTACTAGTCAGGCTAGATGCTCTCTTTGTATTGTTTGGACTGCGGGGCATTCGTAGTAGACCATTCTCCGATTAGGAGAGATGTCCGTATATAAAGATTAAAAATGCTCAGACCACCTCAAGCCCATGATACTAGAAAATGGCACGGGCCCATGTAGGCCCAAGGTCGTTGTGGCCCAATGTTCATGTAGAAACTATGGTGGCCCTAAGTATATGAAAAAGCCACATCATCAATGAAAGCGTCCGAGCAAAATGACCTGCAACAGTCTCCTTGCAAAGTTTTAAACACAGCACTTTTTTGTTAAAATTTTTAAACACGGTTGACAAACCAACAAAATTAAGTATAGGGTTGTCTATGTTCCAGAAAATTTTAACCACATTTACTACGTAGAACGTATGCCAGTTTTCATGGTTCCCGACCTCAGTTTCAACGAAATAAAATTCATTGAAACCCACATCTATAGGTAGCATATTGCCAACACGTGTACCAACCTCAGCATCTAAAAGAACAATGTACAAAGGGTGCATTTTCTAACTTCATAGCATTAGAGAACAGTCGGATGCATTTTCCCCAACCAACAGTGGACTAACAATTATTCCTTCACCTTTCGACGTTAAAAAACAACACCAAACTCCTAACTAAAAGAAATAATGGGAAAAAAAGAGAACCAACCAATTTACAAAAAAAAGAAAAAAAAATTATACCTGACACCAAAACTATTTTGTGTCTATCACCCCTTCCAAGGGTGCTAAACAAAGTAAAAACAGAACATTTTTTTCTCGCTGTCAGATATACGCCTTGACAGGAGGTTGGAAAAAAAGAATGTACAAAGTAATGTCCTGTACAAGATGGACAGGCTTTCATGCAAAAAAAATTCAACAATGCTAGCAAAAACTCTCCAGCTTCGGTTTCAAAAACCTCATTTTCCTTTTTCTGTAACCCCTTGTTTTTTCCTACATCTAGCAGCTCTTCTCACCTAAGACTGCAAGACATTCACCCTAATGGAGGGAAGTCATCTTCATTTTTGAGATGGTATGTCTGTGAAACCCTGCACAATAGAGAAGAGACAAATTGTCAAGTATTAACCAGGACTTCTTGGTCATCTATGAAAAGCAACACATAAATGCACAATCAATATTGGTCGTGTCGATGCAAATTATTAGTTGTGTGGCATGAAGTTTAATTCATGCATAACCCCGAGTCGTGAATGGCCATATCAGCCTGATACAGCCAGATAAATGCAGGCTTTCGCACAACCTGATATGTAAGGGGACATATACGGCAAATAAACACAAAATAAATTTGTTATATTCTGCTAATGCATGGTATACTCTTCATTTTATATGGTTGAGAAAAAAATTATTTCCTCAATACCAAGTAAACTAGGATAAGCAGTTGTACTTCTAACTAAATTTAATACAATCAGATTTGTATAGTCAAGTGACTTACATCTAAAAGAAACAAAAGTCCGAAAACTTAAAGAAGTTCCATAAACACTGAGATGTTAATTTATGTAGCTTCCACAGGGGTTGAGACATTGGCTACTGTGACTATCGTATCTTAAAGAGGTTGGTCAACATGACTGAGCACCAAATTTTGCTGTCTGATTTTTGGGCCCCTTCAATCTAAGCTTAAGAAGGTTTAGCTATTGAATTTTGGATAAAATCATCAGAACAATTAATAGGCCCATCATAGCATATATGCTTACAGTATACGAGACCATAACAACCCAACACCAATCAACTATCCCCATAAATTACTTAGTTGAATGCTTATATTATACTTGTAGTAATGGACACTGCGTTAAAAGCCATGCCACAATCACTCGCACCAAGATTCTCTCCACCTGCACTCCATGATGCATAGACAACATGTGCGCTCTGTACCTTTGTTGTGACATGCTTTCAACAAAATTCCCAGGACCGAGCAGTCATTCACATTTCACTTTGGTAAATGCAATGTAATTTTAGATCTATCCAGAATTTAATATGAGTCCAATTAATACATGATTTGTGGCATTCACCAAAGCATATATATATGTTACTAGTTCTACTTATGCTTATGTATAAGTAGTAACTAATTCATAATCATAATCAAGTAGCGCCTTTTCCCAACTAGTTGGGGTCGGCAACATGGATCTTACGCCTCCATTCAGGCTTGTTTTGGCTACTTCTTTTATAAGAGATAATAAAGTCAAATCTTTTTTTATTAACTCCATCTAAGTTCTCTTAGGTCTCCCTCCTTTTTTTTAGCATCGTTTACATGGATTACTTCTATTCTTCTCACAAAGGCATCTATTAGTCTTCTTTGCATATGCCCATACCAACACAACCTACACTCCCTCAGCTTCTCCACTAAACAAGCTACCCCTAAACTCTCATGAATATATTCATTTCTAATCATCTCTCCTAGTTATCCCACTCATCCACCTTAACATTCTCATTTTGGCTACATTCAACTTATCTATATGACTTTCTTTAGTGCCCAACACTCCGCTCTATAGAGTATTGTAGGCCTAATGGCTATCCTATAAAATTTGCCTTTAAGCCTTTTTGGAACACGCCTATCATACAACACTCCTGAGGTTGCCCTCCACTTTACCCATCCCGCATTTATCCTATACACCACATCACTATCAATATCCCATTCTTTATGGATAATGAATCCGAAGTTCACACCTTAGCAATTCTTGCCCATCTATTTCAACTAAAGCTCTACCTTTTTTAAAATTAAATTCCATGCACTCTGTTTTAATCATACTTATTTTAAAACTTTTTAATTTTAGAGCATCCCTCCAAAATTCCAGTTTCATATTCAACCCTACTTTACTCTCATCAATTAAAACATCATCTGCAAAAACATACACCAAAGTACATTATCTTGTAGATGTCTAGTAAGTTCATACATAATTAAAGCGGAAAGATAAGGACTCAAGGCTGACCCTTGATGAAGACCTACCGTAAATTCCTTAGTTACCCCTCCAATACTTCGTACACTAGTCACAACCCCCTCATATATATCATTTATAATATCTATGTAACCTCCTATGACACCCTTCTTCTTCAAAACACTCCAAATGAGCTCTCTCGGCACTCTGTCGTAGGCCTTTTCTAAATCTATGAAAGTAATATACAGGTCTTATTTTCTATCCTTATACCTCTCTACTAACTGCAGTAATAAAAATATAGCTTCCGTTGTTAACCTCTCCGACATGAAACCAAATTGATTATCTGTTACCTAGTTACTTTTCACAAACGTCCTTCTACTACTCTCTCCCATAATTTCTTAGTATGTTCCACAACTTTTATACCTCTATATTTTGTACAACTATGGATGTCCCCTTTATTTTTATACAAGGGTATGAGGGTACTTCTCCTCCACTCTTCTGGCATCCTCTTAGACTTCCAAATCTTGTTAAACAAATTAGCCAACAAAGTTAAGCCAATACCTCCTATCGCCTCTCATACTTCAATAGGAATTCCATCGTGTCCTAAAGCTTTGCCTTTCTTCATCTTACTTAACGCAGCTCCTACTGCCTCTACGGAGAATCTCCTAAAATAAGTGACTAAACTCAAAATCTATCCCACTACTATAATTTCCATTCAATAAACGCTCAAAATATTCACGCCACCTCTCCCTAATTTTCTCATCTTTCACTAAAACCCTTTGATCTTCACTCTTAATACACCTAACTTGCTCAAAGTCCATACTTCTCCTATCTCTTGACTTAGCTATCTTATAAATGTCCCTCTCCCTCTCCTTCGTCCCTAGCCTATTATATAAACCAAACGTCTTAAATTTAGCCTCACTCACTCTCTTCTTAGCCACTCTCTTTACCTCAACATATCTTTCCCAATTCTCTCAATTTTTACATTTTTGCCACTCCTTAAAGAAACACTTTTTTCTTTGATGACTCTTTGAACTTCTTCACACCACCAAGTTTCTTTCTTAACGTCCCTTCTCCTCCTCACTTCACCAAGTACTTATTTTCCCAAATTTTTAATGCAATTAGCCATGTTACCCCACAACATTGTTGGTTCCTTATTTAAGTTCCAATTTCCTTCAATCCTCAACCTTTCCACAAAAATGTTGAGCATCTCACCTTTCATGTTCCACCACTTGATCCTAGGCTCCACTTTATCCGAACTTCGCTTCTTCTAGCCCTTTATGTGAACATCCAAAATAACTAATCTATGTTGAAGTGCTATAAGTTCTCCGAGTATAACCTTACAATCCTTATATTTAGTTCTATCCATGCTTCTAACTAAGAAAATAAGTATAATTTATCTCTATAATTTAAGCGTTGTATCACAACTTTATATGATATACTTTTTTATAATTTAAATTCAAACAAACAATAATTATAACTGGAGATTTGAACACATGTCCTAATTCACCATTGGCACCTGTTAGAAGAAAAACCTAGGCTGCATTGGGATTGTTTAGTTCACATCCGTTTTTGAACAACCCAACAGGTTATAGAGTTCCAATCGTAAAATATCGATCGGCCAAAGAGAAAATATCGGAGATATATCGGAGTTATTGTGTAAAAAAATATCGGTGGTCGAAAACTAGTTTTTACCATATATTTTCACAATCTAACTTCTAAAATGAGTTATACTAATTTTTTTTTTTTTTAAAATACATTTTTTTAAAAATAATGATATATCGGCCGATATCGGTCCGAAACCGATATATCGCCGATATTTAGAAAAATCCTGGAAAACGAGATTTACTCGTATCGATGTATCGGGTGGGGTCTGATACCGATATATCGGCGAGACGACATTCCATGGTTCCAATATGACAAACTCTAAGCATAGTGTTAGGAGAGGAATGCCCACTCCGATGCCAACATATTTATTTCAGCATGACGGTTTTGAAATGAAGTTAAAAGCCACTAACTGAGCTAAAGTCCTTTTGGAAAACTGTAACCTAGTCACAAAATCTTGTGACTCAATTGCTTATTTTAGCCAGAGTGCATGCACTGACATGAATATAGGACATAGCCAAATTTTAGAATATTCCATACCTTCCCAAGTACCAACAACGGAAAATTAGAACACCGTACCTTTCCTGGGTCATACTCCACCCTGATCTTTGTGCTGTAGATGCTAGACCTATTGGGCTAGAAGCATGAGAGGGCTTTGAAGCTACATCATCATGATGCTTGGATTGCTCTGGGAAAAGCTTGCCAAATTGCACAGGCCCAAAAGTACCAAACTCGACTTCTGGTTGCACGGCAAATCCATCAGCATCGCCCTGTCCAATGGCAACTGGTTTATGCACTGAAACAAAATCTGCTGGACCAGACTTCTTATGCCCACTTACACCAAAAACAAGCTGCTGGGGTAGTAAATGTGAAGATGGTGATGGCAATGGTGATGGTAATGGTGATAGTGATGGTGATGCTGGTAGTGACAACTGTGGTGGTTGTGTCTCATTGCTGCCTCTCTGAAGTACAACCCCTGAATCAGGTGGAGATCCCAACCGGCTATTAATACGAGGTCCTAAATAATTATTACTGGCTGGTGATTGGCCTGGAGGTCCATTCCTCCCTCTTCCAGGTGATTGCCACTCCTTGTATGAACGATGATTCTGCAAACCAAGAAAAAAGTTTGAATTTGTGTTAAATTTGAGGTCCTACAAAAAAAATCCAAAAGAAACAGAAACATAAGTCAGAAAGAAAGAACGATGACATGAGCAATAGGTTAATCAAGGGACACTCAAGTGAGAATACTTAACCATAATGGGGAAGTACGTCCCAGTCCCTCGCGGCTTTGGTATTTCTTCAACATTGAAAGCACCAGCAACTATCGGAGCTGTCACTGGATAATAGCCAGGACCAGGAGAAAACCTCTTCCCAGCTATAACACCAGTACCATGAGGAAATGAGCCTCGCTTTTGTGAGTAACGATGAGGATCCCATGATGGATTGCTTCGGAATGCAGGTAAAGGTTGAGATGGAATAGGAAGAACTGGCGTACTCCATGTATATTCATGACAATATTGAGCATAGAGAAGGCTCTTCAAGTGATAATCGTAGTCACCACTCAGATCCGCCAAATAACCACAACTTTCTGAACAAAGGCCTTGAAAGTCTCTATCAAGAGCATTTGAGGAAGTGCTTGATACTAAAGACGGATGGCTAAGAGTATTTCCTCTAAAGGAATTAATATATGAACGTGAAGCCACAAACTCATTTGGAAACGAATATGACCTCCTTGTTCCATATTCTAAAGGTTGGGTATGTTTATTGTACGGCTGAGGTGTAGAAGAGGGCTCCAAGTAGCTTATAGGATATGACAACCTACTTTGATCTAGTTTTCCCATTCCAAGTTTTTCATCTGAAGATGCCTGTGGAAAATGAAAATGAGGTCTATGCTGAGCAATTGCACCAGTTGAACTACCAACTTTAGAGCATACCTGGGCAGTAGACTCATCATTTGTAGTTCTCATAACAGATCCCCTCATAGCAGACACATCTGGAGCATCAACACCCATGCAACTCTTATTAAAAGACGTAATAGATTCTGAAGCTGTTGATATTTCACCTGACTTGCCGTGATTTAGAATTTCACTACCAACTCCATTCTTTGCAGACTCCGAGATTTTAATATTTTTAACCTTTTCTATCAACACTGCAGTATGACCAACCTCATTGTCTTCATTAGTGCTATCACCAGAGCTGGACAACGATTGTCCATTTCTCATGACATGACCATTCTCCTCGTGTCTCTCAAAGTCCGCAACATCAGAAGAATCAGCACATCTCCCGTTAATACCAAAAGGAAGACGAGAGACTGAGTCTTGAACATCTGGTCTCTGTCCATTGCCATGCCTATCCAATGTGCTTTGAAAAAATTTCTTCACTTCATCTCCAATATTTTCTGGTGGTAATGAGAGGATTCTTCCAAGCCTCTTAGCTCCATATGTAAATGCACTTCGTATTCTATACAAATTACCTGCAGAGGAATGACAACAGCAAGGTAGATATAGTCATGATGTTATCCATGGTAAGGGATCCGTTTCCCAATGTACCACCTTACTTAATCGTGTCAAACATATCCACAAGCTTTCTCCAAGCATTAATAAATTCATGAAGTTAAACAAACTACCCCCAGCAGGGCCGGGAGCAAACAGAGCTGGAAGGGACTTATATATATAATCATTTACCTTTACTGACACTACGCCCCAAATTGTTGTTTTCTTTCATTGGATCAATTATGTTAAGATGTTTTCTAGGAAATGGCCGAGGCCTGGTCTCAAGAAGCCTTGGCGGGATAGCAGTCATTTCCTTGCAATTTTTAAGGAAGTCCTTAGTCAGCAACAGGTTGCCACCATCATTTTCCGGTATATCCACTGCAAGCCAAAAAAACATCAAAAGGAAATAAGTTTTAAAGCAATGCCCAATAACGGCAGCCTTATAGTGATTATATATTCTGTAGTAGCTTTCTTTACCACACGCAATAAAATTAAGTTTATAGACCACAACTCGTTATCAAATCTAGCTAAGTTTATCACATTTTTAGCAATTTAATTACTAATTTAATGAATCTATATAAGATAAGAAATTCAAATATACTAATTTAAGCATAAATTAAATCACCTAGAAAACTCAATAAGCCCAGACAACAAAATTTTGGTCGGCAACATAATATGCAACAGAGAGAATATATATATTTTTTTATTGGCAGAATACATACATTTAGAAACATCAAGAAAAGGTATGATACTAATAATCTAGTTTAAATATAGATAAAATCAATTTAAAGAGTCAATAGTCTCAGACAACGAAATTTGGGTAGGCAACATAATATGCAACAAAGAGAATATAAACAGTTAGATGCATAAATAAGTAAAGAAATTAATATCCTAATTTAATGCATAAATAAGTAAAGAAATTAATAGTCTAATTTAAGTCTCAATTAAATCACCTTAAAGAGTCAAGAGGCCCAGGCAACAAAAATTAGGTAGGTAACATATTATGGGACAGAGAATATAACCATTTAATTGCATAACTTGACAAAATAATCGTAATCAACACCATCAATACCATGTTATCCGAACTTTATTGGATGAGACACGCAGATTCCACTCCGCCCCTCTGCCCTTAGGTCCAAAAACTTAAGCCCATATCCTTTGCCTTAATCTCAATTACAGACAGTCCTTTTGCACTTCCTGGACTCTGCCCATGAGCTTCTTCTGGATTATCACCAAGACAAGTTGTTCCTCGGTTCTCTTTGTTGTGATCCTCAATAGTTCTGCAACTAGACCTTAGCACTTCATTTCTTGTTGCTCTCACCTTAGGCATAGTACCTTTATTAGTTGTCCAATTCCCATTCCATATAACATTGAGCGGCTAACGATTTTCTTATTGCACCCACCTTAGGCATAGGATAGTTTGATTATGAGCCCTATAGTTTTCTCACTCATTCGTCCTAGCATTTCCTCTCTTTTCTGCACTCACTTTAGGCATAGGACTTTTATTATTTGCCCAACTCCAGTCCCATGTAACATTGCAAGCCTCTCTACCTGTCAGATGTTTGCCTTCAGTTCGCCAGGAGGGCCCCCCATCCCACTCTCCTTTTTTCATGGTAAGCAAGAAATTATATTAAGCCCAAAATGGAGAGTACATCGAGAAATATGTACAAAGAATCCCCCAGAATCCTTAACATTGACCAACTCTTCAATTTTACAACCGACAAAAAACTCCCACACATCTTTAGTTACCCTTCCATTTGCATCAACCACTGAGTTAAGATATCTAAGTCAATCATGGCTAGGTATCTCTCCTTCATCTAATCTAATTAATGGTTCATTTAGCTGCATATTACTTAATTTGAGTTTCGAATACTTCGCCTTACTTGTATAATTTTAAAAAACGGCTATTCTAGAGAGAGAAATCAATTGGAAATCCACACATATAACAAATTCTATATTTTCATAAAAAATGGATATCATAACCTTGTTTTGTACAAAAACACGTATCGGAATATAAATAATAAGTCATTTTCTTTGCCAAAGTCGAGGAGAGAGAACATGCAATGAAGGGATGCATAATATAGTTTATACTTAAGGGCCAGGAATTTTTTTGATAAATATTCCCTTAAATAGAGAGCAATTACTGAAGGCAATAAGGTAAATAGCTAAGAATGACACACTAAGACGCTAAGGATTTTAATACAGTTAGTTTAAAAAAAATCTCCCCTCTAAAGGTTTCCTACGATAGCCAATCAGCCTATGTTGTGCTGGTTGGATGTCTCCCTATCGAGAGGGGTCCCCAGGTCGAATTCACAGGGCATAATGTATGAAGAATGTGTAAATTCTTACCTATCAAAAAACGAAGCTTTTATATTGCATATATGAGACCTATTTTAACTCTTTTGAACATGGGATATACTAGACACTGAAGCTTCAAATTTTCAATTTTTTATGAATTTCTATTCATCTCATCATCATCATCATCATCGTACACCTTATCCCAGCTATCTGGGGCTGGCGGCATGGATTATATACCGCATTTGACTCTTATCGGAATCAAAATAGTACAAAATCCATACAAAGAAACATAGTGGCAAGTTTTTACGCCGGATGCCCTTCCTGATGCAACCCTCCAAAGAGGGGACAAAATAGGAATTTGACACCTGATCTACCTCAAACTATACAATTTAGGATATATGGATATAAAACTTTCCTAATTAGGTATGAAGCCAGTGATATACCATAGCACATGTAATCACGAATAGAACCATTTTCAAACAAAGACTTAGGCAATTGCAATATACACTAATAAAGTTGCAATTGTAAGTGGCTACTCTAGTGGAATTTTGTCTCATGATGAGACTGTCTCTACTTAACAGTTACTTGCCTCTCCACACTACATATTTGGCTCTAAAAGAGTAAAATGTGTTCAGGAGCAGAAAAGAACACAGGACTTATGAATGTGGAGAGGAACCAAATGGTAGATCAAACCATACAGGTGGATTTTATCCATTTATCCTGTGACGTTTCAGCCCAATCTCTATAGGTCAAATTGGAGAGCACTGACAACATAGTACTCCCAGGCATCCCCTTCAATACCTCGATTGTCACACCATCTGATCCTTCAGGTCCACTTTTTTGTAGCTTGAACGTGTAAATTCAGATTTTCTAAATAATGGATAAGGATTTTACTAATCTTATTTTGAATCATCAAACAGGTGCCAACCCGCAAGAGCTTCAGTGACCCTATGTCTCAAGAGAGTATTCTTGTGCACCCTAATGAGAAACATTGACACCACTTAAGATACTGAAGCATAAAGCATGTAAGGCATCACAATTTAAGTTTATTTACCATATCTCAGCTTTTCATGATTTAATGTACACTCTAAGTTCAATAAAAGAAATTTGTCCAAATAAGGTTTAACCCCATACCTTTTTTGGAGCGAAACATCTCAAGGTTCACCTCACAATTCAGAAAGAGTGCTAAACTATTCACCAATCATAGGGTATGTTCAACATGGCAAATATGGACAGATATAGCACCCATCTATATGTCCCAAGAGAATCATTCAAGAAATAAGTCGTTTCTCAATTTTACAAAGGAATTACCTATCTATAGATGACTTCCAGACAAAATTAAACAGTCAACTCAACAATCACACTAATTTGGAATGATAATAAAACTTAACCTCTTATCTGATTGCAGTTTTTAGGGCCAATTCCTCCTCATAGGAGATCCCTTGGCATATAAGGTACCGATAATACTTGCAGGGCAAATATCCCAGTTACCAAAATATCAGTTAAATACTTGCCGAAACAATCTAATAAAATACACCTTGCTATTTTTCTTATCTGAGAGCAAGAGATAGCGTCTCTACATATCTAGATGCATTTTGATTGATCTCGCTAACTTGTGGATATGCTTACCCACTATCTCTGGCAAGGAAGATACAGCAACTGGACCATGTAAACTGAGGCAATAATTTTCCCAGTCGAATTTGCTGAAGTAGTCCAAAAACCTATATAGAACCTAGACGTGAAAAATAACATTTTTTAGCAAAAACTTTATGCGTCAGCTGACAGAGAAGTCATGCTAACAATTATGCATCCAATACTCACTGCTAAGGGGCCATCCAGAGACGGATGGAAAAAGTGAAAGATGTACAGAACCAGTGTTTCCAGGGCATAGGTAGAGATCAAGCCATGGTGTGCCCCAAGAATACGGCTCTCGTAATAACACCAAGCTTTTATCAGTATAATACTACGCTTGAAAAAGCTGTCTTTACAAACTAGACGATCAACCTGCATTAGCAAGGAGCTATGTCAATATTACCGAAAATATAACATTCAATGAAAGAGAGCAAAGAATATAGTTGTATAAAATAACAGTATCTATGACTAAGAGCTACAGCAATCGGGTTATTAGGAAGTGACACCAATAACAGTATCCAACTATCAAATAGTCATAACAATTGGCAAACCATACTAATTACACCAATATGACAGATAAGAATTTGTAAAGCATCACAGAGAGCTATTTCAAGATCATATCTGAAACAGTCCTCGAGGAAATGCTTCAAGAGTACCTCCCGATGATATATTGAAAGAGCTGATTAATAGATGTGACAGCTTGTGGAGGCCCCTAGAAGAAACAGACGAGACCAAAGCAAATTTTGAGACGAATCGGCCAAAAAAGACGACCAAACGGGTGAGTGAGCAAAATATGTCAATTAAGATGAGTTCCTCATTATTGAATTGAATCTACCAACAAGTTTCAAAAAGAATTTTTTCAACTTCACGAACATTGTGCAATTTGCATTGTGGCAAACTACTTATACAACAAAGCCACAATACTGAAACTTCCCCTTTCATCAAGTTTGCATTTATTGTACATGATTCTCAGCTTCAAACGACAATAATAACCTCGTCAGCAATTTGTTAATAAGGTATAAATATGATCAAGAAAAAGTACCAATAATTTTTTTGGTAAAGCCATGATAGCATTAAGTGCCCTTTGTAGTTGAGCATGAGAACAGGAAAATAAAAGTTAACCATTTTTTAACAAATTTTTAACCTTTTTTCTTGAAATATAGAGTGGAATCCTTGGTGCTGGTAAAACAATTATGAGGAAACTTCTCTCGTTCTAAGTTATATAGTATGCCCGCCTCATTTATTGATTGAATGCCACTTTCACAACATGAAAAAGGTGTGGGGGGCATCTGAGAATATACTGCAAAAGAACCAAATACAAGGAGCATTTGCAACAGATCTCCATCCAAATCTATCATGAAAAATTGGCTTTCCACATTACAACACCCTATAATTGCAACCGAAGTCAAAGAAAGGGAGAACATAAAGAAGAAGACATCATGAAGTACAATAGATCAACCAAAGTCCTCTACACTGTTTTTTAGAGGGGAAAAAAGGAAGAAGAGATAGTAACTCTTTCAATATTCTTTCCCCAGGTGATTGTCTTCGTTAAAATCCTTTTCATGATGGTTATTGTGAATTTATGTCCCAATTATATAATGGCAAAATGTTGCATGGTTTGGTGATATTTGTGCAGCTCTGAGCCGTGAAAACTGCAGGAAACAAAATTTTTTGTTCTCTTACAACCAAACAAAGCCTTACTTAATTTTCTGTTCTCGAAAAAACAATAAGCCATCCGTTACAATAACAAATGAATTGATTAATTGAATGAACATTGAAGGTTAAGATCAACGGTTTTAGGACTTACATGAAATGAATGGCATGATATTTCTATAACAAACGAATTATGAGTTTAGATAGTCAGTGTATTCCCTACCTGTGATCAATTAATAGGTGTCTTGTCTCCAAACCAAAATGTAAATATAGATGAGTACTTTTTTCAGATCCATGATAGATTTAGTGTTCATTTAGGAGAGGTTAGGCGATTGAAGTGGAGAGCAGCTTCATAAGGAGCTGCTGTAATTGGCATACCTATTATTTGCAATAAATTAAAGGAAAAACTTATATATGGAGGCAAAGTATTATGGAATAAGAGAAAACCATCTAGGTGAAGTGAGTGTCGCAGAAAGGAAACTTGAGAAGGATGAGTGGAAACTGCCAACAGTGATTGCAAATCCTCTAAGAGAGATTAAAAGGGCCAACAAGACTTTAAAATAGTAAAAAAAGAAGTCATGGGAGTGAGCAAGCATAGTTAAAAAAGTGCAACGACTTCTACTCTGGCTGAAGCTATCAGCCTCCCAATCAATTCCAATCAAAACAAAACCTACTAGAAGGATTTGATCACATTATACTTTTCTTTTTGCTAGGTGAGAAAACTATTTAGCTCAATAGTAAGAAAGGTACAAATGAAGGAGCCATGAAATTAAAACCCTAACCTGAAACACGAGCTAAAAAAACCCAACAAGGTAGAATCAAAATCCCATAAGGATAGACACAACTACAGTTTCCAAAATCAAGACTCAAAAATTAAGAACCAACTAAACTTAAGATTTGTTCTGTCATCCACCACTTTTTGTTTCTCTTCTTTGTAGTCTTTTTCGAAGTTTGCTCAAATAAATTACTAAGAGGAATAAAAAAGAGGTCGTTTCCATCTAAACTCAGATGTACTTCTGAATGGGCCATACCAAGAGGTACATCATGAAGATTAAAGCCCCTAGTTCTTCAATGTTGACTACCAAGCCCCTTGCCCCACCAGCTGACCATGATGACATTGTTCCTAATTGGAAGGAGAATGATGACTTGGAGATCCTGAGCCATAAGAAGATGACTTTGTCCCTGATTGGAAATAATTTGGTGAGACTAGCTAAGAAGAAATCTCAGACGCTGTGTTGATAGGACCATCACTATTTTTCTTAGTACATCGAAAGTAACCTCCCTCCTAAACCCAAACCCTCACATCCAAAGGTACGCCACAGGCTCGGAAACTCGAATCTGGGACCTTTCTCTCGCAAAGGAAAGGCCCAACCAGCACGCCATTAAATCGATTACAGGAAAATCCCTATTGACTTGTCAACAACGTTCACGCAACTCATATGAGAGATTATAGAAGAGTCTAGAGATACTGTTATACCATTGAGATTCCATGATCCCAGTGTTTCCACATGCTTATTACACCCATAAATGATAAATGAATGATCCCGTGAAGGAGAACCCTGAGATGCCAGAATTTCCATAAGCAAATATATTGGAATTGTAGGGAACTGATCCGCGACAGCATTCAGCAAGAGTCTAGTGGCTGACAAGGAGCTTTGACATGTATGAGATCTGGTTTGCTGAGGGTCCATATGTATTGAGTAACTGATGTTGCTCCACATCAGCATTCCTCACTCACATGACATCCAGCTCAGTCATCACCTCCGACGCTCTGTTTCCCACTTCAATGGCAACTGGCTGTCCCAGTGATTTGCACAATTTTGAGGTTCAGGAATATAAGACCTCTGTACGTTCACATTGTGGTCAAGGATGAGCATTTCTTACAGGCCGGGGGTTTCCACTCGTACACAACTCCTTAGCCATGATCGCTGTTCAATGACTATCCAGTCTGGGAACTTGAATCCGGCTTCAACTTTTATGAACACTTGCAAAATCGAAGTGTGCTCCATTTAGAGTTTGTCACTGTGAAGAGAAATTGCAAGAGTACTGCATACAAGTCCGATGCCTTTTTTGACCAATATTTAAGAGGAAACCTGGGGAGATGGGCTCATACAGGAATTGCCTTAATATCCCGAACACTGGCTTGAAGTTTGGCATCCATCAATGGAGGAAGAATGGACGACTTCCCACACCATATTGCTGAATTAAAACTCAAGCGCAGTCTTGTCCATTGACAAATTTAAATAAGAAGAATCCCTCATATATAAACTACAACCCCATATTCCCTGAAATTTTCCACATTTCTTGCCGCAAGTTATTGTGCCAAAAGTATAGCTAACGACCCATGACATAACCCATGAGTGTATGTTTCCATCGGCTGGCTTCCTTCTCTAGGATCCAATTTGGACTAACGACTTTGGCAAAAACCTCGGGAAGTGTGTGGGATGGAAAATGATGAAGGCGAGGAGGAGAAAAGATTACTTCAATTCAGGCCAGATGAGGAGGCCACCATTCCTCGGTCAATCCACCAACAAGAAACCACCAATCTGACAAACTCTCAGGGCTCTCTCATTCCAGCCAGACTTGAGGTCTGGACGGAAGTGCCAAAAATCTTGACCAAGCACCATGGTCCTCACATTATACTTAACTGCTGTTTGGCTCCCCTTTAAGTTTCAGAGAAAATGGGCTTAAAGGCCCTATCTACCTTAACCCTCCTCACGAGGGGGGTCGGCCCTTAAAAAAGAAAAGGGCTGATAAGACCTTTTGACTTGGACAATAATCCCTAAAGCAAATCCTTTATCACTCAAAGAGATTAATAAAAAGCACCTTAAGACGTCATGGGATCAGTTTATAATTTCAACCCGACAATTTGGAGTTTCTCAGATTGCTGAAGACAGTGTATGACTAAAACAAACACTAGGACTCGTAAAATACAAATAAGATAGATTGCCCAAAATACCAACCCAAAAACCCATAAATGTCCAGCCTTTTAACTTGGGTTGCCTGAGTCATAATTAGGTTTAGCTTCAATAAAATCAAGACCTCTAAATGCTGGATTTCTCAAATTCACATCTTCTATAGTCACTGTGAAACTAAAAAAAAAACGATGCTTTCTATGACTGGCAAAACAAAAATAATTCTGCAAATGAAAAAAGCTCCAATACCTGCTCAAGAAAGCACAAAGTACCTAGTCCTCCTAACTGATTGAATGATATATCCACCACAATATTTTGAATAAGGCATTTCACAAGTTTAACCTGGAATACAAAAGAAAAGAAAATGATTATAACCGTTAAATGCCGTCATATTGAAACAGGAAGTGGTTAAAAATACAAAACCTCAACTTTATAGTCAAACTTCAAAATATTAAGTAATGTAATAAAAAGACAGAACGGAGAGATCAGAATGAAAAAGAAAAGGAGGAAAAAAAAAGGACCTCTGCGTGAATGAATTGCACATCTTTTACTTCAAATTCAGCAAACTGATTACGCTCTTCTGCTTCAAGTACACCATAGACATCCCCAGACAAAGCCTCTTCCGCATTTGGACTGCAAAGTGCAGTCAAATCAATGTCTCCATCAGGAAGATACGTTTTTAAAGGGACTGAACCAAAAGGAAATAGCTGCATAACAAATGCATAAGAAAGTGATCAGTTATAAACATATATACTGATTGAAAGCATAACAAGAAAGCATGTTTCCTTGTACTCCTAAGTCCGGAATTTCATTACTTTTTTCAATACTACAAGTGAAAAAATAAACACAATAATATTTAACTATTTCAAGTAGACCCTTAGATGGAATATATCGGTAAGAAGTAGCATATAAGCAACTTTTTTTTAGCATTTTATAATTTTCCAATGGTTAGGGGTTTCAAAATCTGCCTTGAAAGTAACATTTCCCCTAAAATACCATAACTTCCATAGGTCTATCTGTCGGATAATCAATTGGCAGCAAAACCATGAATACCAGAGAGGCAGAGACCCTATCGATCAATAGTTGGTAAATAGTCTCATGGCTACTTACGAAGTAGTATTACTCTATTTATAGTTCATCCGTCACATAACAAGGGATTGTTTGGTTACCCTTTGGATTTAAGAAAATGGGTTTAAACCAAAGTGGCAAACATCCCCTATATGTCCGATTTGGCTTTTCAAAATGAACTAAAATAAAAATAGAATGCTTAATTCTAATCCATTTCTAAAACCACAATTTTGCCATCGGTGGTGGAATGCATGATAAATGGTAATAAAAAGGAAAGCGTATGTCCACCAATATGCTTAACCACAAGGCTTAACAGATAGCAAATTAAAACTCATGTAAAATTCATTTTCACTTTCAGCACACACTATGGGTCCGTTTGGATATTGAAAATAAGAAAATTTTCAGGCTGAAAAGGGTGAAAATGCTGAAAATTGTTTGGATATTGAGCTGATATGAGCCACTGACGGAGAAAGGTGAAAATTTTCACCTATCAAGGTCGAGTGCGTTTGGAAACTGAAAGGTGTGATTTTCACTCCCGATGGTGATATATCACCAATAAAAATCAGCAAATCACCCCTGAAAGGAGTGAAAATGATGATTCTCATTCGAATGAGAATGAGAATCAGGCTGATCAAAAAGGCTGAAAATATAATTAATTTCAGGTTCCCAAACGGGTTTTCACCAATCAGAAAAAATCACCTTGATTATTTTCAGGCTGACATTTTTTTTTACATTCCAATATCAGGATCCAAATGCACCGTATAAACACCTACGTGATATGCCCCTTTTTAAAGTCGAAAACATGCACCAAAAGGCTTGCCCTATGCCTTTGAGAAAAGGACCCTTGATCAAGAACTCATCATATACAAGTAAAAAAGGAAAGGAAATTTATACACAATACTTAATATACGAAACACTCAGAAAATATTAGGGAAAACACAGCCATAAGAACGTCATTGCAATAATTCCATAACCCAATGATAAAGACTCTGCAAGTTACTAGATAAAGGACACTAAATAACTTTAACAAGATAACAAAACATATGCAGACACATAAAAGCCAATGAGAAACTATAGAGAAATTGAACAGAAAACAAGAACTCTCACCTCGCTGCCAAGGTAACTTCTAACTAGTCTCTGAACATAACTTATAACAGCTTTCCTCCTCTCCTCCGACACAACAGTCGGCTGAATCTGATCCAGTATCTCGCAAGTTGCTAGTTCAGCCGCATGCAAGCTCTCAGAACCAACAGGCAGCTGCTGCTGGGGGTCAGGAAAGGAAGGTGACAATGTTGTAGAGGGCGACCGCCGGTCGTTCAGAGCGCCATTTGGCAGCAGCAAGGGATCTTGAAGATCGCCCATGCGATCAAAAGCTGTGAATATTCAACAAGCAACAATCTTTTCCAGAAATATCAAAGCCCTTCCATTCACAATGAATGGTACAGCCCCCAATAAAAAATCTTTCTGAATGTACAAATCTTCGAGCCGTCTGTCTCCCACAAATCCAATTTGAATCAGTCGGTTTCCATTCCATAATAAAAAAACCAAAAACAAAATTCAATTCCAAATACCACTCTCCACTCCAAGATCATAAATTTTATACAAAATTTAAAAAAAAAACTCAATCCCGTACGATTTAAAACCCATTACAGATTGCTTGACAACTAAATTAAAATCAAGAACAACTTCTGCAAATGGGCACCTTTGGGGAGGCTAATCTATGCAAAATCACCACCAAAAAATTTAAAAAAAAAACACAAAAAATATTTGAAAATAGAGGAACCACAATCAGAAGAGAAATCGGAATGGGGAATTGGAATACCTGGGTGGTGGCAAGGGCTCGGGGGTGTGCTTGGGGAGGAGGAAGGAAAGGGAAGAAAGACTGGAGCTTTGGCGGGTTTTGGATTTCGGTCGCTGGAAATGAAATGAAATGAAATGGGGAATGGAAAATCTGCGCTTTTATTTCTTTTTGCTTCTCAAATCCCGTCGGGTTTTGATTCTCGTGGGTTTTGTACGGTCCCTGTCAGGGCATAAAAGGAATTCCTCTTTTTGAGGAGAATTACCAAAGATTCCAAGTGTGGTTTATACAAACTGCACAAAATTACATTTCCTCTGAATTATCCACTTGTCCTCCTTTTTAAGGTTTTTGCCAGGGGTGACATCATGGATAATGGCCTTATCCTTCCTTACGCCTTGGAGTATCTCTAACCGATACCTCAAATCATCAGTTTGAGTGCTCACCTTCTGATGTGGTAAGCCGTCTGGGGCGTGAAAAAAATGCAAAACATCTGTTTGACTTTCACTATTTATTTCCTATTTTTTCACTTTCAATGTAAAATACATCCCGAAGAGTTTCAGCTGAAAGTGAAAAAAACATAAAATAAATAATAAAAATAAAAAATCCACTATAAATGTTTTGCTTTTTTCATGCCCCAAACGGCCTAAATACTCGAGTTTAAAAGTAAGATTTTGAATCGTCATATTTTAGATGGTTCCAAAATGTAAAATAACAAAAAAGGATTTAAGTACTAACCTTTTGGGTAAACCTTTTTTTACCCATTTGGGCACTCAATTTTGAATACTCAAGTTGAGTCAAGAAGCAGAATGCGAAATTTCGGACAAATGTGGTGATGCAAGTTTTTGGAAGAGTAGTTGGAGGCCCAAGATTCCTAAAAAAATTAAGATTTTCAATTGGAGGCTATGTCGTGATGGTCTTCTAACAAAAGTTAATTTGTTTAAGAGGAGAGTGGTGGATCAACTTGTGTGATCGTCGTGGGAGCTTTTTCTATATTACCTGGCCAATTAGCATAGATTGCCATATTACCTAGATTTTTCGGGCTCATCCTATATAACCCTAGTTTCACACCTGATCATTCCATCTTGCCTCCTAAGTTTTACACTTCAACAAATCATATTTCCTTCATTTCTACGTTTTTGCCTTTTTTTCGTTATTTTTAATGTTCTTTCTGATCATCATGATATCCTAATGATGTTGATATAATATCAAAAAAATATAATAAAATCCATGATAAATAGCATGCAGTGTTTCAACATCTTTATGATATCATCATTATAAGAAAGAATATTAAAAATAAGGAAGAATGAAAAAAAATGCGAAAACGGATAAGAAATAAGAGAGATATGCATAATTGAAGTTTGTCCCATTAAAATAGGTGTTGTGCTATTATGTCATCAATTACATGATAGCAAGGCTTTCGTGTAATTGATGACACGATATCGTGTAATTGATGACACGTTAGGCAGGGCTATCATGTATCGTGAAATCACCCATTGGGACAAACTTAATTTAATGGTTCATATCTCCATCATTTTTTATCTATTTTTGTCATTTTTTTCTTCCTCATTATAATGTTCTTTCTGACCATTGTGATATCTTAATGATTTTGATATAATATAAAAAAAATATAACAAAATCTTCGATAAATGTCATGTGGGGTCTCAACATCTTTATGATATCATCATTATAAGAAAGACCACTAAAAATAAGGAAGAATGAAAAAAAGAGGCAAAAATGGATAAAAAAATTAGAGAGATACGAATCGTTGAAATTTGTCCTACTAAAATGGCTATCGTGCTCAAAGATATGATAGCCATCGAAAAATGAAAAAAATGGGCGAAAACGGGCAACATAATGAAGATATCATGGTGATGAAAATGAACACTAAAAATAAGGAAGAACAAAAAAATGAACGAAAATGGATAAAAAATAAAGAATATATGAATCATTAAAGTTTATCCTACTAAAATGGGTGATTACATTATAGCAGTGATATTGTGTAATCGAATACACGATAGAGCTATCGTGTATTCGAAGACACAATAGTCATTTTAGTGGTACAAACTTCAATGATTCGTATCTCTCTAATTTTTTATCCATTCTTGCTGAAAAATTTTTATTCTTCCTTATTTTTAGTGTTTTGTCTTATAATAATGATATCATAAAGATGTTGAGACACCGCATGTTATTTATCATGAATTTTGCTATATTTTTTATATTATATCATGATTATTAAGATATCATGATGATTAGAAAGAACATTAAAAATAAGAAGAACAAAAAAAATGGTAATATAGAAACGTTATAGAAAGGTTTAGGATTTTAAAGGGCAAAATAGGAAGATCAGGTGCTGAAACTAGGCTATATGGGATGAGCTCAAAAAAATCAGGTAATATGGCAATCCGGGCTCATTGGCCAAGTAATATGGAAAAAGCTCAGTCCTTCCCTTATATTCAAGACGTGTAAAAGGAGTTTGATTGGAATGAGGAGCTTACTAGTAAACCAGAGGCAAGGCCGGAGGATGATTTTGAAAAGGTCCTGATTAATTGTTGGGCATTGTGGTATAACATAAACAAGTTTTGGCATGAAGAAAGTAAGCATAATGTTGCTGGCATGATGAAGTTTGTGTCTGAATTTCGCAATAGCCATCAAAATGGTAGGAAAGGTGAGATTTTGCACAAATGTGAATGGAAAAGGCTGGCACCCGGGTATGTCAAAATAAATTTTGATGCAGCAGTTTATATTGATTCGCTGAAGATTGGTTTGGGGGGGCTGTATTCGGAATGAATATGATGATGTTTTGGCAAGTTGGAGTTTCCCAGTTTTAGGTTTGTTCAATGTGCAAAAAGCTGAGATTTTGGTAGCTTTGTAGGTCATTGAAAATAGCAATAACCTTGGGTTTAGACGGGTTCAAGTTGAGGGGGCCAGTATGGAGATAGCGAATATTTTGGTGGAGAAAGAAACTTCACACCCCTGCTTGGAGTAGTAATTGAGAAAGCCCTCAATGAGTTGGCTTGCTTTGAGTCATTTCATTAGCCCATGTTCGGAGAAGGTGAACGGTGTTACGCATTGTCTTGTTAGACATGCTCAATCACTTACCTCTACGGTGGCTTGGTGTCCATCAGGTGTTGAGCTGACAATAGTGAATGATACGTTCTTAATGTAATGCTAATTTCAATTGTGTTTTAGCTCTCAGTTGAATGAAATGCTCATTGAATAAAAAAAAGTTGAGTGGCCAATTATTTAGATACTTGATTGGAGAGGAAATTTGTGATGACCTGAAAATCTATACAAAAAAAAAATCTATTGGTCGACCTAAATCAAGAAAGTAAAATTCGAATTGGACTTCTCTTGAATGAATTGATTTTTTTTGTTACGTATATTTCCTATTTTTAGTAGAAATTTGATTCAACAAGTTCTCTGTTTTAGATAGGACACTCTGGTGCTGGGGTTGAGCCAGGGCTAAGGTAGTGAGGGGTGAGACATTAGTGCATATATTGCATATATTTTCTAGTTGCACATTCCTAATCTAAAAAAGAATAAGAGGTAAGAGATGAACGGTGGTGATGTAATCCATAGCTAAATATGTTACTGAGTTACCATATCATAGTAAGTTTTAAAATGTAAAAGTGTGAAGTTACCGTTTTATCTTGGACGCCAAAAGTGATTGGGCACCCAAGGATTTGATCAGTAAAAAGGTAGTTTCCTAGATAAGGATGGATTGGTTTTGGGAGATAGTACTTAAGAGGGAAGTAAGAGTTGAAATCCAAAACTTACTAGGCGCCAGGGTAAATTATGGAGAAATTTCTTTTGGACGAATGAGATGTAGTTAGAATTAAATCAAAGGAGGATATTGTATTCTATCTAGAACTAGGAAACCCTAGAACCAAGAATATAAAAGGGAGAGCTGGCCGGCCCTTGCTTTGGTCGACCAGACTCCTTACTCATCTCTCTCATCCTCTCTCTTTCTCTCTCCTTCGTGTTCTCTCATTCTCTTCTCTCTCATCTTCTCTCATCTCTCTCGACCTCTCCTCTCTCCCCTCTTGCTGGCCGACCGGAAGGAAGCAACGAGGAGGAGCATAGGACAACTGCTACAACACACGTAGTGAAGGACTTTGACGAACGGTTTGAGGTAGGATAACATGGTTATTCTAGGTTTTTCTAATTCTTGATACCTACCTCCTTGTGTTTTGGATGTCAATGATATTGTTTTTTTGCTGAATATGCTGATGTGTACATCCGTGATTGTGATTCATAAAGTATCGAAATAATATGCCTTGATGTCTTGTTGAAATTATTGAAATCAATGGCAATCGTTCACCTATGTTGATTCTATCATTACTCGTATTAAATTTTGATAAGAACTCAGCTCTGCTTGTGCTTCTTTGTTGCTTCCATATTTGTTCATGACCATGCTGTCCCCATTTTATGGTATTGTATGTTGAAACTATTATAATTGTATAAAGGCAAGTAGATGCTATAGATCCATTTTAGGCGAGTTGCAATTCAGCTGACCTAAAATCCCTCTAATGGTCATACTCATTCTCTGGTCAGCATGGGTCCAAGGAACATGGTAATTACTAATGTATAAAAATAAAAAGTAATAGCTTTAACAGTGAAAACAAGGCCTTTTCGCCAAATGCTGAAGACTGCAAACCATAAGCAGCTACAGTCACTAACAAGGTACAAGTCTTGTCTTTGTGAAGTCACACTTCACCACCTAATTCTTCTAGGACTCACTGTCTTAATACACTTAATCCTAGGAAGGTATACTAAATAATTATGATTTTAATCATAATTAGACCTACTAGTTCAGGTCGGGTCAAAACAGTGCTCTCGCCCAAACCTATTTATGCACTCACGACCTATAAGAAAATAGTCTTAATTAATTCTATAAAAATAAAAAAAATATGCCATTAATTTTGTTGGATTCTAGACTCATAGGAGTATCCACTGTAAAAATATCCAGTTCATATTCTACTTGTACTGTCCATGGCAGTTGTGTAAATCCATCTATTTTGTTTTGAACAAAACACTTTCCTTCATAAAAACCGTTCATTGACTAATATTAATTTTTGTAATACAAACACACTTATAATCAACATAATGAATGCTATCATATTCAAGTTAAGAATCTCAAGGATTGATCGAGTCATTAGGTTTAGAGCCACATTGTCTGATTGACTGTTTCTATCTTTTCCAATCTTTTCTATTTTTTTGTCATTTGTGTTCTATTCTTTTATTATAACTTGAATATTCTCTTCCTCAAATCAAGTCTTATCTTTCTTGGAGTCATGATGGATAACCTTTTCATGATTTATTCTTCAAGAGTTTTTATTCAATTTTAATTACGTGTAATATATATGAGTCATTTGGATACTTCTGTTTATTCTACCACTTGCGAGTTGGTTCAAATTAGGATAGCCAATTTCCACAGAGATTGTTGCAAAATTTCTGTCTTTACATATCAATTGTTGAGTAATTCTCCACAGGGACCTTGGGAGGCCCCCTCCGTTGTGGAATCAACGAGCCATGTTAGATCTTAGGAGATCTCCGTAATATTTTGGAAATTTGTGAGGCTCCTACCCAAAGAGAGGCAATATATGTACATCCCTACACTGCCTAGACATCATGGAAGGTCTGACAGCCTCCTTCCATTGTGTCCATGAGCACCAATGGGGTTTTTATCATAGACAAATGACAAGTTCCAAATAGAGAACCCTAGGGTATAGGGCATGGCAAGACTTTGTATGCTTGTAATTGTTTGATAGCAGAAATTATACATTTTGTTACACTTTTGATGTTTTGAGTTTGATGGATATAATTGTATTTTACGTTGTGAAATTTCTTGTGTTCCCATTGATGAAAATTCTACTGTTCAATTCCATATTATATTAATTCAGCTTCACAGTAATCTTCTTTGAATTTTTGTTATTATTTTGCTATGGTTTTGCATCTTCTGAGTATATCTTTGGAGTACCCATGCATCCTGCGATGCAGGTATAGTTGATGATTGAATCGAAGGACTAGTAGGAAGTTGAAATCGTGAAGTCAGGATTAGTTAAATTTTCTATTTTAGTTTATTTCACAATATTGTAATAATTGACATATGTACCAACATTTGACTATTTTGGATTATTGTTAGTACATTTTGATAATACTCTATTTAAATCGTGAAGTTAGGATTAATTAATTGTTTATTTAATTAATAATAGTCTCATCTCACGGTAAATATTTAATTATACGTCTTTTGATGATTGTGTAATTGACAACATGGTTTATCTGGTTGCGTTCCAAAGCTTCCAATATATTTAATTGTATTCGTACTCCAATGAAATCGAAAAATTTGAGGCATGACAAAATTTCCCAAGTTAGTACCCAAAACTAGTTGTTATCACTTAGTTGGGATATTTGGATACTCAAATTGCCCACCTATTGATGTGGCAATTTGAGGACCCAAGTATTGAGTTCTCCCTCCAATCGAGTAGTAACATTTTGGAGTTTTCAGGATTTTATCTCTCTCTCTCTCTCCAATCAAGTAGTTGGGCTTACTTTTAGATGGTTATGAAATTTAAAATAATAATAAAATATTAGATGCTCGCTTTTTGGGTACTTAATTTTGATTACTCTTGGCGGGACCTAAATCAACCTCAGTATTTGGGTACTTGGTTGGGGAGGAAATTTCCCATCTAAGTACCCAAAACTAGGTGTTGGTGATGAGTTGGCAGATTTAGGTACTCGGCTGGAGATGTGTTATGAACAAAGAACAAAATAGGCTAATTCAAGTTTAGCCTTAACTCCAATGCCTGAGAATGGCAAATATTCTTCTTGTGTCTTATTTATTAGAGTCGTAGTTTATATACATACAAGCATCATAAGTCACTAATCTACATACATACATACATCATAACTGACACAATTGACTCATGCGATAAAGCCATATACACACTTGCATGACTACTTAGATAACTACCTATTAACACAAGTAACTGACTTTGATTGTAGGTATACATCATTGCCTCACCCTTAAAAAACCTTGATTGTAAGGGTTGGATATTTGTGTTACATGTTAGGTAGGCATTGCCATGTTGCATCTTCTGGATTTGAAATTCCTCAACGTACAAGTGCTTCTTGAATGTTGTGACATGCAACCTGAATGTAGCGAGAACTGAGGACCTCTTGGGGCGTGACAACTTGGTATCGGAGCTTAGAACCTCATGATGGTATTATTGTTAAATGAAAGAACATAAGTGAACACAAATAAGAGTAGTTGGAACTAGTAGACGCCTATTGAACATTATTAGTGCATAAACCTTTCTTAGATGAGGAAACCTAGCTTACTAATGAAATTTCCTATGATTTAGGTAGTATGTCTAGAACCAGAAGTGGGCAAATCTATGAAAGTGAAAAGCAAGAAGAGAAAGAAGTGGTTGTCTGAGTGGAAGATAGGTGATATAGGCCTAAAGACAAAGGAGGAGCCTTACAAGATAGACATAGAACAAAGAAGAGGAGGTGAAACCCCTGGATGACCTAGAGTACGATGAGTACCTGGATTACACTGAGTCTGATATTGGAGAACATCCTTTAGAAGAGGAACCCATTGTAGAGCCTTAGTCGCCAAGAATCATCGTGGAGTTTTATTATGGAACCCCACCTGCGTTTTATAGAATTGATGCCTCAAATTGTGAGTGAACACCCAGTATATGAGAGAGCAGCTTGCGACTTAAGATTTGTGGAGCACGCTGCATATGAGGTTCAGGTCCCTAGGGTATATCTGGTCTCACATGAACATCTAGGAGATGGTAATTCGACATGAGTTTACTCAAGCACCAATGAATATCTATGAAGTCAAGGAGTTTAGAAGAGAAAACAATAGGATAGTATTTCAGTGGGAAAATTATTATAATAAGAACCCCTACCACATACACCATGGAGGACCAATTATTAAGAACCTTTATTAAGGGAATAATAAAAAAGTTATTTTTGATCTAATGATGGTGTGAATTGTGTTGGTTGCTATTTAATGACATTTACTTGCTTGAGTGTTGGAGGTTTACCGACACTCGAAAGTTGTGATCATAGGAGTCAATGAATAAATAGATGAATTAAAATTAATGTTGTGAAATTCTAATTCATCTTCTTTCATTGACTGTAGATATCAAAAATGGTGAATTCTGAACCAGGAAGGGGAGATGAGTCAAAAAGAGGATATGAGAACAATGATGAGACATTTTGCAATTAAAATTCATAATGAAGGGAATATGCAGAAAAAAATTCAAACTCTAGAGCAATTCAAAAGAGCAGGATCGGAGTTCTTTGGGAAGGACAACCCAAAGAAGGCTGAGAGATGGATTAGATAGGTAGAAAAATTGTTTAAATGAATGAAGGTACCCGAGGTTGAATGAGTCACGTTTACGATGTTTTTGTTTGTAGGGGAGGCCATCTTTCAGTGGGAGTCCGCCGAGCAAAATAACTTCAAGGATGACCAGACAATGGCCTAGGACGAGTTCAAATAGGTATTCTATACAAAGTATTTCCCCCCTCACGTGCAAAGGAGGAAATGAAAGAATTTCTGGAATTAGAGCAAAGAGTGATGACCGATTTACAGTACGAAACAAAGTTCGTACATTTGCATAGATTTGTGACCCGTTCGTGTCCAACTGATTTGGATAAGGCACGACGTTTTGTGGATGGATTGATGGATGGACTGAGGGCTAGAGTTTTAACAGCTCGGCCAACTACTGTGGTTAAAGCCGATGAACTAGCTTCAATCCTAGAGGATGATTTTAAGAGGACTCAAGAAAAGATGATCAACTTGACCAAGGGTCAAGATAATAAGTTTAAACGGCCAAATAACAAGAGATTCGGTGACAACAATAAGAATGAAAATAGGCCTTACAAGCAGTAGAAACAACCTCAACAGCAAAACAAACAGAACCTTTGAAACCGTCAAGCTTTGTAGTCAATAGAACTGGAAATTGGTGCAAGTCTTGTGGGCAAGATCATTGTTAAGGGATGCCAAGCGTACTTGGCAAATGTGACATCTTTGGACATCAAAACCGGTTTTAGAAGAAATTGATGTAGTTTGAGAATTTTTTGAAGTCTTTTCTGATGAGTTGCCAAGTTTGCCACCGATAAGGGATATTGGTATCACTATCGACCTCATGTCGGGAACAACTCCAATATCCAAGGCCCCATACCGAATGGCGCCGACAGAATTAAAAGAATTGAAGGAGCAGTTATAGGAGTTGTTGGATAAACACTTTATCAAGACAAGCGTTTCACCGTGGGGAGCGCATGTGTTATTTGTAAAAAAAGAAGGATGGATCTATGCATGTGTATTGATTATCATATATACATGTGTATTGATTATCATATATTAAATCAAGTCACAATAAAGAACAAGTATCCACTCCCTATAATAGATGATCTTTTCGATCAACTACAATTAGCGAAAGCCTTTTCTAGGATGGACTTGAGCTTAGGATACCACTAGTTAAGAATTAAGGATGAGGACATACCTAAGATGGTATTTAAAACTAGATATGACCACTATGAATTTCTGGTGATGCCATTTGGACTTACTAATGTACCAATGTTCTTCATGCACATGATGAACAAGATCTTTGTGGATCTATTGGATAAGTTCATGATTGTGTTCGTGGATGATATTTTGGTCTACTCAGCAAGTCTGGAAGAACACAGAGAGCACTTAAAATAGGTTCTACATATTATGAAGAACAAGTTGCATGTGAAGTTCGGCAAGTGCGAATTTTGATTGGACAACATTAATTTTCTTGGACATGTCATTTCCAAGGAGGGAGTATTAGTGGATCCAACCAAAGTGGAAGTCATTTTGAATTGGTAGAGACCCAAAATGGTTACGGAGATTTGTAGTTTCCTAGGATTGACAGGTTACAATATGAGGTTTATAGAAGGATTCTCTAGCCTCACATTGCCAATGGTTACGGAGATTTGTAATTTTTCCATATTTATATTATCTCCTCAATCAAGTCCATCGTAATATGCTCTCATTGGGGAATCTCCAATGGTTGCAGTAGGCCAGCAGGTCTCTAGCGTTCTACTTTAATGCATACCCTTGCTGAAATCAGGCTTCTTTAAAAGTTTATATATCTGGGCATTCATTTTTTGTGCTTCAAGCACCTTCTCATAAATTGCAGATTGGATGGTGAGGTTGCCAAGGAAAGATATATGCTGCTCAGTTGGCAATTCCAGATAACTTTTGCACCAATCTCCACTCTTAACCATCATATGTAAAACAATCTGTCTTCCTACTCAGGGCATTTATTACAACATTTACTTTTTCGAAGTGGTAATGAATCTAGAAGTCATAATCTTTCAAATATTCCAACCATCTCCTATGTCTCATATTCAGATCCTTATATAATAAAATATACTTCAAACTCTTATGGTAGTGTAAACTTCAAATATTTCTCCATAGAGATAATGGCTCCATATCTTTAAGGCAAAACAATCTCTATCTTCCTATCAGGGCATTTGCTACCATATTTGTTTTTTCGAGGTGGCAATGAATTGAGAAGTCATAATCTTTCAAATATTCCAACCATCTCCTATGTCTCATATTCAAATGCTTCTATAATAAAATATACTTCAAACTCTTATGGTTGGTGTAAACTTCAAATATTTCTCCATAGAGATAATGTCTTCATTTCTTCAAGGCAAAGATCACCGCTGCCAACTCCAGGTCATGGGTACAATAATTCTGCTAATGACTCTTCAACTGTCTTGAGGCATAAACAATCACTTGTCCATGTTGCATCAATATGCACCTTGATCCATTCTTCGACGCATCGTTGTAGATGATGAAACCTCCTAAACCTAAGGGCAATGCCAGTATTAGCATTGATGTAAACCTTCTCTTCAATTCTTTGAAACTGCTGTCATGAGCATTTCCCACACAAACTTATGAGAGAGCAACCAGTATATGAGAGAGCAGCTTGCGACTTAAGATTTGTGGAGCACGCTGCATATGAGGTTCAGGTCCCTAGGGTATATCTGGTCTCACATGAACATCTAGGAGATGGTAATTCGACAGGAGTTTACTCAAGCACCAATGAATATCGATGAAGTCAAGGAGTTTAGAGGAGAAGACCATAGGATAGTATTTCAGTGGGAAAATTATTATAATAAGAACCCCTACCACATACACCATGGAGGACCAATTATTAAGAACCTTTATTAAGGGAATAATAAAAAAGGTTATTTTTGATCTAATGATGGTGTGAATTGTGTTGGTTGCTATTTAATGACATTTACTTGCTTGAGTGTTGGAGGTTTACCGACACTCGAAAGTTGTGATCATAGGAGTCAATGAATAAATAGATGAATTAAAATTAATGTTGTGAAATTCTAATTCATCTTCTTTCATTGACTGTAGATATCAAAAATGGTGAATTCTGAACCAGGAAGGGGAGATGAGTCAAAAAGAGGATATGAGAACAATGATGAGACATTTTGCAATTAAAATTCATAATGAAGGGAATATGCAGAAAAAAATTCAAACTCTAGAGCAACTCTAGACCAAATCGAAAAGCTTCCAAATCGAGCACGCCGGTTTTTTTTCCGTTTCCATTTTCTATTTTTTTTTCTCAGTCGAAATCTGTTCCTCACCTCCGGCAGCTCCTCGACTGTCCCCGCCGTTCCGTTCTGCCGCGATCGTCGTCTCAGCCCAGCCCCGGCGCCGTCTCGAGCTCCGCCCGACGCCATCCATGGCTCGGGGCCATCCTCGCCACCGTCGTCTTCAAATCGATCGAGCCCAGATCCTCTGATGTGGCCGTCTCGTCTCTCGACCCTTGCCGGCCTCGCCATCCTAAGCCGCCATCGAGACCTGCCGCCGAGGCCCAGCTCGCCACCGTCCAGCCCAGGCCACTCTTTCGCCGGCGAGCTCATCAAAATAGAGCATCGCTCTGTTCGACTGAGACGAAGGCCCGAGCGCCCGAGCTTCGGCTCGGGCTGTCTTCATCATTTTTTTTTCTTTTCTAAACCGAACCGGAACCGACCTTCAATTTCTTTTTTTTCTTTTTCTTATTAAAAACCCGCCGTATTAATCTCAGCCGCTGGATATAATCTGAACGGATCTTCTCTCAAAATCAAAACCCATCTTCTTCCTTAGATGTACGCCAACGGTTTAGATATTTTTCTGTGCGTGATGTCACTGTTTTAACTAAATAGGCTCTTCAAAACCCGTCAGAGTCTCCTTAATCGTTGGATCTTCGATCTTTTCACAGAAACGGTTTGACGTGCGTCACTTTTGGCAAACTGAATCTGGACTCTCAAAACCTGCATAAATAAATTCAAATATCATTTAGACGCATTATAAAATATAAATCCAATAAATCTAATTAACGCATCTAAATTAATCAATTAAGCGCATTTATTCATTAAACTCCTAATTACTCATCTAATCATGATTAACAATTAATTATCCTTACTTCAACTAAAATTACGACTAACAAATAGGCAGAAAGGCATATAAAATGTGTATATTTTATAGATATCAGCCGAAGACTAAAAAATAGAAGGATGTCATTTGGGTCATTGTGGACAGACTCACCATGGCAGTACATTTTCTCCCCATCAGGAGGAAGAAGAATCTAAAAAGTTTGGCTCAACTGTATATGTCACGCCCCAAAATTTCTGGCCTTGTCAAAGTGCGGAAGACGTCCCTTAGAAGAATATTCTTGAATCCAGAAACTAGGAATGCAACTGATACTCGATCTTCTATTCAATTACACCATCACAAAAGGATGCATAATTGATATCATTTAGCCTTTAGAATCAACATCATTAATACTATGAAATGAAAATCCATAAGTCTACAAATTACTCTACAATAAAAGTCATTAAAATTTTTGGCACACACACAATTAATGTCACAACTGTTTAATTCAAATGAAAGATAAACTTCATGACTTTCCAACTGCAGTCTTCAAGTTTTTCCTTTAACTGCAATATTATCCAAATCTACTCCTTATCCACGCCTGCATCACAAGATGCATGAGTATTCCAAAGAAATACCCAGTTTGATGCAAAAACCCACATAAGCATGGGAGAGACAATATATAACAAAGAATAAAATTCAAACGACAACTAGATAATCAACAATATTTGAACTGAATATAAAAATCCTATTTCTAGGAAAATGTCATCAATCACTTAGGAGTCCAAAACATATAAAGTGTATGGAGAGAATATCATTAATCATGACTCCAAACATCGAAAGTGTATGGAGAGAATATCATTCACTAAGACTCCAAACATCGAAAGTGTATGGAGCTCCCAATCATTACCATGTGGTTACTTGCCAGATTACCCTAGAGGTTCTCTTTTTGGAACCCTGCCATATCTAGGATACTGGCCCCATTAGTGTTTACGGACACAATCGGCGAAGACTGCTAGGCCTTTCGTAATGTCTCAACAGTCTAAAAATGTATGTATATGACTCTCTTTGGGAGGGAACCTAACAAGGATTCAAAGATCTAATCTTTTAACACAGGGGCTTTTGAGCATCTAACCTCTTACCCTAGCAGAATCTCTTAACATAGGGGCTTTTGAGCATATAACCTTTCACCTTGGCAGAATCTCTTAACATAGGAGCTTTTGAGCATATAACCTCTCACCCTGAGAGAGTCTGCTCCCAATCTAAGTGCTTTTGAGTATTATGACACTCTCAACCGGACAGAGTCTATTGATCTATACATAAAATATGCATTTTACTATCTCCTAAACTTATATTTATGCTAGTGTTTGATTAGAAGTACTACTACTTTAATATAGTTTTTGGTTTTTGTAGGAAACAAGAGTAAAATGTAGACTTGCAGTGAAACGTGACTCTAATTTTTAACCTTAATTACTTCGATTGTATATCTCTGATGGGACTGATTTAAGCTTCATGTTAAAGTTCACGAAGTCAGCTTTCTAACGCTACTGACCGTTCGCAATTCGGAGTTCTAAGCAAAAAGTTATGATCATTGGAAATATAGCACGCGAAAGAGACGTGAGTAAAGAGAAGAACCGTCAAGATGAGATTGGATGGATGAGACCGATACAACGGGTTTTCGTTTATTAGAAAAAAAGAATAGAACTGAACCGGTTTTGTTCCGGTTCGGTTCGGTTCAAGAAAAAGAAAAAGAAAAAGAAAAAGAGGAAAGACTCGAGCCAAAGCTCGGGCCGTTCAGAAACAGAGGATTGGGTACTCTGTTCGGGTGCCGGTGGAGTGATCGACTGGCAGTTGAGACTCCGGCGGGGCTGAGCTCCGTGGGGCAACGGCAACGGAGACGGTGGAGATACTACAGCGGCGATAGATGACGGAAAGGTGAAGATCGACGAGCCCATGACGAGAGCCGTGCTCGATCGGGAAGGAAACCAAAAATAGTCATGCCGGATTTGGAAAGTGCCGGATTCGGAATAGGAATCGACTTCAATATGGAATAGGAATCAACTGTGGGACTCGGGATTGGAATCGCCTATAAGAACAGAACGGAGGAGAGCTTGGAGAAGGGGACTCCCGGCTGAAAAATAGAGCTTTTACAGAGATATTTTTCGCCGAAAAACAGGGGCTTTCCGGTGTGGTTCTTGGATGGATTCCGGTGGGGTATGGACGAAGTACTTCATTGCTTCCTTGCAAAGACCGTCGCTTCCTCTATGGTTGCCTCCCTCTAGCACTCCGATCGATGGCCCTTTAGACGAGGAAGAAGGGTGTAAGGGTGCTGTCTTAGGAAGAGAAAAGAGAAGAAAACTCAAAACACAAGAGAATGGGTGGTGGGCCAAGTGGAAGGGCCGGACCCCTTAATTTTGTGTTTAAATACTTAGGTTTTCTATTCCTAATTCGACTCAATCTCCCCCTTAATTCTTGCCCCTTTTAAGCCCAACCTTTCATTCTCAACCTTTCCCAATATGACTTGGACAACCTCCCAAATTGGTGCCCTAAATCAGTTGGGATTCAAGATATTTTTTTAGAATCAAATCTCCTTTTCTAGAATCAAATCTCATATCTTTTTACTCTGAACTCCAAATCGCGCATAGTTGGTGGCGTTGGAAAGCTCTTCTCACCAACTTTAATTTCAATGAGGTAAAACATGACCAAATCTAACATTAAGAGGGTCAAATTTCGATTTTAAAATACTTACTAATTTTCTAGGTGTTACAATTCTACTCCCTTTCCTGATTGGTTATCATAAATAGCAATAACCGATTTAGTTACTTTCCTGATTTACTAGTTACCTTCCTTATTTACTACTAGTAATAAAATTTTTCTCTTCTACAGTAATATTCTTTAATTATTATGAATAACTAACCAACATTTGCACTTACTCACGTGCTCACACATGTCTTAACATCCCTGGGCCCTGGCGTCCATGTGTTTGACGTCCACGTACCAGTCGTCCATGTGCTATGGCATCCAGTGCATGTGACACACAACTCTACCTCTTAATAACTACATACCATGAGTCCTAACCACTTCATCCCACACACACACAAGTCCCAATACATGTCTCGTATCCACCTAGGCACCTGGCCCCATGACCTAGTGTTAGGTGACCTCAGGCCCTGGCGCTAGACCAACCTCAGCGCTAGGTTGAGCCTAGCGCCGGGCTAGTCCTCGCACCCAGGTTAACCTGCCTAACTTAGTTTATTGTTGAATAAATTTCTAATTCATCACATACATATCAAACATATAATCATAACATGACACATCAGAAATCGAATTAGGCAACTAAACTTTCCTAATTTAAGGCAATTTGCTAAAATAGCAGTTTAGTGATTCATACCGATTTTTCGGGTGTTACAGTATATCAGAGAGATAGTAAGGCTTAATGGCACATCATTATTGATTGTGTCAGATAGAGATACCTGATTCACTTCCACACTTGGAAGAATATACAAGAGGCGCTAAGAACCAGTCGGAGTGGACCATACAGACGTTGGAAGACATGTTGAGAGCATGTGTGATTGACTGGAAAGGAAATTATGATGATCATCTACCACTAATTGAGTTTGCCTACAACAACAACTATCACTCAAGTATAGGCATGGCACCCTTTAAAGCACTTTATGGACGATCATGCATATCACCTACTTGCTGGGATGATTGTGAAGAAAGAAAGGTCTTGAAATCCGAGTTGGTACAATATTGTGCAGAGAAGGTAAAACAGATTAGACAAGGGCTTCAGACTACATAGAGCTGACATAAGAGTTATACAGATTGCAGACACAGGGAATTGGAAGTTCAAGTGGGAGATCACATTTTCTTGAAGGTCTCACCCGCGAAAGGAGTTATGCATTTTGGTGAAGGGAAAGTTGAGTCCTAGATTCGTAGGACCGTTTGAGATTTTGAAAAGGGTTGGACTAGTGGCATATCATTTGTCTTTACTCCCATAGCTTGCAGATGTGCATAACACGTTTCATGTTTCCATGTTGTGGAAGTATATTCCATTTCCTTCATTGTTGCGTAAGAAGACAATTCCCTTAGTAAAGGTTATTTGGCATAATCAATCAACAGGAGATGACTTCGGAGACCAAAGTAGATATGAGATAATCTTACCCCGATTTATTTAAGAACTAGCTTGTTTCATTTCGAGGACGAAATACCCAATAAGGAAGGGAGGATGTGATGTCCTAAAAATCTGTACAAAAAAGAATTCTATTGGTTGACCTAAATCAGGAAAGTAAAATTCGAATTGAACTGCTCTTCAATGAATTGATTTTTGGTGCTATGTAGCATTTCCTATTTGTAGTTCCATGTTTTAGCCAGGACACTCTTGTGCTGGGGCTGAGCCTAGCGCTAGGGCCTGAGCAGTGCCTGACGCCGAGGACAAGTTTGGCACCAGGGTTGAGCTAGTGAGGGTGAGACATTAGTGTAGATATTTTTTAGTTAGCACATTCCTAATCTAAAAAAGAATAAGAGGTAAGAGATGAAAGGTGGGGGTGTAATCTAGAGTTAGATCTGTTACTGAGTTACCATATAATAGTAAGTTTTAAAATTGTAAAAGTGTGAAGTTACCCTTTTATCTTGAACGCCAAAAGGGATTGGGCGCTCAAGGATTTGATCAGTAAAAAAGTAGATTCCTAGATAAGGATGGATTGGTTTTGGGAGATAGTACTTAAGCGGGAAGTGTAGTTGAAATCCAAAACTTGATGGGTGCTACGGTAAATTATGGAGAAATTTCTTTTGGACGGATGAGATGGAGTTAGAAATTTCTTTTGGACAGATGTTCAGTTCCATATTATATTGATTTATCTTCACAGTAACCTTTCTTGAATTTGTGTTATTATTCTCCCATGGTTTTGCATCTTATGGAGTATATCTTCATAGTACTCATGCATCTTGCGATGTAGGTATAACGGATTATTGAATCGAAGGAGTAGCATGAAGTTGAAGATCGTGAAGTTAGGATTAATTAAATTTTTTATTTTAGTTTATTTTACAAATATTATAATAATTGGTATATGTGCTAACATTTAACTCTTTTGGATTATTGTTAGTATATTTTGGATTTTTTATTTAATTAATTATCTCATTCGAATGTGAATATTCAATTATATGTCTTTTGATGATTGTGTAATTAACGACATAGTTTATCAGGTCGCATCACAAAACTTCCGACATATTTAATTGTATTTGTACTCCGCTGAAGTTGAAAAATTTGAGGCATGACAAAATTTCCCAACTTAGTACCCAAAACTAGTTGTTATCACTTAGTTGCCAGATTTAGGTACTCAAATTGCCCACGTGCTGATGTGGTAATTTGAGTACTCAAGTTTTGAGTTCTCCCGCCAACCGAGTAGTAAGAATTTGGAGTTTTCAAGATTTTATCTCTCTCTCTCTCTTCAATCAAGTAGTTGGGCTTAACCTTACTTGTTTCTGAAATTTAAAATTATAATTAAAATTAGATGCTCACTTTTTGGGTACTTAATTTTGATTACACTTGTCGGGACTTAAATCCACCTTAGTATTTGAGTACTTGGTTGGAGAGGAAATTTCCCATCCAAGTACCCAAAACTAGGAGTTGGTGCTGAGTTGGCAGATTTAGGTACTCAGTTGGAGATGATATAAATGAACAACAAAATAGGCTAATTCTAGCCTGAACTCCAAAGACAGAGAATGTCAAAGATTCTTCCTGTGTTTTATTTATCAGAGCCATAGTTTATATACATTGAAGCATCATATAACTCACAAATCTACGTACATACATCATTAGTTCATAACACGACTGACTCATGCAATAAAGCCACATACACACTTGCATAACTACTTAGATAACTACCTACTGACACAAATAACTGACTCCGACTATAGGTATACAACATTGCCTCCCCTTTAAAAAACCTTGGCTACAAGCGTTGGATATATGCGTTTCTTCTCAGTTAGGCATTAACTCTGCCATTGTGTCTCACAATGCCCGGTCCCAAGTCCGGGGAAAAGGAGGAGGGTTAGCGTCAGGTTGACAGCTGGCTGTAAAAACTCTGTCAATCTCTATGGATCTTACACCAAACATTCTCGCTAGAGCTAGGGCGTTCCCTGGAAGCGACGTGTTATGCCAAAACCCGGGTGCAATGATAAGTAAGCAAGGGTTGGCTAGGGCGTTCCCTGGAAGCGACGCATTGCAACAACGCCCGGTTGCAATGAAAAGTGGGCAAGGGTTCTCGCGTTGGTCTGGACGGGCGCGAATAAAGAAGCTAGTCCATGAACGTAGGATTAGAGTGGCATCATGGAATACTGGGACCTTAAAGGGTAAGGGTATGGAGTTAGTAGAAACACTCAAGAGAAGGAGGGTTAACATAGTTTGCTTGCAGGAGACTAAGTTTATAGGAGAGAAGGCTAGGGATCTGGGGGAAGGCTTTAAACTAGTTTATGGAGGTAAAGTTTCAAATAGGAATGGGGTGGGTATAGTGGTGGATAAGGACTTGAGACAAAGTCTTGTAGGTGTCAAGAGATTTAGTGATAGAATTATATTAGTGAAGCTAGTGTTAGGGGATTTCATAGTTAATGTTGTTAGTGCTTATGCGCCTCAAGTAGGATTAGGAGAGGACCTTAAGAGGCAATTTTGGGAGGAAATGGACTTAGTATTGCAAGGGATACCTAACAGGGAAAAGGTAATTATAGGAGGTGACTTAAATGGGCACGTAGGGGCGAAGAATATAGGTTTTGAGAGGGTGCACGGGGAGTACGGTTTTGGGGAGCGGAATGAAATGGGAGAAACTATTCTTGATTTTGTAATAGCAAACGATCTAAGCATAGAAAATACCTATTTCAAGAAGAGGGAAGAGCATCTAGTAACTTTCAAGAGTGAACCGCACAAGAGCCAAATAGATTTTTTCTTAGTTAGAAGCGAAGACAGAACTAAGTGTAAGGATTGTAAGGTTATACCCGGTGAACCTATAGCACTGCAGCATAGATTAGTTGTTTTAGATGTTCTCATAAAGGGGTGGAAGAAGCGAAGTTCGGTTAAAGTGGAGCTTAGGATCAAGTGGTGGAACTTGAAAGGTGAGATGCTCAACACTTTTGTGGAAATGTTGAGCTTTGAAGGGGATTGAAACTTAAATAAGGAGCCAACATTGATGTGGGGAAGCATGGCTAAGTGTATTAAAAAAGTAGGAAAAGAAGTAATTGGTGAAGTGAGGAGGAGAGTGAACGTCAAGAAAGAAACTTGGTGGTGGTATGAGGAAGTCCAAAGAGTCATAAAGGAAAAGAAGGGCTTCTTTAAGGAGTGGTAAAAGTGTAAAAAATAAGAGAATTGAGAGAGATATGTTAAGGGAAAGAGAGTGGCTAAAACGATAGTGAGTGAAGCTGAATTTAAGGCATTTGATGACTTATATAATAGGCTATGGATGAAGAAGGGGGAGAGGGACGTTTATAAGTTAGCCAAGTTAAGGGATAGGAGGAATAGGGACTTAGAGCAAGTTAGGTATATTAAAAGTGAAGATCAAAGGGTCTTAGTGAAAGATGAGGAAATTAGGGAGAGATGGCGTGAGTATTTTGAACGTTTATTGAATGAGAATTATAGTAGTGGGATAGAGTTTGAGTCTAGTCTTGTTAAAAAGATGACTTATTTTAGGAGATTCTCCATAGAGGAAGTAGGTGTTGCGTTAAGGAAGATGAAGAAAGGCAAGGCTCTAGGGCCCGATGGAATTCTTATTGAATTGTGGAAGGCATTAGGAGGTGTGGGCTTAACGTGGTTGACTAATTTGTTCAACAAGATTTAGAAGTCTAAGAGGATGCCAGAGGAGTAGAGGATGAGTACCCTCATACCCTTGTATAAAAATAAAGGGGATATCCAAAGTTGTACAAACTATAGAGGTATAAAAGTTATGGGGCATACTATGAAATTATGGGAGAGAGTATTAGAAGAGCGTCTGCGAAAAGTTACTAAAGTATCAGAGAATCAATTTGGTTTCATGCCAGAGAGGTCAACAACGGAAGCTATATTTTTACTACGGCAGTTAGTTGAGAGGTATAGGGATAGAAAACAAAACCTCTATATGGCCTTCATAGATTTAGAAAAAGCCTACGATAGAGTGCCGAAAGAGCTTATTTGGAGTGTTTTGAAGAAGAAGGGTGTCATAAGAGGTTATATAGATATTATAAAGGATATGTATGAAGGGGTTGTGACTAGTGTGTGGACTATTAGGGGGGAAACTAAGGAGTTTCTGATTACGGTAGGTCTTCATCAAGGGTCAGCCTTAAGTCTGTATCTTTTCGCTTTAGTTATGGATGAGCTTACTAGTCATTTGCAAGATAATGTACCTTGGTGTATGCTTTTTGCATATGATGTAATTTTAATTGATGAGAGTAAAGTATGTTTAAATTGTGGAGGGATGCTCTAGAATCAAAAGGTTAAATAAGTAGGACTAAGACAAAGTGCATGGAATTTAATTTTAAGGAAGGTAGAACTATAGATAGAGCCCTAGTTGAAATAGATGGGTAAGCAGTGCTAATGTGTGATCAATTCCATTACTTAGGATCCATTATCCATAAAGAATGGGATATTGATAGTGATGTGGTGCATAGGATAAATGCGGGGTGGGTAAAGTGGAGAGCAGCCTCGAGAGTATTGTGTGATAGGCGGGTTCCAAAAAGACAAAGGCAAGTTCTATAGGACGGCCATTAGGCCTGCAATACTCTATGGAGTGGAGTGTTGGGTACCAAAGAAGAGTCATATAGATAAGTTGAATGTTGCCGAAATGAGAATGTTAATGTGGATGAGTGGGATAACTAGGAGAGATAAGATTAGAAATGAATATATTCATGAGAGCCTAGGGGTAGCGCCTTTAGGGGAAAAACTGAGGGAATGTAGTTTGCATTGGTATGGGCATATGCAAAGAAGACCTTTAGATGCCCCTGTGAGAAGAGTAGAAGGGTTACACGTAAACGATGCTAAAAGAGGGAGAGGGAGGCCTAAGAGAACTTGGATGGAGTTAATAAGAAAGGATTTGACTTTACTATCACTTACAAAAGAGGTAGTCCAAAATAGGCTGGAATGGAGGAGTAAGATCCTTGTCGCCGACCCCAAATAGTTGGGAAAAGACGCTACTTGATTATGATTATGATTATGTCAGGTAGTACTTCTCCAACGTTGCGACGTCCAGCCTGAATGACCTCTTGGGGAACTTATTGTGGAACTGTTTCTTTTCTCTTTTTTTACTATAATAACTGCTTCTTTTCTCTTGGAAAAGTAGTTTGTGGTACCACTTGAGCTCCAACCTTCTTTTTTAGCTGCGAGACATGAAAGACTGGTTGTATTTTTTATCCCGATGGAAGATTTGACTTGTCGCAACAGGTCCAATTTTGTTGGTGATTTGGTAGGGCCCATAGTACCGAGCAGAGAGCTTCATGGATTTAAGAAATCCAACAGAATTCTGCCAATATGGTTGATGTCCAAGATATACCCAGTCACCTTCTTGAAACTCTCTTTCACTTCTATGTTGGTCAGCCATGCACTTCATGCGATTCTGGGCAAATTCAAGGTGTTCTTTTAGTAATGATAAAATAGATTCCCTTGTTGTGAGTGAAGTATCAACTACTTCCACCGGAGTTGTTCCAGCTGCATAATAAAGGAGGCAGGGTTGCATCCATAAACTGCTTCAAAAGGAGTCATGCCAATAAATGTATGATAGTTACTGTTATGCCACCATTCAGCCAAAGTGAGCCAGTGAGCCCAATCTTGACGTCTGTTGCTTGTAAAGCAACGCAAATTTTTTTCCAAGAATAGGTTGGTCACCTCTGATTTACCATCTGATTGTGGATGGTAAGAACTGAAATGAAGGTTGGTTCCTTGTAAGCGAAAGAGTTCCCGCCAAAAGGTGCTTAGAAAAACCTAGTCTCGATTGCGGACTATCGATTTAAGAAGGCCATGTAGCTTAAATATGTTATCAAAGAATAGTCTTGCGACACTTATACTTGAATATGGGTGGGACATAGCAAAGAAGTGGGCATATTTGCTAAGTCGATCAACCACGACGAGGATAACTTCCTTTCCCAAAGACTTAGGGAGCCTTTCAATAAAGTCCATGGAGAGATCAACCCAAATTTGTTGAGGGATTGGAATAGGCTAGAGAAGACCACCGGGTTCAGTATTGTCTGATTTCACACGCTGACATATATATCACACTCTTGGATGAACTTTCTATTTTGAGTTGTCATTCCAATCAAATAAAAATCCCGGGCTACTCATCACTTTATTTGATGGAATCCAGAATGTCCTCCTCTCGGACCAGCATGAAGCTCTTTAAGAATTTGCAATCGTGTTGGAGAGTCACGATCAAGACAAATACGACCCTTATAAAATAATAACTCAATCTGAATGTAGTAGGAAAGTGGCTTCTTGGACATAAGTTCCATTTTGCTATGAATTTCTGGAGAAGAGGAGTATTCATCTCTGATGTGGTCGAGCTATGTTGGCAATATAGTAGAGATGGCATTGCATTCCGGCATTCTAGAAAGGGCATCAGCTGTATGATCGGAGGATCCACTTCGATATTCAACTTGGAAGTCATAGCCAAGGAGTTTTGCCACCCAATGTTGTTGGGTCAGATTGCCGATACGCTGGTCTAGGAGAAACTTGAGGCTTTGATAGTCTACTCGCACCACAAATTTATCGTCCAATAAATAGGCTCTCCATTTCTGCTCAGCCAAAACCAATGCAAGTAATATTTTGTCAGAAACTGATAAGGAAAGCTTGGCACCTGCCAAAGTTTGGCTAAGAAAGGCTAAGGGACGTTCTTCTTGCATTAAAACAGCACCAATACCCGATCACGACGCATCACACTCGATTATGAGGGGTTTTTCGAAATCTAGAAGTTCTAAGACTGGGGGATTGGCCCTGGCTTGTTTGAGCCGCTGGAAGGCAAAGTCCGCTTCACCACTCCAATGGATAGCATTCTTTTTAAGAAGATTTGTTAGAGGCCGAGCAATTAGGCCATAATGGCGTATGAACTTTCTATAGTAACCTATGAGGCCTAGGAATCCCCGAAGTTCACGAACTGTAGTAGGCGTTGGCCAATTGAGCATCATGCAACTTTGTCATTGTCCACTTCGACACCTTTTGTAGATAAAATGTGATCCAGATAATCCACTTTGTCAGCCCCAAAGGTGCACTTTGACCATTTGGCATAGAGACGATGTATGTGCAACAACTCTAAGGATTGTTGTAGATGGTTGACATGCAAAGAAAACTAATATGAAGTTCCCTAAATCAGGAGGGAATACCTCGTTCATCAAACTATGAAATCATGTTGACAGTGTATTGCTCCATGAGGAACTTATAATGACCATAATGAGTTTGAAAAACTGTTTTATGAACATTTTCATCTGCTACACAAATTTGATGATAGCCCATCGGAGGTCCAATTTTGGGAAAACAGTTGCCCTACGTAGTTCATCCACTACAGGTATAGGAAAGCGATCCTTAAGAGTGTGTTGATTCAAAGATCTATAGTTGATGCATAGCCAACATGTGCCATCTTTCTTTTTTACCAGCAACACGAGCGAGGAATAAGAGCTTTGGTTTGGCCTATTGATGCCATCATGTAACATTTCTTGGACTAGTTTTTCAATTTCAAATTTTTGGGCATAGAGATACCCTAGGAAGCACGGGCATAGATACGAATACGGCGATACGATACAACACGATATGGACATGGGGACATGCCATTTTCCTAAAAAGTAGGATACGACACGGTTAATAAAAAATTATTTATATAAATTTTAAAAATATTTTTGGTATTGTATTACCATATTTTTTTCTCCTAAATCTTATAAAAATTACAACTACAAACTTAAAATTATTTTTTGTTCATTATTTTTAGCAACAAGAATGGCACAAAAAAACAAAGATGCGGTTGTCTCGATTTAAACCGGCTACTTATTGCTTAAAAATAATAACTTTAACCACTATACTACAAGCGCCTTATGGCAATAAAAAAATATAATTTTTAATTTAGATACGGTAGGACACGCAAACAACCATGTCGCTCCCGTATCCGTGTCTGATATGTATCAGATACAAATACGACAGCGACTTTACCGTATCCGTGATTCCTAAGGGATACCTATATGGGCGAACACTGACTACGATGGTTCTGGGTGATTGGCGGATATGGTAGTTATGAGATCTATTTGGTGAGTCACTAGTGTTGAGGGAATATAATACATAACCTCCATTGGAATTCTTAATTGTGAGATTGAGTTGCATGTAGAGTATGCGGCTCCTTTGTGAGATTCCCCCATTATCTCGTAATTGATTCCAAGCATAGAAAACCTCATCCACATTTGAAAAATCCCATTGGGCCGAAAGTTTGTAGCCAGTGGGCACCCAAAACTGCATCACAGCCACCAAGAGTAAGACATCGAAATCAACTTGGAGTGGTATACCTTGAATGACAAGAGCTGTGTTTTCACAACGCCCTGTGCTAGGAAGTTTATCGTTGTTGGCGAACCAAAGCATCAAAGTTAGCATCAGCGTTGACATGTAAGCCCGTACTTTTAACCACTTGAGGGTCTACGAAGCTGTCAATGAGAATGCACAAGGGTTTATGACACATAAGCCCAATGATTCGCATTGTTTGAGGCGTCTGGGAAAGAAGACATGTCATGCAAGGATATTTCTGGAATATCTTGTTTTGGTGGAAATACATTCTTCGAAGAATTTTCATCTTCTTATCCTCCTTCAATGAGCTGGTTGTCCAGTGTGAAAAGAGTCTTTGTTTTGCAACGGTGTCCTGGCTTGAATTTATCATCGCAATAGTAGCACGAACCTTTGCCTCTACGTTCCTTCGTAGCCTCATAAGAGATGGTTTTAACTGGAGGATTTACAATGGAATTGTTGGTGACTGGAGAAGCTTGGGGAGTGGGCTTTGTAGAAGAACGGGTGAGGGAAAAAGTCCTTTGGTCGGTGGCTAAATGTGCCTCTTGAGTTCTTGCAAGGCCAATGGCTTCAGTGAGGGAAGTCAATTGCAAGAGTTTTACCATCAAACGTATTTCATCTTTCAGTCCACTAATAAAATAATGATTAATATAATTATGGATTTATATTAATTTTATGCCTAGGCTTACTTTTTAATAATAGTATTTTACAACAAGCGTTCATTTACTTTTTTTACTCAAACATTTCTTTTACAACAACTCTCTTCATTAGGATAAATTTAATTTTAAGTAATTAGATCTCGTATAGGGTAAATTAAAATATTCTTACTGCTCATTCCATGCGGTTCGACACTTGAACTCTCGAGTACTATATTGCGATCGATAACTTAATTTTAGGTTAGATCAAAATTTTGGCGCCATTGCCGGGAAATAATAGTTTAGGAATAGTACTTTGAATTAGTTTCCTTCTTTTTAGCCTAATCTAGTTAATTTTGTTTTTTTTTTGTAAGTAACATATTAAGCGTTCGGGCTGATCTCGAACAAGTTGACTTACTTTGGATTGTTTTAAAATTTGGTAAACTTGTTCCATTTCTTTTAGTTTATGTCTATCTTATGGATGTGCTCGTTGAATAGAGATACTCGTGATCGTTTGGTTAAAAGTGATATTTTGTTTGATATTAATCATTTTGTTTGAGTATCTTGTTCACTCTCACACACCCACTTAATGGCTAATGATGTTAAAAATCTGAATGGTGAGAATGAGTTTCAAAATAATGCACCATTGCAGCCCTTGAGTGAATACTTGCATCCTGTATGTACTAACATTCCCTCTTATATTATTTTGCCTCTACAAGCACACAATTTTAGTTTTAAGCCTAGAATGATACAACTACTTCCTAAATTCCAGGGTCTGGACTTTGAAAATCTTTATTTACATTTAAATGCATTTGAGGAAGTATGTGCAACTTTTAATAAACAAGCTTGTAATGAAGATATAATTAGGCTTAAATGTTTCCCTTCTCTACGAAGGATAAGGCCAAGACTTGGTTAAATTCTTTGAAGCCTAGATCTGTGGGAACTTGGAAAGAAATGCCAACTGAATTTCTTAAAAAAATCTTTTTAGTTCATAGGACAAGTTATCTTAAAAGATAGATAACAAATTTTGCCCCAAAACAAAATGAGACATTTTATCAATGTTGGGAGCGCTTTAAAGATTTATTGAATTCTTGTCCACACCATGGATATGAGAAGTGGCGAACTATTAGTTTTTTCTATGATGGAATGACACCTCAAATGAGACAATTTGTGCAAACCATGTATAACGGGGAGATTTTTTTATAAAGACCCAATGAGACCCTTGATTATCTAGACTGAATAGCTGAAGACTCTGATTCTTGGGCTCCCACCGATCCTTCGGAAATTCTTATCAAGCACAAGTCTTCAGTTACAAGTGGGGGGATGCATCACCTCAAGGAGAAGGATGATTTGAGTGCTAGGGTAGCCTCTTTGACCAAAAACGTAGAGGCAATGGAATTAAATAAAATTGATGTTGTGAAGTGTGTTTCAAGGGAAGAAGCTTGTGGAATTTGTGACGTCATGGGACACCCAATGCATGAGTGCCCTACCATACCTACCATCAAGGAGGTGCTACATGACCAAGCAAATTCCATGACCACTTTCAAGAAGCAATCTCCCTACGGGGAAACATATAATTCAGGATGGAAGAATCACATTGGAGGAATGAAAAGGTTGCACACACACAAATTCCTCAAGCGTCTTACTCCTTATATTCTGGCTCATAGAACTGCAAACATTAAGCAAGAGCAGCCAACCATTAATCAACAAACCTCACAAACCATAAATGACATAAAGAGCAGTATCACAAAATTAATTTCTTCTTTGGCTGTGCAAGAAAAAGGTAGATTCCCTCCTCGACCCTAACCCAATCCACAGGGGCAAGTTAATGTGATGGACACTTATTCTTTTGATGCACAACTTGAACATGTGAAGTTCGTTACCACTCTTCACAGTGGAAAAGAAATTGATAAAATCATTCTACCAAATGCCCAAAAGCCTCAAGAATGTGAAAAACCAAAGAGTGATGATGAACTTGACAATTCTGAATTGACTAAGGTTATAAGATGTTCTGTTCCAGCCTTTTTCCCACAGAGGTTGATACCACCTCAAAGTTGAGCCAAAATGTTGAAATTTTTGAACTTTTTAAGCAAGTGAAAATCAATATTCCTTTGTTGGATGAAATTAAACAAGTTCCTTTATATGCCAAATTCTTGAAAGATTTGTGTACAATTAAGAGTAAGTTGAATGTGCAGAAAAGAACCTTTTTGACTGAACAGGTGAGTGCTATCATTTAAAACCAAAGTCTACCTAAATATAAGGACCCTGGATGTCCAACCATTTCATGTATAATTGGGAACTTTAGGGTAGAGTAAGCTTCTATCATTCAACACCAAAGTCCACCTAAATATAAGGACCCTGGATGTCCAACCATTTCATGTATAATTGGGAACTTTAGGGTAGAGTAAGCTTTGCTTGATCTTGGGGCTAGTGTCAATCTTTTGCCTTATTCAGTATACACACAATTAGGTCTTGGGAACTTAAACCTACCAATATTACCCTTCAGCTTGCTTACCGTTGAGTATTTTCAATTGTGCATCCTTTCGTGATGTTGTTATTGACTAGTTGATCGAGTATTCGGTCGTGAGCCCGAGTTTTCGGCTTCAGGATCATTCTTATAAGGGAAGTTTCCGCAGTCTGACAAGGTCGGGAATTTCGGGGCGTGACAATAAATTTCTAAATGGTATTTCTATGTGTAACGTATGTGTGTGAGTGTTTTTTTGAAAATAAGAGCATATGAGTCCAAAATGATTGTATAAGAATCAAAACATCGCATCTAAGTGTTTCTATCCTTAAGTTAATTTACTCACACTTTCTATGTAAATTAACCTCTCTAAAAATTGAAGTATGCATAGAAAATAATATACTACAAAAGTCAAATAACTAATTTTTAGGCCTTTTATATATATATATATATATAAATATTCTCACTTTTTTAACATATTTTTTATGTTTTTTATCAAAAAGTGAAATGTCAATCCCAAACATATACTAAACATTATCCTCAATGTTAAGAATGGAATAAATGACATAGATAACGTAAAGAGGGTGAAAGATAAATATTACCTGGAGTGTTGCAAAGTGTGTAGAGTCACATCCCAGTGAACAAAAATAGTAAACTCAAAATAAAAGCAGATAAGGAGGTTATGGCAACAACTCATATTAGAGAAATTCAAAACTACTCCCCCAAACCTAGAGCAAAGCAACCCACAAAGGTAACATCATATTACTAACCTAAATTGAATAAGACGTTGGGCTGCCTCCCAAGAGCGCTAAGTTTATTGTCTTCAGCGAGACACACTCACATTTTATTCAAATCATCCACGATATTTTAAAACAATGTTAATCCAGCACATGATCCTACTTCTCACACTATGATTCACTAAGAAAATTTCAATCAGGTCGTCAGAAGAAATATATGGGAATACATCTTTCACTAGGCTTTCAATCATGTAAACTTCAAAAGTATCATCACTTGCTGGTGGGTGCTTTTTAGTATCAAATACATTAATCTCACAAGTTAAATTTCCAAATGATAATTTCATCACTCCATTTCTACAATTGTTTAAAGCATTAGATGTAGCAAGAAATGGATGACCTAATATGACAGCAATTTGTGCGTTTGCATTCAAAACAGGATGTGCACCAACTTTATTAATCAATATGAAATAAAGTTTACAATCCTAGAATAATCTCCAATATCAACAATAAGATATCCAATAAAACAAAAATTAGTAAAGTTTTCAGGCACACATGCCTTGACTAGTTTGATTCCTCTTTCAACTGCGATCAACAACTTTTCCTAGTACTGCAACTTGACTAGTTTGATTCCTCTTTCATGCCTAAATCAGAAGATGCATGAGTATTCTGCAGAAATACCCAATAGGATGTAAAAACTGACAAGGACTGAATATATATTGTATGTGGAATAAGAATAGGATTTCAAAAATGACATTAGATTGATCACCAGCAAATATATGAGGGTATTCGTACCTGAAGAATATTATAATTCATAAAGACTTCACACATCAAAAGTATAAGGAGAAGTTATCAATCATACTGACTCCAGACATCCAAAGTATAAGGAGAAGTTATAATTCATCACTGAATCCAGACATCCATAGTGCAAGGAGAAGTTATAATTCATCACTGACTCCATATATTGATAGTGTAAGGAGATTTCAATTTCTGCTCTCATATCTTCCATTAACAAGTGGCTACATGCCCGATTACCCTAGAGGTTCTCTCTTCGAACCCGGCCATGCATCTAGGATACTGGCCTCATCAGTGCTTACGGACACAATGGGTGCAGATTGCAAGACCTTTCGTAATATCTCACAACCTAAAACGTACGTATATGCCTCTCTTTGGGCGGGAACTAGCTAGGTTCCAAAAATATCGAAGCTCTCGCAAGATCTATCAATGGCTCTCTGAGCATACTATGATTCCACCTCGAAGAGATCCTTGTAAGGACTCTTGCGGATAACAATCAATCATTTATCTGAGCAATATTGCTCATGCTAGAGGTCGCAACACTCTGGAATTCAATGTATCATTTTCAATGGTTGACTCACGAAATGAGTATCAATGAGATTTCACTATCTCTATTAACATATGACTCACGAAAGGAGTACCAATGAGATTTCCATATCTCTTCCAACATATGACTCACGAAAGGAGTACCAATGAGATTACAATATATATGATATATTATGCATGCGTTGCCCTAGATGGAAACACCTCATGAACCAACTCGATTCAAGAAACACTTATCAAGACTCAAAAGATTAGATTACAGACTAATATAAGTTGTGGGTTCGGACTCCAATTGGAGGCTCAAACCGGATCAACACTGCAAACAAACACTAAAGACACATTAAATACCAAGACACTTTTGGTTACCCCATGATACTAATTCTTATAACTTAATCACTCATACTGTAATAGTCATTGATAAGTCTTGTAATGTATAACTAAATCTTATTACACACTTATCTTATCATACCCTCTTATATTAGTAAGTATTACACCTTTTTAACCTAATTACAGTGTACTATTTTTTGCATATCAGTTGACTTTTGATGGTCTCCACAGTCGGTACAATTCAATCTAGACTCTAAAATATTTACTGTGATAACCCCTATGAGTTTAATTTTCAACCCAACAGAAAGAATATTTTATTTATTTTTCTATAATTAATTTCATTTAATTTAATGAAGGTCGTCGGCGCAGAAACATATATGGCCGAGAGCACTATTCCTAGTTCTAATTGATTAAGGAGTATAATTGCTCTCTGTTATGACCACTAATGTCTTCTTAACCTTAATTACATACCGTCTAGGCTTATTATAGAATCCAAGTAGTTCTAGATTTTAGTAATCTTTATGAATTAGGGTTTATTTCACCATCCTTACTTGATTATGCTAGCACACCCCTTATAATAGAAGTATTAGACAACTCAACAACTAATTCTGGACACATGAACACACGAAGTCAGAGAACTAACATGTCACGAAGGACTCTTTGAGTGACCAGTAGGTCACCAATATTATGAGACGTTCTCTATTAATAGTCCACTTTTAATCTCAATTAATGACAATCACCAATATTTAGAGTCTTATGGCTATGCAATTGTCATGATTCATCAATGAATCAAGACGACACAAACTGGACAGCAACTAACAGGACCCATAAGACAACCAAAAAGTATCAATATGTCTCAAGACAAATTGAGTTTCCTATCTAGTAGCTAGCATGTATAACAAAAGAGAATTTTGAGCACAAACTTACATGCGATTCCACACATCTCATTCCATAATAACAATTATCTCAAACTATGAATTTGAATCACTTTAATGTCAACAAGGAAACAATAATCATGCCAATATGATACCACAATATTGATCTTCATATGAAGTAATGAATTTAAATGAAAGACAAGTGAAAAATCATCCTACTTGTTATGAATGTAGTATTTCCTTGCTTCCTCTATGCATTGCCGCCCTCAATCCTTCAGATTAATGGAATTTTGGGATGAGAGAAGGGGGTGAAGAGGTGCTGACTTGGTAGAGAAGGAGAAGAAGAAAAACTAAAAGCACACAAGAAGGGGTGGTCGGCCAAGTGGAAGACCGGCCCCCTCAAATTTGTGTTTAAATACTTAGGTTTCATATTCCTAATTGGACTCAATCTCCTCCCTTGATTCATACCTCTTTTAATCCCAATTTTCCATTCATGATCTTACCTAATTATGACTTGGACGACCTCCTAAATTGGCGCCTAATCAGTTGGGATCTAGGATCTTTTCTAGAATCAAATCTCTTTCAAATCGATTCTAACAACTCAATCAGGAAACTGCCAATCTGTTATGCTTTCCTCCTTGGACGTCCCTCCTTTCTAATTTCATCCCTTCATCTAACTTACTCCAATTAAACCATGGACATCCCCTCAAATTAGGCGTCCCAAATTGGTTAAGATTTTATATCTTTTGAGAATCCAATCTTTTACCAAAATTAATCTCATCTCCCAATTCTAGAACTGCCTAATCTCAACCTAAGCCTTTCGGTTGTCCTTTTCCAGTTGGTCGCCCTTCTCTGATTGGCTGCTAATGATCTTGGGAATATTCTACTCCCTTCCCTGATTGGCTATCATCATTAATAATAACCAATACTTTCTTGATTTACTACTGGTTATTCTTCTTATTTACTACTAGTAATCAAATCTTTTCTGTTACCATAATCTTCTCCCATTACTATGGATTATGCACTAAGATTTGCACTCAGTCACATGATCACATATGTTCTATCGTCCCTGGTCTCTGGCATCCATGTGCTTGACGTACATATGCTATGGCGTCCAGTGCATGTGACACACAACTCCACCTCGTAATAACTAGCACCACGAGTCTTAACCACTTCATCTCACTCATATGTGTGCCAAAACATGCCTCGTACCCACCTAGGCACCTGGCTAGACCAGCCTCAGCGCTAGGTAGAGCCCAGCGCTAGGGCTAGTCCTTGCGCCTGGGTTAACTTGCCTAACTCAGTTCATTATTAAAATAATTTCTAACGCATCACATACACATCAACCATATAACATAACATGACACATTTGAAATCCAATTAGGCAACTAAACTTTCCTAATTTAGGTCAATTTCCTAAAATAGCAGTTTTGTTATTTATACTAATTTTTCGGATGTTATATTTGTTAACTACCATTTTTAGTGGGATATCTTTAGTCAATCATATGTTTGAAAACGTGGCATTCTTAGAGATTCAATGATCATGATAGACCATCTGCTTAGCTTTATGGTAGAGGTGATTTGAAAATAGGTTAAAGGTATAATACACTTGAAAAAAAGTCAAAAAAAAATTCATGAACATGTTTGTTACTATCTCCAATGAGTACTAGGGTCTTTTTGCCTCAATAAGCTGAAGGGTTCGCGTAAAAAATTGGAGGTTAGAACAAATTCTATTATGACTGCTAGGCTTTCTAGTATATCCGATTCGAGGGGTTAGTCTGTAAGGGTATTTTAACACCTAGTTCCCTAAGCCAATTGGTTGAGAGTCACTAGGTACCTCTTTATTTATCTACACGAGCCTTATAGACTAGTAGAGCTAGGCATTGCACAGTCATGGCGAAAAAGAAGAAGAAAAAAATGGTGTATTATGCTTTTATACCCTACACTGTGGACTTATGGTTGAGGAACTTGAGCATTCGATCTATCATGAAACTTCAAGATACATACGCCACATATAATTTTGGATTATTGAGCTCGACTGCAACTTGACTAATGTGTTACATTAAAATGTGTTAGAAGACAGAAATTTAGATTGTGTCTATTTATTCTACACCTTTGCTTTTTTGAAAAGTAATTATTTATTTGTATTGAGCAAATATTTCTAAGATGAAGGTGTAGAATATAACCACTAATTTGAGAATCTATACACTTTAATTATTTATTTATATAAGTATTAGTGCTTAGTCTCTTTAAACATTATTTTATATATTTGAAGGGATATATATAATTTTATTATTTTAGGTTACATGTTTGCGGGTAGCATGGTTGTAAACCCTCACGAGATAAAATTCATTCTACTAGGGACACTTAAGAGGTTTAACGAGTTGTTGCATACACTCAATGCAATCGTGTGTCCCTACGAAAGTGGTATTTATTTTTCTAGTAGGGTATTTCTTAAATGTCTTGCTTTATTTTGTTCGAAGACTAGCAACAAATAGGTTTGGGGGTATTTGATGAGTACATAATTTGCACACATTATATACCTTAATACATTAGTTTTCTAGCCCTAATTATGAGTTATCTAGGTTAGCTAGTAATTATTTAGTTTAAGTAAAGAAGGAGAAGTTTACATGGTTAATTGTGCTTAATTGAGAAATTTAGATGCACTTAATCTATTGAATAGAAATATTTTTAAATGTGTATCTAAATTGAATTTAATTTTATTTATGTAGATTTTGAAAAGCTCGAGTTGTGGATCGTGGAATTATTGCACGTCAATTGGATTTATATGCAAAAAGATCAAGTTGTAGGTGATCCGACGATCAAAGGAGGTTATATTGGGTTCAAGGGGGCTCATTCAATACATTAAAGCGAAAGATCAAAAGCAGGAATAATTGTAGCCATTGATTCTTACTAAAAGATAACACGGGTTCTGTTTTAAAGAAAAGCTCGTCCAGATGACATTTGGTGGTAAAGAACAAGACAACGGGTTTTTAAATGAATTTAAAATAAGAAGAAGAAGAAAACCAAGCAGCTTGCGCTTGGTTGGAATAAAATGAAGCTTGGCTCGATACATCAGCTGCTCGGGCTCAATCATTTGGCCACACAGAGGATTTCGACCACGGATTTGAAAGAGGCATGCTCGGCTCTCGGTCTATGCGGAATTGGCATGGATTTGAAGTGGATTTGGATGAAAAGATTCGAACGGAGATTTGGGTCAATTTGAGATGAAAAAGGATCTGATTTGGAGATGGACTCTTGAGTCTATAAAAGGGGAGTCGGACAAAGGAAGAAAAGAAAAAAAAGAAGTTTTTTTCTCGGTTGGTTTTTGTGTTGCTACAGTAATTTCAATGAACAATGTTGTAAACCGTGATTTGTTACAATGCTTTCATCTCACGTGTCAGCCGATGATTTTTTCAAAATTAGGATTTTTAATTTTATTATTAGAGTAATTAATCTTTTGTAAGCTAAGGCTAGATAAAATATAATGGAGCATTGTGTTCGCCTAAATTCCATAATATGATTTTAGTTTAATTAATGATTTCTTAAATCCTATCTATTGCATGATTATTTTATTTATTGTGTAATGCACAATTGATCCTTAGGATTACCATTAGGTGATGATATATATGCCGATGCTTAAATGAATATATATTATCTTTAATTGTTAGTTTTCTATTAATACTGGCAATGCTTAGATGATTGTTTTAGGGCTAAACTTAATGCTTATTATGCTTATTTAATGAATTAGAATTGAATGAATATAATTGTGGATTTATATGGATTCCATGCCTAGGCTTACTTTTCAATCATAGTATTTTACAAAAATCGTCCATTTACTTTCTTTTTACTCAATCGTTTCTTTTACGACAACTCTTTTCATTAAGATAAATTTAATTTTAAATAATTAGATCTAGTGTAAGCTATATTAAAGTATTCCTACTGTTTATTTGTTGTGGTTCGACACTTGGACTCCCAAGTACTATATTGCAATCGACAACCTATTTTGGGGTTAGATCAATGTTGAATGATGAACATGCTATATTTGAATGTATATGGTGATCATTAAGTATTGATTCACATCTTAGTAAAGAATGAACTAGGAAATTGAAATTGTCAAGTCATCGACAAAGTTCCACCGATTCAATAGTGTGTCAGTGACAGTTTGTTGGTGGACCAACAATCAGCGAAATTGTATCTCTTTTAGATTTAAACATTTATGTGATATTGTTGGATGCATGTAAATAATGTAAATATATGATATATACTATAAATGCTATAATGAGAATAATGATGAATATGCATGAATGGATGTGCATAAAGTAAATGAATCTCCATGAGGTATATCACCATATGTGTTATATGTCTGTAGGATATTGGCTGGATTCGAGTTGAATGTAGCCCGGATTGTGAATGTGATGTGCTAGAATACGTAGTAGAGATCTAGACTATATATGGTCTAAAGCAAGGTATAAATGATGTGTAAGAAGTACAATCATCAAGCATAATGTTGAGTAACTAATATGTTACTATAGACAAACAAGTAAAAGAAAGGGTTATACCAAAAGATTAAGTACTCACAGTTTAAGACAAGAACCAAGAGGTGAGAATGGAATGAATACCACGAACAACAAGAGCAAAATAACTGGCTTAGACTATAATTGGCCATTCTGCGGGCCCAAAATCTACATGAAATTCTATATGCATGCATGAGTTATAACGGAGTTTATAGTGCCCATAACTTAACCCAGAGGGATCCATGAAGTTCATTCGAGACTACAAGTTGTCGTAGTAAACTATAGTAAAATGAAATAGATGAAATTAGGGTATCTATTTAGAGTAAACCCTTATAATTTTGCAAGTACTTGGGTGTACGTGTGGAAAAGACTAACAAAAAATAAGTATTAGATGTGTTTGCTTTTATTAATTAATGTAAAGCTTAACAGTCCGTTTGGGAGCATTTTCTATTTTGAAATGTTTTGCCCCCAAGATCTGGTACAAAAATAATTTTGTCCCAAAATCTGAAATTGTTACATTACAAGTACTGACCTGTTCGGTAGAAATGCACTAATTTTCAAAAATGATGACAAACCTGTTTAGTAGTAAACTCAACGTTTTACAAAATTGTAACAAGCAGGTAGCTTTATAGAGAAAAATTTGGAGCTTCTCATACTAGACGATAATACAAAAAAGAACAACAACAAAATGAATGATAAAATCTACGTAAGATGAACAAGTCTAAATGATGCAACTTCAGAACATGAACTGTACTCAACCTCATCCACCTAACTGGACAGGCACCCATCAAAGTTGAGTAATTTGATCCACTACCCACTACCACAAGAGCCATATCATTCCCACCTTCAGCAGCCTTCAAATACCACTTTGCCTGTTGCAAAAGCATTGTCTCAGCACCTTACCATGATAAGTTATAGGTACAAGAGAATTGATTAATTTAGATGCCTATAAAACTTAAGACAAAAGGCATCAGCCACAAAACTTCATCTCAACTCATAATCAGCCATGATAAGTCAGACATCCTGTGATGCATTGCATAGGTCATTTGTCTTAGAGGTTCTACCTTTCGCTTGATTTGTTTCTCCTTGCACTAACTGCTATCTAGCCACCCTCCGCAACATAGTGTATATTATAATACCTGTATCCTTCAAAATGTCAATTATTTCAAACTACATGAACCTAAACATCAAGCAACCAACGCCTATAGTTGATTGCCATTGAACAACAGATAAGAATAACCCAACAAACAAACCTCAATTAGCATAGAAATTTTTGCAGCAACAACCCAACAAACAGAAGGAACTATGTGCCACACTTATAACATTATAAGTTGCACCAATCACTAGAGGCAGATAATTTTTTTAAAAAAATCAGCCTTGACAAAACTTTAAAACTGAAAAGATAGAAAGGAAAATATGAAGATTTAAGTGCATACAGCTTTGTGTAGATTGCACTCCACACCACGACCTTGATGAAGACAAAGAGCCAAGTTATACTGAGCACGAACATGACCAGCACTAGCACCTTGATGAAACAATTTAACAGCTTCTTCTAGTTTTGGAGGATCAGCTGAAAACAATAAAAGATGCTGTTAATAAACTACTAACTAATCTAACCGGGAAGAAGACACTTAATCAAATAAACCCACTAATTGATGTAGTTACGGCACATCATACAACATTTCTAACTATGTACCCTCCATTCCATATTAATAGTCATATTGATAGTCCTATTTGGTCATTTTAGTTCATTTTCAATAACCAAATAGGACTACAAACATAGAACATAAGTAGGACTTAATTTGTTTCTGACAAACTTCATTTCAATTCTTATTTTACTCTGTAAAAAGACAGCTTTCCTTGATAAGAGTTAACACCAACTTTCAGAAGACGAGTTACAAATAATGAAACTCAACTAGATAAGGCCAGTAATGCTCTTCCTTCAGCCTTCAAAAATAAGCCAATCTTACCTCTCAATCAATTTATGCATAATCTAGCATTCTTCATATCACAATAACATAAAGAAAAGTAATCAAGGAAAATTACAAACGAAAATTTTAATTGAACTACTCTGCCACTAAACACATGCAACCATCCAATCTCTGGTTTCTTATCTACCAAAACGTAAAGCCCAAAATTAGGAGTGAATTTCACCTTGCAAGTAGGAGATTCCAAGATTACACTCCCCAAGTTCAGTAGCCTTTTGATACAGACGAACTGCTTCCTCCTTCTTCCCCATCTCCCAATAAAGCAAGCCAGCATCCACCATAGCGGTGGTCGAGCCACGAACCACCCCCTTGAATAAAGACTCAAGCGCCTTGTCGCGGTTGGCTTGGACACCGCCCCGGCCGTGCTTGAATCGCTTGCCCCAATGGAGCAGCATCACCGCCTCCCGCAGCGACCTATATGCAGTCCGGTGGCCATCGGGAGGGCAGAGGCCGGCGTCCGGCGTGGTCTGACCACATGAAGGGAGAAGAGAGATGGGAGGAAGAGACACGAGAGGGAAGCTAAGCCGGTCGCCCGATGTTTTTGTATTATTTCGGGTGAGAATTATAAAGGGTGGGCTGCTTTTGATTTGGGCAGTTGATGCCAAACAGGTTTTTGGGCCGTCTCCGTCCCCAAAACCAAAATTTGGACAAAAACATAGAAAAAAACCTTTCCAAACAAGTTGTAATAGTGTGAGCCTCTGAATGGTTGTTTATTGTAATATAGACATGGATAATACAATTATACACTTGGACAGGATCCAAGGTGTTTAATTTGGTACTCAAAGTTATTATATTATTTATTAATCGATAATTTAAAAATTGAACTTCGAAAATTCATGATAATGTCCCATTGCATTTTTACCAATGCGGTATTAAATATATCTGTTTCATCTTTAATTTTTCTTGCATATTAAGAAATTTTATATTTTAAAAATTTGTGGCGTTACATGAGTTGAGCTTGCAAGTCGGCTTTAACACCCTTAGGTATAATACAAGAAGTTATTAGGTGGCATTATATATTCGTGGGCTTATTTATTAATCCCACAAAATATAGTGCACAAGACGAATTGTGGAATGCCATGCGGGCGTGAGTGCTAATACGACACTCATGTCCGTAGAACGTGTGGTTCAACCATTTTTATTTTGTATTATTGTGGATTTTGAAAAATTATACCGTGGAAAGGTTCCACCATAGGTCCATTAAATTTTTTATACATAGTGTAGAAGTAGAATGCCATATTTATTTAGTGGAGTAACACGTGTTAAACATCGAATGGACCTCTCTACTGCGTGTGGCTGGTGGAAACAAACCATAAGATAATTTCTCGTGTGGCTTGCGAGAAATAATCGAGTGCCAGGACGCCATCGATCTAAAGAATCGACGGTGCATATGTATTATGTATGCGCTCCTAGCATTTGGCACCGAAATCATTGAACACACGCGTAAAATGTGTGCACCATTGATCGATCCTGGAAATCGACGGATCCTGACGCCCAGGAGTATTGTGCCTGGAACACCTAAACAATTTGTAGTCGCACAACCTGCTTTAGCGGTTAAGACTTGAGAAGCGTGTAGCGGTCTCGTTTATCCTCTCCTTCGATGGAGGCAACGGTCACTACTGGACCGGCCACCTCCTCCGGCTTCTTCCTCTCCTCCGGCAGTCGGAGAAGGATTTCTCTTCAGAAAAAGCATGCTCTATCCTTCCCCTCCAAGCCCTTTTACAGAATCCCAGCTTCTTCTGCTACTTCTGTCAGAGCCTCAGCTCTGGCAGTTGAAACGGTCGATGCTGTCAAAACTGACTACGACAGCCAAATTGGAAGATTCTGCGAGATGGGTAATTTGGATTCCGCTGTGAATTTTCTTGAGAAGCTCGGTGAGAGAGGCCGGAGGGTTGGATTGAGGAGTTATTGCTCAGTCTTGCAGCTCTGTGCAGAGTTGAAGTCACTGGAAGCTGGGGTGAAGGTGCACAGGATTGTATCATCTTTTGGTGATGAAATTGATGGATTTTTGGGTTCTAAGTTGGTTTTTATGTATGTTAAGTGTGGGGATTTGGCGAGTGGGAGACAGGTTTTCGATGCGATTGGGAAAGGCAATGTCTTTATGTGGAATCTAGTGATGAATGAGTATGCAAGGATTGGGGAGTATTGGGAGAATGTTGTGTTATTTGAGAGAATGCTGGATTTAGGAATTGAACTGAATTCTCACAGTTTTTCATGTATTCTCAAATGTCTTGCGGCGCTGGGGTCTGTTGGAGGCGGCAAACAGATTCATGGGTTGATGCTGAAGTTGGGATTTGAAGCTTGTGTGGCACGTAATGCGTTAATCGCGTTTTACTTGAAGTGCAAGAGAATAGGAATGGCGTGCAAGGTTTTTGATGAAATGCTTGAAAGAGATGTTATTACATGGAATTCAATGATTAGTGGGTACATTTCAAATGGCCTTACCGAAAAGGCCATTCAGGTCTTTAAGGAGATGTGTTTTACTGGTGTTTTAATGGACTTAGCTACATTAATCTCTGTTCTTCCTGCTTGTGCTGATATGCAAGGTCATTGGCAAGGCAAAACACTTCATGGGTATGCTATAAAAACAGGTTTCATGGGAGAGATCACTCTTAACAACTCTTTGTTGAATATGTATTCTAAATGTGAAGATTTATTTAGTGCCGTTCAACTTTTTAGTAGAATGGATGAGAAGAATGTTGTTTCATGGACTACAATGATATCAGGATATGCTCGAGATGGGCAATTCAATAAGGCATTAAGATTGTTCTTCGAAATGGAAACGGAGGGTGTTAGACCGGATTTGTTTGCAATTACTAGCGTCCTTAACGCTTGTGCTTCTAATGGATCATTGGACAGTGGCAAGCAGATTCATGATTACATTACTAGAAATGGCCTAGGATCAAACTTTTATGTTGCTAACTCACTGATGGACATGTATGCTAAATGTGGGAGCATGGCTGATGCGAAATCAATTTTTGATGAAATGGCTACAAAGGATATTGTCTCTTGGAACACCATTATTGGAGGCTATTCGAAGAACTCTCTCCCCAACGAAGCACTGGTTCTGTTTGCTTCCATGCAGTCAGTCACAAAACCCAATTCTATGACTCTTGCATCTGTGCTTCCAGCATGTGCCAGTCTATCAGCCCTGGAGAGAGGTAGGGAGATCCATGGGCATTTATTGAGAAATGGCTTCTTTGAAGATAACTATGTGGCCAATGCCCTTATAGACATGTACGCAAAATGTGGAGCACTAGCATTAGCACGCACAATCTTTGATATGATGTCTAAAAAGGATCTCATCTCATGGACGATAATAATCGCAGGATACAGCATGCATGGGCGTGGAGGCAATGCAATTTCAGCCTTTAATGAAATGAGGGAGATAGGCATTGAACCTGATGAAATTTCCTTCACTGCGATTTTGCATTCATGTATCCATTCTGGCTTGGTCGATGAAGGATGGAGATTCTTCAATATCATGAGGTATGGCTGCAAGATTGTCCCCAAGTTGGATCACTATGCTTGTATGGTAGATCTTCTTGCTCGAGCTGGCCACTTAAACGATGCTTACAAGTTCATTGAATCAATACCTATTGAACCGGACTCAAGTGTGTGGGGTTCATTACTATCTGGTTGTAGGGCTCATAGGGATGTAATCCTCGCAGAAAAAGTTGCTGAACGGATATTTGAGTTGGAGCCTGAAAACACAGGTCACTATGTGCTTCTTTCCAACATATATGCGGAAGCGGAGAAGTGGGAGGCTGTAAACAAATTAAGGAACAGAATTGGGAGGCAGAAGCAGAGGAAAAATCCTTGCTGTAGTTGGATAGAAATAAAGAGTAAAGTGCATGTATTTGTCTCAGGAGATAAATCACACCAACAATCTCAAAGAATATGGTCATTTCTGGAAGGTGTAAATACCAAAATGAAAGAGGAAGGTTATGTTTCAGAGAAGCAATATGCTTTGATTGATGTAGGTGATAACAACAAGAAGAAAGATCCTCTCTGTGGTCATAGTGAAAGAATGGCCATTGCTTTCGGGATCTTGAGCTTCCAATCTAAGAAACCAGTTAGAGTTACTAAGAACCTTCGAACTTGTCGGGATTGCCATGAAGTAGCCAAATTCATGTCAAAAACGATTGGAAGGGAAATTGTCTTAAGAGATTCCAATCGCTTCCACCATTTTGTAAATGGGAGGTGTTCTTGTAGAGGATAATAGTACTAGAAGCAGACATTGAGGTTTAAAATGATTTATGGAAATATGGATATGAATGAAGTGAAAAAGATATCACCTTTGAAGTGAGCCTATGCCCCCATTTCATCATATATGAACATTGTACCCCATAACAAGTTTTAATCTTGTACAATTATACTCTTTTTTGAGGTTTATAGAGAACAAATGCGGAATTTCTATGGTTATTGGCATTCTTTGGACATAAGTTTTCTTTAATTTGGTTGCAGGAAGCTAGAAATGAAGGTCATTCACCTCATCAATTTTCACCTTTTAGATTGCATTGGTCACCAACCATGAGGTCCATCGCACATTGTTCACAGCAAATCCCCTGGTGAAGCTTCCATGGGGATCTGCAGATGAAATTTCACGGGCCGTCAAATCACATGAATCTATGGCGTACGTACTAGTCACACCACGTGCTCTAGCATGCTAGCATATGTGCCATCGATCCATGAGATCAACGGCTGGTGAAACTTCAACCTCCTAGTGAAGCCAGCTGGTGAACTTCGCAATTGGAGGAAACGGGGGAGGGGGAACATGAAATGCATTGGGTATCTGGTTCTACTCAGCCCGCCCCACTGTATGCGAACGGTGGATATCCACTGTCTATGTATACTGGGGTGGGCTGGCTATACCATGGGAGAACGGATCGGCTGCACGTACACTCATTTGCCGCCGCATGTCCGAGAGTGAGCCGGTTTGGTTTGAAAACGAGAAACCAAACCCGCAAATGAGGACACCCGGCGGCAAATGAGCTATGTGCAGCCGATCCGCTCTCATACCATGGGGCGGCAGACTAGTTGAACATAGTGTGGATACCACTGTCTATGTGTCATCCTTAGGTGGAGCCACATGCTCCACCCTACCATTTCAGTGCCCCCTTTGCACCTATATTACTGTTGTAGGACACGGGTGTGTGCCACATATTTGTGTTCACATGTAGCTTGTTGGATGCTTGTACGTGTGATAGGGGAGTGTTAGGACCATGAGTTGATATGGTTATATTTCCAAATAGCTCATGTTATGGGAACAATAAACAACATTGTTTACTTTCTTGGTCTTCAATTTGTTTATTGCCATGGCCAATCTTCTTGCTAGTTGGTCTGGCTGTTGGGTGAGCTAGGAGCATCACCAGGTGCTTTGATGCATATGGGAGCGCAGGGAAGTGTGGTGGCAAATGCCGTTTAATGCCACTCTTTGAGCAGACCTGAGATTTTCTTAACGAATCTTTGACTCTTGCTCTCATCTTTGGCATCTTATACTCAGCATTTTATACTCTACCAGAATATATGTTACTTCAGCAGATTTGGTGCAGGCAATAGCTTGGATTTCTAAGCCAAAGATTATAAAAAATGTTGGATCTTAGTTTCATTGAATAGGAAGAAACTCACCTATATTGCACCATATAAAAAATCAGTAAGCATCTACCCGAGGATTTGATGCATTTTATAAGCCTGAGTTTGGTATATGTAATCTGCTTTCTTTGTATTCATTTCATAGCTGGACTGGAGCATTCTTCTTTACCAATGGACATACGTTTTTATATCCTTTTCTTACATTAGGCTCGTTTTTACAGTTGTCCTTAACATGCTACATTTCCTCTTTCAAATCGTTCGCATGGAGTATTACCCATTTCAATGGGAATGCTACAGCCGTTGCGAAGAGAAAAAAAGAAGGAAAACACTAGAACTGCTTGCTGATGGACATACCCACATCACGCCACAACGTAGGCTTAGGGGCTGTTTGTTTGGTGAATTTTAATGAATCTAGATCTTAATTAAGAGAGAATTTATTCAAGCTAAATTAGTGTAAAATAGGAATGTAGTTTGGTTGCTCAATAAAAAATTGACAATTCAGTCTTAATTTGGTGAATCTCCCTGTGAGGAGATTAGCAAATTCTGCATGAATTTGGGAAAATCCTCTTTCAGGCTGAATTTTAAATTCAATCTAAATTCTTAAACCAAATATGATTCAGGTTATTCACTCCTAATTCATGCTTAATTTGGAGCCAAATTCACAAACCAAACTGCCCCTTAGACTCCTATACATTTGCTCATGGAGCCAACTCGTTGTGGCATGCATCGGGTGAGCATCCTCGAATTGACATGCCACAAATAAATTGATAAAAAATAAAAAAAAATGGTTATATGGCTAGCAGTGACATTTAAATTCGCACTGGCCTTATGAACTTGACATTTCCACTTCATTTTATGGAAAATAACCTTCTCTCTCTTCTAAAAAGTCAGTACATTATACAAAAAAAGGTTAATGCATAAGATTTTATATAATTTTGCTCATGTCCTTTGTATTTGTAAACCAATAATATTATGATGGATAAACCCCCAATTTAGTAAAAACTCTTGTGCAATTTATTTGCTTTTGTAATTACCAAAAACAATTTATTTGCTTTTGGATCAGAAAGAATAAGTTCAATCAACAAAAGTAGTTAATTCTACAGACACGAACTTCTTGTTTTGAAAAGTTAGACAAAGTTTGCAGTAGTAGTTGTATGCCTTAAAGGACAAGGGACATAATGAGAGTCCACCTAGTACAGAAGGTGACATCAAGGCCCCTACAACAAGGCAGCCCTAGTTGTACACAGCCTCCAAATCCCACCAAATACTTCAATTTGGCCCCATCCCACATTATGTAGGCTCGGGCAAAGGAAGTCTGGACTCTTTTAGAACTTGAGACATTTCCATGATCAAGAGGGCAGCCAGTTCTGACCGCTACATTTAATAGAATATAGCTTGTCAGTTACACAACCTGCCTTGAGGTTTTATATCCAATCTGTGGTACCAATACCAATCTGATGAAAGGTCTATTTCTCACAATTACAGAACCAACCATGCAAACGGGGATGGCCATGCTAATCTGATCCCTAAAGGCTCTACAATGGATCACAGAAGAATTAGAATTGGATTAGAAGGTGATGAACCTCACTTTTCAAGAAAGAGCCTGGCTGTTTGGTTAGGGCAGTGATAACCCTACAGCAGATTCCTACACATTTTCATACACATCAGCTGTGTATGGAAAATGTGTAAGAATCTGCTGTACAAATATCATTTCCCGTTTGGTTATGCATTTTCTATGTTCAGCTTTGTCTAAATAAAAAAACGTCCTTTGGACTGCAAAGTCTAAATTCAAAAAACACATACATGCTGAAATTCCGATCCCCGTTGCTTTTATAGCATCCTATATTAGGGGCTGTTTGGTTAGTGAATTTAATGAATCTGGAGCTTAATTAAGAGAGAATTCATTCATACTGAATTGGTGCCATTTGGTTGCTGAATTGAAAATTCACAATTCAGTCTTAATTTGGTAAATCTCCTCGTGAGAAGATTCACAAATTATGCCTAAATTTGGGGAGAATTCTCTTTCGGGCAGAATTTTAAATTCAGCCCAAATTCATGAACCAAACATGATTCAGTAAATTATGTCCAAATTCAGGCTGAATTTGCTGCTAGATTCATGAACCAAACCGCCCTTTAGTATGACTAGTCATTAGATCCAATATGAAAAGAGTAAAACCAAAGAACCACCATAGTATTTTAAAAGAAAGAATTGGAAGTATAATATAAAGAATACAATCAGTCTCAGTTTAATGACATACAAAATCCACAAACCATTAATAAAACTACTGTATTACCTCGTGTCTAAGATCTCAGGAAAGTACTACCAAGAAAGGGAGGAATATGCACACTTACAGTAAAAGACAGTGTGGCCAGTTCAGATCAGATCTAATACTAATATAATTGAATCCATAACAAAGACATCATCATCACCAACTCTTTTCTCCAGCTATGCCAATCAAGAAGCAGCCCCATCCATCCACCACTTCCCAAAATTTGTGCCTATCAATGGAACTAGAAAAAGAAACCAAAAAGGAGAGCCAGCTCTCACCTCAACAATAGCCAAAAGAATCCAATGTCCAGCATGATTCATGAACTCTTCCAAATTTCAGGCTGAAATGTGTAAAACCCATCTCCAATTTTCATTCATTGCTTCTTGTGTTTATGAATTACCGTTCTTTTTCAGCCACACCACTTTGACAGCAGAACAATGAAGATGATGAGGAATACAACAGAGGAAAGCCCAATGGCCAGTCCAAGCACCACCTTGTTTGAACCATGCTTATGCTCTCCCGTCTTCTTGGGCTCCTCATCATCATAATCTTGGTCGTTCCCACTCTCATCCGACGAAGAATCCGCCGACGAAGACTTGTCTGGAGGCGGCAAGACCGGCAATCCGTCTTTGTCACAGGGAGCTAGGCCAAGCTTCAGCTTAGGAGAAATGACTGAGTGATTGTAGCATAGATTGCTGTTGCTTCCCACCTTGAACACCTCCAGCTTTTTTATGAAGCTCACATTGAAAGGCATTATCCCTTGAAAATTGTTCTTCTCAAGATTCAGATACTTCAGGTACTTCATCTCCGAAATGAACTTCGGAATCGACCCGTTGAGCTGATTTGATCTGAGATCAAGATGGACTAGGCGCGGGACGGCAGCGAGCGCCTCAGGCACAGGGCCAGAGATCGAATTGCCCGCGAGGGAGAGGTTACGGAGGGAAATTAAGTCTCCGATTGTGTCGGGTACCTCGCCGGAGAGCTGGTTGGAGCTGAGGTTCAAGAACTGGAGCGCAGCGAGGCGGGTGATCGACGTGGGGACTTTACCTTTGAGCGCATTGTTGGAGAGATCAATGTAGGTGAGGTCCGGGTGCCAATGCTTGGGGAGGAATCCGGTGAGGTTGGTGGAGGAGATGGTGAGGGAGGTGAGGTGCCTCATGCCGGCGAGGATGACGGCGGGGCCGCTGGCGTTGATAGGGGTTTGGGAGATGGCGAGGGAGGTGAGGTTCTGGAGGCGGGAGAGCCAGACGCCGGTGAGGCGGCGGCGGAGGCTGCGGACGCAGGAGAAGGAGGTGAGGGAGGCGGCGAGGGGGGCAGGGAGGCGGGTGGGGAGGACATCAGGGCAATTGAGGAAGGAGAGGGAGTGGAGGGTGGAGAGGGACTGGAGGGCGGTGGAGGACATCTGAACGTCGTCGGAGCAGTTTGCGAGGCGGAGGGTGACGAGGTGGCGGAAGGGGGCGGCGGAGTCGCAGATGGTGTCGTTGGTGGGGGAGGAGCAAGGGTCAGGGTTTGTGGGGAGGTTGAGGGACTGGAGGGCGGTGAGCTGCTTGGGGTCAAGGGTGGTGGTTGTGGTGGCGGGCCGGGGGCGGGGGAGCTTGGGGGAGGAAGTGGGGGCTGGAGTGGCTTTCGGGGTGGGGGAGGTGGTCGGTACGGCGGCGGACGTAGCGGCGGAGGTGGTGGTGGTGGCGGCGAGGAAGAGGAGGAGGCTGAGGAGTGCCATTGTAGGAGAGACGAGAAAGCAGGGGGAGTGAGCTGCTCTACTTTGTACTGAGAGCTAAGAGGCAAGATCCAGGAGCTGGTTGTACAAGATTACCCCTGGTTTTCACTGAAATTTACACATTTTTTGCTGTGTTGCGTTTAGAAGGGGACTTCACTAGAGCTTTTTGATATTAGTTGGCATCACTTTTCATTTTTCCATATTACCTGATTTTTTCTGTGAAATCTCATGTGGCCTGAAATCGGCACCTAGAGTACCGAAAATATCATTCTTTTAGCTGGGTCGTGCCTTTGCTATCAAAAGGGTCATATTATAGACAACACGAAAACCACGGCTCAGTTTTAGGAAGTGAAGGCGGCGATTCCACTGGTGATTTTGACCGGCCCATTTTCACATAATGCCCTTCTCCTCAAAATGTCCCTCTTTCCAAAATATTTCTTTCTTCCCAAAATTATCAATTTACGGGAGCATCCAGTTCGGGAAGAAGACATTCCGGTGAAGCTCCGTTCATCATCGCGGTTCAAATCACCGCCGATGCTATCCAACCTAGAAAAAATAAAATTTTATGCCAGAAAATAACAAAATCAGCGGAAAAGACGAGAAAAAAAATCTATGATTAAGGAATTTTGATGTAAGAGCGGCGGGGAAGCCCGCCTAACTACAAAAATTGATATCTACATGTAAAGAAACACATATAAAGGCCACTCATTGGAGCTCGACCGCTCGTAGACATCAAATAAGAGGATAAAAATTGGTAAAACTGTGAAATACTTGTCGGCGAGCGACAAGTTAAATTTATATATTTTTCTGTGATCCTACTGAAATAGAAGAGGAGGAAAAATAAAGAAGAACATAAAAAATAAGCAAAAACGGATCGTGTCTTCAAAGACACGATTTTATGGCAATCTTCAAAATGTCATAACTCGCTCATTTTTTCTCCATTTTTTTTCGTTCTTCCTTATTTTTCCTCCTCTTCAATTTCATTAGGATCACAAAAAGATATATAAATTAAATGTGTCACTCACTGACGAGTATTTCACGCTTTTGCTCATTTTTATCTTCTCATTTGATGTCCACGAGTGGTCATTGGTGACATTTATATGTGTTTCTTTATATATAGATCTCAATTTTTGTAGTTGGACGGGCTTCCCCGCTGCTTTTACATCAAAATCCCTTCATCATAGATTTTTTCTCGTCTATCCCGCTGGTTTTGCTGTTTTCTGGCATGAAATTTTATTTTTTCTGGATTGGATAGCGTCGACGGTGATTTGAACCGCGATGATGGGCAGATCTTTGCTGGAATGTGTTCTTCCCCACCTGGATACTCCTGCAAATCGCTAATTTTTGGAAGAATTAAGACTTAGGTTAAATTTTGGGAAGAATGACATTTTGGGTAGTTTCCAGGTCATATGGAAGAAACAAAGATATTCCAAGTAATATGAGAAAAAGAAAGGTGGTGCCATGTAATATGGAAAAAGTTAACTTCACTGTGATAATTCTTTTTTTGTTTTTTTTAGATAAATCTAGTTCTTAAGGGCAGGTTAGAGCATTGTAGACCCCCTTAGCCATATAGGAACCATGATCTGATGGCTAAGGGCCTAGAGCGCACCGGCGATGCAGCGCAAGCTAGGTGGAATCTTTTTTTTTTTGGATGGACGGTGGTATTGGATGATCCGTTTGAGAGTTTTTAACAAAAAGAAGAAGCAATTTGAAGAAAAATTACTCTTCAATGTGGCACCCAATAATTTATTTTTGGTGTTGACTAAAACCTTCCTAAAATTTGAAGAAAAATTAGTTTAGAAGGTTTTAACCAACACCAAAAATAAATTATTAGGTGCCACGGAGTCGTCGGTCCCAAATAATTGGAGTGCACTTGTAAAGTATGTGCACAATGGATCCTTGAGCTTCACGTCCCCTCAATATGCCGGCATAAAGGTGATATTGACAAAGAAAAATGATATTTCTACATCATTTTTTTACAATATTGACATACATCAAATTGCATTGATGCTCCTACATTAGTTTACCCACTCACTGACATACACATAAGACCAGTGATGCAGGGATATTAATGCCCATTGACAAACTATTGTATTCAATTAATTTTTTCCCCATAAAGGAGCATTTGGAGGAAAAATTAATGGGTGCGCCTGTCAATCCACACTAATTTTGCATGGCCATTTCTGACATTTCAAGGATATTTATACTGTAAAAAATCTCTTGGAATGGAGAAACTATTCAATACAACCGGCATAATACTTCGAAGGGATGCCGTCGTCCCCAGAATTGACGGCACACACATATAGCGTGTGCACTCAGCTATTTTGGTCGTCCTGACATACAGCTGACGTGATCAAGCTGTTTGTATGGAATAATTTCTCCTTAGACATGGCATGTTGGGGAGCTTTCATTTACCGGACTCGGAACTAATGTGGGACGCTCTACTCTAAGAGTGGTTGTTTAATTTATTTATTTTTCAAATGAAGAGTGGTTATTTGATATTAATACAATGAGTGAAGAAAAATGTGCAAGAGGTGGTGGATAATATGGTATTTTTGGAAGAGGAGCATGGGAGGGTTTAGGGTTTTGGTCTTTCTTTCTTTTTGGGCCATAACCAGATTGGGTAATGGTAAGCTGCACAAGTAACAGGGCATAAAAGGGATGCTAATAATGAAAACCTAAATGGCAAGGGTAAGCTACTCAATAGCCAGTGTTGCAGAGCCGAGGATGAGCAGTGAGCTACTTCTTTGTTGTGAGCTACTCAAGAGTCAAGATCCAGAAGCTGGCTTACAACATTGCCCTGATTTTCAACGTAATTTACACATTTGACTCTTTTTTTTCAGATGAGACTTTCTTTTTCTTTATGCTTCTAGCTTCCTACACATTTGGCTCTATTTTTTAAACTGGAAACTTCAATAGGATAGCTGCTAACCACTATGAGAGCATTTAGAGAAAAATCTTTGAGATCGGTTATTTAACAAATAATACTGTCACACCACTGATGGAAGAAATATGCTAGAGGTGGATAATCTGGTATATTTGGGATAAAACAGAATGGCAGAGTATCTGGACCTTTGGTCATATAATTTTTTTTTGGGGGGAGGGGGGGAGGTCAGAAGAAGCTAGGTTAGGTGCGAAACAGCCCATAATAGGAAAATGAGTAAGGGAAACTCGTACTGACTACTCAAGTAACAAGACCTAAATCAAAAAATAAAAAGAAAGAAAGAAAGTGAGAATTATGCTTTGATGGTATTCACAGTTGCAAGTCTTTCTACTAGCAGTTACAGAATGTGTAACCAACTGTAGTGTTTTGTACTACAAAAACTAGCTATAATTATGTACACTATGATTGTTACTTTGTGGCCCATTCATGTGCTTCACCGTCCATAAATAGGGACGCCACCAGGGCCGGTTTTTACCCGACCCGACCAGACCCCCGGCCTTACTGGGGCCGAAACTGGGAAGTCTTACACAGTACCGGTTCGGCTCTGGTTTTGAAAGAGGAGCCGATGCATTGGGTCCGGGTTTGGGTTTGGGTATTATATGAAAACCTGACCCAACCCGACCGATATATATATATATATATATATATATATATATATATATATATGGGAAAAGTTTATATGAGATCGCTCTCATATTGCTTATATGAGGCCACTTTGAATCGTAGCCGTTAGATCTTGATCTAACAGCTACAAATATCCATAATGATCTCACCCACTCCTTGATGTGATACACTCACCTATCCACTGATTTGATATCCACCCTCCAATCGGAATCTAACGGTAATAAAGATTGGCCTCGTGCTCCTTATATGAGAACGATCTCATGTAAACTTATCTCTCTCTCTCTCTCTCTCTCTCTCTCTCTCTCTCTCTCTCTATATATATATATATATATGTACCCAACTCAAGGTAGGGCTCTTTTCTTTCTTTGCCTCATCTACTCGACTTCTCGCTGCCGTTGTCAACCCCTTGGGGTGTCATAATTTTTCTACTTCTAGACGTAAGTCACTAAGCAGCCATCTATAACCATTGTTGTAAATGACTCCGGTTATTTTAAGCTAATAGTCATTTCCAACCCATGTTATGCATTGAGCAATTTTATATTTTTCTTTTATTTATTTTTATCTTGTTAATTTATTTTTTATTATTTTTTACTTGAGACTAATTTGATTTTGTTGAAATCTTAAAACACCATTATGTTGAAGTTGAAACAATTAAGGTGATGTCCACCGATTAAAGTTTGTATTAAAAGTCTTCTTTTTGTTTTTTTTTTCTTTTAGTGCTCTTTTTGAGCCCGAAAGAGTAAAAAAGAATCAAAATAATCAAAGTTTAATATGCGAGTTTGAAAAAGAATAAAAATAGATAAAATAATTTTGATTTTGGTACCCGGGTGGGGCAGTTCCGGATTTGGTATCGGGGCAGTTCTGGGTCCAAAAACTAGATCCGTGGTGGTTTTGGGGTGGTTCTGGGTTTGAAAAATTACAACAATTTTGGGGCCGGGTTTGCCAAGAATTGACCCAAACCCGCCCCCTTGGCATCCCTATCCACAAAGACCATCCATCCTTTCACTGTTCTTGTGCTAATAATGAGAGTGCATACGGGTAAGGAAGCCCTTCGGGTCTCAACCTAACCTACGGTGTATCCAAGCAGATGTTGTAAACGAAATGCTCATCCTTTTTTCTAATTGCAATTCATATACTCATCTCTGAGGCTTAATTGTTTATATCATCTTCCTTAAATTAAAACCAGCATTGAGATTTTAAAAGATTTATTACAGAAATTTAGGGCATTTGGGAAAGTAAAGCGCTTCTTTAAAAGCTGCTTTTACAGAGAATCTCCTCTTGTGGAGGGTTACAAAAAGCAATTCTCTTGCAGCTTGAAGGGACATTTAATAAAAAGGAAAGCGACTTTAGAAGAAGTTGCTTTTTTACCCAAACGCGCCAATGGGGAATCCATGGGGAGAGTACAAATGTAGAATTTCTTTGATGTGCAGAATACTTATACCCACTTTCTGTAGTGAAACAGAACGATTGATATCTTTTTGTAACAAATATCGTTTTCCTTACCGAATTCTCATGTATTCACTCCATCCAATGAAACTCGTTCTGTCTCACTATAGAAAGTGGGTATAAGTAATCCAATGAAACTCGTTCCCTTTTGTATATATCTCATAAGTTTGTTTGCAAAAATTTGGATAAGGAACAACCATCAGATATAATCTGAGAATCCCAGAGGAGTCTGGGAAGGATACTACGCAAATTTGAGAAGGAGATGGACCATCATAGTACATTTGCTCAATTAGTTTTGTTTTTCACACACCAACCTTCAGAAAAAATGATTGCTGTTTTTAAGGTTTGAACTATAAGAGGCAATAAAACAATTTTCAACAGGTTGCTTAGCCAGATACAGATACAGCAAACGTGGGAAACCATAGAACTGGTAGGAGATTGATCTCAATAAAACATTAACTCCAGGCTCAAACCTTGCATTACCACAGCTGGCTATATATCTTCTGAGCACACATCGCTGCACAAAATTCTAATAGTAACTGCAATCTCCAGTTATCAGTATGAACTCCCCAATAAAGGGAATTCAGGCCAATAGTGAAGTGCAGATTATCTCAAACTGAGTATTTTGGTCTCATCAAGCGATTCAGCAATCAATTGATATGCAACTCTGGGAAACTTCAGAACTATTCATGTTGCTCAAAAATGGATCAATTTTCACCCACAGAAGCGAGAAGATGGATGCTAACAACACGGACCAGAGGACCACAATGGTTGGTGTCCGGTTCTGTCTCCCCATGAGACCCTTTAAAAATGGATAGAGATGAAGAATCACCCAGAATGCAAAGAAAACTTTCCCAAACAAAGGGCCCCAGGCTTCATACCCACTGTTTAAAGCATCGGAGAAACCGGCTACCACACCAACCAGATTGACAACGAGAAGAGTAGTTGGAGGTATCAAAAGAGTGGTCCATTTAAATACATAGAGCTCACCGAAATCTGCATCATCAGAAGCTTTTGCTGTCACGGTGAAGTTGGTGTCCAGACCTGCAAGCATCTTTAGAATCCCTTGAAACACAGCAAAAAGATGGGCAGACACTCCCCCAATCACCCAAAACTGCTCATTTCTCCACCAGTCTTCAATGCCTACTCCACTCCACCGAAGTTCAAGTACACTTGTTAAGATGATGGAGATGAAAAGGCCAAGAAACCACACACTGGCAATGTTTGAAAGCTGAAATGATATAGAAAAATTAGTGTACGAAGAAATATTGCTTAGATATATTTTTTTATTTTGGACAATATAATAGAGGAAGAAGAGTAATTACTGTGGGAATAATGAATTTTCCAGTGAGAAGGCAGATGGCAGGCAATGAGCAGTAAGCAATGAGAGGGAGGGATGTGAAAGGGTATACTATAGTGTTTATATATGCCAATCTCTGGAGCCATTTCAGACGGCCTCCCCCAAAACCGTACCAGAGGGGGCAGTGTCTGCTAAGAAAAATTTCAACAGAGCCAAGTGCCCAGCGAAGAACTTGGTGGAGCCGATCCGAGAGATTAATCGGCGCTGATCCTTTGAATGCTGGCCTCAGAGGCATGCAGTATATTGACCTCCAACCTCGGCAATGCATCTTAAAGCCAGTTAAAATATCCTCAGTGACAGATCCATAAATCCACCCAATCTGCATAAAATTTGTAGCAAGATGCATAATCAACAGTTGTATATGCAGAAGTACAAATGCCAAGGACCAGAATTTAAAAGAACAATTACCTCCTTGCCCCATTCAGTTTTCTCCTCATAGCCGCAGCTAATAACGTGAATTGCTTCTTTGATAAGGGTTGATGGATTTGCAGACTCTGGTACTCCTCCATTCTCCATCAAAGTTGATTCAATAAAAACAGAAGATAGGCCAAAAGATTTCTCAAAGCTCGTCTGGGAGATCAACAGTGATCTTTCATACTCATCATAGTCTGTAATGAAACAGTAATGTTTATGTAAGGTCTACAAAGAGCCAGAGAAACTTTGGATATGCATTTGGACAAACAAACTCACTATCAATTTCTCTAAGGTTAAATATGGCAGCATTGAGATCTTCACGCTTAGAGTCCCGGTAAAGTTCTGATTGATCTTTAGTAGGTTTTTTAGATCGGCAACAGCAACAGCACCAGGAGCAAGATGATGAATTCTTGGGGAGGGAGGGCAAAGATGTAGGCCCGTACCCATATAGTGCTTGCCTATAGAAAACACATCCAGTCCCCACATAAACAGGCCCTTGAATGCCATCGAGTCCTTTCATATTGACCTGAAATTAGTTTCATATTTGCAAGTAAAAATGTCAAAATCAAAGTTAGATAATGCAGAAAGGAATGAGGGTTCTTCTTTCAAGGCTTACATCAAAGAAAACGATATTCCGGTTGGCATAACGATCACTTTTATCAATGCCATCAAATCTTTGAGGAAACTGAATATAGCAAACATCCCTTCCAACTTGTGGATCCATCATGAAGCACATAGCTTCACGAACCGCCTTACTGTTATTCACATAATGGTCGCAGTCCAAGTTAAGAATGTATGGAGCATTTGTGAGGATAGCAGACACTCTAACCTGTGGCCAACACGTTTAGAATAATTAAATAGAATTGCAAATATAGTAATGAGAAATTTAGCATTGTGAGGCATAAATGTACCAGAGCATTCATGGCACCAGCCTTCTTGTGGTGCTGGTAGCCAGGTCTCTTCTCTCTTGAAACGTAAACCAGTCTAGGAAGCTCATTTCCTTCAATGTCATGAGCACCACTATGTCCAAGAAAAACCTGAAAGCGTTATTAACATAATCAAGCATTAATCATATTTGAAATAGAGCATAAAAACTGAAAAACATTAGCATTCATAGACGATGGAAATCTTAAAATTTGTAAGAGATGCTGGTAAGTCTCCAATAGTTATAACTTTTTTTCATATCTGAAGGATCCCTCAAACAATGACAATGACAAATGTCGAGCTGTGCCTGTAAATAGTGTAGCTATGAAGAAAAAAAATTCATTGCAGAGGCATCTTACTTGAAAAAATCATGTAAAAATTCAAAGTTTGGTGCTAGGCAATATTGAGTAACTTACATGTTCATTACTGAGCAATAAAAAATTTACATGTTCATTATTAAAAATGTGTTTCCAGACCACATTGCCTCTTGAGCAATTGTTTGAAAGGGAAACTTAAATCAGAATTGCAATGCATTCTTACAATAAATTTTTATGTCTATGAGATAACATAAACTACACTAGTCATGCTTCCATGTAAAAGCAGACTGATAATTTTTGTACCAGCGTTGTGATGGAAGATGACCATATCAATATTTCATGTGCAACTATCATCTCGTGGAAGCCAATCCACATAATTAAAAATGAGTATGATGATGATGTTGAACCTTCATTTCATTGTCCCCTCTTTAGAGGATTGTGTTAAGAAGTGCATCTGTCACAAAAACTTGCCACTATGTTTCTTTGCATGGATTTTGCACCATCAATTTGATTGTGATAAGAGTCAAAATGGTATAAAATCCATGCTGCCGACCCTAGATAGCTGACATAAGGCGTATGATGATGATGAATAACATAATTTACACCTATATATGAAGTATTCAACCTGAATCATGCCAGGATGGTCACGTGGATTGTTCCCTGGCCAGGATGTACCATCCTGCATTGTCCAACCTTCATCTGGTGTTTTCTGAGCCTTCGCCACCAAAGCATTTATCCTCACTTTGTACTCTTCGTAATCTCTCTGTAGCAAAATAAAAAAGAAATAAAATTATTGTTACCATAGACTCACCTGCAGATTTCAAGACTAAGCTATTTTAGCATCAAACGGAGCACAACTGAACAAGAATAATGGTTTTTTGCACCTGGATAGTTGGACACTTGGACTGCTAATTGTAAGAAACAGAAAACTATATGTAAACTACAAATTTTCAGTTCAGATACCTACCTTCATTGCTCTTCTTTCTTTCACAAAGGATGGTTGAACTTTATCTTTCAAATAGTCAATCTTCTGTGAAAAATAGAACTCAGGCGCACGGGGCTCAATGGAGAACTTTTTGCAGAAGGGAACCCACTTTCTTGCATATTCAGCTGTTTCTGCAAGAGCTTCAAATGTAAGCATAGCAGAGCCATCATCCGAGACATAGCAAGACACTTTGTCAACTGGATAGTCCACAGCCAGAATTGAAAGCACAGTGTTGGCAGTTATCAGTGGAGGTTCTTTTAACGGGTCAACTGTACTAACAAAGAAATCCACAGCAGCAAGCTCACATTTACCACTTTCTTTCTCATACCTGCAAATACTTAAATATGAGAACTTCATAATAACTGTCAACAAAACATATTATCAGTGGAGGTTCTTTTAACGGGTCACAAATGCTGTGTGACCAGTTTACATGAGATCGTTCTCATATAAGAGGCATGAGAAGTCTTTTGGGTTGTTGGGGTCTATCCGACGGTGGATATCGAATCAGTGGGTAGGTGAGTGTGAACCATCACTCACCCTTGTAAACGTCAGATCAAGATCCAACGGCTATAAATTGAATTGACACATATAAGTCAAATGAGAGTGATCTCATTTTAACTTTTCCCTATGTGATATATATATATATATATATATATATATATATATATATATATATATATATATCACACAGTTGGCAGGAATTTTCCTTGAAGAGATCCAGCTATTTTAGTATGCATCAGGCTATCTCAAAGGCAATGGGACCCCGTACAAAGAGAAGACGTGTGCTCTAACATAATCATAATCATAATTATTGTGATGATTATGATTATGTTAGCACAAAGATAAAACCTAGAAATGTAATAAATCCCAATGGAAGTCAGTAACAGTTCTATAGTTGATCTGTATAAATACCCTTTTGAATTTGTAAATTTCACCTAGAATTCTAGCCATGATGTATGCAAAAAAAAAGAAGTTACTAGAAATATTTATACTGTTTTATAAAGAACCTCAATCTGTATAACAGCCATGTGAAGTCTCTACAATATGTTCTAGAGATAGAAATTTTAATATATCAACATAACATTATTGTTGTTTCTTTTGCTGCTAAATATTTTATGCTGAGTCAACTTTTATTCTTTGTACTAAAGCTTTTTTTTTGGCGATCATGTCATGAGTAAAAAGGAAAGGTTCTTCTCTCTTACTGTTACTTTCAGAAAAATGCAGTGTTTTGTCTACGTCAATTCTGAATATCAATTAAATGAACGCTAAGTTATCTAGTTTTGTTAGCTATTTCATGATTTCCATCATTGTATATTAACATGTCCTATTAGTAAAAATTCAATAACTTCCCTTTGTCAATGTCCCATCTAGTTCACACTTATACAAAATTTCAGAGAAGGTTGATAATTTTGTCACATTGTGAGAGGAAATCAATCTTGTAAACATCAATTTGCTAATGGTAAAAGCATCTTGTCAAGAAAGAAAATTTTCTTGCTATGGTTCCATAGATGAAAATTAGACATACCTTAATGATAAGCTGTCAATAAACGTTTCCCTGCTAACTGGTGACCACTTTGGAAACTGATCCAACACCCACGAAAAGGCAAACCAGATTTCACAAATGATAGAAGTCAGCCAAAGGCCATAAGCACTATCAACAGGATGTGTGATTCTATAATGAAAGAAAAGGCCAAGGATGATCAATCTCATAATGATGACAATTCTATAGGGTGTGAGCTTGTTTGGCGAGATTGGGACAGTCCTTGAAAGCGGCTGACTTGCTTCTTCACTCCTGCATATAAAATCAACATCAAACTGCCAATTTCTCTCTATATATATTAATCCAACACCTACATGATGCATTGGTTATACTAAAAAAACCGAAGACAATCAAAACTTGTTTCTTCCTACAATGATAAAAAAAATAATGTCATTTTCCTTTAAAACCATAGGTTAAACTTCAATGTGCGTTTAAAACATGAAAGATTTTTCTTATTTACTTACAGTTTTTCTTCCATTTGCTGTTCAGATGGGATTTCAGCCTCTTTCTCGACCTTAATAGGTGGCTTTTTTTTCTTATTTTTCTTGTCCTTCCAGCTTTCAACTCTGTTCTTCCATATTGGGTTCCCAGATTCACCAATAGACTCTTCAATTAAACATTAGAAGATACATATTAACAGTTGATACTCACATATACGAAAACCATCATCGGTATAGGAAGGTTACCAGTTTCTGCAGCAGAAATGTTACTTATGCTTCTATGATGAACACCACCCTTACAAGAGTTGCATGAAAACAATCAGACCCAAAATACATTCAACACAAGCAAAAGTTATTAATATGGAGTTATGATCTTTAGTATCATGTCGATACCTCATGATCTTGCAAATGCGCAGCCATCGTCATCCCTCTAAAAGATCCTGCCTCCTCAACATTGGGAATCGAATTCTCTGGTTGCAAATAGAGCAAGGAATTAGTCCAAGGACAAAAATTTGAAGAAAAATCGTGTTCCCTCTTCCTCCACAAAAGCACAAATAGCCAAGTGGATTTTCAAAACATATGCTTTATGCTAAATTAATCAAGCTTCCCTCGTTAACAGAGTAAACTGATTCCAAAATTGTAACGTATGAACATTCTTTTTATTGATACATAAGTGTAGTACATGAACTACCAAACAGATTATAATAATAGAGTCCTACTACTCCTTTGTCTCATATTAATAGCTCCATTTGTAAAATTATGACATTTATTGAATTGAAGGACTCACAACTAATAAAATAGAAAATGTAAATTATATAATCAGATTTAAGTACCCAACCACTTAAATTGGGCCAAATGGATCTATTAATATGGGACTGAAGGATACTTACTATCACCATTAACTACTACAATAAGGATAGCAGATAGAAGTTCCACTAAAAAATGTAATATTAATCATTCTCCCTCCATCCGGAAGTAGTAGATTCATTTGGTTTTCCAAAATGAACAATAAATGAATTAGGAGATACACTTTGTTACCAAATGTATTTACTGATTCCGGACGGAGGAGTAACAAATTGCGAAAATAAGAAGTTCAATAAAATGGTAAGGAAATCAAAACAGAAAACATTAAATTGGGTTGAAAGCAAGACCTGATGGCAGATCATAAGCCGTGCCACACCTCAAACAGCTCTTCCTTCCCTCGGCATTCTCGTAATCAAAACAAGACCGGCAAACCGGAAAGTTGCATTCATGACAAGCAACAAACACCTCCCCATTCCCAGAAACTCCTAAAGGTTCACCACAGGAGTGACACTGTGGGGCACCAGGTTCCATCATCTTGCTGCTACCCGCTCAAGTGGATCAAGGGAAGGTTGTCTGAAGCCACCCTTTTCTTCCTCTGGGCTGTTGCCACTGGAAGATTGTGCCATCTTTGTAAGGGTACAAAGGTGGGAGGAGAGAGAGGGAGTGGTTGGAGGGAGGGTGGGAGGTTGGGGTCATTGCTTGGAGGAGACGGGAAGGAGGGGAGGGAGGGAAGGATGAGAAGCAAAGGATGCTTGTCGTCATTGTCTCTTTGGTAGTGGTGTTGTGTTGCGAGAGTTGGGATTTCAGAGTTGGGTGGGGAGAGGTGGCGGGCTTTCGAAGGGATTTGGATTTGGCACTGTGTGAGGGACAAACACCCTTTTACAAATATCGTTTGCCTTTTAGAAACTGCAATTGAAAGGCCGCCTATCCTGCCACCCGCATTCCCTGAGACCATGTTGAGCATAACTTGAGTATTCCACCAATATACCATTAAAAGTATTTGCCTTTTTTTTAATAAAAAATGGTCTTTGTGCTAGAAAAAAATGGTCTCTGTGCTAGAAAAGTTAGTGTTTTGATCTCACGTATCGAAAAAGGCAGTGATAACCCTACAACAGATTCCTACACATTTTCTATATGTGTGTATGGAAAATGTGTAGGAATCTGCTGTACAAATATCGTTTCCCTATCGAAAAAATTACTGATCTTACAGAGGTTTAGTGGGTCTTGCTTTCAACCAAAAGGATATCCTCACATTGGTGTACAATTGCGAATACAATTGGTGACATAGGTTGGAAGTGATCATGATCAATGTCGATCAAAATAAATAAAAAAATATATTAAAGAATGATTATTAGAAAAGAATTATTGTTAATTTCTGGTTGTTAGTCTCTAAGGAAGAAGAAGTCCACTTGCATCACAAGATGGCAATAAGGGTAAGAGATTTATTAACTTTTTTGCCTTGTTATATACTCTCTACTTTCTATGTCCCTTTTCAATAAGTAATTAACCAACCAAAAATTGCCTTCCTATTCTCCTTTCCTTGTCTATACATGGGTGCCTGCCAAAATCGCAAAGAAAGGTATTCCATATTAGGAGCCCCCCCCCCCCCCCCCCCCCCCCCCCCCTGCAAAACACCCTTTGAGAGCATGGGTACCCCTATAAAGAGAACAAGACGCTGAGTTTTTTGAAGCTTACTAAAAATGGGCGAGAATTTGGGGGCCAATACAAATATAGGCTGGTGGCAGGATAGTCGGCCAATATGAAATCCTTGCTTAATTGGTACTCCCCATCCAACAAAACCTATCTGCACAAAAAACCAGAGCCCCCCATCCGTGTAGGGAGCAAAGTCAGCCATGTAATGATGCACCCATGTTTTTCAAATACGGGCAGGCTTCACTGGATGGAGGGAGTAATTTATAGTTCCATTTTTCATTTCTTTATGGACTTTTACCGTTTGACAGGTTTAATTATTACCATCTTTCCAAGTGGAGCTATTAATATGGGGCATAAGAAGTATTATTTAGATACCTAGATGTGGTTGACTTCTACCATTTGTGTGGGGATCCCATATGTAGAGGGGAATTAGGGTTTGATTTTATCAGGTGGTTTCCTTCCACTGTCCAGCTTGTTTTCTCCAAGAGAAAGCACAGAAAACAGGGAAAAAGGGAACTTCTTTTTTTCAAAGAGACGGTGAATGATTGGGAATACTCAAAAGCGCCAATCTTTGCTTCGCGTCTCTGTATTACCCACCTCTCATTTTCTCTCTAGCAGTCACGTTTTGGGTGATGATTAATTTTCGGCTTCCATGAAGTCCTTCTCTTGGTTTGAAGAGTGTAGGCTAATGTTGGAGACGTGTGTTGGGTGGTCTTTGGCCTCTCTCACCCCAAAAACTAGCTTTTGGGGTGAGATAGGGTCAAGACCACCCAATACTAGTATAAGAGCCCAGCTTACTAACAATATCGGCCCAATAGTCCACGGAAGGAATTGGGTCTGCCCCCAAACCAAATGCCCAATGTTTGAGGATGAGATTGTTAGGGTCAGTTTATAAGTATGAGGGAAAACCTCACCCCTCAAGCTAGCCCTTAGGCCGCTCTCACCCTAAAAGCTAGCTTGAGAGGTGAGGCTTTCCCTCACATTTATAAACTAACCATCAACCCCTTCCACATCCGATGTAGGATAAACCCCAACATGGTGGATAAGGTGGAGGTGGTGAGGGAAATATGAACTGGAATACAACTATGAAGGAGGGAAAGAAGAGCCGAGAAGACCAACACAGGATGCGCCCGATGTTTTTGAAGCGTTCTGGGGAAGTTTAGTGAAGGGCATTGAGCCTTCCCAGGATTCGAGGAACCCACTGCCAAATGGGGTTTTAGGCTCGTCTCTGGTTTTGATTTAAGAAATAAAAAGAAAAAGTCCTAAAAAATTGCTCCTAAATCTCCATTCCCAAAAGCATGTACTGAATATTCTCCAACACCAATTCCAATTCCAATTCTAATTCCAATTTCAATTCCAATCATTCAATCACAATCCATATCCATAACTATGCAACCACAACTATACATAAACCAGACCATGTCCATTTTGGGAGCCCTGGATCTTATCTACTCTAGCCTTTAACTCCTTAGATCATCTTTTTTAAGTAACATGTTTTCAAAGCATACTAGAGATGCTACTCGGGTCTCCCTCGTAAGTGCTCGTGTCCCATTCCATGTGCACCTCGTAAGTCAACTTAAACAACAATCCCTTATACTAGTAAAACAAACATTAGAGCTCACCACAAACACATCATGTTCTGGACCATGTGCATCTTATTGGGTTCTCCTCCACATTTTCTCTGACATGACTCTCGAAAGATCCACACAATCTCTACTTACCATCAAACCATAACTCCTAATAAGGAATTATTTCCGTGAGACAATCTCAATGAGATATTCAAAGTAATAATACTTTAAAAAATTCAACTTCAATATCTCCTAGAGATATCACCATCTTCAAGAAACACCTAATACTATGAGTCATCTACTTGCAAGAGTATATATATGCTCTGATACCAACTCTTGTTAATGTCATAGTTATTTTCCCTAAGTGTGTTTATTAATCTGATGACTCATTTGTAAGTGTCTTAGAGTAGTAGGCTAGTTTAAGAAGAGCTCACTCTAAAAGAGGAATAAGTCTACTCAAGATAAGAGCTACTTCAAAAAACCCACTACAAGAATGAAGAAGACATATATTAATGGGCAAGATTCAAAGATGTGTGCTCAAGGCAAATCACTTGGAATGATAAGAGCTACTTCAAAAAGCACACTACAAGAATGAAGAAGATATATATCAATGGACAACTCAAATATGGGTGTTCAAAGGCAAATCACTTGGAATGAAGACAACAAGGGTCAAACTCAAAGGTTCAAGACTTATGGCGATGCGGCATTAAGCCCTCTCCCCTTCGTTTGGAAGATCTATTGCTTAAACCCAATAAATAAATCAAACCATAGATGAGTGAATATAGGGAGGACCCACCCATGAATGGGTGCATATAAAGAACTCACTCATAAGTGTGTTTATGTAAAAGAATCACCCACAAATTATTTAATATGACCCAACCCACAAAGTAATCACCACAAATGGGTTAATATGACCCAACTCACATGAGAGAACCACTCATGGGTGGGTGGATATAAGGCATCCACCCGTGGGTGGTCCTCACCCACCCATGGATGGGTTGATACACCTCTCTTTCCCTCTATAAATACTCATCTCTTGGGAGAAATGAGTGAAAGTCCTCTCCCCCAAAACTTCTTGGCCTTATTCTTTTCTTTGTAAATCATAAGAGAGCCTTGAGTGTTCTTAATTATTCTTCCTCTCATTTCTTGAAAATAGGTTCAAGCTCTTGTTATGAGATCTTATGAAAGGATTTGTTGTGAACGCCAGTCCAGTCCTAGTGTTGGTACGTCAGCAGCCCAACGTCAGCAGTCCATCATGTCAGGCATCACTTTATTAGGATATTTGATTGTTGTGTATCTTATTGTAATCAGACCCGTTTAGGCTAATTGTTAGGTAACGGGCTGATAGAGAATAATCAGTGCTAATTAGTGGCCCATCAGATTGGACAGATGGCGAGCGCCCCTAGGGAGACATGCCATCTTCTCCCTTTATAAGGAGGACGTCCTCCTCAGTTGGAAGGCATGCAATAGAAAAACTACTTTATTTTACTTATTTTCTTCTTCCTTTTCCTTTTGCCGTTGATCGATACCTTGTAACCCTTACCAGTCACAATAAGATTCAAGTCATCTTGGATCATGGTTTCTTTGAGCATCTAGAATCACCCTTTAGAAACCAAAACCCCCACTTGACCTTGAACCAAAAACTTACAAATCATCTCAAAGGTCTTGGTTACTTTGATCTACTCTCCGGTGCCTTATTAATGATTTGATGGGTTCATACTCTTGACCCTTGAGAGTAGTTCAAAGTATCTTTAGCCATGGTTTCACTTAATCTCATAGAAAAATTCTTAGAGAAACCAATCCCTTGTCCAAAAAGCCTCTACAATTTCGGAGCATCATTAGTTGAATCCAAAGATAGACAATGGAAGGCCATTAGGTCAAGACTAGTTTGGGCAAAATGGGTAGGATATCTCACATCCTCCCTTCAAGGGTATGTACTCTAGTCACTTCTTCATCCTCCCTTCAATTCTAGTTTAAATCTCTTCTTTATTTGTGTTACATTGTGGTGTAGACCATAGGATCGAACCACTATTTTGAAAGAGTTAGGTCGGTGTGACCTATAGTGAGTGTGGATTCACTATTGTATAGTTCCCAGTGATCCAAGCAAAATCGGTAAGTGTATGATGTTGTGGGTGAGCTATAAATCCTCACTTAGTGGATGTCGGAGGTTCCTTGGTTTAGGTACTCCGAGAGTGGACGTACCCGTTGAAGTGAGTTGCTTAGCGGTGAACCACTATAAATTTTTGTGTGATTGCTTGTGTTTGCCTGTCTTGCATATTGTTGCACACACACACACACACACACACACACACACTCCTTACTTCTTAAGTCTCTCTCACTCATGTGCTTCCAATTACTTGCTAATAAGAGAAAGTTGCATTGAATGATTGTTTAAATTAACATTATCTATTAGTAAAATAGAGTGAGTTTTTAAGTGGTTGTCCTATTCACCCCCCATTAGGACTAAATAGCACTTTCAACTCTAACACCCTGGATCCAGACACCTTAATACATATTTTTTTCTTTTTCCATAAGAGTATTGAATCTATGATAATGGGGTATTACTCATCCTTAACTTCCATAATTTTACCAATAAGATACAAAGGCTAACATAGGAATAACACATCAGTAGATGATTGGGGTCGGACCAATATCATGTGATGCTATTGCCTGCGTACACCTTTGACTCAAACACAGTTCTGTTCAGCTGGTTAACCCATAGATGTTGTTGCCACCACAACCTCTATTATCTAAATATCCTCTCATGGTAATATTTAGGATCACTCTCTTGTGGAATTCCCCTTAGTACTTACTTTCTTTTTTTCGACTCCCATTGGCCACGCCCAACAGACGAGTCCTGAAAGGAATTTATGGTTCCTTACTGTTTGGGTATGCGGGCACCATGAACTTAGCCGTAACCCTGCATGCATTCATAATCTCTTGTGGATTATTGGCCCCCTAGGATGGCCAATCATGGTCTAGATTGTTTCTCATTTTGTCCTTGTGGCATCGTGGATACTTTCCAATTTTTCTTCTGTTGGTCCGTGCTTTGAACCATATTATTTCCATCTCTTTTCTCATCTCATTATTTCTGCCATAGTGTTGATTTATGACATTATCCATGCCTGACATATTAGTTCATTGTCCTAACTCTTATAGTTTCAAGACAATTCCTAATTACAGTATCACATAAGTCAGTAGCTATTATAACCCTATAACAACTCTTTATTTCAAAATTCCTCAATATCTTTTGTTGACTTGCCCATCGACAAATGGCCACCAACATCTTTTTGTGTCTGTGAACTGCATCGATGGTTTACAAAACAAAAAATCTATTATTTTTTCTGATATTATCAAAATCATGAGTATTATGACCCTACTATCTCTATAGTAAAAGCAAACACATACTATCCACAACTCTGCTACTGTTATGAGCCATCGACACAATTTTGTATCAGTGAGATGTGTTGGTGCCCTTGATAGATGCAAATAACCATTTTTAAAATTATTTAAATTTCATTCTTTCCATGCAAAGATCATCACTTTAGTATGACATTATCCATGAATCATTATTCATTCTATTATGGTATGAATAAGCATTTTAACATCATATCATGCTATCATCAAATGAAAATATGTGTTTTTCATCATACAACTTATTCACCCAATCATTCTCTGTAAAACCATGTGGCCTCAATAGCCAAACATACATTAGTCTTTCTATAGATATATCGCATCTATAATATGCTAGATAATTTAAATAATCTCAAAAGAACAATGTTTTACATTATTGAAAACATCTCACAACAAATCCAATATGAATCCCCATAATTTGATCATAAGGAAACACAATGGTCACCAGCTTTCCTACCTAGATTCTGACAATTTGAAGCAGTATCTTCTTCTCTTTCTCTTAGCCTCAAACCCTAGTTTCATTTACCTCCTTCAGATCCTAGAACGTCCAATGAATGGCTCAATTTGGGTTAAAGTCATTTTTATACATGCACTTAAATCTAACCTAATTAGAAAACCATACAAACTAAACTGCCCCAAACCATCGACACAATTTCATGTCGATGCCTATTTGTCGGTGGATTGCAGAAATGTAATTTTTATCTGCTTTTAGACTTAAATTTTTTTTTTTGGATGTTATACAATCTATCCACCTACTTAGGTCATCTACGTTATATTCCTTAGAGTATTCTAAGGATTGAGTTCACTAAGTAATTTTATTCGATCTCTCATAACTATTTACCTATAGTTCATTATTCTTACAAGATGTTCTATAACTCAATCCCATTCCCTACCATTCAAATCATCATCACAAATACCTTTTTCCTGCCATACGACACTTAATAGTGTACATTTAAACATCCCTACCCATTGGTCAACTTAGATATTTTATACACCTAATATCATTACTCAACAAAAGTTGCACATTAAATTGTCGATGGCATATCAGTTAGTCGATGGCTTTGCTGACAATGTAGATCATGGAACTCATACCTTTAATCCTGATTTAATCCTATGATTAACACATTTATCATCTAGAACACACTTTACAGAGTGTATCCAAGATTTCTAACATACCACATAGCCTAATTATGGAGCTACACTATGATCACATTATTATACTTAAGATAACCCAACCACCCTTAATCTATACCAATTCATGATCATAAATACTCCATTCATACCCTAAGACATTGTTTGATACATCACACATCATATCATACATTCTAGCCAAAAGATATAGAGTACTCCCTCTTTAACATGTCAACAACCTATCTGTAACACTCAAACTCAAAACCATTTTATATGATAAATATCGGAGATGCAATGGATCCTTAATTGTTTTCCACATTGTAAAACAATGCATATGGAGAATTACTATGGTTTTCCAAATTATTTTCGAAATCAACGATTATACACAATAATAAATAATCATTCCACACAAATTGTGGAGGTCTCAGAGCTGTCCAATATGTGCAACAGTACAGTCCCTTTTCAGTTATACAATGAACTCAATAACACATGCTCACTCATGAGCTTACATTAAAAGAATGAAAGCATAAATAATATACTTATTAATGTCATTCATTTCCTCATGATCTCCCTTATTTCTACCAAATTGGAAAACAGTGTAGCTGAGTATTTTCACATACCCAGTAGAATTACAACATAATACTATAGTTGGTTGTTGTGATATTACCATAATATAAAATAGTAATACTACAATCAATCACATGCATTTATTAGAGCAACCAATGGTCCTACGTGCATTACTTCTTCTAGATTCTAACTAGGCATTCTACAATTGTTTTGTTCTTCCTGTTAATGTCATAATTATTTTTTTCTAATTATGATTGCCAATTTGATGACCAATTTGTAAGTGGTAGGCTAGTTTAAGGGCAGCTCACTCCAAAAGAGGAAGAAGTCTACTCAAGACAAGAAGGAAACACTACTTCAAAGGATGGGAATCTCAACAAAGAAATCAAGGCCCATGATCATGACACTACTTAAAGGCAACTAATTGAAGGCCCAACAAGAAGTCCCACAAGAGGAGTGCATATTTTCTAGAGGATCAACTCACAACCATTAGATCATCCATAGTTGTCCTCTAGGCCCATGGCTTTTGGATCATATTGGTTGAGTTCAAAATATTCTAAGAAAAACTCACTAACCAAAGTGATCCAAAGCTTCTTCCCAAAGCCCACCTAAGACCCTTAGGAAAAGACACATAGAAAAAGCTCATTTGTTAAATGGGGTCATAGGTTAAAAGAACTAACCATACATTTTAGATCTAATGGTAGGACCAAGGTGATCCAAGGACACAACCAAAGATCATTGATCTATTGGTTGAACCAAAGTGATCCAAGGTGATCCAAAACTATCCTAAAGAAGACATTTGCCTATAAATAGACCTCTATCCTTCTCCTCTTAGAGTATGGATTTTGACTAGCCTCTTGGGCTTATCTTGTTTCTCCTCATCTATAGCTAAATCCTTGAGTGCTAAGTCATTCAATCAATGGATCTTCACTTTCTCTCTTTTGTATAGCTTGTTTCTTGAGTTCCTACTCCATATGAAGTCTATACCTAAAAAGAGAACATATTTCTCTATCTTATAGAGAATATGAATAGTGGATCCATGGAACACCACTTTGTTCTTAAGCTATTAAATTCTCTCATGTTATCATTGAGTCATAGCTTAAAGGAACACATATCCTTTTACTGATTTCACTTAGTTTTCCAAGGAGCCAAGGCTACATGCCACTTGTAGAAGTGATTGTGCTTGTGGGTTATTCTTCTTCCCTTCAAGTTTTCACTGGAATCTATCCACATAACTTGAAGAAGAAAGAATGTTCTATATAGCCTTGGTTTCTTAGTTATTCTAGGATCTAACCTTAGAGAAACTAATCCTTTGTCCAAAAAGCCTCTACAATTTCGGAGCATCATTAGTTGAATCTAAGGGTAGACAATGGAAGGCCATTAGCTCAAGTCTAGTTTGAGCAAACTGGGTAGGATATCAAACATCTTCCCTTCAAGGGTAAGTACTCTAGTCACTTCTCCATCCTAGAGTAGGTACTCTTAAGTCTCTCATTTACTTATGTTAGATTGTGTAGTAGACTATAGGGTTGAACCGCTTATTTTAGAGAGTTGGGTCGTGTGACTATAGTGAGTGTGGAATCACTCTTGTATGATTCCCGGTATCCAAGAAAAATCGGAAGGTGTATGAGGTTGTGGGTGAGCTAAAAACCCTCACTTAGTGGGTGTCGGAGGTCCCTTAGATTAGGTGCTCTGAGAGTGAACGTACCCGTTGAAGCGAGTTGCTTGGCGGGGAACCACTATAAAGATTTGTGTGATTGCTTGTGTTTGCTCATCTTGCATATTGTTTTACACACACGCACACACATTCTACACCTCTTAAGTCTCTCTCACTCATGTGCTTCCAATTTCTTGCTAATATTGTATTGAATAGGTTATTTAAATTAACAATATCCATTAGTAAAATAAAGTGAGACTTTTAAGCGGTTGTCCGATTCACCCCCCCCACCCTCCTCCCTCTAGGACTAAAGAGCACTTTCACTTCGTAGAGGTTACTAAGATTTGTTCTCTATTTTTGTATTCTAATTCTACTTTCTACTAAGGATCTACTCTCAATAGATGTCCAATTCTTCTTCTTTCTTTTGATTCCAATTTACCACTCATCTAGGAGTCTTAAAGGGAATCCATGGTTCCCTCCAGGTTGAGTTAAGAGCACCATGAACTTAGCCATAACTCAACATGCATTTTTGATCTCTTGTGGATATGAACCTGGAAGTCGGACATTGACAGTATAGGGTTTGTGCCATCTAATAGACACAGTTGCTCTTGAGGCATGTGGTATTCTTTCTTCTTTCCTTTTGTGAGGATCTTCTACTATTCTTCTTCTCATGGCTCATGTATTGAACCTAATTGGTTGGCACTACTAATCGTTCTCACATGTTATTATATGTTTTTCATTCTTCCACCGTAACCTATTTATTACTAAGTCACTTAGTCATTGAGATGTGTATTTTTCTATAGGTCATGTCTTTCTCCTGCACTTCCTATAGTCCTTTAGCCAGCCGCATTTCTAACAACTTAGCAATCAATCAAACATTCATCATGCATATTTATTTCGTCATCTTATGTATTGACATCAACATGCACAAGGATATTATTTTTTCATTTTACTTACTAATCACAAGGCCTAGTATGCAAGGCCAATGCTTGATCTACTAGAACCCACTTATGGACTTCATATTCCATCTTTAGCACTTGGTACTATTGTTATCTACAAATCATCGTGCTCACATACAACTTAGTTGTCATTAAGAGTTGTCATTGAAATTACAGTTCATACTTTGGCCTGCAAAAGCAAGTCCAACGGATGATCCATAGTACATCTGCCATATATGTCTTTCAATACTTCTTATTGATGGTCCAAAGTGGGTTTATTGCCATTTGGAAAGCATTCAAACATGCATCAAATTATTATGTTCATATTGGACCTCTCCAACGACAATTCAATTTTTGTTCGTGAATTATCACTGACTCTTAACACTCTCATGGTTCGCACTTTCAACGTGATCCAAAGCTTAATTCATACTAGATTAGATTCATTACAAAGTATATCATGCATTCATATGTAGAAAACCAAACCATATAACTCTTACAACATGCAATTCATTCATATCATACAAACATAGGTCCTCGTACTAAGAACTACCATACACGCATATACTTATAAAATCAGGCATATCCTTCATGCTACAACTAGATCATCATATTCTCATGCTAGTTCATACATAAATTAGTTGAGCTTGGCGGTCCTTGATATGCCTAAAATATACACATTTATATGCCCTATTTACCTATTTGCTAGTGTAGTTTTAATGATAAAATATGAATAAAATGGGTTATTTGTGATTAAGATAGTAAATAGGAGTTAATAATTAATTTACTCTAATTAACTATTTTAGATGCATTAATGAATTTAAGGAATCATATTTTTACTATGCGTCTAATTTTGGTTTGGTTTTATTATTCCAAGTTCAAAAATACGGATTGCGGATCGACAGCAGAAGAGCGCATTAGGCGGGTTTTTGAGGTGCAGAATTACCCAAAAATAGAAATCCAATGCATAAAAAGATTTGAACCGTTGACGATCCATTTAATGGAAGACATGCACAAATTTAAAGTACAATGCACCAGATGAGATCAGATGGATGAGATCCCTACAACGGGTTTTATTCAAATTAAATTGACATGGTTCAAGGGTTCAGTCGTTGGTTCGGTTAAGAAAAGAAGAAAAAACCCAAAATCAACCCGAGCTGATGCTCGGGTGGTTCAACCAAAATAGAACAAGGCAAGCTCGATTGGGAAATTTCGAAGCAATCCATAGAGGCAAGCTTGATTTGGATTTAGAATGAGAACTCAATCAAGGATTCCGCATCTCAATCCTGTCTTCAAATTTGAAACTAAAAGTGGCGTGTTTGGATTGGGATCGACTTATGCTTGGAAACTTGTAGATTAACACAGATTTGGATCAAGTTGGAAGGGATTCGAAGTTATCTTTAAACACGAAATGAATCTCTTCAATCACCTATAAAACTGAGAAGAATCGAGATGGAAAAGAAAATTTTGGAAGGACTGTTTTAGAACTGTTTTTCTAAAAAAAACAGAGGGAGAAAAAAACAAAAGTTGGGTCGTGTTTTGCCGGGATTTGGGTGGTATTTTGGCCAGAAAATAAGAAGGAGAAGAAGGGGAATTGACAGGGGAGAGAAGGCGAAGAGAAAGAGAGGAAAAAGCGAGGATTTTGGGCTATTTTCGCACTTGCTACAGTACTGCTACAGTAAACTGTAATTACTACAGTAACCGGGTGATTTGGGGAAAGAGATGAACCGTGCATGGTGAACAGTGTTTTTGCTACAGTGATCCTGCTACAGTAAAATCGTGAATAGTAAATTGTGAATAGTGTTCTTGCAACAGTATTATTAATGCAAATCTTTTCCAAATTCAAATTTTCTTTTCTCATGAATATACATAGCTAAATCTTTTGTCAAAGCTAGGGGTGACATTATTTGATTAATATTTTTTATGTCTATGAAAGATATGCTTATTGCTTTGATTGAATAGAGATATTTGGAAATAGTCATAATCTATATAATTATTTGATTTGTCATTAACGTAAGGTACGGCGAATGCTTATAATTCCCAGTGATTAGTAGACTATGCTTGTTAATGATAAATATTCGATTGAAATCTTTATGTTAATTGTTATAATGGACTTGAATGCAATATCCTCCGATTATGTTGAATCATTATTTGAATCTAATTGCGTAATTAAATAAACATAGAATTATTGATTAAATAATTGATCCTTGAAGCTTTGATATCTCTCATCGATTATCTTTGCCCGTCTTTAGTTAGTTTTAATTAAATTTTTACTCATCATTTAAATTAGTAGTTAATTCAATTGCAAAAATTCTACAATAATAGTTTTCAGATTAGTTTGGAGTAGATTAATTCTACATCATTCCCTGTAGTTCGACACTTGGATTCACCGAATATATATTACAATTTGTCAACCTTCTCTTAGGTTTGACCAGTCCTACATTCACTTAGGCAGCAAATCTTCTTCTTCCTTCTGAGCTCTCCTTGATCTTCTTTGGACTATCCTATTGCTTCTCCGTGACTAGGGTTTCCCAATGAGTCTTGTATCATCTATTTATACTACAAATAGACTATACTTTCAGTCTAATTAGGAATAGAATTCAGTTTTCTAGTTTAAGTTGTCTTTGTGTATCCAACGACAACTTACTTGTCTTAGGGTACTTGTCATTGGTTTCCATCAATGAATCTAATTCTGAATTTTTTTGGATATTACATTGTTGATCCCTTCTGAGCCAATCAACTCTGTAAACATTGCTCATCAGATGCTTACCTCATCCAATTTATCAATTATAACAACTTTAGTAAATAATCATAACCTAACTATATCAACATCTCATATGAAACCCGACATGAATGCATAGAATTACATAATCACTTCCTCGATATCATAATCTTGCATTTGAACCTTAAACATGTGTTAACTTGACTCAAACATATGAAATCAATTCCCATCAGCCTCTTATCTTTAACTATGGAAGGCATTCAATCCAAAATATAGGTGGCAATCTTCTTTACATGGTTGGATGTTGTTGTTTTAATTAATCTCTTAATTTTACTCGCAAGTGTACGAATCGTATTTGGAGTACAGTCGCACAATTTTACGAGGTCGAACCCACAAAGACTTGTATGACGGAAATCTAATCGAACCCTAACTAAACCCTTGAATAAATTATGAAATTTAGAGGAATTGGTGATCTAACTAACAACTAATGAAATCAATTAACGAAATAAAATCTAAACTTTATCGAATTAACAAAATACTAAGGCTTTGGAATCGGCATGCAGTAAATTATAGAGAACCATAACCTTTCAATCATTTATAATTTTCTAAAATACTCGTAACAATCTAGAATCTTATTCACGTTGTTACGGAATATTTTACTTTAACGCACAAATATTCATATAAAATTCACGTCCTTCATGCTATTTAAATTAACAATTCAAATCACTAGATGTATCCACTTACGAGTAAATCACAACTAGTATCCGATTTGTTATTTAACAATTAAAACAAGCATGCATTGCAAAAGTAATCCCAAATCATAGCAAAAACATGATTGATGATATATTCGTAATTAACTAAGTAATTAAAAATAAGAACGCATAAACATTATCGCACAAGTCTGAGAAAAATATTAGCTTTCATAAATCAAGCATTTTCTATAATCACTACAGCTTCATCCTAGCCTTAACAACGAATCTAGCCAATCATATTAATAAAAACACATACTAAATTTATAATGAAACTCATTAGAATTAAAGAAATAACTTACTTGACTTGATGAATTAAATAAAAATATCAACTTTGATCTTCCTTTGAATCAGCCACAAAGTATCACTCCTTGCACTTGAATCTCCGAAATTAAAATTGAAATTGAATTACACAAGTGGAAAATAATTCTCTAAATTGAAATTAAAAATTGGAAAAGAACTACAAAAAATAAAAACAGCTCGACTCAGTTGTCTTCCTCGAGCAGTCTACTGTTCACAGCACAGTTTGTTACAACCTCTTTCTTTAAAGTAGTACAATGATCGGAATGAAAATAGAATAGAGAAAAAACAAGAATTCTAACTGGAAAATAAAGAAAGGTTGATAGATTGCAAACGAGGGGAAGGAGTGTCCTTTCCAACGTCGGCGAGTTCCAAGTGTCACTATCTGCCTCTCCAAATTGACTCCTACAAAGACAAGAAAATCAAGTATCAAAATCCTACAAGAAAAATCTGAAACTAATTAGAATTAAATTAAACCGTTACCAAGTCCCCGGCAACGGCGCCAAATGATTGATTGAATTTTTCACTATTTACTCGCAATCGCACGAGACTACGTATAGACTAGTGGTAACGAGGTCGAACCCAAAGGACTTGAAAGATTAATCTAATTCTAATGAAAAGATTGAATTCTAATGATTTAATTAACTAAAGAAAATAAACTTTAATAAGAAATCAGATGAATAAGAATATCAAAGCGTCGAATCCACTACTAAACATGCAATTACTACTCCCAATTATTATCTCCACAAATTGATAAGATACAGTAATTTATGTTCTTGGCCGGACACACAAATTACCAGTGAATGAACTACACGTTCTTGTCCAGACACGAAAAATTCATCCACTATAAATTAATATAACTAACTCTATCCTTGGCCGGGCATAGAATTAATCATAATCCCATTATTATCTAGACACAGGATATATCAAGATCAAATTCCATTAATCATTCATTAAGTCTCGGTCAAAGCACTTAAGAGGAACAATAACGAAATCGCATTAAGCATAAATAATCATTATCAACTTTCACTAAATTAAACAAATAAGAGTAGCAAATACAAATTTAGGGCTTCATCTAGCCTTGATAAGAAAACTAGCCAGACATAGAATAAGAGAAAGAAATAGCCTGATTTGTCGGATTCATTGAAACACTGCTCACAAAATCACTATTCACAGTACTGTTCACAGAACACTGTTCACAGCACTATTCATCGTCTCTCCCAATTCGCAGACACTGTAGCAGTTGAAATAGTGGTGCAAAATCCGGCCTTTTCTCCTCCCTTCCTTCTTCTCTTCTTCCTCCGGCGAAAATCACACCGGAAAGTCAGATTTTTCCGCTGAAAATCACGCCGGAAAAACGTCTGTTTTGCCTCCCGGAATAGCTCTGTTCTTCTCTGTCAAAAGTCCCCCTTCTCGTCCAAAAACTCCTTGTTTTTATAGACCTCGACTAAGAGAGTCCTTCTCCCTGCTTCCTCTTTGAGATGAGCCCAAATCCGCCTGAAAAAATCTAATCTTTCCTATAGTTTCTGAGTTGAACACAGTTCTGTTTCGTATGAGTCCCTATTGAGCACGGCTCTTCGTTTCCAAATCCTATTCCAGCATCGACTTCATCTTCTGCACCGCCACCGGACCTCGCCTACAATCTCATCTTCTCCGGCATCGTCATGCTCGCCCCGCCATGAAAGCCGCTTCTCTGCCGTCGCCGTCTCGAGCTTGCCGTTTCGATTTCCTGTCGAAGCCGCCGGAATCCGAGCTCCCTCTTCCGCCGTGACCTCGCCCAGGCCGCCGCCGATTCAAGCATCGCCTGATCTTGCCGCCGTCCGCCGTCCACCGCCCCAGCTCATCTTTTCCGGCGAGCTCCAAAACAGAGCATCGCTCTGTTTTCTGGAACGGAAGACCCGAGCACCCGAGCTTCGGCTCGGGCCGGGTTTTTTTTTTATTTTTTTTATTTTTTTTTTACTGAACCGGTCATTATTATTTTTTTTCTTTTTCTTCTTTAAAACCCGTCGTATTGCTCTCGTTCATCGGATCTCATCTTGACGGTTCCTTTCTTTAATCGTGTCTCTTTCGCGCGCGATATTTCAAATGCTCAGAACTTTTTGCTCAGAACTCCGAATTGCGAACAGTCAGTGGCGTTGGAAAGCTGACTTCGTGAACTTTAACATGAAGCTTAAATCAGTTCCATCAGAGATATGCAATCGAAGTTATTAATATTAAATCATTTGAGTCGCGTTTTGCCCCATATCTGCATTTTACTCTTATTTCCTACAAAAACCAAAAACTATATTAAAGTAGCAATAATTCTAAACAAACACTAGCAAAAACATAAGTTTAAGAGATAATAAAATGTATATTTCATGTATAGATCACACCCCCAAACCTAGATTTTGCTAGTCCCTAGCAAAACAAAACAAAATAAAATCAAATAAACTAAGGAAACTAATGCATAAAAGTAAACACCACTTTCGTAGGGAACACGATTGCATTGAGCGTATGCAACAAGCCGTTAAACCTCTAGGTGGCCCTAGTAGGACGAGTGTTGTCTCGTGAGGGTTTGCAGCCATGCTACCCACAAACATGTATTTATTAATCTAATTAACCTAAATGTAAAAACAAATCAAGAACACTGCAAAACAAACAAACCTATTATCCCGACAAATGCCAAATACAATGCTTAAGAGAATTAACCACACGTACTTGGTTCATAATCAACAGGAAAATAGAAGCCCTCAAGTAAGTGGTTTTATTCCACACTTTCATCTTGGAAATTTCTGCTCAAATATTATATAGCGTGATAATGTAAATAGTAAAAGTGTAGAACATTATAGCAATACATTCTAAATTTCTGTTATACACATATCCAGTGTTACCCATTAACCAAAGAACATCAGAATCTACATAGTCATCCCAATCTTTTGGTTCATGATAGCACAGATCTGCGCGCCTCATTCGGGTCCAACATTCTAGATTTGAGAGGATAATACACCACAGACTTCTTTTTTTTTTCTTTCTTTTTTTTTTCGCTAGGACTGTGTAAGGCCTGACTTCAAGATGCTTAGGTTTAACAATAACTCAGGCCAATGACTCCCAGCCAGTTGGCTTAGGGCATTAGGTTTTAAGAAGACCGCTTCGGGCCCGAGCATCAGCCTAAGTTAATCCTATAAAGTCAAGCAGCCCCTTTTTTTTCATTTTGTTTTCATTTTTTTGCATTTTCATTTTCAGCACATATATTTCAGCACATCTTTATTTTGTCCAGGCTGTATTATACTCTCAACCTATTTCCGATTCCAATCCCTTGCCATAGCCAAGTAAATGGTCTATCATGATCTTTTAAGCTCAACAGATAACTACACATCATCCAATGACTATGACTAAAGACATCCCACTGTAAATTAGCATTCAACAAATCTCTAGATGGCATTACTTTATGTACTAGTGGGTGTGAATGAATTTTCTTAGTTCAAGCACCTGTTCCAAGAGGACTGTAACAGAAAGATATTGCTCAGTTAAGTGTATCTATCCTCCAGTATACTTACTCACACTTCCAATGTGAATTAATCTCCTAAGAATTGAAGCATGCATTATTACGGGATAAACTATCAAAACCTAAGAAAAAAAAAATACTAACAAACAACCTAAAAACTATTTGTTTTTTTCGTTTTTTTTTCAATTTTTTTTTCATTTTTTTTTGCATAAACGAAAATAAATAATAATAATGAAACAAAATAACACTTCTTCTGTTCTACACCCCCAAACCTAAACTAAACATTGCCCTCAATGTTTACCAAAATAATAATACTACAATGAATAGTTAAAAGAAAAGAAGTGAGGAAAGAAGTCACCTGAATGGAGAGCCTCATGGTAGATGTAAAGCATGAAAGACATAATCGACGAATGAGGAGAGAATATAAATATGGAGAAATTAAATACACCCCCAAACCTCGACTGTAGCATCCCCACATAGGTGAGAAATAACCTACAATAAAAACAAAATAGACAAGAAACAAGAAAATAAAATTTTGGGTTGCCTCCCAAGAGCGCTAAGTTTTACGTCTTCAGCCAGACGTAGCCCCAATAAGTCAACCTGGATCAATTAAATGATTGCCCCACACACTCCTATCGTTGTTGCCTAAGTACGGATCATATCTTGGAATAAAGGGGTGGAGTGGTGGGCGCCTAAGTTTTGGGAATAGAGCCATGTGCATTGGCCATGGGAAGAGGTCATTAGAGAATTTCAAAATGAATGGCTCCTCTTCCACAGCACCCATTTTGGCCTTAGTGGCCTCTTCTTGTAACACATTTTGGAGAGGACTCGCAAATAATGGATTGAATGGGCAATTTATAGAACACTCTAAGGGGCCGTTTGGGGCGTGATTATTACAAAACATCCAGACTGGATTCTGGATATATACTGTAGCATCCAGGTGGATTTTTATATCCAGCTGAAACACGTCCTGAGGTGTTTCAGCTGGATATATAAAATATCCAGATGCTACAGTGTAGCAAAACATCCCATCTGGATGTTTTGCTTTTAATCACGCCCCAAACGGCCCCTAAGTCACATTCAACAATCAAAGGGGAAGGTTGGTCTAGACATTGTATGGGTGGTGCTTCAGGAACAGAAGGTTCCATTAATATTGTCGTAGACAGTGACTCCCCAGAGATAGAAGATTTAAAAATTGGTTCTAACGACTTAGTCACTTCTTCTTTAATATTCACCTCTTCTTGCTCACTTCCTGCACTGTATCCAACCTCATTTTCAAATTGCTGTGCACTCCGAAGGGTTGTAACATTTTGCACATGGTCAGGGGAAAAACATATCCCCTCTTCAACAAATTGGCCCATCGGGTATTGTGGTTGGATAGGTAAAGTGTTTACATCATTACTATCGCCCCATGCACTACTATAGATCCCCGTTATATTATCCAATATGGACAAGACCTTATCTTCAAAGCTAGGATTCCATGTGGGTTGGGCATTTTGGGGTTGGGGCAGTGGTGGTGGTGGAACAGGGCATGTCATACCTTGTAACGGTGGAGTAGTAGTTGGTTCAAACATTGCCCTATTGTTGAGAGTGTGCCAAGAAAAATTAGATTGATCATCCCACCTATGATGACCTTGGGCCGCATTTACATGATCGCGCACCAATTCCGGATACTCATGGGCCGAAGGACACTCCATTAAGGTATGAGTGGGGCTTAAGCAAATGGCACATGGTTCCAAAATAAAAGGGGTCGTGGGTTGTAGGGAAGATATGTTACTCCCAAAGTTGGATTGATTTTCCCACCCATGATTATAAGTATCAAGATATGAGTAACATGGAGGGAATGACACTTCAAAGGGAGGGGAAGTAGGTGTGTGTGAGGAATAATAATCATTAAAGTACATGTATTGGTTATTATGGCTAAATCCATAGGAAGGTGAAGTCATTTTTTTTCTTTCACCACACAATCACCAACACCATAACCACACTATCACACATCCACAACACAAATCAACCCTAGATATCCACGACTAACACTGCATGCTTTCACAGAAATAAAAAAAAATATTAAAAACATCCAAATCTACTTAAAAAGAAAGGTTGATAGATTGCAAACGAGGGGAAGGAGTGTCCTTTCCAACGTCGGCGAGTTCCAAGTGTCACTATCTGCCTCTCCAAATTGACTCCTACAAAGACAAGAAAATCAAGTATCAAAATCCTACAAGAAAAATCTGAAACTAATTAGAATTAAATTAAACCGTTACCAAGTCCCCGGCAACGGCGCCAAATGATTGATTGAATTTTTCACTATTTACTCGCAATCGCACGAGACTACGTATAGACTAGTGGTAACGAGGTCGAACCCAAAGGACTTGAAAGATTAATCTAATTCTAATGAAAAGATTGAATTCTAATGATTTAATTAACTAAAGAAAATAAACTTTAATAAGAAATCAGATGAATAAGAATATCAAAGCGTCGAATCCACTACTAAACATGCAATTACTACTCCCAATTATTATCTCCACAAATTGATAAGATACAGTAATTTATGTTCTTGGCCGGACACACAAATTACCAGTGAATGAACTACACGTTCTTGTCCAGACACGAAAAATTCATCCACTATAAATTAATATAACTAACTCTATCCTTGGCCGGGCATAGAATTAATCATAATCCCATTATTATCTAGACACAGGATATATCAAGATCAAATTCCATTAATCATTCATTAAGTCTCGGTCAAAGCACTTAAGAGGAACAATAACGAAATCGCATTAAGCATAAATAATCATTATCAACTTTCACTAAATTAAACAAATAAGAGTAGCAAATACAAATTTAGGGCTTCATCTAGCCTTGATAAGAAAACTAGCAAGACATAGAATAAGAGAAAGAAATAGCCTGATTTGTCGGATTCATTGAAACACTGCTCACAAAATCACTATTCACAGTACTGTTCACAGAACACTGTTCACAGCACTATTCATCGTCTCTCCCAATTCGCAGACACTGTAGCAGTTGAAATAGTGGTGCAAAATCCGGCCTTTTCTCCTCCCTTCCTTCTTCTCTTCTTCCTCCGGCGAAAATCACACCGGAAAGTCAGATTTTTCCGCTGAAAATCACGCCGGAAAAACGTCTGTTTTGCCTCCCGGAATAGCTCTGTTCTTCTCTGTCAAAAGTCCCCCTTCTCGTCCAAAAACTCCTTGTTTTTATAGACCTCGACTAAGAGAGTCCTTCTCCCTGCTTCCTCTTTGAGATGAGCCCAAATCCGCCTGAAAAAATCTAATCTTTCCTATAGTTTCTGAGTTGAACACAGTTCTGTTTCGTATGAGTCCCTATTGAGCACGGCTCTTCGTTTCCAAATCCTATTCCAGCATCGACTTCATCTTCTGCACCGCCACCGGACCTCGCCTACAATCTCATCTTCTCCGGCATCGTCATGCTCGCCCCGCCATGAAAGCCGCTTCTCTGCCGTCGCCGTCTCGAGCTTGCCGTTTCGATTTCCTGTCGAAGCCGCCGGAATCCGAGCTCCCTCTTCCGCCGTGACCTCGCCCAGGCCGCCGCCGATTCAAGCATCGCCTGATCTTGCCGCCGTCCGCCGTCCACCGCCCCAGCTCATCTTTTCCGGCGAGCTCCAAAACAGAGCATCGCTCTGTTTTCTGGAACGGAAGACCCGAGCACCCGAGCTTCGGCTCGGGCCGGGTTTTTTTTTTATTTTTTTTATTTTTTTTTTACTGAACCGGTCATTATTATTTTTTTTCTTTTTCTTCTTTAAAACCCGTCGTATTGCTCTCGTTCATCGGATCTCATCTTGACGGTTCCTTTCTTTAATCGTGTCTCTTTCGCGCGCGATATTTCAAATGCTCAGAACTTTTTGCTCAGAACTCCGAATTGCGAACAGTCAGTGGCGTTGGAAAGCTGACTTCGTGAACTTTAACATGAAGCTTAAATCAGTTCCATCAGAGATATGCAATCGAAGTTATTAATATTAAATCATTTGAGTCGCGTTTTGCCCCATATCTGCATTTTACTCTTATTTCCTACAAAAACCAAAAACTATATTAAAGTAGCAATAATTCTAAACAAACACTAGCAAAAACATAAGTTTAAGAGATAATAAAATGTATATTTCATGTATAGATCAAACTACAAAAAATAAAAACAGCTCGACTCAGTTGTCTTCCTCGAGCAGTCTACTGTTCACAGCACAGTTTGTTACAACCTCTTTCTTTAAAGTAGTACAATGATCGGAATGAAAATAGAATAGAGAAAAAACAAGAATTCTAACTGGAAAATAAATAAAGAAAAACTCGTTTTGGTCGTCGTCTCCAGTAGTCGACCTGCCAGAACCCCTGTACTCTGTTATTTCTCTGTTTTTATAGATTGAAAAAGACAATCCTTTTCGTCCCAAATCCAGATTGAGGATGAGCCCAAATCCGAATCCTGCTGTTCCCGTGAAGCCCATCCTTTTAGTTTCTGAGTTGCAGACGCCTCATCAAGTCCGAAATTACAACTTCCTAGTCAAGCACCCCACTGCTCCAAAAATATAAACTTTCCTCCTCGCCATGGCCTCCAGCCTCGCCGTGGGCTGCGCTGCCGTCATTTCATCGCACCATGGCCGCCATCGGCCTGATTTCGCCATGAACGCTCCTCAGCCCACCATCGTCTTCAGAACCCATGCCGTCGGAACCCAGGGCCGCCGCCCCGATCATGACCTTCGAGCTCTCGAACCACCGTCGCTCGAGACCCCTCACCGTCGCCGATCGTCGATTGCCCAGAAGCTGCCTTCCTTCTCTGTAGGCTGATCGAGCAGACCGACAGAGCTCGTCCTCTGTTAGACACCCAATGGCCCGATGTTTCTTCTTTTTTTTTTCCATTGAGCCGGCCCAACGAACCGCTGATCTGGTTGTCTTTCTCATCATTTTTTTTTCTTATTCTCAAGTCAAACCCGTTGTACCAATCTCATTTGTCAGATCGATTATGAATGCCCGAACTTTAATTCCGCGCGCCAATCTCCTTCATCAGTGAACATCAACGGTTCAGATCTTCTCTACGTGTGATCTCAACTCTTGAGTCACTTTGGCACTTCAAAACCCGCTTAATGGCTTCACTTTGACTGCTCTGCAGTTCGAGGACTCGAACCTACACAAAATAAAACATATCCCAAATTAGACGCACCAAATATTCTTAAAATTACAAAACATATCTAAATTGAGTCATTTAAGGAAAAATACTTATTCAATTCCTAATTATTAACTAATTACTAAAGCTCACTTTATTCTTTATTTTAACTAGAAATTATGACTAACAAACAGGTAAAAATGTATATAAAAATATGTATTTTTCATGCGTAACATTGCACAATTTATAAAAGATGGCTAATGGATTTATAGTGAGGATGGCACATTAGAGCTCAGGAAGCGATGGACATCCAACTCATGAATACACCACTTCTTATTGATTCTCAGGATACTATTGGTTGGTGTTCGGAGAAAGGAAAGTTCTCTTGGGCAAAGTTGTGTCCATGGGCAAAATTGGTTTGGCATCAGCATAGAATAAATCGGTATGCTTTCTTTTGTGGCTTGATTGAATGATGTGGAAATTTGTTCTCACCCAGGAAAATCTTTGGGTGAGATATATTCCATGGGCAAAATTGATTGAATGAGGCATAGAATGATGATCTTCTCACACAGGAAATCTTTGTAGGAGAGGATTCCAACTAACGAACATGTGTTCACTTTCTGAAACACTAAAAGAAGGAACCTGATTATTTGTAGGGCTGCATCACAGGTCGGGTAGGGTCGGGTTACCCGAGATAGGACCCGAGAATTTAAAACCCGACCCGGACCCAAGATAAAATCCATGAAGCTAAACCCGACCCCGACCCGAGATAAACCCACAATACCCGACCCTACCCGAGAACCCCAGATAAAACCCGAGATTTTAATAAAATAATTAATATAATTATAAAAATCTTTAATAAAGTAATTTATATCATAATAATAATAATAATAAATTATATATATTAAAAAATAATTATTTAAATGGTATATCTCGGGTTAGGTCAGTTCTTGGGTATTTTAAAGTAAAATCCGACCCAACCCGAGATAGAACCCGTGTCACGCCCCGAAATCCCATACCTCGATCGGAGTGCGGAAGCCAACCAATGAGATACATATCGAGGTAGAGATCTCGGGCACGCGACCGAACAGTCAATTTTCCAACCGATTACAAACATCTCAAAAGGACGTGTAACCGATTATGCCCGCAATCAGTGTAATACAATAATAGACATCAATAAATACTATGAAATAAATTTACTTAATAATAATCCATTTAAGAAAGTCAAATAAAATAAACCTATAAGTCTATGGCACACAATTGCTAATAATGTCATAAACATCAATAAAAGCAAAGCAAATAAATAAATAATCTTTAAACTCTTCTCGGCGCCTGCAATCCGCCATTCCAATACTGCACTTCCTGATCTCAATTGTCACTTGCGCCTGCATCAGAGGATGCATGAGTATTTCATAGAAACACTCAGTAGGATGTAAAAACCCACTGAATGAAAACAAGCAGTATGAAGAGAATAAGAATAACAAAGGATTTCGAACATCCCACAACATTTGAACTGAACCGAGGTCTATACACCTGCAAGGTTAGTCAACAACAATTCCAACTCACAAGTATAGGAAAACATCAATAAGGCTCCGAACAAATATATGTGTAAGGAGAGAATAACAATCATATTAAAGGCTCCAGACATCTAAAGTGAAAGGAGTTACAATTTCTGCTCGCTAACCTGGTCGCTCGCAAGTGACAAAATAATATACCAGAACCACTCTAGGAGTCCTCTCTTTGGAACCCTGCCATGCGTCTAGGATGCTGGCCCCACCAGTGCTTACAGACACGATGGGCAGAGACTGAGGACCTTTCGTAATGTCCACAATCTAACGTACATATAGTGCCTCCCTTCGGGCAGTATAGAATCGCAATTTCATAATTATAAGTGACCTCGCAAGATCTAGCAATGGCTTAATTGAGCATACTATGAATCCACCATGAGGAGAGTCTCACGAGATCTCCAATGGAAGAAAACAATCATGTAATCAATATGAGCAATATCTCAAAGGAATAGAGGTCACAACACTCAAAGAACATAAGGTATCTCTCACCTTAATAGACTCCCTCATGGAGTATGGATAGAAGTATCAAAGTCTTTGGTCAACACATACCTCACTCATTGGAGTAGCGTAGAATAACAAGACAACTCAAATACTTCGAATAATAACAACTCACCGAAGGAGTAACATACAATCAATATATACCTTTCATGCTCAGCCCTAGATAGGAATTCCTTATACACATTGTGATTTTATAATATAAATATCAGAGATAAGAAATCAAAGAATCTTAGATGATTTGAATTCCAAATAGAATATCAAACCGACATCAACGCTTTTAAAATAGATAGTATGAATCACTTATTAAAAAGATTATCCCTCCTAATTAGATTACTTCTAACCCAATTATTACTATGATATTCCATAAGTACATAGTCCAATTAATGGTATTAACATATCAATAATTATCATATCATATTATATGATTTTATTTGTATACTTAGTATTTTCTCTCAGATTCAGCTCACTGTCTCCTGCATAATAGTCCTCTTCCAACGGCTACTGTGCTCTGTACAGTAAGTATTAACCTCTGAAATTTTTACTGATAATACCCTCGTGAGTCTAGTTTCCAACTCCACTAATTTTATATTTTTCCGATTTTATTTAAATTAGTTATGAATTATTTACCACTAACTGGTAGCACAGAAACAGTTCTGGCCGAGATTAAGACTCTTAATTATCTTACTTAATAACACATTATAAATGATAATACATCATTAACAGACTATATACTCCCGTCCTAGACCAATTACAGAACCTAGGATTATCTGGAATTACTAAAGTTCACTCCTTTCTTATGTTCTTCTATATATAACATAGTTTGTAATCATTAATACACCCCAAACAAGACAATTAATGTAAGACACACCTTAAAGGCACAAACTCAACGTGGATCATCATCAACCAAACAATATCAGAACTTCTAGTCTTTGAAAAATTAATAAAGCATTAAACTTTAGATACGAATTCCCATCTAGAAGTGAAACATGAATGCACATATGATTTGTGATGCACTACGCATAGAAATAATGACACAATTCATTCATCTCGCAAGAATCCAAATAATAACTAAGGTGTTGAATCAAAACACTTGTCAAAAGCATATAATCAGAAGAGAGAAGAGGGGAAAAACCATCCTACTTAATTCACCAAAGATTTTGCCTCTCTACGCGTTGCTAGTCTCCTCCGCATCCTCCAAAGCTCCCGCTCCAAGCTCTTGCAAACTCCCACAAGAAGAAGCCCTAAGGAAGATGGGTGAATGTGGGAAGGAGAAGGGGAAAGGTCTCTGGACGTTCTAGGGTTAGCACAAGCCAATTCTCTTGTGTTTATATAGAGTTGGGGGAGAATCCCATCTTAAACTAATCTTCCAAATCATGGATACTTCCAACCAATGGGAATGCTTCAAAATCCTCCTAGAGACATGCAAAACAAGTCAAATTGGGATTTGGTATCTTTCTCGGCTATACGGCGATCGATCGTCGTATGCGTTGTTTACACTACCGCATTACAGCCGATTGATCGCCATCATTGTCGATCTATCGCTTTATGTGAAACAAAACATTCACAAATCACAGTAACTACGATCGATCGTTTTGATAAGGCGTCGATCGGTTCAGCTTGCCGATCGATCGGTTCTTATGGCGATCGATCGCAGTCACGTTAAATTAAAATTCAATTTCTCATATCTTTTCACTCTGAATTCTAAATCGAGCATAATTGGTGGCGTTGGAAAGCTCTTCTCACCAACTTTAATTTCTACGAGGCAAAACATGACCAAAACAAACATTAAGAAGTTCAAATTTGGGTTTTAAAATACTTACTAATTTTCTAGGTGTTACAACCCGGGTTTTAAAACCTTGGAACCGACCCTACCCAAGATAGGACCCGACCCGACCCGACCCGGGTCAATGTCGGGTTGGTTCCGTTCGGGTTTTTAATGTAGCTGATCGTTTAAAATTAAACCCTTGTAAGTGCACAAGGCAACTGTACTACGGTGAGTATAAATAAGGGTTGTCGAACCTCAGGGATGGTGAATACTTTACCAAATTCAAAAGAAAGTAGCAATGTTGATTCTAGACTAAGAAAGCAATGAACTTTAACTAAACTAAGTGAGATTTAATCAATGCAGAGAATTATCAAGGCAATGAATCCACCACTAGACATGCAATTACTACTCTCAATTATTATTAAGCATACATTGACATGATATGGTAATTCGTATTCTTGATCGGACACACGAATTATTAATGAATTCACTAACGTTCTTGATCGGATACAAAAGTTCATCCATTATTGTGTAATCAATCCTATCCTTGATCGGGTATAAAATCAATCACAACTCTATTATAATGAAATTAATCTTATCCTTGATCAGGCATAAAATCAATCACAATATCTAATTTCATTCATAATCAATCAAGTCTATGATCAAGCACTCAAAAGTAACTCATGAAATCGTATTAAGCATGAATCATAATCAACTTTATAGAATTAAACTATCAAGAGTAGTAATACACATCTAGGGCTTCATCAAGCCTTGACAAGGAATTTAGTTACACATAGAAAGAGAGAAAAGAAAAGCCTATTTATGTAGATCCATCATCATGAATCCTTCTTCTTCTTTGCTCCAAAAGACTCCTTCTTTTGCTCCTCTCTAGCCTCCAAAGTATGCTCTCTAGTCTACTTTCTAATGCCCAAAACGTTCCCTCATAAGGCCTATTTATAATAGTGAAGAGAAACCACGAAGTCCCCTTCCAAATCCGAGTCGAAATAGGTCAAAATCGCATTTTTTGTATACGGCGATCGATCGGCACTATTCACCGATCGATTGGTACTGTTCATGACAAATTTTCCGTAGATATGATCGATCAAATGGCGACGATCAATCGCAAAAATTTCGATTTTTTTCCTCAGGCGATCGTTCGCCTCATTTAGCCAATCGATCGGTTATTATTCATCCTGCAGCACTATTTTCCAATGGTCATAACTTTTTGGTCTTAACTCCGAATTATGCGTAGTCAGTAGCATTGGAAAGCTGACTTCTTGAAATTTGACATGAGACTTAAATCAGTCCAATCATAAATATACACATGAAGTTATGAAGGTTTAACCATTGAAGTCTTATTTCACCCTATTTTTGCATCTTTGCTCTCATTTTCCCACAAAACCAAAAACTATATTAAAGTAGCAATAATTCTAATCAAACACTAGCATAAATATAAGTTTAAAAGATAATAAAATGCATATTTCATGTGTAGATCAGTAGCCCTAATTATTTGCTCCTCCTATCTCTTAGGAGCTGTGTGGGAGGCCATTTTCCACATCATTTAAGGTCATTTCCCACCTGTTTTAGAGGCACATTTAAGCAATGAATTACATTCACATGGTAAATAATCATTTACGGCCATTAGGGGGTTATTCTCATTTACGAAAGTGAATGTCCTCACATGTCAAATGGGTTTTTAAATGGGAATCACTTGAAAAAAGACCTTCAATACCCTTGATTATTTTCGTCTCCCTTTTGAATCCCTAAAATCTCTCCCGCCCACATAACCCCATCTTTCTCTCCGGAATCTCCAAAATCTCTCCCTGCTTGTGTCTGCTCCTCATTGCTTCTCCTCTACTCCTCGTCCCTTGAGCTTGTGAAGGAGTTGGTGAAGAAAAAGCTTGTCAAGGTGAGCGAAGACAAGCATGAGCTACAGGTAAAAATTAAATTTTTTCTACTGCGTTAAAATCGATTTTTCCTTGTCTTCTTCCTGTTTTGGTTATGATGTCAATTTTGACGTGGGTAAAAGTTATCAACTTATATGTTGTTAGCAACAAAGCCCTACTTTGGCATTTCCATCCATTATGTGTTGGTTTTTTATTACGGTAGTAGACTTGATCTACTAATCAGGGATGAGTCTTCTACTTTTTGTAGGTCACAATATTTTGGTCTGTTTTTTTAACTTTTGTTGTGTAGTTTTTAAAGTATCTATTCTATTTTCTGGTAAGGAAATCTACAATGCAGATGCGTGCAAGATAATTCCCACAAAAAATTTTGGTTCTAAGGAAATTGTTCTACTAAGGGGCCGTTTGGGGCGTGATTAAAAGCAAAACATCCAGATGGGATGTTTTGCTATACTGTAGCATCTGGATATTTTATATATCCAGCTGATACACCTCAGGAGGTGTTTCAGCTGGATGTAAAAATCCACATGGATGCTACAGTATATATCCAATATCCAGTCTGGATATTTTGCAATAATCACGCCCCAAACGGCCCCTAAATATTTGTAAATCAGTAAGTGAACCTAACATTTTTCTAAAGCAATGTAGGCAAGTCTGATGGTTGAGTCTGATTTTGCGAATGTATGTTTCTTTTAGTTTATGGGAGGGTTAGTGCTTATATTTTGTTGTAATTTTTGTTCTGGTAAATAAAAACAAAAATTGGTTTTGATGCACTGCTATTCGCTTTCCATCAATGGTACCTAGAAATACTTTACATAGTCATATCTGCCATGTTGAAAGGTATATGTTCTATTTGAAATTGTCAAATGTGCCATCTTCATAACTAGTATTTGATCTAACTTCAAATATAATATTTTAAACCAGCTTGAGGTGTAGAGAATTCTTAAGACCTAATCTTTCATTTTGGTAACTTTGTTTATGATTGTGACAAAGAATTAGTTGTTGTTATGCTAGAGTAGATCAATCATGTTGTACATTTTACATCAAATAGTAATATGTGGGTGATGTTTACTATCTGGTCGGTTAGATTCAAAGCCTTGATGCAAAAGTTTTTTACAGTTCTACATCCCACATGTCTAGGGTGAAGCAAAAATGCTTGTTGATCTCCCTACTACTTTTTCATTAGAGAAACTGATGAGCAATAATCATTTAACTGTTTGATATTTTAGTACTCTCTCGGGTCACTTATAATAAATACAGTTGATTTCAAATGAACTAAAAAACACACGTTGTCAGTTGTCTTGACCTTTCTAGTAGGGCCCTAAGATCTCGGACAACCTTTCTTATTTTTAATTTAACCATATTTTCAAATGCTGACCGACTTTATTGAATGAAGGCTGTATAACATAATGTTCATCTTCTACAGAAACAGCAGAATCAAGAATTTGATTAGCAAATTCTTTACAACCAACGGATTTTGCCTTCTGCGCAAATCCGGTAAAAAAACTCATCTTTTTTATGCAAAAACTCCAAAAAATTGATCAGAAAAATGCTGACTTTCCAAGATCACAGACACAATCAAACATCAAAATTTTGCAACCGTTGGTCATCTAACAGTGGAGGCCACGGCCTGAGCCCACCACCGGAGGTGGTCTTTCATGTCGACTCCTTCTCCGGCCGCCGGCACTCTCCAATCCCTCAATGGGTTCTCCCACGCCTCTGACAAATACGGCCTCGAAACATCCGCCTCTCTTTCTTTTTCTCCCCTGTCCACCCGTCTCTGCAAACCGGGCACAATCGAAATCAGCTTGGAATCGATTTCCTCCTTTGGGAAGACGAAGCCCAGATCCATTAACCCCCTCAGCTCCTCATACTCCAGCTCCGACAAGCTCCTGCTCCCCTTCTTCTTCTTCCTCCTCCTCCTCCTCTCCTGACATAGCCACCAATCCTGAGCTCCACCCTCCAAGGTGGAGCTCGACTCCTTTCCAGAGAGCACAGTCTCCAGCTTGGAGTGCTGGAGGACGGAGACAGGGGAGGAGGACGAGTCGGAGTTGGAGCGGTGGTGGAGGCCGCGGAGAGGTGGGAGCTGGAGGTTCCGGAGATGCGTATCCTCCTGGGATGATTCCGGCGGCGATCCGGACGGTGGAGGAGGCCGTGGTTGGTCGGAGAAGGGGAGGACGACGAGGCGGTTGGACCAGTAGAGCTCGAAGAGGTTCAGCACGTCTTCCATGGCTTGAGTTGGAGGCATGGAGAACTGGTTATAAGAGTTTTAGGTGCGAAAATGCCCTTTGGGTTTGGGGAAACTACGAGATTAGTAGAGGTAAGTGAGATGGTTGGGTGTGTAATTAAGTGGAAGTAAAGGGGTGGAGTAAAGAATGTTTGGAACCTTCGAGATTCTTTTGTTTTTTTCGCGTGCGTTTGTGACCCACGCGTGGGAGGACACGGCCCACGGGAACGTTGACCTTTAAAGGAGAAGAATTAATCACGTGCCAAATAATTGGTGTCCGTTAATGTGGGCTCCGATGGAGCCTATGTTGGGCATATATTATTTGAAGGTATATCAACATAGGTGAAAGTAGCTAATCAAAAGAATGGGGTAGATATTATTTGAAGGTATACACTTATAAATAAGAATGGAGCACATATATAAAGAATTAATCCTACTTTATTCAACATGAATCATGCTACCCTCATGTTCACATTATACTCTGACCTGTGGCGCCTCAAAAAGTAATAAAAAGTGGCGATCAACACTGTCTACAAGCGCCATGTCGTAGACTGAAGCTAGTAAATCAAGCATTTTGCATTTAACAATAAGCTCCTACAATGCTTGCCAACGGATTTCGATCCAAAGATGTGTGACACGCCCTGACATTGATTCAAAACAGATACCCATGCATATGACACTTTCCTTTATACATATAGATAGAGTGAAGATTTACCGGGAAAAACAAAGTTATGAAAGTGAGGTAAATGCGTCGACAATAGTTAAATATGCCCACATGTAGGAATGCTTCTTTCATAAACTTGGAGGTCATGCACTGTTTATTTTTACATGTATAATACATGTGGGTTGGCTGAAGAATTGAAAAAGAAAACGTGACTAAAGAAGCAAAGGAAGTATCTGGTCTTCAAATTAGGTGTGAAGTTCACATCCTGGGTCCAGTAGATGCACTAAATGAAGTAGAGTGGGGTGACTTATTCTCTACTCCATTAATGTTTCTAGATGTGGGTCACGACATTTCTGAGGTATTTGTTCACATGGAGGTGGACGTAATACCAAACATAGAGACAGATTATAGATTTTCAAATTCGGTTCAGGCTGAGCCGATTTTGTTCATGTTATAGAAAGCATGTGTTTTGTTATATAAAACAAATAAAAATGAAAGCATGTTACATTTTTTCATTTTTCTAGTATATATCTAAGGGATCTGGTAACCCCTCCGACAGTGTTGAATGGTCTAACCATCTAAAGGTATTGATGACTCGCCTAAGGGGGTGTCAATGGTGTGGGATTTTTTATCGTATAAAAACAAAAAATGGTGATCAATCACCACGAGGAGTGACCGGTTGCCAAACTCAAATTTTCATTCAGTTTTTACATAGAGCATGCCGATCAACTGGCACAGAGGTCATGCATTATAGGCCATCCAAATAATTTTTCCTGGAACTTATATCATGACCGAGGCTGATTTTGAACATCAGAAAGACAAATATTATACAATACTTTCCAACAGTAGCACATAGAATTAATATGAGTAGCATAAGCTCAGGAGATGAGAGACTCTATTTAGTATTTACCTTATCTAGTTATTGTTTCCTCAGTCAATTTTTTGCAGTTTAAATACTTTGCATGGTTTTATATGTGGGAAGTGGGCGATGATTGCTACTCCCTCCGTCCCATATGTCTTCTATGTTTTTGCAAGATGAACTAAGTTAATTCATTTTGGAAAACCAAATAAAACACTTAAGACGGAATGGATGGGGTGGTATTCTTTTCCTGTATTTTCTCTCCACTTCTCCTCCTTCCATTATGTATCGTTGTATATAATTTGTAAGTTTGTAGCTTCAGCTTGGTAAAATTTTTCTTCAAAGATTTATGAGAGTTTCTAAATTTCAGTTGTGGTTAAATTTCAGTATCTCTTAGATTGTTAATTATGCGACTAAGAATCAAAATAAAAATGAAAAATAAGATAATAAATAATGTACTTATGTAGATATCAATTTTTTCGATTGCTGGAGCTTACTCTACAAACAATAAGTGCTCTCTGATTAGAGCTCACACCCATCACTTTTTTCCTGGCATGAGATCATTAGTTAGTGGAACAAAAAAATGGGAGAGAAATCTGAGACCCAACATTATGAAAGTGTATACAGTTTAAAATGTAAATTAAGTTTTACATACACTAATTATTGTTTGAAAAATTGAGATTCCGAATTGTGATGAAAACCTCAGACAATCAGTTGGAAGGGGTCAGGCAACAGGTGGGGGGTTGAATAGGTCAAAATTAAGACAACTTAATGTTAATCAGTGTGACGATGCATAACTGTTTGTGGGAAAATGTTGGCGGTGAATGCATGCAACAAGGTAAAAAGAAGAGGCAAAGATACATGGAGATGACACAAGTGATTTATAGTGTGCTACCGAGAGCTGTGGGTATGTCCAACCTGGTGAGAGTCTAATTCCTCCAGCACGGATTAGGTGATACTGCTTACACATATAGTAGCGTGCTAAATGAATGAGAGATGAGATTCCGAAAAATAAACTTCATTGTATCGGAAAAACAAAACTCTACTTCTTGGACTTTCTGAAGTGTAAGGACCTTTGTGTGATTGCAATTACTGGATGCAGACGACAAACTCCTTCGAGTATTCCCCAATTTAAAGTTTCCCTTGAAGTTGTGGGCTCCATGTGGCCTTGTACCAAGGCCCACGTAAGTCCCATGCAATCTATGCGAGCCTACTGTGACCCTCACGGAAAAAATTTATATCCTCCCAATCCTTTAATACTCCAACAGAATGCAGCCATGTCATCCATGAAATACCTAAAAGAATTAGATGTTTGTCACTTGAGATAACATGGCCGCATACAATTGGCGGAGTATTTGAGGGATGATGTAAAAGTCTTCCAACCCTTGCATGCATGCTGCAAGCGGTCCAAGCTACTAAAACACTGAACATGGAAGAATAGTATGGGGGATAAATTATTCGTCACATATTCATAATCACATTTTGTTTTTTGAACGAACTAAAATTAGTTCATTTTAAAAAATTCAAATAGTACATTGTCCTATTTAGTTTTTAAAATTAAACTAATTTTAATTACTTTAAATTTTGAGCAAATTCGGGATTAGGTATGTTTCTACATAAATTTAGGGATAAAGTAGCCACCTAATAGGTAAATTTATAGTTTATTATATTTTGATAATAATGCAGAGTCGATTGTATGATAACATAGAATTATGACACCCTATACCCAAATACAATTCTATCCTCTACCCCATTGCTATGATGTACACACTCTCTCCGCCTTCCTTAAATTAATCAATCAAAAAACTAAGCACAACACTTAATATGCGACAAATGGAGTAGTTAATTTTGCTGATCCAGCCCTTGGTTGATGGTTGGATTTCTCTCGGCTAGTTGAGGTCCGTACAGTCCCATTAATGTGTAGAGTGTAAGAATGCATGAGCTTACCTATATGAAAATCGTAAGTAATTAATTTTTTAGATAGGTAATATTGCCATTAGAAAAAATTTTGGGACAACAAAAGAAGGAAAATCAGCCTAATGGACCTTGGACTGTCCACAATTGTGCTTTCATCTTAACATTCGCAAATAAGTACTCCATCGGGTCACTTTTAATAGATACCTTGATTCAAATGAACTAAATTTTTATCTATTAAAAGTGACCGGAGGGAGTATATTATTAGCCATACCTGAGAAATAACTTCACTTTCACTCGCGATTGCAGTTGCACAGCTGCAAATGTACAAGTGATGCTGGCGGAAGCTATGTACATGTGAATTGCCGGGCAAATCTCCCTTGGCAGTGGGCTTGAATGCTTCTCACGTGCGATGCATACGTGTGGGCTTAGCCTGCCTCCTGCCAGAGGAGAAATTGCCCGGTAATGCACCTGACCTTGTGGCTTGCAGAGTCATGGAGAGCATTCTTACGTATTTATGGTGATCACCTTGTGAATATGCCCATGCATATCCGTTTTTTTTATGTATTTTCTTTTTTGAAATATTTCTAGCAAATAAAAGCGATTGAAACCAACATGGTATTGGTGGGATGTCCAGGACCACACCTCAGAGAAGCAGATGTGTTTGAGTTTTAACCCCCACTCCGTGATGGGTGGGGTTTGCACTATTCGGAGGGACTGATGGAAGGATACGACGCTCAAGAGGTCGGTTACCCTGCCCCTTCTAGTCGGGTTGCATGGACCATGGACTCGGACACCCCATGGTTTAAAAAACGGATTGAAAGAACAAATCGAACTCAGAAGGGGAAAGAAGCACAAGCTATGATTGTGTTGTCTCAAAAGATAAAAGAAAATTTGATGTTTTAAGGTAATGGACTGGACTTCAGGAAAACTTGCTTAAGAGCTTGTTAAAATCTGTAGTTGCTCAATATTAGCAAAAACTGATTCCTTTCCTCGTAATAATCATATATAGCGGCTTCGATGTCCCCTACTAGCTACCAGAGGTGTTGAGGAGCTTCCTTCCAACCCCAGCTGCTAACACTGGCAATTTGCTAATATGCTCTTGCTGAATCAATTTGCAGCAACCACGTCAAAAGAACTTTAACATAAAGGAGATTATGCTCAAGCATCAATGATCAAGTTTTCCTCGGAAAGGTAGGTCAATATATCACGCTTTTCTGCCCACTTTTTGTTGCTTTAACCACAGATCTTTTACCAACAAATAGATTGGAGTGAGCGCAGGTACCCTTATCGCCAATCTATTAAAAGAAAAGTTCCAATGGGGCGAGAACATTTACAAGGGGAAGATCCAGAAGCATGTTCTTCTGCCCGTCTCTTTCTTCTTTACGTGTATGCATATCTTCAAATAGTGGCTGCAGATTAGCTTTTGGAGAGGCTGAAAGCTAATATTCCCTTATGCGGAGACTTGGGCTTGTACTATATACTTGAGAATATTCTTCCCTGTTGCCATGTTCTCAAAACCAAATTATTAAAGAAAGTGTGCTGCATCTAATAGTCACTGTTCTAATTACCTCCAGAACATTTGTTATTCGAAGAATGCGAATTCAACGCCACCTGAACTGTAGTTAGCGGCATTTTAACCCCCCAAAAAAAGATTTTCATACACAGCTTCAAATTACATACATATTTCGGCCAACAACAAAATGACAATTCTTATCTTGATAATCATACGGCTTAATATAACCTGCTAGTAGATCATTCAGAACTACTTCTGTTTCTATGTCTGCGCTTGGATTTCTTTTCTTTCTTTTCGGATTTCTTCTCTTTCTTTTCGGATTTCTTCTCTTTCTTTTTCCTATCTCGTGAGTTGTCTTTATTTGATCTGTGCCGATCCTTTGAGTGTGGATGCTTTGAACTTGCCCTCTCTTTAATTTCATTTTCTTTCCCTCTATAAGTAGCAAGCAAACCTGTCATTGAATCCAGAAAATTAAGAGGCGACTTATCCAGCCCAAGAGCTCGCTGTTCCCATTCTTCTCTCTCCCTTATATAAGATCCATCTAATAGTCCGCTGCCAGGACCAGAAGAAGTTGATGGAAGATATGGCCCAGTCTCATCCATCCTTGAGCCTATGTCACCTCGTCCTCTTTTTACCCTGCATCGAAGTAGAAAATAACTAGGGTTTAAGAATCTGGGAAAGAACCTGTGTTCAATAATGAAAGGGAAGCTACAACCAAAGTGGTCGCCCGTAACAGGCCTAGGTTCACCAATTACAAGAAAAGACTCGTATGCCCTCACTTGAATGAAGGGATAACCAATCATAAAAAAAGGTTACATATGATAGACTAATCTAGTATCAAAGTAAACTACCCGACTAAATGCTTATAAAAATGAGCAAATATGCAACACTTATTATAAAAATAAGATTACATATGATAGCCTAAACTAGTATTAAAGTAAACTACCCTGCTAAATGCTCAGACAAAAGAGCAAATACTCAACAACATTAAGTATGAAATAAGCGACTACTCATAAAAGAAGGTGGAGACTTTTCAAACCTTGAGCGCAGGAATTCTTCCATCTCCTCATCTTGTAGACCTTCATCATCATCTGAATAACAATCTTCATTCCCACGCTTGCTTGGCATGCTTGAAATAACAGCAGTTCTGTCACTTTTGTCATATCTTGAATGCACATGCCGTTTCAAGGAACCATCTCCACGCCTCTCATGCTCATTTTTATGTTTGTCCTTCATTCTGTCCACTTGCTTCGTGTCCATCTCTAATTCTTTCTTACGAACTTGCCACATTTCTTTCACTTCAGCAGCCCGGTTTGCTTGAAGGAAGAAAAAAACATAACTTACCATCAATGAAAAGGAAAGGGAAAAAAACATTCAAGGCATTTTAAGAATGAAAAAAAAAATTTATAACAGGTTTTTTGAATCACTAACCTTGTTGGACACCCAGAACAGTAGCAGTAAGGAAACGTGAATTAGGGCGACCTCGTACTTTAGGCTGACGGAGGTACGCATGAACACCTTCTTTTTCAGCTTCTACCCGCAGCTTTGTTGCTTCCTGCATCAGCAATAATGCAATGCGGTTCTCTGTTGCAAGATCCATTTAACCTCCACTAAAGATTTAAGTCTACAACAAAAATAGGAAACATAAGCAAAATCATTGAGCTAAAGCATACGTGAAGAAAAAAGTCAAGCAAACCAGCTATACATGGCTTCCATGACAAATAATGCAAATTGCATAAACTGGGCTTCACAAGACAAGAAAGTCCCAAGAAGGAAGATAATTTTAATGCTTAGCATATTATTTCAAGTTATGACCTTTGCAAAAGCCACAAACTGGAATTGGAAGAAAGACAAAAGCTGAAACCATATAACTAAATTCGAATAAACAACACTAAGTATCAGTTAGAAACAATGTTTAAAACCCGGTTCGGTCGTTGATCCGGTTTGGTGACTGGGTCGGGCCAACCGGTTTGATTCGGTGGGTCGACCCGGGCCGACCCGGATGACATCATAAGTCTTTGTGAAATAAATATACACTTCCCTAGAAGATTAGAAGACAAAAAAGATACATGGGCACCTATTCTGGTGAGAAGATAAAAAGGATGAAAAGATTCTTTAACTCAATCATAAGAAAAACTGTTGGCCTAAAAATTTTTTGTTGTTCATAAGAAGTTCCATAATCAGCTAATTGGTGACGACCAGTAGATCCTACTAGCTGTTATGGTCCGTTTTTAAATGTCATAGATGACTATGCGATATTAAGCTATTTCTAATCCCATTACGATTACTTTTATTTGTGTTACTTTCACATTGTTGGGAATACTGTTACCTAGATTAGTTAGACTATTCAAGTCATTGATTATTTTATAGTGATAGCAGGATTAGACTAATAAAGAGGGCGCCTAAACTACAAAAAAGCACGTCAGACCAATTGTTTTGTACGTTGAAGAAGTATTTTCTGAAGGCAAGCTTAGTTGACCCTTTCTCCCCTCTTTCATCAAACCTTCTCTACATTATTTCCCTTGTACACCCAAATCCAGAATTCTTCTGAGTTTAACTTCTGAGAATTTCCGAAGAGGAGACATTTTTTAAATAGCATACTGAATCCTTTAATCTTCATATATGGTCATTGGTTTTATTAAGGTGGACCTTGAAAATTTTCAGGTCCTATATAACTCAGTAGCAGCTGATGAAAACAAAGATTAGCATCAATCTTACAATCTGTGTATTTCCGTCAATCACAAGAAAGCATTTAACTTGCACCAACAAAAGTTTTTCTTCCATTAAAAAACAAAAGACCTTTAGTTCCTAACATACAGTAACAATCTTCACCTAATCAAGTACCAAATTTTGTAGTTTACACATCATTAAACACAAACACACACAATTCTACCAATCTATGATATGGCTTTTTCATCAAACAACAAGAGGGAGGAGTCAGACTCATTCATCAATCAACTGATGAAAACAAAGATTAGCATCAATCTTACAATCAATTACAAGAAAACATTAACTTGAACCCACAAAAGTTTTTCTTCTATTACAAAGCAAAATAAGATCAATCCATCAAGATACAGTAATAACTTCCACCCAATCAAGTGCCAAATTTTATAATCTACACATGATAATTACACACAAACATAACACAATTCTGACAAATTTCATGACATGGGTATTTCATCAAACAACAAGAGGGAGTCAGACTCATTCCTCAATCAACACATGAAAACAAAGATTAGCGTCAATCTTACAATCTAGATCCAGTCAATCACACAAGAGGGATTCAAACACATCTTTAAACATAAACGTACCCAATTTTTATCAATACTATAATATGTATATTTCATCAACAAACAAGAGGGATTCAAACAACCCATCAAAATCAGATCTTTCTCTATGTGAAAAAGAATAAAAAATACCAAAAAATCACCTTTTTACTTGGAACCAACTCCGCCCACCGTCTCTTTCCTTTTGTTATACTCCTCCAGCTGGTCGTAGTAGACATCCCACACGCACCGGACGCATCCGCTCCCGCAGCAGTCCCCCGGCAACGGCTTCTCCGGCGTGAGAAACGCAACAAGCCCTAGGGCTTTAGGAGATCGGCCGCATGAGAGAGACGAGGAGTCACGACTCGTCTAAAAGAGATTTTTTTATTTATTTTATTTATATATACTGGCCCGGTCGGCCTGTCCCGGCCGGTTCTTGACCCGCTCGGCTTGCGAATGACCCGGCCGGGTCTTCAAAATAATTCAGCCCGGCGTTCGCTCTCAGAAAATGTACCAGGTCCGGTTCAACTAGTTCAACCGGCCGAGCCGAACCGGATTTTAAAACACCGGTTAGAAATTAATTGTGCTCATCAGATAATTGATTTGTATCACTGATAAAATGAAGCAAGGAACAAATATAAGGATTTAGCATTTAAATCTCCCAAACATATAACAGATAGATGCCGTTTTCTCAAAATACCATTATACTATTAGTCATTAAATACCACAAAGAACCCCTTCATGAGTTTGCATGAGATCGTTCTCATATAAGGAGCATGAGGCCAATCTTTATTGCCGTTAGATTCTGATCGGAGGGTGGATATCAAATCAGTGGGTAGGTGAGTGTGTCACATCAAGGAGTGGGTGAGATCATTATGGATATTTGTAGCCGTCAGATCAAGATCTAAAGGCTATGATTCAAAGTGGCCTCATATAAGCAATATGAGAGCGATCTCATTTAAACTTTTCCCTTTTTGCAAACATATTTGAATCAATAGAACACTCTGCTAAAAAAAAGTAAAATTCTCGGAAACAAATAATATCTATGTGACTTCAGAAATTAGCTAATAGATCTCCAATTGATACCACAAACTTGTACAGATATTATCAAAATTCATTGAAACGACATCATAAAAACGGAAAAGTTTCAAAATTCAATGATTTCGTTCCACAATCATCTACCAGTAATTCCATACTAGAAAGGCCGTAGCGGAGGCAGGTGGTGGTGGTGGCGCGGCTGTTGCCACCGCAGGAGAGCAGAGGCAGATCAATGCCCTAGACGTAGAGCCGCCCCTTGCCAATCGAATCCCCACAGGGCCCAAGCCCCCTCCCTGACCGACCCAAAACCTGAAACCGGCCCATGATAATAATCTCTATATAAAAGAAACCTGGGCAGACGACCATTTTATTATATGCTTATTTTACCCTCGTTGACTGGATGGTTTGGTTGGATTTTGGGTTTGTATTGGGGGTATTTTAGGAATAAAAAGATTCCCACTGTAAAAAGGAAAAAAATAGACCCAATCCCGAATATTAGCCGTAGGATACTGATTCGCCGAATAGGGACAGGAATGCCCAATATGCCGCATTTCGCCGAAATCCGGCCAATTTTGTCACCATGGCTATAGCCAATGGCTAATGGCAATCATCATTGACTGTCTCAATCCGGGTAATTCTGCCATGCTAGCCACCACCCTCAGCCAGTGATGCAGTTTTCACCTTCAATAAACGAATGAAAACCAATTTTTAATTTAAATAACTTTTTTCGTAGATAATACTCCCTCTGTCCAAGAAATTCTGGCTTCAATGAGGTATATTTATTGAGTGGTGGGGCCCATAACAAAGTGTCACCCGACGTGAAATCAAATCATTAGGAAGGCATGCACATCCCGCCATGTAGAGGTCCAACTCCCTTATTTTTACTTTTTTTTTTTGCCTTATTGCGAACTAGCTACTCCCCATTTTACTGTTGTACCCATTTATTTTTTACCATACTCAGAAGCACATAAGAGGTTATATTGGTAATATCTTGTACATACCAGCAAATGTGGTCATTCGTTACTGGATTTCCAAATTTCTAAATGTGGCCGAAGTTTTTGGACAAAATGAGTAGTATTTACCGTCTCCAAAACTATTTAGGGAAAAAAACGTCTTCCCCAAACTCCACCACCGAAAAAAAAGGTTTTTAGAATTTAATAGTGTTGAAGAAAAAAAGCTAAAAGAACTACTCTCTGTGTCTAATGAAGCCTGTCTTCGTTTAAAAATGAGTTAAAATTTATTGGACTCTTAGTCCCATACAAGAAAATCGAATTTTGCACTCATCTTCGTTATGCTTTTGTCGTGAGGGGAACCGTGTTTTTTCAAATGCAAACATGCTTCATTGGATGGATGGAGTACAAAATTTGCAATTACTTATAATTTTTTTAATCAACTTTAATGAATTGACATAAAGCATACTTTCTAGTCATTATTCCTCCACTCATTAGAATGACATTACGGAGACACAAGTTACCTTTAGATACTTACTGCTCAAGTAAACACTGCATTGATATAAAGCACACTTTCTAGTCATTATACCTCCGCTTGCCAATATTCACATTCTGATTACTAATTTAAATTGTCCAGAAACAATTCCCTAATCATATCAAATTGCATACTGATCAATTTATATCAATATCTAGACAACCTCAAGATTAAGGGGCTGTTTGGTTGGTTAGTCATAATGAATCTGAATTTTAATTCATAGGGAAATTATTTAGGCTAAATTAGTGTAAAATATAAATGACGTCTTGCGGAATTGGTGGAGAACCCTCTTTCAAGGCTGAATTTTAAATTCAGCCCAAATCCATGAATCAAACGTTATTTAGTTAGTCATGTCCCAATTTAGCCTGAATTTGCAGCCAAATTCACTGTAACAACCGAAAAATCAGATTAGAAAAGTGGATTTGCAGACCAATGAGAAGATAGAGTTGATATGAAAGTATACGAAGAGAGCTTTCCAATGCCATTGACGGTGCGCAATTCGGAGTTCGGAGCAAAAAGTTTTGCTAGTTTGAATTTTGGTGCACGATCGATCGCCTTTGGCACCGATCGATCTTTTTTACTAGAATTTGGTAATTTAAGGCAGCGATCGATCACCATGGTTGATCGTAAGTACTATTATATCACGGATTGTGCCGCGATCGATCACCTGTGGGCGCGATCGATCACACCGACCAGTGTAGTTTCCGATTTTTGATGATTTTGAGATCTTTTTGAGTTGGGATCCTACCTAATCAAGGAGGCTTTTTGGGAGAACGTCCTAGATGGCTAGGAGGTACCCTTTCTAAAGTCATACAAGACAGGCCATTAGTGGAGTAGCAAGTATGGGAGATATCATACCATAAGAACAACATTGGATGGTGAAAACAGGGTTCAAAAGAGATTATATTGAAACCTAATATACTCCCTTGGGCAAGAAATCTTGTCAGCATTTCAAAATGAGTTAAATTTATTGGCTGTATAAAAAAGAAAAACAGAAATCTCCCCCCTCTCCTGTGTTTTTAGTCATGAGGGAGCAAAGCTAGCCACCTAATGGTGGTGGATCTGTCTTTTTTCAAATGCAGACATGTTTTTTGGGCAGGGTATGTGATTCCAACACAAACCATTAATTATCTATCAATTTTCTCGTCTTTCCTCCCCATTGCCGGAGCTTTTGAATGTGTTTCCTTCTTGCATAATTTCACCTTAACTTTCAAATTCCAACCCATACATATGTATTCATAACTAATCCAGCAATTTAGACATATCCATCAATAAAAATCCAATAATAAACAACTATACTCACTACACCATCTATCCAATCTTTATCTCTTGCCCATGGAGCCAAGCCGCCAATGGTTACATTGAATCAAGACAAAGATCCAGTTCGACTAAAAATTCCTCAAGTGACTACTTAAATTTCCTAGCTTTTCTAATACATCAATCAAATCAATAACCTAGAGGTCTAAAGTCATACTAACATCAATCAACCCAAGAACCTAGTACTCCAAAAGCGTAAATCCTATCAATAGGAATCCTTAAAAGCCATGAAACCTACAATTTCAAAACAAATTGCAAAAATTTCAAATATTTGGTCGTCTACAAATTGCATGGAAAAAAATCCAAAAACCAAAAAATAAACAAAAGATGAAAGGAAGACAAACCATTATGTAGGAGAAGATCAAGGGACATCCGTGTGCTGAGCAACAAAGGAGGATGAGCTAGAGAACGATGGAGGGGGAAGGAGAGAGTGAGCAATTGGGAATTGACGATTCCCTAAATGGCTGAAGAACCATGGAAATGAAACACCTTGAGTCCCAAACTAAACCAAGGAAAAAAAGCTGGAATAAAATGCTGAGTCGAAGCTGAACCGGTGATTTTTAGTTAGAAAAATACAAGTTCGGCAACTTTGGCAATTTTTCTTAAAAATGGAGAAACTTTTCAGTATATATGACACACCACATTGTCCATGACACTAGGTTATTCGGCAGCTTTGGCAATTTATCACCAAGGAGAAATATTGGGTAAAATTTTTCAGCACCCCAGTTTTTCTTAGTAACACATCTAACTATTAGTTTTGTGGGTGGAAGGCCATTGTAAAATAGTGGGCTTTTTTATTGGTTAATGTTCATCTAAATTAGGAAGGACTGGAGGAGATGAAATGGATGGTGGCGATTAGATCATTGACTTGGATGCCATGTCACGTAGGAGGATCTCTTGATTTTCAATTTTATTGATTCTAGATAATCTAGTTTAGAAGGGTAATCAATTTTCTTTTTTGGAATCAAACTAAAAAAGGAAAGTGCGTCAAGTCTTTATTAGGAAGATCAGCGATTGATTTACTTGATTTATTCTCATCACTAATTAAGGAAATCTAACTCACTTGCCATTCAATCAGGACGCCAAGAGGGCTGACGCGAGGTATTTTCAGAAAGTATCTTTTGATGTTAATTTAATTTATTTCTTTTGAATTCAATTTAGATTGGGCGCCATGATTTATTAAAGGAAAGTCTAAATTGATTTGATTGTTTCCTAATTAGTAGTAAAGGAGGGAGGTGAGTCAGCTTGCCATTTAATTAAGAAGCCAGAAGTGGAAAGTGCGCCATGAGCTTTGGATCTCAATGGGTAGTTACCAAAGTTTGGTGGAGAGAATTTTGGATCTCAATGGACAGTTACTTAGTTTGGTAGAGAGATAAGTATGGGAAGTGGTTTAATTGCAGTAATTAGTTCAAAAATTTGATATGGATGCCAAAGTCTATTAAGGGAGGTTTTAGTTGGACGATTATGATGGGATGAAGTTAAACAAATGTTAGAGATGAATCTTTTCAGGACTAGGAAGCTCTAAACTATATAAGCAAGAAGTAGTGCTGGCCGATCATTATTTTGGGCTGACCAGTCTGTTTTCTTCCACTTGCTTTTGCTCCCTCTTGATACCTCGACCAAAACTCTCTCCCTCGTCTCTCATCTCATTCTCCTTGCTGATTGATCCGAGAATTACATGAGGAAGAGTGCAAAGCTCCTCGACTACTCTAAAAAAGAAAGGCAACTACAAGTGTACAAGGTAGGATGTTTTTCCAGAGTTCCATCTAGGTTTTCTCTTAATATTTGGATACCTAGATTCTGATATTTTGATGATGATCTCTTGTTGATGGTGTTGTGATGAAAGTCTTTGGTATATTTTTTATGCTATTGAAATCTATCATCTTGTTGTTTGATTGGAAATTGTTTAAAATTTATGGCAATTATTCATTGGTGTCGATCCTTCGTTATACGTATTAGATTTGATAAGAACTCTTCTCTCATTGAAGTCCTTGTCCCTGCCATCCTTGTCTTCTTTTCTGTCCGATTCAAGTTGTCCCAATTTGTGGAGATGATAGGTTATAATTATGGAAATCTCATTCTAATGTGTTGACCAAAGACCTTGACACTTCTATCCATTCTCCATTAGAGAGAGTCTATTTTGGTAAGAGATACCTTATGACCTTATAGTGTTACGACCTCTATTCCTTTGAGATATTGCTCATATTGATTACATGATTGTTTCTTCCACTGGAGATCTTGCGAAACTCTCCCCATGGTGGATTCATAGTATGCTCAATTATGCCATTGCTAGATCTTGCGAGGTCACTTATATTTATGAAATTGCGATTCCATACTGCCCGAAGGGAGGCACTATACGTACGTTAGATTGTGGACATTACAGAAGGTCCTCAGTCTCCGCCCATCGTGTCCGTAAGCACTGGTGGGGCCAGCATCCTAGACGCATGGCAGGGTTCCACAAGAGGACCCCTAGGGTGGTTCTGGTATATTATTTTAGTCACTTGCGAGCGACCAGGTTAGCGAGCAGAAATTGTAACTCCTTTCACTTTAGATGTCTGGAGCCTTTAATATAATTGTTATTCTTTCCTTACCCATATGTGTGGTAGGAGCCTTATTGATGTTTTTCTTATACTTGCGAGTTGGAATTGTTGTTGACTAACCTTGCAGGTGTATAGACCTCGGTTCAGTTTCTCATAATCCTTTGTTATTCTTATTCTCTTCATACTGCTTGTTTTAATTTAGTGGGTTTTTACATCCTACTAAGTGTTTCTATGAAATACTCATGCATCCTCTGATGCAGGCGCAAGTGACAATTGAGATTAGGAAGTGCAGTAGTGGAAAGGCGGATTGCAGGCGCCGAAAAGAGTTTAAAGACTATTTAGTTATTTGCTTTGCTTCCATTGATGCATAGACTTATAGGTTTATTTTATTTGACTTTCTTAAATGGATTATTATTAAGTAAATTTATTTCATATTATTCATTGATGTTTGTTATTGTATTACACTGATTGCGGGCATAATCGGTTACACGTCCTTTTGAGATGATTGTAATCGGCTGGGAAATCGACTGTTCGGTCGTGTGCCGGGATCTCTACCTCGAATTGTATCTCAATTGTTGGCTTCCGCACTCCGATCGAGGTATAGGATTTCGGGGCGTGACAGCGTGGTATTGGAGCCCTCAAGGTCAGTCTAATACGGTACGGACATTGCTGAATCGTGAGATGAGTTAGTAGAACTTGATAGAAAGTAAAAGGGTACCTAGAAGAAAAGACCTTGCCTTATAAAAAGAAGTGTTTGATTGTTTGTTTGCCTTGTGATTGTTTTATTTTCTGTGTATCTGTGAGTAGTGCTAGGAGTCAAAGGAATGAGAGATGAATTAAAATTGAACCTTAAGTGAGATTCTAGTTTATTTTAATTTCGTTGACAATAGTGGCTAGTCTTTAGCGCGATTAGAATCAGAGCGCGCAGCGGAAGTGTGGATAGCTTGAAAGGGCGCTGATCGGAAGTGACTTTTATCGTGGAAGAGGTTTGCAAGGATTAGGATGAGTCCTTTTAAACAGCAAAGGTAATAGCAGCAGAACCGGATGAATGGTGCACAACGTCAACAGTTTCGAGGCAATGACAACGGTAATGTGGCTGGAGGTCGTTGTAGGATTTGTGGACAGGATATGCATAGAGGGAAGCCGTGTCCTCAAGATCCATTGAGATGCTACTTGTGCAATGAGGTTGAGCATATCTCTCCTTATTGCCCTAACCGTGGGAAGAAGACTGGAGCTGATACGAATAAGAAGACTCAGGCGAGAATCTTTGCTCTATCATCAGAAGATGCGCGTGGTTCAGATGAGGTTATTGAAGGTACTCTTCTTAATAGACCCGGGAGCGTCGCGATCTTTTATTTCTTCGGTGTTTGCTTTAAGTCTGGATAAGTCATTGTCTAGACTGAGTGATGATTTGGTGATTTCTGCTCTTATGGGAGATTCGGTGATAGCAACTGAATGTATTGAAAACTCTCCTGTGCTTATAGAAGATAGGATTTTGCTTGCTAATCTTGTGCTGATTGATATGTGTGATTTTGATGTCATCTTGGGAATGGATTGGTTATCAAAATATAGTGCACTAGTGGATTGTACTAAGAAGAGAGTTCATTTTAAAATTCATGGAGAGAAAGAACTATTGTTTCAGGGAATCCGATATAGAAGAGGAGATTGTGTGATATCAGCTGTGAAAGCTCAGAAATTATTGGCTAAAGGTTGTAGAGCCTATTTAGCTAATGTGACACCTGTTGAGATGCCTACCCTGAGAGTTGAGGATATAGAGGTAGTGCAGGATTTTCCTGAAGTCTTTCCTGATGAGTTACCTGATTTGCCACCAAAGAGAGAGATTGATTTTACGATTGAATTGATACCGGGAACAACACCTATTTCGAAAGCACCATATAGAATGGCGCCGGCTGAGTTGAAAGAATTGAAAGTGCAATTGCAAGAGTTGTTGGATAAGAGATTCATACGGCCTAGTATTTCCCCGTGGGGTGCACCAGTATTGTTTGTGAAGAAGAAAGACGGATCGATGAGATTGTGTATTGACTATCGTATGTTGAACCAAGTCACCATAAAGAACAAGTATCCACTACCCAGAATAGATGACTTATTCGACCAGTTGCAATCAGCAAAAGTATTTTCGAGGATTGATTTGAGATCCGGATATCATCAGTTAAGGATCAAGGAGGAGGATATATCCAAGACAGCTTTCAGGACCAGGTACGGACACTACGAATTCCTGGTGATGCCTTTTGGTTTGACTAATGCGCCAGCAGCATTTATGGACATGATGAACAGAATTTTTGTGGACTTATTGGATCCGATTGTGATAGTCTTTGTGGATGATATTTTGGTGTATTCGGCAAGTTGGGAGGAACACAAAACTCACTTGACTCTTGTGTTACAGATATTGAAGGATAATCAATTATATGCTAAGCTGAATAAGTGTAAATTTTCTTGGACATGTCATATCAGAAGATGGAGTATCAGTTGATCCAACGAAGGTAGAGGCAGTGTTAAAATGGGAACAACCAAAGAATGTGACAGAGATTCGAAGTTTCTTAGAATTGGCAGGTTATTATAGAAGATTCATTGAGGGATTTTCAAGTCTAGCTTTACCAATGACGAAGTTGACCAGAAAGGGAGTGAAGTTCGTATGGAATGATGAATGTGATAAAAGTTTCAAGGAATTGAAGAAGAGATTAACATCAGCACCGATCTTGACTTTACCATTGGGAACTGGAGGATTCGTTATATACAGTGATGCTTCAAATAGTGGACTTGGATGTGTACTAATGCAACATGGACACGTTGTGGCGTATGCATCAAGACAACTGAAAATTCATGAGCTGAATTACCCAACACATGACTTGGAATTAGCAGCAGTAGTTTTTGCTTTGAAAATTTGGAGACACTATTTGTATGGAGAAACTTTTGAAGTGTATACAGATCACAAAAGTTTGAAGTATATCTTTTCCCAGAAGGATCTGAATATGAGATAGAGAAGGTGGCTAGAGTACTTGAAGGACAATGATTTTTCCATTCACTACCATCCAGGCAAGGCAAATGTGGTAGCAGATGCATTAAGCAGAAAGACTGGGATGATTGCTCACATGTTAGTACAAGAGTGGAAACTGATGCAGAAAATGGGAGAATGTCATTTGGAATGGCCAACTTCAAGGAGGATGTCAATTATTGGGAATCTTTCTATAAGATCAGTAGTGTTTGATAAAATCCTTGAAGAACAAAAGAAGAACCCTCAAATACAGAAATTATTGGACAGGACGGATTTTGGAAAAGGGGCAGATGGAAGTATTTGATTCCGAGGAAGATTGGTGGTACCTAAAGACATGGAATTAAGACACGAAATTCTGCGTGAAGCACATCACTCTCAGTATAACATTCATCCTGGAGGTACGAAGATGTATCAAGATTTGAAGAGGACGGTTTGGTGGAATGGGATGAAAAGAGATAACAACATATTCAAAAATCACAGTAACTACGATCGATCGTTTTGATAAGGCGTCGATCGGTTCAGCTTGCCGATCGATCGGTTCTTATGGCGATCGATCGCAGTCACGTTCAATCAAAATTTAATTTCTCATATCTTGTCACTCCGAACTCTAAATCGCACATATTTTGTGGCATTGGAAAGCTCTTCTCACCAACTTTAATTTCCACAAGGCAAAACATGACCAAATCAAACACTAAGAGGGTCAAATTTCGGTTTTACAATACTTACTAATTTTTCGGGTGTTACATCCTCCCCTCCTAAAAAGAACATTTCGTCCTCGAAATGCCGTTACTCATTCTTCAAAAAGGTAAGGGTAGGATTTCCTCATTTCTCTTTCCGTTTCCCAAGTCATTTCCTCAGCTAGCTAGTTTTACCACAAAACTTTCACCAAAGGAATAGTCTTTCGTCTCAGCACTTGATCCTTTATATCCAATATCTTAACAGGTTTTACTAGAAATGTCAAATCTGCTTCTAACTCCAACGTTGCGAAATCCAAAACATGTGATGGGTCTGGCACATACTTCCTCACACATGGAGATATGGAAAGTAGTATGTACTTCATCCAACTGTGGCGGTAAAGCCAACCGATATGCAACTGGTCCAACTCGCTCCAAAATTTCAAATGGTCCAACGAACCTCGGACTCAACTTTCCTTTCTTACAAAATCTCATAATTCCTTTTGAAGGCGATACTTTCAGAAATACATGATCTCCTTCTTGAAATTCCAACTCTCTTCGCCTATTGTCCGCGTAATTCTTTTGGCGACTCTGAGCCGTTTGTAGTCTCTGTCTGATCTATCTTACCTTTTCTGCACAGTATTGCACCAATTCTGATCTCAGCACTTGATTCTCTCCCATGTCTGTCCAACATATAGGGGATCTACATGGTCTCTCATATAGTGCTTCAAACGGTGCCATTCCGATACTAGAATGATAACTGTTATTATATGCAAACTCTATCAATGGTAAATGATCATCCCAATTACCCTTCCAGTCAATCGCATAGGCTCTTAGCATGTCTTCCAAGGTTTGAATCGTGCGTTCTGATTGTCCGTCACTCTGAGGATGAAATGCTGTACTAAAATTTAACTTGGTTCCCAACGCCTCTTGTATACTCTTCCAAGTTCTTGATGTAAACCGAGGGTCTCGATCAGACACAATAGATAACAGTGTACCGTGTAATCTGACAATTTCTCTGATGTATAACTCTGCCAAACTTTCTGGGTTTTGTTTCCATCTAATCGGAAGAAAGTGTGCTGACTTTGTGAGTCGATCCACTATAACACAAATCGCATCTCGCTGTCTTTGAGTCTTTGGCAATGCCACAACAAAATCCATTGTAACGTGCTCCCATTTCCACTGTGGAATTTCCAGCGGTTGCAACATTCCAGCCGGTCTTTGATGTTCAGCCTTTGCTTGTTGACAAGTCAAGCATCTCGATATAAACGTAAAGCGATCGATCGGCAATAATGGCGATCGATCGGCTGTAACGCGGTAGTGTAAAATAAAGCATACGACGATCGATCGCCGTATAGCCGATCGATCACCGGTTGCGATTTTGCGATTTCTAGCTTATTTTTGGGGTGGATTTGCTTGGGAAAGCTACCAAATCCCAATGGGACTTGATTTGCACGTCTCCAGGGGGATCATGAGGCCTTCCCATTGGTTGGAAGTGTCCATGATTTGGAAGATTAGTTTAAGAATGGATTCTCCCCCAACTCTATATAAACACTAGAGAATTGGCTTGTGCTAACCCTAGAACGTCCAGAGACCTTTCCCCATCTCCTTCCCACGTTCACTCACCTCCTTTAAGGCTTCTTCTTGTGAGAGTTGCAAGAACTTGGAGCGGGAGCTTTGGAGAAAGTGGAGGAGATGAGCAACGCGTAAAAAGACGGAATCTTTGGTGAATTAAGTAGGATGGTTTTTCCCCTCTTCTCTCTTCTGATTATATGATATTGATAAGTGTTTTGATTCAGTACCTTAGTGTATTATGTGGATTCTTGTGAGATGAATGAATTGTGTCATTATTTCTATGCGTAATGCATCATAATCATATGTGCATTCATGTTCCGTTTCTAGATGGGAATTCACACCTAAAGTCTAATGCTTTATTAATTTTCCAGAGACTAGATGTTCTGATATTGCTTGGTTGACCATGATCCATGTTGAGTTTGGGGTCTTAAGGTGTGTCTTGCATTAAATGTCTTATTTGAGGGGTATTAATAGTTAACACTATGTTATATGTAAAAGAACATAAGAAAGGAGTGAACTTTAGTAATTCCAGATAATCCTAGGGTCTGTAATTGATCTAGGAGGGGAGTATATGGTCTGTTAATGATATATTATCATCTATAATGTGTTATTAAGTAAGATAATCAAGTTTAATTAAGAGTCTTAATCTCGGCCAGAACTGTTTCTGTGCTGACAGTCGGTAGTAAATAATTCATAACTAATTCAAATAAACTCGGAAAAATATAAAATCAGTGGGGTTAGAAAATTACCAGAAAACATTTCAGAGGTTAAGCCTTACTGTACAGATCATAGTAGCCGTCGGAAGGGGACTGTTATACAGAAGGTAGTGAGCTGAATCTGAGAAAAAATTACTAAGTATACAAATAATATCATGTAATATGATATGATAATGTTTAAACGTGTCAATACCAGTAAGTGGACTATATACTTATGAATATCACAGTAAGAATTGGGTTATAAGTAATCTAATTTGGAGGGATAATCCTTTGATCAAGAGTTATAACTATCTACCTTGAAGCGTTGATGTCGGTTTGATATTCTACTTGGAATTGAAATCATCTAAGAATTCTTTGATTTCTTATCTCTAATATTTGTATTATAGAATTTCAAATGTGTATAAGGAATTCCTATCTAGGGCTGAGCATGAAAGATATGTATTGATTGTATGTTACTCCTTCGGTGAGTTGTTATTATTCGAAGTGTTTGGGTTGTCTTGTTATTCCAAAAGTGATTTACATGCCTTTGAGAAGCTTGTTATTCTATGCTACTCTAATGAGTGAGTTATGTGTTGACTAAAGACCTTGACACTTCTATCTATACTCCATTAGATAGAGTCTATTATGGTAAAAGATACCTTATGATCTTATAGTGTTGCGACCTCTATTCCTTTGAGATATTGCTCATATTGATTACATGATTGTTTCTTCCACTGGAGATCTTGCGAAACTCTCCCCATGGTGGATTCATAGTATGATCAATTATGCCATTGCTAGATCTTGCGAGGTCACTTATATTTATGAAATTGCGATTCCATACTGCCCGAAGGGAGGCACTATACGTACGTTAGATTGTGGACATTACGGAAGGTCCTCAGTCTCCGCCCATCGTGTCCGTAAGCATTGGTGGGGCCAGCATCCTAGACGTATGGCAGGGTTCCACAAGAGGACCCCTAGGGTGGTTCTGGTATATTATTTTAGTCACTTGCGAGCGACCAGGTTAGCGAGCAAAAATTGTAACTCCTTTCACTTTAGATGTCTGGAGCCTTTGATATAATTGTTATTCTTTCCTTACCCATATGTGTGGTAGGAGCCTTATTGATGTTTTTCCTATACTTGCGAGTTGGAATTGTTGTTGACTAACCTTGCAGGTGTATAGACCTCGGTTCAGTTTCTCATAATCCTTTGTTATTCTTATTCTCTTCATACTGCTTGTTTTAATTCAGTGGGTTTTTACATCCTGCTGAGTGTTTCTATGAAATACTCATGCATCCTCTGATGCAGGCGCAAGTGACAATTGAGATCAGGAAGTGCAGTAGTGGAAAGGCGGATTGCAGGCGCCGAGAAGAGTTTAAAGACTATTTAGTTATTTACTCTGCTTCTATTGATGCTTATAACATTATTGGCAATTGTGTGCCATAGACTTATAAGTTTATTTTATTTGACTTTCTTAAATGGATTATTATTAAGTAAATTTATTTCATATTATTCATTGATGTTTGTTATTGTATTACACTGATTGCGGGCATAATCGGTTACACGTCCTTTTGAGATGATTGTAATCAGTTGGAAAATCGACTGTTCGGTCGCGTGCCGGGATCTCTACCTCGAATTATCTCTCAATTGTTGGCTTCCGTACTCCGATCGAGGTATGGGATTTCGGGGTGTGACATAGCCTCCCAAACACTTTTTGGTGGGAAATGGTGGAAAATGATTGGAAATGATGTGGGAAATGGCCTCCCAAACAACCCCATAGTCATGATCTATAAAGTTGTTTGATTCGTCATTAACAAAAGGTACGACTAATGCTTATGACTCCCTGTGGTTATTTGACTATGGTTCTTAATGATGAATATTCAATCAGTCATTATGTTAATTGTTATGCTGGATTTGAATTTCATATCTTCCAATTAGATCAAATCATTATTTGAATATAATTGTGCTAAATTAAATAGACATAGAGTGTTCATTAAATAGTCGATCCTTGAAGCCTTGATGCCGTTTCATTGATTCTCTTTGTCTGTCTCTAACTGATTCCAACTGATCCTTAATCGTAGTTTTAATTTAGTAGTTAATTTAATTATAATCTTTTTACACTATTCCTTGATCTAAATTTTTTTGATTTGGTGAGTTAAGCAGTTGCTAGATTAAAGTAGTTTTTAGTTTAATTTAGAATAGATTAATTCTACATCACTCCCTGTGATTCGACGCTTGGATTCACTGAGTATTTTATTATAACTTGACAACCTTCTCTCTGGTTTGATCACTCTCTCAGTTCGTTCTCTTCATCGTCATCTTCTTCTTCTTCTTCCTTTGTTGCTGATTGGTGATTGAAACGGCACGAAGTGGTGTCGTAGGAGATTCGATTCACAAAGTGCGAAGAGAAGTTCGTCAACGAGGTAGGATGGTTTTCCTCAGCATATGATTACCTAGTTCCTTTCCCCATTATGTGATGTGAATATTGCTTTTATACTGATTTTTGTACTTTTATCCTTGTTCATAATCTTTTGATGTCGATGATTATTCAATATAGATTATCTGCTTCAATTCAATATCGATGACTATGTATACTCAAAAGTACCTATGCCAGGGTTTATATTTTTAGACTTTATGAGACTTTGTACGCTCAAAGGATTCTGCCTAGCAAGTTGAGAGACTTTATATTTTTAGACCTTGTGAGACTTTGTACGCTCGAAGGATCCCGCACAAAGAGATGCACTATATGTACGTCCTAGGCTGGTTATACATTAATAGAAGGTTTAACAGTCTTCGCCCATTGTGTTCGTGAACACCGATGGGGCCTTCATCCTAGATACATGGCAAGGTTTCAAAGAGAAAACCTTTGGGATTTAGGGCATGTCAAGACTTTGTACGCTTGCCTTTGTTTGAGAGCAGAAAATGTTTATCTCGTAACACTTTAGATGTTATGGAGATATTTGATATTAATATTTTCCTTGGAAGTTGATGTTCTTGTCTCCCATTGATGGGAATTCAGTTGTTCAAAACTTTGAATTGTTGTGCTTTTGCAATTATTGATAATCTCAATGTTTTATCCTTTATTTTCTGCTTTGGTTTTACATCCTATTGAGAATATTTTTGGAGTACTCATGCATCCTGCGATGCCGGTTAATCAAAGGAATGAGTTGAAGAAAATCTCATGTGATCACGCTATATCCTACTGAGTACATTTTAATTCCAAAAAGAAAATGATCCAATTTCCATACATGTGATCATCAATATTCAAAATTATATCTTTGGGTAAAAAGAAACTTACCTTGCTTTTCCTCAATCATTGTGCATACCAACAGATCATTGACATGACATATCTCAATACTTAGGAAATACAAGCAATACTAAGCATGCAATATATCTTAATACAAGAAAAACCAACATGAAGCATGCGAGTCTTTAAACATGCACCACATCATACTTCATACAAGTGATACCGCAGGCTAGTCATAAGGAGATATCAACTATGCTATTAAGTAATTTAGCCTTCCTCCCTCATATCCGAGCAACTTGAAGTTCAATCCTCCTTTCTCCTTCTTCTCCCTCTGGAATCGATCCCTCCTTTAAGTCTTCTAATTAATATTTATACCCTTCCATATTGATAATCCTTTCTAGACATAACTATGTATCCTACGACAAGTTATCTAGTGACAACTAACTTGTCATAGTCTTGTTGTTGTAGAATTGCAAAACCGAATTTTAATGCTTATTTCAAATACTTAAATTAGCCTTATAGGAATTGGTTGTCGGGGAATCCCCATAATGACAAAAGTTTTGTCTGTCGATTGCCTCTTGCCGATTGCCTTTGGTTGTCAAGAATGGTTTTCGGCTGACATACATGATGAATTAAACTATCCAATCTGATTCAATAGCTAATATATTCTATAACAAGTATGTTGTGTGGTTGAATGAAATTAGTTGTGGTCTAGCATGATAAATGACTTAGAAAGGAATTACATGGTTTGGCGTATCGTCACTAGTGACACCATCCTTGTGTTAGATGGTCATAGATCGATTTATGATGATTAACAATGATTCTAGGAAGCAAGTCACCATTGTTCAAGACAATAACCATTGGATTGCATGACCTGAGATGATAGGGTGAAGTCGAACTGGACCCTCTGGTTTCCTCAAATACCTTTGGACAAGGGCAGGCACTAATAGCATCATATATGGACTTGAACCTCCATATGGTCCTTAAGAGACCCTTTAGCATGCTTGGAGGAACTTTAACTAGTCATGGTGTGTTGGAGTTGGCAGCAGAGATCGACCAAGGAATTTCGTATCAGATATTGGTAAAATATCGGTCGACCAAAGAGACAAAATATCGGAGATATTGTGTAAAAATATCAGTGGTCGAAAACTAGTTTTTACCATATATTTTCACAATCTAACTTCTAAAATGAGTTATACTAATTTAGACAAAGCATAGGTTTCAAAATATGCATAAAAATGCATATTAGGAAGGGAAACAAATGGGAAAGTTATTTTTTTTCTCTTTCAATTTTTTTCCAATTATTTTTTGAAAATATTTTTTTAAAAAAACAGCGATATATCGAAACCGATATATCGGCGATATTTGAATAAAATGATATTGGTCCATATTGTTTTATCGGGTGAGGACCGATATCGATATATCGGCGATATATCCCCGATACGAAAATCCATGCCAGGGACCATGAACTATCCTAGAGACCGAGTCAGCTCGTGAGTTTTTTCGGATCGACTCGACTCGGCTTGAACTTTGGCTCGACTCGTGCCCAGCTCAAGTCGAGCTCGACTAGGCTCGAGTTTTTTCGAAGCGAACCTCGAGCCACCCTCTAACTTGACTCGGCTCGACTTGAAAAATCTCGACTCATATTAACTCGAAGCTCGACTCAAGAATCAGCTCGAGCTCGAGCTCGACTTTCTTTTGTGAAGAAGGCCCATAACCTTCTACTATGCAATGAATTGACCTATTTTGACTTACCTTGGTTGGATGCAAAGACTATCCCTTCCTTTCCTTTTTATAGAGCATGTAGAGCCTTAGATTCATACTCTAAGACGATGTGAAACTTTCATATTAGTGCATGACAATGCTAAAGAAAAAAATATGGCTTTTACAGAGACTCAAACTTGGATCCTAGTAGAACTCAATGTCCAACTCTGCCCATTGAACCACAATCCAATCGTTGTTACAATTATTTATTTTTATTATATTATCCTTATGAATTATTTTATAATTTATCATTTCATCAACTACCGTATTTTTTACGTTATTTTCTCGTATCTTTTGGTTTTTGCCGTTTAGTTTAGTACACTTACCCTAGCCATATTATAGTCGTGCCCGTACTTGGTTACTTAGGTTATATGAGCATTCACTTAGTTTCCTATCCCAATATTCAGAAGATTTATATTTAAGGGAATTCCAAGGTTATTATCTCACTCATAAATGACAAAGAGTTGAAGAGACCATGGTACATTATACAATATTTGTAATACATTCGAAAGTTTAAGGAGGCTTGTCTTACCCAATAATCAAATGAGTTATTGACCTTCCCTATATTTATTTTCTTTGTATTTTTTGGTTTATTGTGTTATGTAGTAAATGCTCACAACCAAACTACCCTAAAGCGTATACAAAATTAAACTAGTTATCAACTCCAATTGATGGCAGATCAGCAGGTTTGGTTGGACCACGAGTGGAACTGGATTGATCCGGAGTTTGATATTAAGAGGCAACATTAGTGAAGTTGACTAACGGGGTGTTTGTGTGATGGATAGAATAAAATTCCCTTGAGCGGAGGTTCTGAGCTCGAACCCCCACTATGTTGGCCGCCCACCCAGGATTATATCCTGATTTACCCGGTGCGTATGATGGGTGGGCCTTGTATGCACCCAAGGAGATTGGCAGCGGGATGTGGTGCTCTAAGAGGTCATTTTCCTTGCCCCTTCTAGTCGGGTCCTAAGGACTCGTATACCCCTCGTTATAAAAAAAGTCATTAGTGAAGCATACTTCAAATATGTAATAAATATTTTTTTGTGCACAATGAACATAAACAGCTTGCAGTGCAGTTGGTTATTGTAGATTGATATATTGGACTTGTGTTTGGGTTCAAATCCTTGTAAAAATAATTTTCAATAATAAATAACTTTTTACCGTGAATTATAAAAAAAACTGCTCAAGCCAGGGTCGAGCTCGAGTTCGAGCCGAGTTTAGGAATTACAGGGCGAGCCGAGCTCGAGCTGTTAATGTCTTAGGCTCATCTCGAGCCGAGCCGAGCTCAAGCCAAGTTTCTAGAAGTCGAGCTCGAGTAGTGCTAAGTCAAAACTCGACTCGGCTTGGCTCGTGAACAGCCCTACTAGAGACCCTTTAGCATGTTGGAAGCAACTTTAACTAGTCATGGTGTGTTGGAGTTGGCAGCAAGGGACCATGAACTATCCTTTGTAACCTTGTACACCGAGCATGGGCAGGGGAGGTCGAAACTCAAGACCACGGGAGGCCAAGCATTCTGGATGGAGGAAAAGATCGTTTTCTACGGTTGTCAGGATAACAACGCCAACCTCCACTGGCGGTTCTTTTCCATGGTTCGTCACTTGTGTGCTTTTCACGTTGAGAAGAGGACGAAACAATTAATTCTCTCTTTCCTTTCATTTCTCCATAGGAGAAATGAATATCCCCAATGTGGTCGAGCCCCCAGTACTTACTGTGTCCAAGGAAGCAAACTTTCTCGTACAATTTTCGCTCATAAGAGAGAACGTTTCAGCAACCCTACATTAGCCATAAGAGAATATAAGAAAGAACACTACTTTCAGAAAACAAAAATCTTCGCTCATACTTCTGGAAACTGAAGATTGGACTGACAAAGCGTTAAAAGATGAAGAGCGCATGTGCATTGATGGGCAAATCTCCTTTGGCACCAGCACATCAAATGGCAAATGAAACTCTGCCTAGACTTGCCGATGCCAAAGGAGAAGGTACCCAGTAATGCAAGCGCGCTGTACGCATGTATAACTGATGTTTTTGCCTACAGGAAATGGAGCTCCAACTGTGCCTATATATATGGCAGCAAGGCTCAAACCAATGCAGCATCATGCTCGAGTATATCCTCACCGAGTGAAGCTTCTACACGACCATATAATCTTGCTTTGACATGTGCTTGATTTGAGGGTGATCCTCTGCACTTTGTACGTGGTCCAGTTTCTCACCACCACCAAATTGTAACCATGTACCTCGTACATAGATGGCATTTAAAAGATGCCCTGCATGAAACGTTAAGTTGAAGATGTTAAGAAGTGTTGCTTGAGGAGAAATTATTACCTGCGCGCCTCGTTCTGATGAGTGTTCACCCTGCGCGGCGCGTATCTAATAATTTTTCGTGGCTTGAGGGTGCGTTATTTTTAGGAAAATGATATTTATCACTGTCCTTATTTTTAATGTGGTCACATACATCTTGTACTCTTCATTTATTTATTTATTTTTAATAGGTAAGAGTGTAAGACGAGCACACACTGACACACATACACACACTTTATATGTGCCAATGGGGAATTCGTCCTGAACGCCATGCACGGAAAGGGTGCTATGTGCGTCTAGGAAAGATTTTTACCTAGAGTATTATTAAAAGCAAAAGAGGTGGAATGGATAATTTCAAGTGAATTCCCACTTCCCAAGATACCCTTTATTATTCATCCTCTTAATTAGTAATCTTAATCTTAATAAATAAGTGATTAAGAGAGTCCATTCAACCTAATTTTCCGTATTAGATGACTAATAATGTGAATAATCAATTGGCTTACTCATGTTAGTATCTGCTAATCCCCATCAGCATATTATACCTTTTTCTTCATGAGAACGAATACTATTCCCTCCGTTCAAAAAATTCTGGCAGCATTGAGTGAAATTTATTTGCCTGTGGGGCCTACAATATTTAAAGCCTCGACATACCCCTGCACATACGCGTGCTGGAGGATCGATATATTTGCTTGAGGGCAAATCCAGTTAATTAGTTGAGATATAGGCTGAAAGTCACTATAGTTAATTGATGTTTAATCTTAATAGTCTAAGCGGAGACAATGACATAGGTATCGCTTCCACCAATTCCAATATGAGTGTCACAGATGCGACTGTAAAGGGATCTTATTCAAACCATGCGCGAAGTTTTTACAATTAGGATTTATTGTATTGTGTTTCAATTTTTGGGGATCATGGTCATGCAATTGAGGTTCACTTACAACTAGCTGTAAAATGCAGATTGGCCTTAGCACCAATGCTGAACTAGGGCTGCCAATGGTAACTGGTTGACCTTTCTACCATCCATACTATACGATTAAAAAACTAAATAGATTAGTTGAAATTTCCGATTTGTTAAAAAAAGCAAATAATTTTATCCGAACGTTTCGTTAGTGGAACAGGTGTGAAAGGCTGATTACCATAACCGCTTCATTATCTACTAAAGGAGAGAGATGAGTTGAACTTTGTGTGTCCACGTCGATGTAAGTTCAAAGACAAACAATAGATACAGGAAAGAAATGACTTTTGTTTTCAATCAGTCATAGCTTAATAAAATTTTAGTTCACAAGTACAATATGATTAACCTCACGAACTAGAATTTAGTTTACTAGACAATATGATTACTTCAATATATGTGTAACTTATGTGTGATTCCAGCTCTTTAGCTTGTAATATGTGAACCTTTTAAAAATTGCTCTATGGTTCCTTTTAAAGAATTTTTATTTAAAGCTCTGATAAGCTAGTTTATCACTTTAAGAAATGCACGCTTTTTTATATATTTTAACTTTCTGCAACTTTTGTGTGACTGCAAATCTTTAATTTGTGATCATGTATGATGTTTTTCAAATAGCTCTATGATCCCTTCAAAGCATCTGAGCTAATTTTGGTTGCAAGGGAGTCTAATTTGTATAAATGAAGAGGAAGATGAGGATTAACACAGAATTAAGTCGCTAATCATATCTTTCAATCGTTATCAACCCACAACTGATAAAACGGGCAGTAACTAAACACTTAACCACATAATCAATGGTTAATTGTTTTTTTTTGGTCAATTGTTGAGTGCACAGTTATGAAATAAGCTCTACCATTTTTTAAGAAAATAGGGATAAACTCTGGGAATAGATATGAATATGGAAGAAGTCTTATTCAGACCGTAACCTGTCCATTTGTAGCACTATGATTAGGGATTCAAGGAAATGTGGGTTTTCTAGGTTGTCCGAATAAAATCTTATACTCTGGGAATCCCTGTCCTTGTAGAAGATATTCTCCGGGAAAAAGATGTTGAGAAAGAATTTAAGGTAAAGATCAACCGAAGGGAACATCCAAGGAATGTTCTTCCAATATCTCCGCATTCTTATCACTGAGGTGTGCCCTGCATCGTTGTGGTGGTCTTTGAATGGATGAAATGGAGAGATTCGTTTATGTGGAAACTTGTCTCCGTATATGAAGATTGAAATGCGATAATATTGACACATTAATTTGTTGAAAAAATAATAATATGCGTCCTATGTTGACGATGTCAACCTATCTCTTTCGAAATTATATTGGCCACTAGTTTTATGAGTTCAGGACAGTATTTACGTACATTGTATTTTTTTTTTCTGTTTTGTTTGGAGATACAAATAAGTTCTTTTATCGGACGTGCATATTGTGTAATTTTGAAGGATGGGCAGGGGAATTCTCTTAGTTGTTCTACCTATTGCTGATAATCAAAGCTCATGATTTCTAAACATAGATGCCTACCACGAAGTAAAAGGTTTCTGCGACTTATAAACCCTTTAATGTTTCCACTATAATTTTGTTATTAATGTGTCACACAAGTTTTCTTCCAATTCCACTATCAAACAGTATAACTTCTACGACGTATAAGTTTATTAATCCTACCACTTAGTGGTGTTTCATATATCTGAGTTAGGTAAATGATGTGTAATCAATAAAGAGTTAGGCAAATGACTATCAACAAAAAAAAGAAGTGCTATATTAAAAGGTGACATGAAAATGAAAGGGCAGTCGAGATGTCCGAAAGTTGAAAGAATGTGAGATATTGGGGACCAATCTCTACAGGAATTGTACCATGGCATATACCATATTGCTTTTCCAAGCAAAATGACCTTTTCCAGGCACACTCAGGTTAGAACTAGGGATCAGCACAGTATAAGAGAAGCAACTGTGCATGGCAGAAGATAAGCCTCAGGTGTGTAGAGTTATGGAATGACAGTGCAGTTCTCCTTTGGCAGGAAGTCCTGGCATAGCCTAGTGATTCTGCCAAAGGAGAATTGCCCTGCCATTCTCTAGCTCATTTGTGATTGTTCTTTCCCAATTGTGCGAGGGGATAATCTCTCCATAACAAAGAAATATTGTAGTTTCTCACCTTCTTATCTTTTTCAGCTTCGGTCTTACAGGTACTTCTCTCTTATGGCAGGGGAGAGCTGCAACTTAATCCAGAAGAGCAATGCCAGGTGAAGCAAAGAGAACATCAAGGTGAAGCACATACAGCAGAGAATCACCATAAGGAGACATCACTTGAGAGTCAACATTTTCGTGATTTTCTTTTTTGATGAAAAGGAATATCATAGAACAAGCATTACTGATATAAAAACTACTCCCTCTGTTCCATATTAACAGTCCTATGTGGTTTTTTAAAATGAACTTATTTTCGATCATTGTTAAAAGCCAAATAGGACTACCAATATGAAACGGAGTATAAGTAAAAGCCAATAGAGTAGGTGAGATATTGCTGAACTTATGAACATATATACTGTAAAAAGATAAAAGCTATCATGACAATTACCATTAAGAATGCCCGGCAACCACCCCTTGGGTGTGTAATTCTAAATACAACCAGGTTCTTGGACCTTGCTGACTTCTTTATTATTTATTTTTTTATCTCCATCAGTAATTGGAACAATACAACCATGAAAAAGACAATTACAATATGTGTGCTCGGTCGAATGTCCAAAACAGTTCTGCAAACGATGGAACTCGTCCTCTCCAAGCCACCGGGTCGGTTATCCTCCGCGCATGTCTAGCAAGACAATGTGCCAAAGTATTCACCTCCCTTCGGACATGAAGAAATGACTTTGCCGACTTCTTTATTTACTTCAGCCACGTTAATGCTTTGGCTGGTTTCGAATGAATACTCTTATAAACTTCAATCCAACCCTCCTTTGGAAGTAAAGCAAGACCAATGTTTCTACGTTAAAGCACACCACAGGTCCACAAGCATTATATTTTTACACGAAGTTATAACTAATCCAGAATGTTCCAATTTTTTTTTCCAAAAGAGTTAATTAAAACCAGATTGGACACTTAATATGGGACAGAAGAGTACTACTACTAGAAGGGAACTCACCTCTTAGAGCACCAATGGCAATCCTATCGGGCAAGTAAAGGCCAATTGCAACCATTATATGCACACCCATAAATCATCATATAATCCTCAGTGGGTAGCCAATGGAGTGGGGTACAAACTAAGGACTTCCTGTCGGAAGCGCGTCTTACCCATCTCACAAAGAGCAGGCTGGTTTTTTTGGGTTAGTATGCTCGTAGAAAAGTCCAATAACCAGGTCTGCTGAATGTTACATAGCGTGTCTAGCCTGATCGGTCACCCTGATTAAACTGCATAAGATGTCTATGTACTATCGTTAGCACATGGGATCTAACCTAAGTACATAATTTTCTTACTCCCTTTGTCTTGTATTACTTGTCTGAATCAGAAAACCAAAGTGAACTTAATTTATTTCATTTTGGTTTTCTAGTGCAGAAAACTTATATTGGACAGAGGGAATATGTGCTGCTATGGTCATGGTTTTTTTGGATGGAGGGAATAAAATAATAATACATGGTAATATAATTTCTGTAGTGCTACGATGGTCATGGGCTTTGGTCACTGTTCTTGGTCAGGAAACATTTTTTTTTCCGAAAACTTCTGCCTGAAATAATGTAGCGGTTTTCACATGATTGGGTTTATGTACAAGGAATTAAGCGAAAGTGCTGAAATCAACGGCTGAATGTAAGGAATAAGTTATACAATTTGAATTCAAATTAAAGGATAAAAATAGTAGAGAATACAAACAAGCTCAAAGGGCACAAATCACTCACAACAACATAGAGCTTGTCTGTTAGATGAACAAAGTGCGGCTGTCTTTTGTAAGAATATCAACAATTTGCTCTTTTCTTTTTTTGGGTACACCAGCAATTTGCTTGTCTTGCTAGTAGCAAAATTGAGTCTAATTAATTGGGCACCATTGGCGACTTTCTTAGGAAGAAAGGGGACAAGGTACTTGATTTGTGAAATACTCCCTCCGTCCAATGTAGCTCGATTGGGTCCTATGTGCATGGCTGGTTTTGATCCCTCAAGGCCAAACAATACGGAAGAGGAAGAACAAAATGGGCTTTTTCATACTGGCCCAACAGTCCATGAAATTACACTCCTTCAATCCAATGAAGATGTTTGCATTACAAAATGAGCGAAATTTATTAGACTCTAAGGCCATATAAGAAAATAGAGTTTCTCTCCCTCTCCCTGTGTTTTTAGTATTGGAGAGAGCAAGCTCAGCCATGCAATGTGGGAACCGTCTTTTTTCAAATCCATACGAACTTCAGTATTGGATGGATGTACACAATTCGCAATCCAAACGGGCTTTATTAGACAGATGGAGTAGTCGAGTAGGCAGCTGTCAGAGAAAAAGATCGATGAAAGTAAACAAATTCATAATTCACTAAATTTTAGAGGTAAAGTCTATGTTCACCCTTAGAACTTGAGAGAAAACAATTTTTTTTGTTTTTCGGAACTCCAAGAACGAAGATTAAGCCCCACAGAAATAGCAATTAGCACCCAAAGCCAGGATGCATTTAGCAGCCAGCACAGTCCAATCAATGCAGGATACATTTAGCAGGCAGAGGCCTAGTTAAATACCGAAGGGATCTAATATTTGATGCAATAAAAGATGTACAAAAGCTCGTCTCTGTGTGGATGTTTTAAAAAAAATTGTAAGAGTAATAACGTCTTCAAGATCCCCTACCCCAAAGTTCCACAGGTCCGACTCAAACCTGCGACCTCATCCCAAAACCGGGGGTGGGGGGTCCAACCACCAAAGTTAATATTGGGTGACTGGCAGAATTTGTGGACTTAAGGAAGCAGTTGTATTAACAAAAATTATGTGTAAAATCCAATTAATTAAATTGTTTGTCGTTCAACCTGAATGCCAATAAAATAATGAAGAGAACAGAGATATAATACCCACTATTTATTTTACGGAAAATGCTTATTTTAAGTACTTTTTATATAAAGTTTAGAGCCCATTAATATTACCCAAGTCGTTCTTTTTCTTTATTTTTCCCCCTTTTGGATGCATTGTGAAACCTCCCCTCCAATTCCATTCAGATCATCTTTCTATGCTGTCCTTTTACTTTTAAAGGAACTTTATATTCAAAGATCTCAGTGAAGCAATATAAACCAAAAGCACCAAGACAAAGGAAGTAACAAAAGAATGACCGATCTAAGCCTTTTTGAGATTGCGGTCATGACCAACTACTGCTTCGGCCAAACATAAAAATAACCATTTCCCACGTGAGTCTACAATCCTAAACCCACGAGCTCCCCGTGGACTTGAGCTAGTGACCATCTCAATCCAAATAAGAGAATGGAACACCCTCAAATTTTGATGACTTCCAAGTGCCTTTGTCCATACATAAATAGCTCTTCTTGTCACCATTTCTCTTCAAACCACTTCACTCCAACTAAAAGACTCTCTTCTCTAGTTCTAAAAGGGATGGCAACTTCTGCTTCAGCTCTTCTTGTTCTCTTTTTCTTGTGCTACCACGCCCTTGGCTCCATGGCTCAAAATGGTCTTGGTTTCTACTCTTTTGTACTCATGGCAAGTCCTGTAAAATGCCATTCCTAAAGTTCTTTGGGGATTACTACTACATTTGAACCTTCTTTATCTCAATACTCATGTCGAGTTCTGTTGTACATTGACCGCCTAAACAGGCTGCTTGACATGTTTTAAAGGTACAGTTACAGGTTAGAACCAATTTGATTGGTCAGGACTTGTGAGCCCACCTAAAACATGTCGAGTGGCCTATTTGTGCGGTCTGTCCATACTTTTTTCATAAATTACTCCTTCCATCCAAAAAAAAAACATGTTGGTTGGCATTTGAAAAATTATGGATCTAACGTTAGGAGGCTAGATTTTGCATTCTTGTCATCCAAAAACATAATGCATTTAGCTCGTTTTCAAATGCAGCCAGTTATTTTTGGACGGAGGGAGTATATATTCTTCATCAATTTCAATCCTATGGCGCATGATGCATTTTTTATCTTATAAACAGGGAGCCGCAGGCAGGTGTTTCAAACCTGCCTGGCCCCAGATTTGGTGCCGTCGTTGGACTGCAATCAAATTGGCACGATGCGCCTAGCAAACACAGTCGCACATAAAAGAGATTCATCCCTTCTTTCCATACTAAGCTGTTGATTCCTTATCGGATAGCATATGACACATTTTTATGTTAAAACATTTTACATTGAAAACAGGACTCGTCTAGCCTCACCCGGCTCCATGACCATGGTGCTTGACCATTCTGGATAGGGGTCCTAGCATTGCACATACAGTCTTAATATGGTATATAGCTACATAGCATGATCCTAGCATGGTCGCCCGGTAGATATGTACCATGTCTACTCGTACGTACCATGGTCATGGAGGCCAACCAGGACAGAAGTTTCCTTGAAAGGTCTTTCTTCTCGATCATGTTTCATGGGATGATTTCATATATAATGTGTTGATCGTCTTGTCCTACAGTGGCCGGGCTCTTACTGCAAGAAGAGTAGTGCAGGTTGCTGCCTTCCAAATAATGGTCTGCCTGAACTAGACTTCTTTGTTGGGGGCTTGTTTCCCTACTCCAAGGATGGCACCCCACTCACCAACTGCAACCAAAGTCCTTTCTATCCTGGCCAGGTACTTCACATTTCCAACTACATAATGTCATGCCTCATCGTGAACTCTCTCCTAGTAAATCAGTGGATCAAACTTCATGGACCAACAGGGGACTAATTTGCAATGTGTTGCACAGATTTCCGACATTGAAGAAGACTTGACCAGGTACTGGTCCAGCATAAAATGCCCCAGCACCGAGAGTGCGCTATTGTGGGAGAAGTTGTGGACAAACTACGGTGTATGCACAGGCCTAAGTGAGAGAGACTACTTCAAGAAAGCATTGGCTCTCAGAGCGAAGATCGACCTTCTCTCCTTGTTTGAGAAAAATGGTGAGCTTTAAAATCTTGCTAAAACACAAGACAGATAACCTAACATGCTAAGTTCTCCGTCCTTCATATTGATAGATAATTAACATTTTAGAAATAGTTGATCTTTAAGGACGCCTAGCGATTAACCTTTTTACTCAATCCACTAATTGTTACTATCTAGAAGGATAACATGAATTAGCAAGATTAATATGGGACAGTTTTTTTTCAATGATCTAATAAGACATAGAGTACTAAATTACATTTTCTCTAATAGAACGAAATAGCCAATGAATTTGCCAAACCCCACTCGCCATGGTCGCTTCTTGATGATAAATTGTGGATTTTATCATTAATGTCGCCCATGAATTTGGGCAAAGGCTAGACAACCTTCTTCGTCACATTACTCATACAAATAGAAAGAACGATAATTAGAAAAGTAGGTATAAATAATTGCGAGAAAACCACAAGTATGTCTTAATTCCCGGAAATTCTCATCTTATTTTTGTTGGCATTATTTTGTAGGTATCATGTCCACGGACTATGCAGACTACAGCATATCTGATGTGCTAAAAGCTGTGACCTCTGGAATTGGTGCAAATGCTGCAATAGAGTGTAGTAAGAATGCATGGGATGAATCCATCGTCTACAAGGTTTACATGTGCGTGGACAAAGATGCAGAAACACTCGTTCCATGCCCCGTCCTGCCGGAGACTTCCTGCGCTTCTCGGGTTGTTCTTGGTGCTTTCACCTATGACATGCTCAAGAATGAAACTTCCATGGCTGCCTCCTCCATTAAGATGCGAGTCCGTCCATGGTAACATATGAATTGGATGATGGAAAGAACACTATCAATGAAATGCAGCTAGCTACCTACCGTGGAAGGGAACGTTATGGTGTAAAATGTCTTTTGCTTTGTTTCTACTTGTGTTCAATAAAAGCATATAAGTTGAAGAATTCTTTTTTTTTTATAGGTAAATCAAAAGGCTTTATTAGCATAAGCCGAGGATACAAAAGATATAAACAAAGAGTACAAAAGGTATCAGCAAAGGAAATTTGTCTGAGCAAAAATTTGAAGCGTATTTATTGATCTTGATCAAGAATAAAGATGCAATATAACTGCACCTTAGATAGGGTCGCGGAAGCGACTAGCCTGACCAAGTTTCCCTACCAACATTTCCTATCAATCTAAGGGTCCTAGTATGGTACACAGAGTCATGTTATGCAACATAGGTACCATATGTGAGATGACCTCCCCTTGATATTAGGCCACCTAGTAGCTATGTCCTTTGTTAGGTTTCTATGGACACACTTGGACTTAATTCTATGCAGGTTGGTCATGGAGCACGACCAGGAAAACATTTTGCTTATCTCTTTTAAATATAGAAACGATTATTTCACAGTCCACATTTAAGAGACTTCAACGAATAAAAAATTGAAATAGATAAGATGATCACTTATGTTTAAGCACTTCTTCCTCAATGGCTAGGGTTGTGTTTGGATTAGTTGTTCAATAATGCAGGGTGTCCTTAATATCTATCTAAAGGGTCCCAAGAAGCAAATAATGTTGCACACTGTCACGGCCCGTATTTTTAAAACTTTTATTATATCATAGTAGTAGCGAAAAATCAGTGGATTATTCCTCTATACGATAAAATATTAGTTGAAATTCATCGACTAAACATCTAGGTCGTGAAAACTAGGGTTCGCAATTATGATACAAAACCATATTTACATATAGTATTACATATGCAAAGTCGAGTAAATCAACACAAGTCCTCCGTGTGTAAGTCTGTAATTCAACTCAAAATATACTAAAAAAATAGTTGACACTCATGCCTTAATACAAGGTTTTAAAACAAACCAGGAGATGAAAGTATGCTAAGTAGCTACCCGAATGTCCTCACAACCAAGCCGCCAAAATCCTGCGTGCCACGTGAAGTCAATCTTCCACAGCAACGCCTAAATCATATAAGGATGCTGAGTATAAAAACACTCAGTGGGACACCGTAACTCAATCATCAGCAATAAAAATAACAAGATTTGCATTAACATTTTATGCAACCTATCCCAGAATTCCACTTGATTCTTTTATTAGTCTTTCAAGCAAAGTCTTTTAGTGCTTCCTAAGTTCATGTTCAATAATTAAGTATTTGTCCCATATAGACAGACTCACTGAATATCATTCCTACATGACAGACAGCACGAAAACACTGTGACTATTATTCCGGTTACTACCGGTAATCACGACACGCCCTGAATCTCTCAAGGGTGATTGCCTCGCCCATTCCTTACATTAGAAGGTACGACTGTTGGAAGGGTCTGGCTCCACATCAGCTCCAGGATGCTAGCGTCTCCAATGTGCACAATAAAACACCTAGCATCAATAACTTTGGGGTGGGCACCAATAGGAAGATGTAAATGGTCTATCTAATATCTATAGAGAATAAGTAAGCTCTCTCTCTAAAATCCATTGAGAAGAGGCAACAACTTAAGCCTAACCAATAGAATATGTAATGCTCTCTCTACTATTCATAGAAAGATGCAAACAATGGCCAAAATAATATGTAAATGCATCTCTAATATCTATAGAAAGATACAACAGCTTAAGCTGACCAATAGAAGGTGGTCCTCATCAGGTACCACTGACATAGAGCTTCCACCAAAGAGAAGATGCAAATGCCCTCTCTAATATCCATAGAGAGATGCAAACCAGACGAGCAAAGCTTTCACCATAGGGAAGATGAAAAACAAACTAAGCCCCACCAATATCATGTGACCCTCATCAGGTATCATTGTATTACTACCATGAACCCTCTTAGAGTTATAGCATATAATTCAAGACTGCTGGCTCGATAGCCCAACAATAATCTGACCTATGGTTTAACAGTCATCCGGTTGCTTGATTGGAAGTCACTCACACTCATAAACTAACTCTCAATCCCAAGATAGTTTAGTCTTTACTTTATTTAGGTTCTTCCCAACCCTCAAGCTTAGCCTTAAATATCATCATTTTATTATCTTTCATAAAATGATTGAGTCTCTAAACTATCTAGGTTTATTAGTTGGGTTTTTCTTATTATCAAAGCCTCAACTACCAGTCAAATCCTCATAAAATTAAGGACCAATGCCCTTAATTATAGTAACATCAAGCACGTAAAGATAATAAGCCAATTAGGGCTTGAAATCATTTATCAAATAGCCTAAAACCAATAAAATGAGTCTATGTACCATACTGGCTCTGTATGTACCATACTACACTGAAATACACAGACAGTCAGATTCAACCGTCAGTTGTAAGCAGTTCTAACTGTCGGTGGATGTCCACCGATAATTCAAAATCCAAACTAGTTTGTGAGCCGGGTTTATTTATTGGACCAAGTTCGGTCTAAGAGTGAACCGATCTGGTCCGGCTTGTGTCTGAACCGGGCCTATTTATTAGACTGGTTTTGTCACGCCCCGGGCACCGCCCGATCCGAACCAAAAACGGTCCAAGAGTCGAACCAGCACACGGGGGCGACGTTAAGAGATATAGCGGAAGACTTATGCCCCTCTTACGGGCGATCTCACTAACAGAGTTACGCATAAACAGTTTTGAGCAAGAGTAAATAAGAGGAATAAATGTAGAGTCTAACTCAAAGTAGATCGACAAATCATTAAACCCACAAAATACAAATTTGAGCCAACACACCAGCTCAAATCAAAAGGGTCTACAAGTCTCAACATACCAAATATAACAACTCCAAAAGATAAACTAATCAAGTCTAAGGCATCCACACCCAATCCCGCTCTCTCTACGATCGCTCCTCAAATAGAGGATCCTGTCCGTCTGCATGTCGCACCACGTAACCCCAAAACAAAACAAAGAAAGAGAGGTGAGTATAAAACTCAGTAATAGTTTTTATACAATTGACAATAATCAGAAATCATAAGGCATCATAACATAGCTGAAAATCCATAATCAACATGATTATCCCATTATCTAATCATGCATGTAATACACATCATCTTGCATAATTGTATCACATTCACATGCTATCATATCGCGCATCCATCAGATAATCCTGCATAATGATATCTCATACATTCACCCTACATAACCAAAGTAGCCCAGCTTGGCACATTTATGCTTTCACATCTCAAAATTTCACCCTGCATGTCCAATGTAACCAAAACATGGTACAATCATGCATAACATCGCAATAAGCATATATCATCACAACGGTGAATGCCTCAATCAAGGAGTAATACAATCTGCCATGAAGGCGGGACACAATCAAGGCCAGAAGGCGTATCATGGTTCGGTTCCTACATAGGAATAAGGGGGTGGTCAATCCCAATGTGCTGCTTGCCCTGGACAATCCTGGCCAAGAATGCCTGAATCTCAAATAGAGAAACTAGAGCAGGTGTATTTGCCCTGGGTAGTCTCCTGCGGTGGGGGAGAGCCCGAATCTCATCCGGAGAAACTAGAACACGTGGTAGCTGGTGCACAAGAGCCTACCACCCGGGTGCTCAATGTCCGGTTTTGACCTCTCAACTCCGCAAGGCGAGTCCATCCCTCGCCCCCACATATCTCAATCAAACTCAACCCGGGGAGTGAACCTGTTCCAGGAGGGAACAAAATCGAAAACATGTCCTTTCGGACCAACTAAGTTTCGATTAATCCATCGATCGATTAACCCGGCATACAATCCCACATATTGCATACAATCAATCAATTCCATTTAAACAACGATAAAACTTCATCCATGAAGTCCGATACATGATGCATGCTATCATGGTACATCCGTGAGCAATCCTACGTGGGTTCCAACACATGGAACGTGCTCCCAATCCATTCCCTCATGCATCATAATTAAAGCATATATCAACTATAATATCATGATAAACTCCCAGATATGTGTGTGTTCATGCACATTCTAATCACATGGCAATATGCTTTGACATAAACTCATAAGACATTAAATGCATTCTTAAATCCCATTTCAAATCATAATTCTCAATAAAACCATACTTAACATAAAAGAGCACATCTCATAGTTCACAATATCATAACTTTGCCGGAAACATGCTTATTCACAAGGATTTCACCATGATATAATTTCAATATCAACACGTGTCATTATCAACATGTGCAATAATATCACATACCCTACTTAGCTTAATCCATCCATGTAGAGTTGAAGGCTTACTCCTACAAGCATGCTCTTTTACCATACAATAAACCATAACATGATCACCTCAATTACTCATAAGCAATATAATCTACACATGAATGATGTATTTCATAAGCCATCTAATCTATGTTTATGTTGGTGTTTGATTAGAATTAGGGGTACTTTAATGTAGTTTTTGGTTTTTATAGGAAAACAAGAGTAAGATGCAATAATGGGGTAAAAAGTAACTCTAATATTTAAATCTCCATAACTTCGTGCATAGATATCAGATTGGATTGATTCAAAGTTCATGTTCACGAAGTCAGCTTTCCAACACTACCAACCACGCTCAATTCGGAGTTCGGAGTAAAAAGTTATACTCATTTGAAAATCGGGCTGTAAATCAAAACCGAGAAGATGATCGTGGGTCATCTCTCCCATTTTCAAATTTTCAAAAACCGAGACTCCATTAACACATCTTGAAAGCTCAATACATGCCTCAAAAATTAATAAAAACCCATCAAATATTCTAGAACATATCCACATATCATTCTAAGATGAAACCCTAAGAAATTATAGCAAAAGATTAACATTTATTAAACCCACCATTAGAGCCATAAACAAGAACACCCATTCAAGTAAAAACCATCAAAACAAGCCATTCACTACCCAAAACTGAGATTGAAGAACCCATTACCTTGATTTGATGAGAGAAAACTTGAACCACATTGAACACCTTTCAAACGAAATGATTTTATATTAATACTCTATTAATCATTATTAAGCTTTGAAAAACAAATGCTAAACCTTAGATCTAGGGCCTTTTAAAAACATAGACATTTGGTTTTTAAGATTAGGCTTAGTAGATAAGCATAAAACATTAGTTTTTATGTTTTCAAAATGGATTAAAACATTGAATGAATCAAGATTAAGAAATGATTAAAAGATTTTTAAAGAAAATAACAAAGATTAGGCTAAATACCTTTAATCCCTTCCTCTTTAAGCAAGGGGAAAGAGGCTCCTAATTCTCCCAGCCAAGCCTTTTTCCCAAATTGGGAAAGGGCACAGAACTTTCCTTTTATAGAAAAATTTGGGGTAGCCCTAATTAAAGTTTGGGGTAAAAATAAGGTTTTTGGCTAAAATTTGATAATTTGGCGATTTTAATCCGAAATTAAGTCTAGAGAATTCTAAAAAATTTTATAAAGACTTTCTATAATGTGTGGGGTGTTTTGGTCACAAAAACCTAATTTCGACAGCGGGGCCCGCCGGGGTCCCGTCAAACCCTAATTTTCGGAAAATTAGTGAAAAATCTAAAAAATTACAAAAATGTAGGTTTGATCTAAAATCACTTGAAACTCATTATTGTGAAATCATTTTTGATTAAAACCTTTGTAAATTTATTTATTTTCGAAAACAACCGAGTTTAATCTGAAATCACTTAAACCGCACAATTAACCAATGACTAATATTAAAATAAACTGGTTCAAAAGTTAGGGTCCTTACTGGTTTGATCTGGTGGGCCGGTCCAGTTCGGCATGTGCCTGAACCGGCCCGGTCGTCTTCCTCAACAAGCTTCTGCCATGGCGACAGCAAGCTCTGCCTGCCGCCACCACTGGGGCTGGTAGATGGCGGCAACCCGCGCCCGGGTGGTTCCAACTCCTCCTTCCTTCCTTCCGCTGAAGTCGGGCTGATCGGGAAAGCAGAACGGTAGTGGCATGGTCGAACATTTCAGTCACCGCCAATGCTGCATTGGCCACTCCCAGGCGGTGGGGGTCTAGCGGAGGTTCCGTTAACTCCCAGCGACCAATGGGCCGCCGATCTGGGCCTCCACTGGTGTCTCCTCCTCCATGTGTTGCAATAGCATGGTGGATGTGGGCAGAGGGTGGGTATGACTCCGCCATTGATCATCTTCCTCTTCGTTTGAGATCTACCATTAATGGAGTTTTTCAAGCTTCACAACTTAGAATCCAATCAAAACACAAATTAGACCAAACTGATGGTAGAGATACGAAATCCAACCTTGCTTGCCTGCTGATGTCGAATTGCCGCTCGTCGCTGGAGGTCATCGAAGTTGCTGAAGGTTGTCGGAGTTGCCGGAGGTAGCCCCTGCTCCAACCACAGATAGACGAGCTGTGCTATTTGCTTGAGCCGGGTGATTCTAGTCTGATAAACCCCCTCAGCCAGCAGGTTCCTACACCTGTTATCAACCCCATTACACCTGGCCTTCCTTAAGGTACTAGGTGTTACACACACTGTTTAGCAAGGAGGGTGTTGTATGCGAGTGAGTTAAAAGATTTGAAATGGTTGTAATCCACTTTTTATTGGAGATGTGGTAATTATGGACCTATGCTCAATTAAATCCTCCTTTCGAACATGTTTTCAAGTATTTAGGATGCGAGATCGTCCATGGCAATATATGAAAAGCTGCCATGTCCATGGCTTGATTTTAATAAAAGAAAATTAACATGTGCTTTTGAAAACATGCAGAAGGGTACATGCTAACAACCAATGGATCGTTTGTTAATATTATTAGAATTATTATTAGCTTTAAGGGTATAATGGTATTTTATTTTTTATGTATAATACTATCTATCTCTCTTTGTTGTATTTTGTCATTATGCAATCATTATAGAGAACTCTCTCCCTATTTGTTTCTTCTCCTCTCTCTTAATTTCTTCTTTATTAACATAGTATCGGAGCATTGATTATTCCTTCCATAAAGTCTGCTTTGATTGTTGCTCTTATGGAAGGAAGTTGAAAAATGAACTACTATTTTCGTCGGAGTTGCAGATCTTGAATAGTGGTAATATGGAGTCGTACATCTGGAATTGCAGATATAGAATCGTGGTAGTTTAGAAATCGCGGATTTGGAAATTGTATTAATCTATCATTAATTTGAATCGTAGATCTGTAATTGTGGAAGTTTGGAGTCGCTCATCTAAAAATTACAGTAATGTGTCGCTGATTTAGAATCATGGATTTGGAATTATGGTAGTATGGAGTTGTAGATATGAAAATCGCAGTAATTTATCACAAATTTGGAATCGTGGTAGTCTGGAGTCACATAGATTGAAATCACAGTTATCTGTCACTGATTTGGTATCGTCGATCTGGAATTGAAGTAGTCTAGAGTCCAAGATCTAGAGATCGTAGTAATCTATCATAGATTTGGAATCGTGATAGTTTGGAGTCACAAATTTGGAAATTGCTGTAATTTGTCAATGATTTGGAATCATAGATCTAGAATTGTGGTAGTCTAGAGTCATAGATCTGAAAATCACATATCTGGAAATCGTAGATCTGGAAATCGAATAATCTGGAATCGTAAAATTAAATTATATTCTACCCTAACCGAAATTTAATAGTATGAGTATCCAGGAATTCTATTTTACCCTAACCGAAATTTAGGATCAATTGGCTCTCACTGAATTAGCAGAACTAAGCGCGTGTGCACCATATATTGTCAGTAGAGAGGAATAACGGTTAGTTCAATTTTTTATGGCTCTTCGTGATGATGTTGATGGACTTCATGGGACAATTCTACATCATAGTCCACTTTGTTCTGTTGACTCAGTGATCAATGAGTTGTTGGCAGAGGAGACTCGTCTTAAGCCCCATGCAGAAAGGAATTCTCCCACCTCATAATCCATCTGTTTTAGCAATACCTCCAAGACCCCCTGCCAACTATCAGAATAATTTTTTTTTCAAGTTTGGTAATGATGAATGTAATTTCTGTAAACATAAGGGACATTGAAAAACTCAATGTCCTAAGCTATCGAATAAAATGAAGCAATAGCTGAACAATTTATGGGCCACCAACATACTCCTCCGTGGAAATTAGGGAACCAATTCCAACAACGATCATACATGCCCTACAACCTAATATAGCAGCTTGTACCATCATCAGACCATTCTAGATTTGGAGCCACATCATCCTCTAATCTCATAGTGGCTGCCCTTACTGAGCAATTTCAGAAGTTTCTTGTCACACAACCACATATTATGTTCGTCTCCTCTCCTATAGGTTGGTCATCTCGTAATTCTTCAGGTATGTTTTCTTCCCTATGGGTCTTATACTGGAGCTTCTCACCACATGTCATCAAATTTGTCATATTTATTTCTTTGTGTCCTACCTCATCTGTGTCTTTCATGACTGCTGATGGTACTCTCATGCCCTTAATAGGTGTTGGTTATGTTGTCACCCTAATTTATCACTTTCTAATGTTTATCATATTCTCAATCTTACATTAAATCTTGTTTATGCTAGTCAATTGTATAAGTCTGGTTATTCAGTTTCCTTCTCTTCTACTTCTTGTCATTTGCAGAATCTACAATCTTAGAAGCTGATTGAGACAAGTTGTAGGAAGGGGGGACTTTATATTTTTGATGAGCTAAGAATACCATCAGTTGCAACTTATAGTGTTGACTTGTCTTCTTTTCATTTGAGTCCTTCTTCTTCTAGTTTTTATTTATGACATTCTCGTTTACGTCATATTTCATTCTCTCGTCTAAAATACAGCTTCTACAGGAGCATTAAGAAATTTGCAAACACATGATATTTCTGATTATAGTGGTTGTAAACTAGCAAAATTTTCTGTTTTACCTTTTAATAGAAGTATTTCTTCTCTTGGCCCATTTGACTTGGTTCATTATGATGTATGGGGACCTTCTCCTATTCTTACAAAAGGGGGGTCTCGATTTAATATTTCCTTCATTGATTATTACACTCGGTATTGTTGGATTTTATCTTATGAAGCATCGTTCTGATTTCTTGATATTTATACTATGTTTCATGCCCTTGTGAAAACTAAACATTATGATGTTATTAAGTGTTTTAGATGTGATTTGGGTGTAAGTATACCTCTTATAAATTTTGTAAATTGCTTGCTTTTGATGGAACTCTTCACCAAACTTCATGTACCAAACACTCCAAAGCAAAATGGAGTTGATGAGAGAAAATATAGACATATGTTGAAATTTCATGTTCTCTCTTATTGTCTACCTATATCCTTAGTGAAGTTTGGGGAGGAGCAATTCTTGCAGCTATCAGTAAGTTTCCTTCATCTCACACCTTAGGTCTATCACCTTTTGAAAAATGGTATGGGCATGCTCTTAATTGTACTTGTTTTGTTCTTCGATCTCATGTAAAGATTAACAAATTATCTTCTCGTTTTGCTATTTGTGTATTTTTAGGTTATGGTGAGGGTCAAAAGAGATACCATTATTTTGATCCAGTCACCCAGAAATTGTATGTCTCTTAGCATGTTGTGTTCCTTGAGCATATACCCTTCTTTTCTATTCCTACTAGCTCTCATAACCTTACCAAGTCTGATGTTATTCATCTTGATCATTTCTCTGAGTTCATAGATAGTTTAGATATTTCCCATGTTATGATCCCCATTCTCTTGTTCCTACTAATTTTGTAGGTACTAACACTTTGGTTTCTAATGATTTTGGTGTTCCTGTTACTTACTCTCTTTCTTCGGCTACCCCATCTGAGATTGTGGATCCCCCTCTTCGCTATCCACAGCATATTCACAAGTCCACTCGATTACCATATTTTGCTTACTCTTGTTATTCTGGTTCTTTTACTTCCTTTTTCATCTTCATTCACAAACTTTTTGAGCCTCAATCTTATAGAGACATAGTCCTTGATCGTCTTTGGCAACAAGCTATGGATGAGAAACTTTCTACTTTGCATAAGATATATATACTTAGGATTTGGTATCTCTACCACGTGGTAAGAATGCAATTGGTTTGCGTTGGGTCTATAAAATAAAAAACTTAGTCTGATGGGTTAGTTGAGTGGTACAAGGCTAAACTGGTTGCAAAAAGATTCTTAGCAGTATGGTATGGATTGTGAGAAGAGTTTTGCTTTTGTTGCAAAAATGACTACTCTTCACACTCTTATTGTAGTTGCCTATGTTCATCAGTGGCATATATCTCAAATGGATGTTAAAAATGCCTTCTTGAATGCCGATCTTCAAAAAGAAGTTTACCTGGTACCTCCTTATATAATTATTACTGGTGATGATGTTGATGGGATTACAGTGTTAAAATCAGAATTAACACATCATTTTGATATGAAGGCTATGAGATCTCTTTGTTATTTTTTGAGTATTAAAGTATCCATCTCTCCCAAGAGTTATTTTTTCTCGTAGTCCAAGTACACAACTGATATCCTTGAACGTGCTCGTCTTACTGATTCTATGACTGTCGATACTCATCTTGAACTTAATGTTTGATATTCTACTTCTGATGGTACTTCTTTGTGAGATTCTACTTTATATGGTACTATTATTGGCAGCTTAGTTTATCTCACTATTATACATCCCGATATTGCGTATACATTTCACATTGTCAGTTATTTTGTTACTTCCCCTACTATAGTTCATTGGGCTGTTGTTTTTCGTATTCTACGGTATCTTCTGGATCTATGCTGATAACCATTGGATTGTGTGTTAATATGATATGATGCATGCTGACAACCATTAGATCGTGTGTTTTTTAAAACACGCCTAAAGGGTACATGCTGAGAACCATTGGATCGTGTGTTAATAAGATCTGATAGTTCTTACCCCCACCGATCGATTCTTGAATCTCATACACGGTCATGTCACGTGGAGGTACTACATAATAAAAAACTGCAAAATCCGATCCAATTTATCACGGTCTAAACACATCATATTTGCACACATCATTTAAAATTGTTATATTATGACCATCCGATGGCATGGGATCCACATAAGCTTGAGGCCTCTAACCTATGCACACACATGGGCACATGCACATCTAGGGGTGTAAACGAGCCGAGCTTGGGCATAGCTCAGCTCGAGCTCGAAATTTCACAATCGAGCTCGAGCTCGGCTCGGCTCGTTTACAGCTCGGTCCCTCTAGGCTCGAGCTCGGCTCGTTCACGAATCTGGAGCTCGGCTCGAGCTCGAGCTCGAGTGCCTTATACAGAAAACCTTGGCCCAGGCTCGAGCTCGGCTCGTGAGGTGGCGCATCACCGGCTGACGGTCGGAGGTACCGCCGACGGCGTAGGACTCCCACTCGTCGGTGTTGCCGGTGAACAAATAAAAAAAATAGCTTTTTTGAGATGGCGGAACCTCACCTGACGCCCCGCGCTGCCGCGGTCGCCTCGTCGACCTCCGCCGCCGCCGCTGCTGCCGTCGCCTCGCTCAGCGCCCCCGACCCCCGTCGCCTCGTCGACCTGACGCCCCCTCGCCAGCCCCGTCGCCGTCCCTCCCCCCCCCCCCCCTCTTTCCCTTTCTCTATTCGCCATCCCCCCCCCCTCGCCAGCTCCGTTGACGCCCCTCCTCCTTCCCCTCCGGGCAGCCCCGTCGCGGCTCCCCTCCCCTTGCCAGCACCCCCCCCCCTCTTTCCCTTTCTCTGTTCGCCAGCCCTCCCCTCCCCCGACAACCCCATCGACGCCCCTCCTCCTTCCCCCCCGACAACCCCATCGACGCCCTCTCTCCTCTCGCAGGCAGCCCAGTCGCCGCCCCCCTCCCCTCGCGTGCCACACCCCTGACCCCCCCCCCCCCCGCTTTTCCCCTCGCGTGCCAGCACCCCCTCGCCCTTTGGGAAGGATCGAGGCCCATGTGGGCATGCGGCCTGGGCCCCATGCCCACACGAGCCTTGGTCTTTTTTTTTTTCGAGGTCCGGGCCAGTTTTTTTGGGTAAATATGTCCGGGCCAGGTTGCGCGCAGCTCGACTAATCCCGGGGATGACTAGCACAGCAACCTACAGCCATAGTCCCCCACTTAAATCACAGGATGGACCGGGAGGGATTCAAACCCGGTCTGCCCCCCCTCCCCACCACTAGGCCATCCCATGGGGGGTGCCTTGTTCCTTTACTCTGGTATTGAAAATGGGTCATGCTAGATGGACTTCTTTTTCTCTGTTTCTTTACATGACGTCAGCAACCGGTCAACCCGGGTTGACCCCCTGTTAGACTTACTCGACAAGAATTTTGGGTCATCGGTCCGGTTTTTAAAATATTACTGAAGCCTAAACTAAACAGTGGGGCTCTGTATTCCGACGATCTCTAAAAAATGGCAAACCTTTCTATACCACTCACTCACTCTAGTGTTTTGCTGTGCTTTGGCCGAGGATCCTACGAATATACTGCATGATATTAAATGGACAACATAGACATGTGATGTGAGTCAACATACGTACGACTCAAACGCCTGGCAATCTTCTGCTACAATCCTTCCACCTTCCTCAAGGCATTCCCAAGGAATTTCTTAATTTTATTTTAAGCCTATAGACTGGCTGGTTAAAATGAGTCAGGTGGATTAGAGTATGCAACCATGAAAGCCAATTACTTAATTCAATATATTTGCTGTATTTATAAAAATATAAAAATAGTACTAAGTCTATTGACATTAAGAGTGTAAACGAGCCGAGCTTAGGCATAGCTTACCTCCACTTGAAAATTTCAAATTCACTTGTATGGGCCCCATCACTCATGTCTATTGGTAATTCTTAATTTTCAAGATACTGGTAGAGTTGATTGTATGAACAATTATCATATTTTAAAAAAATTATCGAACACCAACTTCTCTAACTTACGATGAAGTGAAGAAAAAAAATTCAATGTTTAATAGAAGGCAAAATTTGTCTTGATAAGGGCACTTAATTAGTAACGAAATAGTAAAATAATTTAATTATTTCTAGTTATTCCACATTTCCGATAAATGGTTCTAAGCGTATATTGAGCTTGAAGCCTTTGTATTTCTCTTCCAAAACTTCGCACCAAAGTAGTAGGTACTATATCTTCCTGTGTGAATAAGAAAGTGATATTTTTCCTCTATTGACATTTTTTATAAATAGATATTTATACATACTAATATATTTATTTTATATTTATTTTATATTTGTATATATCTATATTTATATATATATAACATAACGAGCCGAGCTCGAGCCGGCTCGCGAGCTTATTCGAGCCGAGTTTAAACGAGTCGAGCCGAGTCAAGTATCGTTGGGCTCGAACTCGGCTCGTAGTGGTACGAGCCCGAGCCGAGTCGAGCCGAGCCTGGCACGAGCCGAGCTTAAAGTCGAGCTGAGCTGAGCCGAGCTGGAAAGGCTCGCGAGCCGGCTCGGCTCGTTTACACCCTTAGGCACATCTATAAGACCGCTCTAGTAAAGTGTTTTTGACGACTTCACCCCACCTCTTGGGCGCCTGAAAGGACAAATCAATTCAGACGGAACATTATCCTGACAAAGCATTAACAGAACTACAGCTAGAAACTATTGAAATTTGAATGGCTGTTACAAATGATAGGACCAGAATTCAGAACCCTCTTTGCTTCCTTTGAAGGAATAAATGAGCTTCAAAACAAATGAAATTAGTACCTTAGGCTTGAGCTTAATCATCAGCATGCATGGTATCTACCACTGGAACATGGCATCTTCCATTTGAGGATATCTTTCTTGCTGAAGCTGCATGTGGTGGGACAGCACTCATGAAAGGGATGACACCACCTTTGCATGAGTTGTGGTACTGAATAAAGAAAAAGGGCACAGAAAGCGGTGGCCTCCGGCAGATATGCGACTCAGGCCGGGCATATACGGTGAGAGGGTCGGCTATATAAAGGTTCTTGTTAGGATCTAAGATCAGCACATGTGGGGAAGGGGAATCACAGAGCAAGTCTCCTGTTGGCAGGCAATGCGCAGTCTGCAACTCTCGTAGATTTGCTTGCCAAAGGAGATTTGCCCTCCCATTTTCCTTTCCAAGTTGCTTCTCTATCCTCATGCATTAGAACTACTAGCTGTATTGTTGCAGCCAAAAAATTTTGCTTTTTTTGGTGGTGCAAGATACAGATGTCAAATGGGGTAAGGTGCAATTTTTAGTTGTGCAGTATATACTATCGCCGCCCAATAAACCTGTCTTTATTTGAAAAAACATTGTTCCATCATCACACGGCTCACTTTATTCCCTCGCGACCAAAAACACGGGATAAGGAAGGGAAAACTTTTTTTTTTAATTGGCCTAAGAGGCCTATAACTTCACCTCATTTTCAAATGCAGACAGGTTTCTTTAGACAGAGGGAGCATCAAATTAGTGAAAGCATTCTCAAATGGTAAATGTTTCCTTGATTGGGCTCCATTACCCACCTAAGGGTCCTAACATGGAACATAGAGTCCTAAGCCATTGCTAAGACCCCTATATAACATGGTCATGGAACTCAGACAGAGTAGATACATTCTTTTTCAGTTTGGTAATACTCGAGTTACCTACACTGGTTTTAAACAGCTTGTAATGAGTTAAAAAAGGGCATATAGCTCATGGAAAATATTTGCGGGGCCTAACTCTGTAGAGTCATGACTCAGTCTACCAATCCGGACAAGCGGAGATCGTCGTCTAGCTTAACAAGGGGCCTATTATGGAAGCTGTAATTAATTTGATTTTTATTTATCTTTCAGAATTGTTATTAATTATTTTATATGTTTTGTTCTTATTTACGAAAAAAATTGACATGAAAAGGGACGTGTAATTGGCCAATTAAAACCTTCTCTCTTACACTTTTTTTTATTATGCATGGAGTCTTACTGTGCAGCCTTTGGTTGGCTCTGATACTATTGTGCCGGAGAGGTACTGGGGTCAATTGTCATTGGCTTATATTTGATAAGTGTGTGTGCTGGTATCTATTTCTTTTAAACAAAATTGTTCCTACAATCTTTTTATGTTTACTTCATGCAGTTCCAATGTTCTGCACCCAGAGATTACATAAATGTCAACGTTGATAAATAATCTGCAAGTGAGGTTTAAGCAAAGAAAAACTTGTACATTCCCAGCTAGAACCTTCGGATATAAATTGTCGCATAATGTTATCATGTTGTTGAGTACATATTTTATTCTGACGTTTATTATATTCAGCCTAAGCTCACAACTAATTGTTTCAAGTATATAATTTTTGCTCACAATTAATGAAGCTAACCTAAATGTCTAACCTCTTCCTACTCTCATTGAAGAAGAGAAAAGTGGTTTGAATTTGAAACTGCTTCAGTTTCTCTCTCTCTCTCTCTCTCCATTTTTGTGTTAGAGAGTGTATCAATGACCAGCGAAGTGTAAAGATGATGTAGAGCAATGAAATGATTAATCCATTCAACTTTAGCAGTCCCATTTGATTTTCAAAAATGAACCAAGTTAATTCAGTTTGTAAAACGAAATCGGATTATTTATGTGGGATAGGAGTACAATTGGACTGATCAGAAAATACAAATTGAGAACCAATTGCTTTCTTCTGGTTTCCTTGGATCTAAGAGTACTATGTCTAGTTGTACCACTGAGTGTGATAGTTGCAAACTTGCCAAGTGTCATGCCCTTCCTTTTTCTAGAAGGACCATTAAGTCTGTTAAGCCTTTTGATTTGGTTAAATCTGATGTTTGGGGACCTTCTCCAGTTTTGTCTAAAGGTGGAGTTGTATACATTGTGACATTCATAGATCATTGTACCTGTTACACATGGCTCTGTTTTGACAAAAAGTAGACTCTTTGATATTTTGAAGCACTACATTGCTTTTGTTGAGAATCAGTTTGATACTAGTATCAAGGTTCTTCGATCTGCCCAGAGGAAGAGTATGTAAGTCATCAAGTAGAAAGGCTTCTTGAGGCCAAAGGTATTGTTCATCAACGCTCTTGTGCTTATACTCAACAACAACAAAATGGAGTGGAAGAGCGCAAGAATATACATCTTGTTGAGACAGCTGGAGCTATGCTTCTTGCTTATCATGTTCCCAAGTATTTTTGGGCAGAAGCAGTGTATACTGCAGCTTATGCGATAAAGTTGATGCAATCTAATGTTCTAAGGCTCTGTTTGGCAGCCCAATAAAAGCTGGATTCTTCCTTTTGGGAAATTTTCTAAAAGAATCTGATTTTACTTCTTGTGGTGGCAGGATTTTACTTCTTGTGGTTTCAGAAACTGCATTTTATTTTTTTATACTGCCCCTATCTTTTTATGATAATTGCAAATCCTGCCACTGGTGCCATAAATTCTTTCAACGAAGTACATTCTTGCCAACCAAACACCTTTGTAAGAAAACCTAACTTCATGTCAAGAATCTGGATTTCCTACTTCATTTCTTGCCAACCAAACAGGGCCTAAAAACAACTACTCCTTATGAAGCTCTGTTTGGACGTAAAACCTGACTATTCTAATCTGCGCATTTTTTGATGCACTTGTTATGTGCTTTTGCCGGCTAGTTTTTGGGATAAGTTATCTCCTAAAGCTGTGAAGTGTTGTTTTCTTGATATCCGGGTATCGGTGCTATGATGCTGAGTCTAAGAAGCTGTACACTTTACGTCACGTCATCTTTATGGAAAACTTGCCTTACTTTCAGCCCTAAACTACTAGTGCCCCCTTCTCTCTTCTTAGTTTTGGTACAAATGAACTTCTAGTTAGAGCTGGACCAAAAAACTCGGCCCGACCCAACCCAGATGGAACCGACCTGACATTGAATCGGGTTGGGTCTGGTTCTATCTCGGGTAGGGTTGGCTCTAAGATTTAAAGATCATTTTCTATCTCAAATAAGGTCGGGTTATGGCTTTAAAATACCCAAGAACTGACCATACCTGAGATATACCATTTAAATATTTAATTTTTTAATATATGCAAACTAAAATAACTTTATGTTTATTTTTTTATTATTATAATTATTTTATTAAAGATTTTTATAATTATATTAAATATTTTATTAAAATCTCAGTTCCTATCTCAGGTTCTCGGGTATTGCGGGTTCTATCTCAGGTAGGGCTGGGTTTAATAATCTCGGGTCCTATCTCTAGTAGGGTCAGGTTCTGCTATACTCGAGACAACCCGACCCAAGATGCATCTCTACTTCTAGTATGTCTCCAATTGAGAGACCACCTCCTCCACCTAAAGAATTTCAAGTTTATAATGTTGGGTGGTCTTGGGGTCTCTCTCACCCAACACCTAGTTCGAAGGGTGAGGCTTTCCCTCACACTTATAAGCTGACTACCAGGCCCTTCCACAACCGATATATGATATACATCAACATATATAAGATGGTGTTTTTAAAATTTTGATGGATAAATGCCAGCTCAGTCGGCTAACATGTTTTTTTATTCTGATACTACAGATGTTGAGGTTGAGAATTTGTCTACTGCTACTCCCATTTCAACTACAACTCTTGAAACTGCTTATGCAATAGCTCTTCATCGTAGCCCTCGTGAAACTCATCTTCCCTCCCAGTATTGATTATGAAATGTTCTCCAAAACATCGGGCTATTCTGAATGCACTATTTTCCATATGTGAACCCAACGCTTATGCTGAGGCAGCATCCTCTGCTAAGGCAACAGGCTATGACTGAAGAATTAGATGCATTTCGTAGGATGCATGCTTGGGATTTGGTTTCTCTTTCTTCCAGAAAGAAACTTGTTGAATGTAGGTTGGTGTACAAAGTGAAGACTAAGGCCTATGGGTCAGTTGAGAGATATAAGGCGAGATTGGTAGCACAGGGTTTTTCACAGGTAAATAGAGTTGATTATGCAGAGGCTTTGCTCCGGTTGCACATATGACCTCTCGGTGTACCTGCTTGTTGTGTTGTGGTTGCAGTTCGGTCTTCGAATTTGTGGCAACTCGATGTCAAGAATGCCTTATTTATTGTATGGAGATCTTGAGGAAGAAGTTTGCATGAAACTTCCTCCAGATGTGACAGATTCAGCTAGGAGGGTGTGCAAGTTGAGAAGAGCCGGGTTGAAACAAGTGCCCAGAGCTTGGTTTGCTAAGTTTAGTGATGCGATTACCTCTCTCGGTTTTCATTAGAGTATGTATGATCCAACACTCTTTGTTTGTCTCCTAGAGGACGTACATCACTCTTATTGTGTATTGATGATATGATTATAACGGGGGATGATAATGCCATGATCTTGGAAGTTAAGCAATGCCTAAGCATAGTCACAATGTTTTGTTTTCATGTTATTTCGGTGAGTGGGCCTTTCGTTTTCGTTTCAAAAAAGTTTGGAAACTTTCAACATAGAGAGAGGAAGGAGGAGCAAGAAGAGCAAAAACAAGAGGAATGATACTAAAATCTACGTGCTCTCAACAAAAAAACCTTGAAATTACCTACATAAAATTATTCCCTAAAATGTAATAAATTTGAAAATATGCTGCCTAAAATGTAAAAAATCCAAAAATTACATCCCTAAACCGTAAATTTCACAAATTTTCTTAGATTTCGAGAAATGAAAGAAATTAAAAAATAACATGTTGTTGATGCTTGTTTCGTCGTAGGGTCTATTTGATTAGTCTGAATTTGAATCTAAAAAGTCTGAAAAGCCATATATCTAAAATTCTCCAATCTAAATCTGATTACAAATGAAACTTATTTAAGATTCAGATTCGGACCAATCAAATAGACCCTGTCAAGCTAGCTGAGTCAAACGAAAACTGAACTTTGAGCTTTGCTCAACCAGCAGAGTTTCCAGTCACGAGTCAAGTTGAGCTGAGTCATGTGGTTCAGCCGGCAAGCTGGCTTAGCTCTTATTAGCCTTAACTAGCAGTAAAGGCCTAGTTTTCTTCAAGTATTCAATACATAGAGCCAACAAAACCTCTGACATGCCTCATGTCTTGTTGCAAAAAGAAAATGAGGAATTGAGCTTCACACAACATTAAATTGGATAAGGATACGATATTACAACTTTTATTGTTCATTGAGATAGCATATAATTGACAACATCTAATACAATATATTTAGCTTAGCAGCTAAAATCTTAATAGTGAAAAGCTTGAAATCAATTTACAGAAGCATTTAGCATTTTTTTTTCTAGGAAGATTTACAACAAAGGAAGATTTAAGCTAATAAATTTATCCCAAGCTATGCCTTGCATCACCTTCTAGTAATACAGAAGATTTTTCTATACTCATGCAACCGGACTTTCCTTGCTTTTCTTGAACAAGGAGTAAGCGTCACTGTAGATTGCAATCACACTTGAGGATACAGCAAGAATAATCATGAAGACCGATAAGATCTTGTCTTTCTTTGTTGCAATCCCATGAACATCTCTGAAATTTAACATACAAAGAGGTGCACATATGTTAGTTGTGAAGAGCCTGTTATAGTTATTCATTCTCTAGTCTTCTGTCATAAACATAGACAATTATGCAATGCTGAAACCTACACATTGCTCTGTCTTTGGTTATAGGTTTAGAAAAAAAATATGTTTTCACTAACTTACGCATTAGAGCTGTAAGGATTACCCCGATTTTAGACGTATCATATCATCATCTAAATCCATATGCTGTGTCTACAATAACTCATTGCAAAACAACAATAAAAAACATTATTCCAGGTTTACTCTGATGGTGATAATATACAATGATAGAAAGGAGAATTATGTTCTTGTATGAGTAAGGAGGTTGTAGCATCTATGCTTTGGTGGATTGCAATTTTTATGTACTCTTCGGCATAGAATGCTATTTCTCTGGACCATTTTTTCAAGAGTTATCTTATAACAGAAATTTTTATGTACTCTTCGGCATAGAATGCTACTTCTCTGGACCATTTTTTCAAGAGTTATCTTATAACAGAAATTTTTATGTACTCTTCGGCATAGAATGCTACTTCTCTGGACCATTTTTTCAAGAGTTATCTTCTATGTTATAATAATTTCAACCCTTAACTTGTATCAAAGCATAGGTTCAATGGCTCAAACTGTGAGGGCACAAATACAGTTGTGGTGATCCAGCATTTTTTCTTGTTGAGATTTAAGTCTTGGTTTCTTTCTAGTCAAATGGGGTTTAAATGAGGATCATAATGAACGAGCAAATGACTTTCTTATTAGAAGGATTGAATTGAGATTCTTAAATACGAAGCAGCTGCCACTTAAATCAGGAAGCAAGAAAATCTCCTACTCAAATTTAGATTCTTTTGTTTTCATGTATATCAGTTTTTATTTTGTTGAAACTCATGAAAAACTACTCAATTCAGTCACACCCAGAACATGAAAGAGAAGGATCCTCACCTGAGGGTAATGGCTGCTGGAAAAATGAAGCCAATGCTGACAGCTGCTGTTGCTCTAGTCAACTGGAAGACATCCCAGATGCTAGGTATGAAGTTAGCACCCAAGAAAATTCAAGCAATTAGCCCAATGCTGATCAGTGCAAATTGTGTTTTGTCCGAAGTCAAGTGGCTTTGCAGAAGGAAAGAGAAGGCCATCCAAGTTGAGCCGAAGAGCAAAGAATATGATGGGGAAGACAAGCATGAGATGAAGTACATAGCTGATTCGGACAACATCATTAAACACGGAACCATATGGAATGCCAAGATTGGCATCAAAATTGGCAAGTACATCATCCAAGGTTGATTCACAAAAGAGAAGAAAGCCAAAGAAACTTGTAGTTACAGACATAATTGAGCAAAGTCCAAGTGACATTTGCACAATAGATTGTATTTGGGATGAGTCTTCAAGTTCATTCTCAATGATATGAACTGCACAAATACACTAATAGTTAGAAAGTTTGATTCAACTATGACAAACAAAATAATTCACGTAATAATTATTCGCTAACACTGGGGAGAATAATGCATAAATTTACAGAAAATAAAGGATCTCCCTCTAGCATACCGTTGAAATGACAAATATAAGCTGTGACCAGGACAGGGACAACTGTGAAGAGCTTCCAGACAGAAGCAAGACCAGTAATGCTGGGAAGCCATATAGGCATTAGAATGCTACCATTTATCAGCTTTATGATTGTTATACCGGCAGTGATGGCCACAAATACTACTGCCAATGCAACAGATAATACAGATGTGTAACTTAATGAATCTGTGAGGAAAAGCATAATGAAATAGTTAGCCTCAGATGTACCTAAATAAAGAAACATTTCAATGTTTGATATTTGGCAGAAATCTAGCATGTGATATCTTTGGCTTCCAAAGCATATAAAAACTATATTGGTCAATAGTAAATTTCTGATCTATTACAAAAAATCATTAGCTGGGGCGTAATTTTCGAAAGAAAGAAAAGTGCTGTAAAATTCAATGCACTTTCAAAAATATCACAATTCTAAGTTGATAGAATCTGCTCATATTAAAGACTTTCAAAGATGTGCTAAACCACTTTCTTTTCATTGAACTTCTCTACGGTAACAATATAATCAATGTAATACCAACTCACCAATGCGCTTACAACTGACCAGTGGAGCAATTACAGCCACAATGATGACAACCAGAATGATAAAACACAGAAAAAATCACGAGCAATGAACAAAAAAATGGCAATTGCTTCACAACTACTCCCTCCATACTGTTTTAGATGCTCCATCTGGCAAAGAGGACAATCCCGTTTTAAATGTTCCATATGATCAATTTAAAGTTTAAACGGATTTTGAACACTAGTTGGGGTTTCCACCATCCAACAAAAATAAATATTTTTTATAATGGAGCTATTAAAACAGGACGGAGGGATATCACCCAACAATCAAAAGGCCTACCAACCAGAAACCATTCCCGCCTTTCAGTAAGGGACGATTTCCAGTGCAAAAAATGCCATTTTTTCAGCAAAATCAGAGAATGGAAAAGAAAAAACGACTGACTCAAGAGGAAACTCACCTCGTCCATGGATCCGGTGCCGTAAAAAGCGGCAATGGTGGCATCGAGCAGGGGCACATCGATGGGCTGACCCAAGTCCCCCAGCTTCTCAGCCATGGCAGCAGCGCAGATAAGGTTCTTCTTCTCTCTGTCGCCTCAGTGTCGAAGCAAAGCGCACTGCAAAGTGCGAGGACAACCCCCCGAACCTGTACTACCTGGCTAGTCCACCGGCGCCGTGGCACATCGGCATCGCACTGAACTAGAAGCCCACCAGGTTTATCACCCCAACGCTCACCGACACCGCCGTCGCTGAGACCTCCCTCTCCGGGAAGAGGATCGGGCGATCGAGTGTTCTTTTCAGAATAAAATAAGATCCATTTTGGGGTCTGACTTTTTTAGCCACGTTTTCTAAACCGGCTGAAATCAGTCACTTAATTAGTGCGTGAAACAAATGCGGCGGGCTTATCAGCCACTTATTCATTTCAGCACTTGGGGGCGTTTGGGGCGTGATTAGTAGCATCTATGGAAAAAACATGGATGCTACAGTCGATGTGAAAGGATATTTGCTTATAATCACGCCCTTAATCAGACTAATCAAATAACCCTAAGTCAGTTATTGGATATGAAGGACTTGGGTCGTACTTTTTAGGCCTTAGGTAGCTTAATCGAGACATGGAATTCTTTTGTCCCAACATAAATATGCAGCTGAATTAATCTCCCGTGGTCAGTCAACAGTTACAAGTAGACATGTGGATACTCCTGTGGTCTACAGAGGGAGAACTTCTAGAGGATCCTACTGTCCATAGACAACTAGTTGGGAGTCTAATTATTTAACTACTACCAGGCCTGATATCGCATATGCAGTACATCTTGTGAGTCAGTCAGTTCATGAGTTGCCCCTGCTCGGTTCACATGGAAGCAGTTATGCGTATTATCATCGTATTATCTTATACATTCGTGACTCCATGCACTTGTCCCCTTTTTTTTGGTAATTAAAATTTTTATTAACCAAAAAAGCTATGCACTTGTTGTTGAAATAGTATGAAAGGAACAATACCTTACCCGATTGTCTTGAATAAAATCGCAATTAACCCTCAAATAATAGATCACTTGAAATTGGGGCATAATGGTCCATTATCCACCTAAGTACCCATCTTACCATTTGATCATAATCAACGGTTCCTAAGCTCAAAAAAATAATTTGCTATTTGATAAAAACTCAAAAGCTCTCAATGCAAATTACGAAGTGCAAAGTGTTAAGTACACCACTGCAGTGCCCACGCCATGCGCATACACGCGTGCGTGAAGGTGTACCCACGAATGTGTACACACTTGTTTTGGGAAGATTCTCCGTATTAATAATATATATAATAAAAGAGAAAACTTCCTTATATATATATATATATCATATTACACGAAAATGTTTTTCGTATGTAGGACTAAAGAACTTTTCAACATAGAGATCTTTTTTTATTTTTCCTCCAAATTAGGAAAAGGCAAAGATAGAGTGAAAGTATATTTTCCTTTCAATTCCTAATTCAATCACATAATCAATCCTAAATTTGGGCTCATTGCCCTAACCTAAAACCAACACTTGTCCCCTTTCTTCTCATAATCATGGCACTTCGTGCTTACAGTGATTCGGATTATGTTAGCTCCCCAAGTGATAGACATTCCATTACGGGTTTTTGTATTTTTTCTTGCAGATCATGGAAAAGCAAGCATTAGGATCGTGTGGCCAAATCTACCGGGGAAGTGGAATATCGAGCTTTGTCGCATACTACATATGAAGTGGTTTGGCTTCGTTGTTTGTTGGGAGATCTTGGTGTGGACTGTCCATCATCTAATCCCATGTTTTGTGATAATACTAGTGCCATTCAAATTGCAAAGAACCCCCAGTTTCATGAGCGCACTAAGCATGTTGAAATTGATTGCCATTATGTTCGTCAAGAGTTTCTTCGTGGAACTATCACCCTCCCATTCTTGCCATCTTCAGACCAACTTGCAGATTTCTTTTCAAAGTCTCATTCTACATCTCGGTTTCGTTCTTTGCTATCTAAGCTTTCGGTTTGTTCTGCTGGGAGGCCTAAGGCTTGAGGGAGAGTCTGAGTCTCATTTCTTTTCTTCTTGAAGTATTTTTTTTCCTTCTTGCAAACTCTAACTGCCATCCAGCATATAGAGTTTGAAGGAGTGTGTGAAAGCATACTTGCATACGATTGTATATACTCATTAAGTAGGGGAAGTTTAGGCTTTTCCAATTTCACACTTTTGTAAGCCCAATTCGTTCTTCCAGTTGGGTCATCATCCTCTGTATTTAGTTTTGTCATTGCAATGGAATACCTATTTTCACACTCATAACATGAAAAGTGCATTTGGAATGTTAATACGGGAACCGAAAACCTTCAAGTAATCTAGAAGAAGCAGGAGCTGATATAGAGTCCTAGAGCCGGTTTCTCTGAAAAGACTCTTACCGTCGAGCACTTTTCAATTCGGAATCAGATAGCTTGCTATATTGACCAAGTGTACAATTTCGATAGGCAAAGGTTTTTGTCTTTGAGAAGACACTTGAAGGGAAGTGAGAGACATACTTCGTTCAAAGAAGCGTGTCTGTATTTTTAAAACATGGGTCCATCTCTACACGGGCGACTTTGCTTCCTTACGACAAAAAAAACACGGGAGAGGGTGGGAACCCTGTTTTTTTGGTGAGTCCAATAGATTAACTTATTATGAAATGTAGACAGGCTTCATTGGAAGGAGGTAGTGTAACACAAGATATGTACTCCCTCCGATCCGGAATTATTCTTACAATAAGGTTTTTTTTTCTGATTGATTACTTACCATAAGGTTTTTGTTATGGTAACAATACTTCCGGACAGATGGACGTTTTAGGTTTTTTGGATCAGCATTTGTTAGGTTGGATTGTAAGTAATCAAATACTCTCCTTTGATTTCATTCATTTATGGTCACCTCTTATAATTCCTAGTCCCTTTTGTCCAATAGGAGTATTAGTTGTCCAATTTCATTTTGGATTCTAATGCAGACAATGGACAGAGGGAGTATAAAGAATTTTTGTTATTCAATCTCTGCCACCTAGTATTAAAAAGTAAAGAAGAATGCTGACCCAACATTAAATTTAGATTAATACATTTGTGAAAAATGAATGAATAGGGCATTTGGTCTAGTGGTATGATTCTCGCTTAGGGTGCGAGAGGTCCCGAGTTCAATTCTCGGAATGCCCCATGTTTCTTTTTACCTCCTATAATATGATTGGCTAGAGTTGAAATTATTGTTAAAAAGCCTTTTATATAAATCTCATTTTACAATATTTAATTGTAATTATCCATATACACATATCTTTCATTGACTACTGTATTCTTTCATTTTCTTTGACATAAATGCTTTTCGTTTTGCAGCATGTGTTGAACCAATAGGGTAGTAAATATTTTACTTTATACCAACTGTAAAACCATTTCAGATGAGAACTAGTGTGGAATTTTAGAACATTGATGTACGAAGATGTACCAATCCTCTCATGACTATATTGTACTATTTGAATAGAATCATTTTGAATTTCACCCTTGCTTTAATCGTAAGGTTCATTTTAGCAAGCTTGTATTGTACATATCATACATGAAATCCCGTTGGTATTTCTTTCATCCATGCACCTTTTAAAGAAATATAAATTGGTAAATGGATAGATGCAGAAGAAGGTAAACATGATGAAGACTTAAAGGTAACAGTAAATTATGTGTACTCTGCATTTTAATTAAGCTTATGGAACAGAATGCTTTTACAATATAGTTAGCCCACATAATTTCTAGTTTTCTAGCATTACCAACTCTTTTTTTTCATATAATTTAGCATTACCAACTTTATGTGTACAATTTTTTATTCTAGGGCTCTCATTTGTATTTCAGTCAATAATATACACTCTTTAAGTCTACCAGATTTATGCACATGTATTAGGGCGTTTGGATGAGTCGTATAAGATCATGGTTCGATTCTGGGAATGCCCTTCATGATTTGAATTTTTTTCTTAAATTAGGAAGTATATTCCAGCTGATAACCTAGCAGTCAACATTTGAAAAATAGTTTTTCCTACTGTTAATGACAGTATTAGCTGGCTATAAAGTGCTTTTATTGGACTAATGTTTCAAGCGTTTCACTTTTTATTTCACTGTAAGTTATTCTTGAAATAATGCTCATTTTCATTATGATTTGAGTCCTCATCCGGAATTTTAGAACAATATGTAATCGACTGAAACCACAACAATAGTTTTAGCACCTAAGAAAAAAAAAATTCTTCCCCTGGCTAAGACAGTTCTGAGCTGGCTGTGGAGCAACTATTTTGTTAGATTATGTTCCATAGAATCAGTTTAAATTCCAAGATGGATGATATTCTTCAGTGATCAATATAGTTGAACATTAGAACTAATCGCAGGCACAATTCAGAAAAGCTTACTTTAGAGCATCATGGTTAAGATCCAATCTTTGTTATTTCATCTATGATCTTTTTCAGATATTATGATTGAGTAAATGAAAGGGCAGAGAAGAAGGTAAGTGAAGAATTAGAGATGAGGCAATACTAACTTCTCGAGGCCATTATTGCATGACTTCATTAAACCAGTTAAAGCCATTAATATTCCCATGTTCTTTCGGAAAAATGTGATATTTAAGGAAGCAACTTCTTAAAATTTTTCTTGCATCGTTGTAACCCTTTCAACTACAATCCATTAATTAACGTGTGACAAGTATTTTTCCAGATCAAGAGAGTCAATGCGCACAGATGGATTATATACTCGTATAGCTGTACCAACCTCCCTCTGCAAAATCTTTGACTTCGCTGCTGCAACCTGATTTGTGGACCTAATTTCTTTAGGTTCTTATGTACACATTAGGCGAATGTATTAGGGCATTTGATCTAGTGGTATCATTCTCGCTTAGGGTACGAGAGGTACCGAGTTCAATTCTCGGAATGCCCCTCACTATTTGTGTTTGAAGATCTATTTAAGTGTATGCAAAAGTACAACTATATGTTTCGATTTCGGTTCATTTTGATGGAGCCGTTTCGGATTCGGGAAATTTTCATAAAGTTTCGTAGTGTAGAAAGAGGAAGAAGAAAGAAAGAAGAAAGAAGAGGCAGAGGTATTAGACAGAAAAATTACATGCCTCACACGAAAAAAACTTCAAACTTTTTTGCTTAAATTATAAATAACCTAAATATTAATTGCCTGAATTATAATAAATCTGAAAATCTTCTGCCTAAATTGTAAAATACCCCACACTAGCGTGCCTAAATTGTAAATACAGAGGGGTGGACACCCATTTCGCCGAAATTTCATTAATTTTGCGAAAGTTGTGTGAAATTTGTCACTATGCTCTCAACAGCTTAATACCAACATTGGGTATAGTCTCTGCATCTGAAGACCTTCGGGTAAATCTCTTTCCTACAGTTATGAGATCTACAATTGAAGTCAAATGATATTTTATTACTTATAGACTCAACTTCAATGGTTTCATCAAGAGGAAAAATACAGTCCTCTAAAAAAATGAAGGAAAGTATCATTTCTTGCTCTGTTTAAGCAAAGGATAATGAGTATTTGGAAAGGCACGCCTTCAACAAACACAATAGTTTCAATGACACATAGTTAAGAACTACAAGTTTAATTTTCAAAATCAATCAACGATCTTTCCATTACATTAGAGGCCTATTTATAGGCTTACATGACTTGTATTTTGGAATTGATGAGAAAAAGTAAAATAAATGCATTCCAACTACATTAGAGATGTAATAAATATGAAAATAAGTGTTCCAAACCATACATAGGGAAGGGAGAAGTCAAATTCCTTAGTTTAGGCCATAAATACTACTAACTGACCCCAACTAACTATGCCTTTGATTAATTACGAATTTTAAATTCAAAATTGGCTCTTTGGTTATTTCTTAATAAGCTTTACTCTTCAAGTTGTCTTGAACTTGTTGAGCCTTAATATTCTTGGATCCCATATGATATTTGCATCATTGATCCACAACACGTTTAGAGTGTGTTACTTTTATCTTATTGAAGTTATTCTTGAATATAGAATATTGATCACTTTTCTTCTGAAGTAAGTCCTCATCCAGAAGTTCTGTAACATTTATGTAATCAGCTGTGAGAATACCTTTTTTTTGTTAGACTTCAATGTTGGGACTCCAACATTGATTTTTTATTATTTAAAACTCTTCAATCTGAAATGCTTCCAAGACCTACAAAATTGTAAGACTCATGATATAATTTTACACTGGTATGTGCCGTCAATAAATTCTTTCATTCAAGTTTAATTTGTTAGATAAAATCTCAAAGAGTAAATGTTATATCTCATATCACTGAAAACCACAAATATATTAGTTTCAGCACCAAGGAAATAATTATTTGTTCCTTTGTTTAAGACAGTTTTGAGCTGCCTGTGAAGCAACTTTTTGCAGTTTATGTTATCATCGAGTCATTTTTTTACATTTCATTCTGGATATTCTTCAGTGATCAATAAATTCAACACTGGCTTTAATCAGTAAATTCAATATAGCAAACCATATATTATAACATCCTGCTTTAGCAACAATCTTAATTCTTTCATCTAAGAAGTTTTTCGGACAATTTGAATGAGAAAGCGAAAGGACAGGAAAGAAGGGGAAGATAAGAATTAGAGATCAGGTAATGGTAACTTGTGATACCTTTGGTTTCGAGAAAACCAAACAAATGATCTGGTTAACCCACTTAATACTGCCTCCATCCCACATTAATATTCCCATTAATTAGCTCACTTGAAAAACCAAATAGCAGTACTAATGTGGGTCTGAGGGAGTGAGTATTTCCCTGGCAGTGCCACCGCCCACATGGATCTTGATTTTACTGCTTCAAAATTGTTTTTTACCTGTATTTTTTTAGTGTGTATTGTCTACATTATACAAATGTAATAGGGCATTTGATCTTATAGTATGATTCTCACTTTAAGTGCAAGAGGTACTGAGTTCGATTCTCAGAATGCCCCTCATGTTTTGTGTTTACTATAGATATTTTATCGTCAGATTATTTCATGGACTACTGGGTCGCCGATATATCAGTATAGGGCCCCACCCGATACACCGATACAAGCTAATATCGTTTTTCCAAAAAATTCAAAATATCGGCGATATATCGGTTTCGGACTGATATATCGCCATTTTAAAAAAAAATTGAAAAAAAAATTTTGAAAAAAAAGGAAAAAAACTAACTTTTACCATTTGTTTCCCATCCTAATATGTATTTTTATGCATATTTTGAAATCTATACTTTGTCTAAATTAGTATAACTCATTTTAGAATTTAGATTGTGAAAATATATGATAAAAACTAGTTTTTTACCACCGATATTTTTTTACACAATATCTCTGATATATCTCCGATATTTCGTCTCTTTGGTCGACCAATATCCGGTACGGCATTCCATGGATTATTTTTAAATTGCACATCATTACTAGAGCTTTAAATCTAGATGTAATAGAATAATGAAGGGAAGAAAATTGCTCCTATTGTTTATGACAGGATTAGCTGGCTACAAAATGACTCTTTATGTTTTAGAGTATCACTTAATTATAGCTCATCTGCAATCTTGACGAACGAAGCTCTTTCAAGTGGCCCAAATTATTACCCATTGTACTGAGAAGACTTTGGTTGACACTCTTTTAAGTATCTTTTAACTTCTTGATACCAACTTAGAGTAAATTACTCTATTGTTTTTATTTGCATAGAGCACCCAACATTAATTGAAGTTCAAATGAATAGACACAATTACAATAGTTTCAGCATGAAGGGAAATGCAATCCTGTGGAAAAAAATAAAGGACAATATAATTTCTTGCTCGGTTTAAGGCAATTTTTAGCTGGTTGTGAAGTACCGTTTCAATATAGTAGTTTGAAATTTTTTTGGTGGTTTTCCTAAAGTCCCAACTGATTTCTTGCAGCGCCTTATCAGAAACTATAAATGAGTAATTGAAAAGATAGTAAAGAAGGTGAACAAAATGAAGAATTACAAGGCAGGTAACAGTTAACTTGGATTACTATGCATGTCAAATAAGATTGTGGCACAGCCAGATTTTAGAATTTGGTCAACACAAGTTACACAACTAATTTATAGTTGGCTAGCATTACAAAAATACCAACCTCATTTGTACAATTGTTGACTCCAGGGCTCCAACTTCGTTTTTAAACCTGAAAAGCATCCATCCCAAAGTCTACCAGGGTTATGCACATGTACTAGAGCATTTGGTCTAGTGGTATGATTCTTGCTTCGGGTGTCCTGAGTTCGATTATCGGAATGCCTCTCATTATTTTATTCTTTGTTGAAAGGCAACGGTAGAGTTTTGCAATTTATTTTATCCTAGATTAATTTTAAAATGCAACTGTTGTATCCACATATTATTTGAGCTGATAGCCTAGCTTTAAACATAGAAAAAAAAAATTTCTACTCTTAGTGTCAGTATTAACTGGCTATAAAGTACTTTCTTAAGCTTATGTTTAGACTGTGCCACTTTTATTTCACTGAAGTTATTCTTGAATGGAAAAAAAATACTCACCTTTATATTGAATGAGTCCTCATCCGCAATTTTTGAACACTTATGTAGTTAGCACTACTAATCCCAATCCCTGTTATCTTCACCTTTGGAACTCCACCATTGGTTTTGCATATTTAAAATTATTCAGTTTGAACAAAACACATAAATTGCAATACTCTGGTGATATGATTTCGAATGTTATGTGCCTTGAGTATATGTTTAATTTAAGTTTGACCACCAAGGAAATAATTATTTATTCCTCTGTCTATGACAGTTTTGAGCTGTCTCTGAATCAACTTAGTTATTATAGGGACGTTTTAAATTTAAGCGTTCACGTTCTTTAGTAATCAATACCTCCAACACTAGCTTCAATCAGTAAATACCAAGGAACCATCATTCTTAAGCCCCAATATGAATTCTGTTACCAAGGAAATCTTCAGATACTAAGAATGAGGGAATAAAAAGATAGAAAGGAAGGTAAAGAAAAGAACTAGAGATCAGGCAATAGTAACTTGCAATAATTTAGCATGGGAGTGTGATTATTGTAAAGAGTGCATTTACAATCTCGTTAAGCCTGACTGAAAAAAGTAACAAAAAAAAAGGATCTGATTAAGCCACTTAGTACTTCCTCCGTTCCTTATGAATGTTGCTTTTCAAAATGAACTAATTTGAGTTTATTAGGAAAAATCATATAGGAATATTAATGTGGGAGGGAGGGAGTATATACTTGCCTAGCAATACCCAAGTGGATGGAAGCAGCTCATCTGGAATAACAATGATAGATCCTCCAAATGGCACAAATTACTACTCATTGTATTGAGTTGACTCTGGTTAACACCCTTTTGAATTTCTCAAGTGCATGATTCCAACTTTAAGTGAAGTACTCTATATAGAGATCACCCAGCATTTCATGACATTGGACAAATTAACCCTTGCTTGTTTAAATGGATTTCCACATGATTGTTGGATGGCCTAGTTTTCCCATAAAGGCTAGTTGTACCAGTATAGAACTGTATCTTCTTCTACTTTGATCTCAGTTAAAAAGAGCCCGCTTCTTAATCTTTATTGTTTCATAGATGTGTTGGTCTTTTATTTTTCTTCTACTTATGACTCCCCACAACACATTCACAAATGGTGTGAAGAGAAAATCTAAAGCATATCACCAACTCGTCTGTAGAGTATTAGTTTGCACTGACCATACATCTTCACCAGATCAGAAGCTGAAATTGCAGGCCAAATTTTGAATTAAGCCAATAGGCTCTAACATGTTGATAAGTACTCCTTCAGTCCCACATTAACTTTCTGAATTGGTCAAAGCTAAGGTCCCATTATAAATATGTCCCCATCTTATTTCTCTTGTCTATGTGCCTATTCAGAAATTACATATGATTAAATGAAAGTTAAAAAGAACTTTAACATAATGAAGAATCAAAGGTCAGGTAACATTAAATTAAAAATACTTTGCATGTTTAGGCTCCGTTTGGTTGCGTTAAAAGAAGCTGGATTCTAGCTTCTTTGGGGAAAAGAAGATTTCTCAAAATAATTTGAATTCACTTCTTACAGTAGCATTTGCTGTAATTTTCGAAAGAATACAGGGGCGTTTATAAAAAAAATGCAGTTTTGTGCGAAACCATATCTTTTTTTTAAAAAAAAATGACCCTATCTTTTTTTGAAAATTACAACAAATGCCACTGTGACCTAAATTCTTTTGGGAAAGTAGATTCTTGCGAACCAAACACCTTATTTCCCACTCCTAACTTCTTCCCTAAAATCCTACTTTCCCACCCCTAAAATCCCTAACCAAACAGGGCATTAGTGAGATTATGGCACAGACTGCTTCAAGAATTTGGTTAAGCCAGATAATCTACAGTTGGCTAGCATTACCAGCACCTACTGCAAAATCTTTTTTCCTCCAAGGATGCAACTTGATTTTGAAAGCAGAGTAACATACAATTTAAATGTCCACCACGTTTCTTCATATATATTTGGGCATTTAGTCTCGTGGTATGATTCTCGCTTTGTGTGCGGTGCGAGAGGTCTCGAGTTCGATTCTAGGAATTCCCCTCATGATTTGAGTTTATTTTCTTTTGATAGAATCATGACTTAATGTTGAAAATTTATCTTTCATCTTAGATTAATTTCAAAGTACAACTGTTCTGTCCACATATTATTTGAGCCGATAATCTAGCTTTAACAAGAAAACAGATGAAAAATAATTATTCTGCTGTTAACTAAAGTATTAGCTCACTGTAAAGTTTTTTCAAATATACATCTAGAACGTGTCCCAATTTTACTGAAGTTGTTCATGAGTATTGATGGAAGTTATATAGATGTACTATATACATATAATATATAGACATATCTATACATAACCACGCATATATATGATGTCCTGTAATCTTTATTTCCAGTTTTGCTTAAAAAGTGCAAGCAACATATCCTAGGGAATAAATCCATTTTACAATAGATACTCCAGTTCAAAATGGCTCTAAAACATTTTAAATCAAGCACGTGTCCGAATTTTACAACATTTATGTAGCCAGTGTAAACAATTTCTTTATCCGTTGCCTTCAACTTTGGGAAATTCAACATTGATTTTGCATATTAAAAAATTCTTCAGTTTGAAATGTCTACAACACATACAAAATTGCAAGACTCTAATGATATAATTTTACTATGGGATGTACTTGAAACATATTTATTTTTACTCAGGTTCAATAGACATCATCTCCAAAGGGCAAGTGTGATATCCACATGATTTCTTATCAATGACAAACACAACTTCAATAGTTTCACCACCAAAGAAAAATAATAGCTTTCTCTGTTTAGGACAGTTTTGAGGTGGCTTTGAAGCAATACCTTTTTATGCATGTTTGCATAGTCATTTTAAATGTCATTCTGGATGTTCCTCGCTCAACAATGTAATTCAAAACTGGCTTTAATCTAAAAGTCCAATTTAAAAAAAAAAATTATATTATAACATCAGGCATGACCTACAATCTTAATTATTCCATCTATGAAACGTTGCAAACATTATGCCTAACAAAATGAAAGGATAGAAAAGACTGTAAAGTGAAGAATTAGAGATCAGGTTAAACTGAGGTAACTTTCTCAGGTCCAGTGAGATTATTGCACAGACTACATTTAGAATCTGGTTAAGCAGCACCGAGTTTATAATCTTTGACACCCAAATTAATTTAGATTCATATGACCACATTTTGTAAATATATTGGGCATTTGGTCTAGTGGTATGATTCTCGCTTAGGGTGCGAGAGGTCCTGAGTTCAATTCTCGGAATGCCCCTCATGATTTTTGTGACATTATACATTTTATCTTAAGACTATTTTGAACGTACTTACTCGAGCCGAAAAATTAGACGTAATAACGGAATGAAGGGAATAAAATTTCCATTTTTTGTTAAGAAACGATTAGCTTGTTACAAGGTAACATTTTTTATTTTTTCTGCAATTACTAAATTTACAAAGTCACAAGTTTCGCGAAAAACACGAAATTTCGACAACATGGCCCAGACCACCTCATGTCAAACACCACCGCCGCTGGTACTTCAAGCAAGGGGTCGCTGCAATCCTGCCCGTCCACCTGAAGATCGCAGAGAAAAACAGGCACCTCAGGAAGCTGGTAATGGCTGTTTGTTTCTATTGTAATTGACAGTTCATGAGATTGTAAAACTGAGTATGTGTTGCATGAATTCCAAAGTCTTTATAAATATATAAGTACACTATTTTCTATTTCTCTGTCAAAAACCAAAATACAAGACTAGCGGCCATCTAAGGAGAAAGGAATGAACTGCTTCAAGTTAGAAACTTTCCTCATTTAAGATTCGAATAGCCAACTAACTTAAAGTAGGATTACTTGTGCTCATCTAATAGCAGCAAAGCACTCACTTTTACCCTGTCTTTCTTTAGCAGAACCGAAATCGAAACATTGTGACTATGGTAATAGAAGAATGAAACGAAGAAAATTTTTCCTTTTTTATGACAGGATTAGCTAGCAACATATTTCGAAGTGTCACTTAAATTTCACTGAAGTTATCCTGCAGTAATATATTATTTCTCAGATTAAACCCAGAGAAGATATGTAAATTAACGTTCTAACATTTTTTCAAAATATTTTTACTTCGACTTTTGGCACAAAATATACAAGCAGCCAAACAAGTGAACAGCCTTGTTTATATGCAAGTGGATGGACCATAGCTCATCAGTAATAGTAATGAAGGTAGCTCTTCCAAGTGCCCAACTATTACTCACTGTATGGAGACTCTGGTGACACTCTTAAGAATTTCTCAACTGCTTGATTCTAGCTTTGAGGAAAGTAATCTATTGTTATTGCTTTTTATGTATAGAGCACCCAACATTCAAAAACATTGGACAAATCAACCCTTGCTCGCTTAAAAGGATTTTCACAAGCTTGTTGGATGTCCTAGTTTTTCCATAAAGACAAGTAGTACTACTACAGAATTGGAACTTCTCCATCTTTGATCACAGTTTCAAAAGAGCCCGCTTCTTAATCTTGATTCAAAACCAATTTTCAAAGTTTCCAATTTTTCAAGTAAGCCAATAGGCTCTCAAATGTTAATACCACTGTCTCGCATTAGTTTTTTGAATAGGTCAACCCTAAGGTCCCATCATACATATGGTGCAAATTATTTCTTTCATCCATTCAACTATTCAGAAATTATAATTGTGAGTAAATGAAAAGATAGAAAAGAAGGTAAACAAAATAAGGTATCAAAGGTCAGGTAACAGTAAATTATGATTACTTAGCATGTCCAGTGAGAGTATGGCATAGGTTTCTTCAAGAATTTGGTCACCAGTACAAGTACCATCCCCTCCTCTACAAGCTTGACTCCATAAATGCCACTTGGTTTTTAAACCAATACATGTATTTTAATGTCTACCAGGGTTATGCCCATGCATTAGGGCATTTGGTCTAGTGGTATGATTCTCGCTTTGGGTGCGAGAGGTCCCGAGTTCAATTCTCGGAATGCCCCAGTTTGATATTATTTTGTGTTGATAGTGATAGAATTAAAAAATTAAAGTTTCAGAGAAAGGGAATAAACTGTGTATTGAATAATGAAAAGAGAAGAATATAACTAAAATTGCTCGTCCAATCTCTAATAGGCCTAGGGTCGCCATTTACAAGAAAAGACTTATATGCCCTCACTTAAGTTATGGGTTGACCAATCAGAAATAAAATTACATAAATATTGACTAAACTACCTTTATTAATAACAAGCTATACTAAATACTTCGACAAAAGAGTAAATATCTAATAGCCCCCTCAAACTCTGGTTGTTGTCAACATCGAAAATTTGTTGAACAACTACTGAAAACGAGCTATCGGATGAGGATTCATAAAGAAGTCAATCAATTGAAGGGAAAACGGGATATGGAGAAGTGTCAGAGTCCCAGCGTAGAGGTGATGACGCATAAAATGACAATCAATCTCAAGATGCTTTGTTCGCTTATAAAACACAAAGTTGTGGGCAACCTAAATGGCATTTTTATTATCACAATACATAGGAGTAGGACTAGTAAGACAAACACTTAATCTGCAAGAAGCTACCTTGCCACACAATCTCAGCAGTAATAGCAGCCATAACCCTATATTCAGCCTCAACAGTAAAATGAGCAACACAATCTTGCTTCGTACTCTTCCAAGAGATAAGAAAATCACCCAAGAATACACAATAGCCAGTAATGGATATTCGGTTCACTACATCACTTGCCCAATCAGCATCATCAAAGTAGGCCCTCAAAATAAGATGAGAGGAAGAAGAAAGAAACAAGTTCCTGTGTAATGTGCCACAAATAATTATGTAGAATGTGAAGCATAACAACCCAGTGAGTAGTCCTAGGAGTAGAAGATAACTGACTGAACACATGAATAGTATGCTAAATGTCAGGTTGAGTGACAGTGAGATTCACCAATGAGCCAACAACCTCCGATAGCATGTCGGATTATCCAAAGCAATACCCTCAGCAAGATTCAATTTCAAGTTGACTTCGAGGGGACTCTCAACCGGCCAAGAATCAATCAATCTCGATCAAGCAATGATGTCAGTAGCATACTTGGATTGAGATAACGGATAACCCCGTGAAGAGTATTCCACCTCAATTCCAAAAAATATCTCAAGAAACCCAGATCCTTCATCTCAAAAAGCTCCAGAAGTTGATCCTTAAGATATGCAATCCCTCTAGTGTCATTACTTGTAATGATCATATCATTCATGTAAAGTAAAAACTATATAATGATATACAAAATATACACATTTTTATATGCCTTTCTACCTATATGTTAGTCATATATTTTGTTAGAATAGGAATAAATCTAGTTTATTAGTATTAGGTTAGTAATTAGAGGTTTGATAATTAATTTGCTCTAATTGATCAATTTAGATGTGCTCATGGATTTAATAGACTGATCTTTTAATGCGCGTCTAATTTGAGTGAATTGTGCTAATGTAAATCTCAAGAGCTCGAGGAGAATTGAAGTGTGACAAACGGATTTTTTTGCAAAGAGATCGAGTCGTAGAAGATCCGACATCAAGAAAGGCTATAGCGTTTAAACTCATTTCAATATATTAAAGATGAAATTCAAAAAACATTAATGGGAGCAGTTGATTTGCAAAAGAGGAGATGCAAGTTTTGACTTAAAGTGAAGAATTGCCCGGATAGGATCTGACGGTGGATAGGGATGCCACCGGGGCGGGTTTGGGTCATTTTTTGGCAAACCCGGCCCCAAAACCATTATAATTCTTCAAACCCGGAACCACCACAGACCCACCACGGGTCCAATTTTTGGACCCAAAACTGCCCTGGTACCAAACCCGGAAATGCCCCGCTCTACCCCGGTACCAAATCAAAATTATTCTATCTATTTTTATTCTTTTCAAACTCGTATATTAAATTTTAATTATTTTTTACTCTTTTAGGCTTAAAAAGGGCACCAAAAGAAAAAAACAAAAAGAAGATTTTCAATACACACTTTAATTGGTGGACATCAATTTAATTGCCAACTTCAACAACATGGTATTTTAAGATACCATCAAAATCAAATTAGCCTCAAGTAAAAAATGATAAAATAAATTAACAAAGATAAAAATAAATACAAGAAAAATTTATAATTTTTCAATACAAAACATGAAGAGAGCCCTAACTTGAGTTGGGTACCTATATATATCGGGTCGGGTCAGGTTTTAATATAATACCCAAACCCACCCCGACTCGGTGCATCGGTTCCTCTTTCAAACCCGGAACTAGAACCGGTATTGTGTAAGGCTTCCCAGAACTGACCCAATAAGGCCGGGTCGGGTAAAAACCCAGCCCCGGTGGCATCCCTAACGGTGGAGAGAGCTATGAGTGGTTTTATAACTAACAAAATAAAAAAAAGAAGTGTGTCGGAGCTAAGTGACAAAGTACAGGTACGGCAATAAAACGGCAAGGTAAGCATACGGAACAAAACGGCAGAAAATAGAATATACAGAAAAATAATGTAAAAAAATGGGAAATAATAAAAATAAAAAATTAATATATCAAGTATAAATATTAAAGAATAACATATTGCAAAGTTGCGTATTTAAAAAAGAGCTGCGCTTTAAATAAAAAAACGTGTTTTACGTGTTTAAACACGTTTATCGGGATAAAACGTGTTTATTTCAGAAAATAAACGCGCTTTTTCTACTGTTCCCGTTTTAAACACGGAATTTTTTGTCTGAGTGGTTGAAACGGGTACAACGCATTTTATACGTGTTTTAAACAAGTTTTTGGTCTTAAAGGTCAGGAGTTCTGTGCTCTACCGCTCGAGTGCTCGGATAGAAGAAGAGAAAGAGAAGAAGATCAGTGCCAGGGATAGAGACCTAGGCTCGATCAATAGAGGCTCGATTGGAGATGCACACAACTCCTGACAGCACCGAGTTTTGGATTCGGCAAGTCGTGAACTTGGCTTGGATTTGGCTCACACTCATCAACAGATGATCTGGAATCAGATTCGGTAGAGACAGAAATCGAAAGGCTCGGATTTGGCTAAGCTCAAATATGGAATTTTGGGATTTGATTTCGATTTCAGAAGCTGAATTTGGAATGTGATATGCTTGAATCGAAAAGTGGCTGATTTTAGGTGGGTACTTGAGCCATCTTATAAAAGAAGAAGAGATGAACGGGAGAGTAGGTTCTACAGTAGATTTTAGAACCACTCGGAGGTTTTGGAGCAGCAGTTCGTTCTAGGAAAAGGGGCAGTACTTCATGTCCTATTTTCTCTCATGCCTTATGTATCTAATGATTAAAATTGTGCTCTTTAATTCTATTGAATTCTAAGCCTCTTTTAAGCCATGGGTAGATGAAGTGCTATTGATATTCAAATTGTATGCCTAATTTCTAAGATGCAATTTTTATTAACGGATTGGTTTTTCTCAAATTCTACATTATGATCATGTCCTTTATTTATTGTGTGAAGTACATTAGATTATTGGATTTGTCATTAGTGTCAAGCCCCAAATTTCCAAGCATCATCGGAGTGCGGAATTCTTACCAAATAATAATATATAAACAATGCTAGAAACTTTGAGACATGACCTGATACACCTTCCAATCAATTACATCATTATTAAAAGACGCATAATTGAATTTCTATCTTGAATGGGATTGTAGACTAAACGAAATAAAAAAAAGGCCCTACAATACTTCATAATAAGTAAATCTCTAAGAGTTGGGTGCACATGCCACAATTATTACAAGTTCAGTTTAAAGATAACTAATTGAAATAAATGATTCTTTTACTCCAAGCTTTAAGATCTTCGGTTCTTGCTGTTTTTCAATGCTCAGCACCTATCTATACCTACATTGTAGGATACATGAGTATTCCTTAGAAATACTCAATAGGATGCAAAAAAGACAATAGGATATGGACAACTCAAAGAGATAATAAGGAGTCGATTCAGGGGAATAAGAGACTGAGCAACATAAATTCCGTAGTTTGGAAACACAAGAACTTGCACCAAGTGGGTAAATCAATATTCACCAAGGCTCCAAAACAACAAAAGTGCATGGAGATAATTAATTTCTACTCTCAGATTATACCACTCGCAAGTGGATACTTATCCGATTACCCAAGGGGTTTCTCTTTGAAACTTTGCCATGTATCTAGGATAAGGGTCTCATCGGTGTTCATGGACACACTATTCAGAAACTATCAGACCTTCCATGATGTTTGACTAGCATAAAGAAGTATGTATATGCCTCTCTTTGGGTAGGAACCTCGCAAGGTTCTAAATAATTTTCGAAAATCTCGCAAGATCTACATGGCTGACTGAGCGTACTATGATTCCACATCGTGGGATACCTCGCAATGTCCCTGTGGAGAATTGTACAAAACCAAAGATATAACCATAATCTATGGGAACCGAGTTCCTTAGTTTCAAGTGACTATCAAGTGGCAAAATAAGATAGTTCCTCAAACAATCTGATGATGTGTTACACATGGTTAGAATTCAGATAAGAACTCATGGAAAAGAAATCATGGAGTGCTGATCATCGTGATTCTATGATGACAAGTCTAGTTTAAATGAAACATGATATTCAAGTTCCTACAGACGATTGACTGAGAAAGGACATAAAATAGAAAAGGATCACAAATAATCAAAATGATCAAGTTGGCTATAAAGTCTGACCTTAGCGACTCGGGCAATCCCCGGAAGACTCTTAGTTTAATTATGAAAGTGCTCAATAGGTTAGGTGTGGGGTATTTGTATTTTTGAAAGCTAGTATAACTCAACACTTTCCGGTTAGCTAAAGTATGTTTACAGTGTCACATTTTCACTGAAGTTATTCATAAGGAAATATTGCTCAGGTTTAACACAGAGAAAATTCATATATACGTAAATCTTTATTTTTAGTTTTGCTTCAAATGTGCAACCAAGTAAAAACATATTCAAGGGAATGAATTGATAAGGCCATTTTGGCACTAAAACATATTGAATTAAATCCACATCCGAATTCTAGAGCATTTATGTAGTAGTAGCAATCTCTTTCTCTGTTACAGTCAATTTTTGGTATCTGATAAGCGTAAAATATACACATTTATATGCCTTATTTACCTATTTGCTAGTGTAATTTTATTGATAAAACATGAATAAAACGGGTTATTTGTGATTAGGATAGTAAATAGAGATTAATAATTAAATTACTCTAATTAACTATTTTAGATGCATTAAAGAATTTAATGAATCATATTTTTATTATGCGTCTAATTTTAGTTTGATTTTGTTATTGCAGGTTTAAAAATGCGAATTGCAGATCGGTAGCAGACAAGTGCATTAGACGTGTTTTGAAGTGCCGAAGTGATCCAAGAGCTGATATCGAAGATCTGAACTGTTGATGATGTACTTAAGAGAAGACGGGCGTGAAATTGAAGTACAGACGTGCAGATTCGATCCGGCGGTGGAGATCATTACGATGGGTTTTATTTGATTGAAAAAAAAAGGAAAAGGAATTGAATTGGTTCAATTGAGTCTGGTCCGATTTGGGTTGAAAAGAAAAAAATAAAAAAACTAACCCGAGCCGTCGGCTCGGGTGTCGAATAGAACAGAACAGAGCAGGTTCTGCTCGAGCGCCGGTGTGTGAGAGGAGTTTCCGACGGCAGCGGCAGGCTAATGGGTTCCGGTGATAAAGGCGATAGGCGGCGGAAGCTCTGGTTTCATGGCGGCGCTTGTGCTGTCGGCGGTGACAAGCAGTCGACAGTGGCTCTGGTTTTCCTACGGCAGAGCTGAAATCGATGAGCTCAAATCACCGGCGATGTCTTCACGGCCGGGCTCGAGCACGGAAGTGATGACCGGAGATTTTGAAAGGCAGTTGATGGTGGAGAGGGTCACGGCAAGCCGGAAGAGTCGTGCTCAAATGGCGACATCAGAAACCGAGTTGAATTGGGACACTTAGAAACAGAGTTGCGCTCGTGAAGCTTGGCCGGAAGAATTACAGGCGTATCAGAATCGTCTTCAAATTGGAAACTCAAAGAGTCGTACTGACCATGGAAAGCTACTGAAAGAAGCGTGGATTTGGAAGGTTCTCGTATGGGTCGCCTGGATCTCGAATTGGAAGGAGATCATGCTCAATCTGGTTATTTAGAGAAATCAACTCGAATTTAGAATGGGGAGTCGAATTAGGACTCTCGGGAATTGCTATAAAGACCAGAACTTTTGGGCTGAGCGCGCTAGGGTTTTTGGACGGATTTTTGAAACGAACTGGCCTGTTTTTCTTAGCTCTGTTTTGAAACCTTGTTTTTGAGATTTGGGTGGTATTTTTCGTCGGAATTGAAGAGGAAGAGGAGGGGAATCGATTGGAGGAGAGAAGAGGAAGAGATTTGAGGAAGAAAGTCAGAGTTTTGTGCTGATTTTTGGCGATGAACAGTGCTGCTACAGTAACCTGCATATGCTACAGTAACCGGGCAGTTTGGGGGAGATGATGAACAGTGTTCGCGCTGCTACAGTATTTCTGCTACAGTAACTGCTACAATACTCGTGAATAGTAAAACTGCAACATTGTTTTTTTCTTCGATGCAATTTCTTCCAAATCTGATTTTTCTCTTGAATATGAATAGCTAAATCTTTTGTCAAAGCTAGAGGTGATATTATTTGATTAGTATTTTTACGTCTATGAAGAAATGCTTAATGCTTATTTGGTTGAATGCGATGTTTTGATAAAGTCATAATCTATACAATTATTTGATTTGTCATTAATGTAAGGTACGGCTAATGCTTATAATTCCCTGTGATTAGTAGACTGAGCTTGTTAATGATAAATATTCGATCGATATTTTTATGTTGATGGATATAATGAACGTGAATGAAATATCTTCCGATTAGGTCAAATCATTATTTGAATCTAATTGCGTAATTAAAGAGACGTAGAATATTAATTAAATAATTGATCCTTGAAGCTTTGATATCTCCCAATTGATTATCTTTGCTATCTTTAGTTAGTTTTACTTGAATCTTTAATCGTCATTTTAGTAGTTAATTGAATTATAACTTCTCTGCATAATTTCTGATAGGAATCTTAATTTGTTAAGCTAAGTGTTTAGATTAGTTTGGAGTAGAATAATCCTACATCATTCCCTGTGGTTCGACACTTAGATTCACCGAGTATATATTACAATTTGTCAACCTTCTCTTGGGTTCGATAAAATTTTGGCGCCGTTGCCGGGGAGTGAAGTTTAGGATTAATCTTCAAATTAGTTTATTTCTCTCTAGTATAGTTTAGTTAATTTCAATTATTCTTAGTTTAATTTAGCTTGTTTATTTTGCAGAAATTTGGAGTCCTATCTGGAACAAAAAGGCTTTTTATTGGATTTTTCTTCAAATTTGGTAACCTTGTTCCATATCTCTTTTTGAAATTTCTGTTGCTTGTGCATGAACTCGTGGAATAGAGATACCAGTGGACGATTGGTTAGAAGTAATTCTGCTATTTTGATTGAGAATCCTTCGTTTGAATTTTCTGTTCCATCACACACACCTAATCAAATGGCTGATCAAGGTAGTAACCATGATATTAATGAAAATGAGATTGAACATGATTCACCAATGCGGCCCTTGCGTGAGTATCTGCAACCTGCACGCACTAGCACACCTTCCTGTATTATATTGCCTCTACAAGCACATCACTTCACTTTTAAGCCTGGAATGATAAACTTGCTTCCCAAATTCCATGGTATAGATTCTTAAAATCCTTATTTGCATTTAAAGGAATTTGAGGAAGTATGTGCAACTTTTGAGCAGGCTTGTAGTGAAGACATTATCAGGTTAAAATTGTTTCCTTTCTCTTTAAAGGACAAAGCCAAGACTTGGCTGAATTCTCTTAAGCATAGATCTGTAGGAACTTGGAAAGAACTACAAATTGAATTCCTTAAAAAGTTTTTTCCAGTTCATAGGACAAATGCTATGAAAAGACAAATAACAAATTTTGCCCAAAAACAAAATGAATCATTTTATCAGTGTTGGGAGCGTTATAAAGATTTGTTAAATTCTTGTCCACATCATGGGTATGAGAAGTGGCGCACCATCAGTTTCTTCTATGATGGGATGACGCCTTCAATGAAACAATTTGTTCAAACCATGTGTAATGGGGAATTCTTTGATAAAGACCCTAATGAAGCCCTTGATTTTCTAGATCAGATAGCTGAAGACTCAGATTCTTGGGATCCCTCTGATGTTTCTAATAAGCCGAAGTCTTCAACTACTAGTGGGGGTCTGCATTATCTTAGGGAGGAGGATAATTTGAGTGCTAGGCTAGCCTCTTTGGCTAGGAAGGTGGAGGCTATGGAAGTAGGGAAAGTTAATGCTGTTAAGTCTGTTGCTACAGAAGAGGTCTGTGGAATTTGTGATGTCATGGGACACCCTACTAATGAGTGCCCTACCATTCCTGCTTTCAAGGAGGTGTTGCATGACCAAGCAAATTCCATGACCCCTTTCAAGAGGCAATCTCCTTATGGAGATACATACAATCCAGGATGGAGGAATCACCCCAAATTTAGTTGGAGGAATGAAAGCGCTGCACAAACACAACCTCCTCAAGCATCTTCCAATTATACTCCATATGTTCCACCTCATAGGAAGACACTTGAGGAGACACTACAAACTTTTATGCAAGGGCAAGCTACTATTAATCAACAACCCTCACAAGCTATTAATGATATAAAGAGCTCTCTCACTAAATTGACATCTTCTCTTGTTATTCAAGAGAAAGGTAGGTTTCCTGCTCAACCCCAACCCAACCCACAGAGGCAAGTTCACATGATGGACACGAAACTTTCTGATTCACAATTGGAACATGCTAAGTCTATTACCACTCTACGTAGTGGAAAAGAAATTGATAAAACAATTCCACTTAAGGCCCAAAAATCTTCTGAGAATGATGAATCAAAACATGATAATGAGGAAATTGAGAAGTCTGGGTCAAGTGAAGATGTGAGATGTCCTATTCCAGCTCCATTTCCACAGAGGTTGAAACCACCTCAAAAGTTGAACCAAAATGCTGAAATTTTTGAACTTTTTAAGCAGCTGAAAATTAACATTCCTTTGTTAGATGCAATCAAACAAGTACCTTCTTATGCGAAGTTCTTGAAAGATTTGTGTACTATTAAGCGTAAGTTGAATGTGCAGAAAAAAGCCTTTTTAACTGAACAGGTATTGGCAGTGAATGGATGGAAACCCAAGTTTGAGGAGCTACCATTGAGAGACAAATTTCCTACACCATTAAGCATTCAAGCACCCAAATTGGAGTTGAAAAAGTTACCAACTGACCTCAAATATGCATTTTTGGGTGATGGTGAAACTCTTCCGGTGGTAATATCGTCTCATCTTAATCTTATCGAAGAGAGTAAGTTGCTTGATATTTTGAGAAAGCATAAAGGTGCAATAGGATGGACAATTGCTGATTTAAAAGGAATAAGCCCTTTGATATGCACTCATCGTATTTATTTGGAGGACAATGCCAAACCGTCTAGGGACATGCAACGTAGGTTAAATCCAAACATGAAAGAGGCAGTTAGAGCTGAAGTTCTTAAACTCTTGGATGCGGAGATCATCTACCCCATTTCTGATAGCAAGTGGGTGAGTCCTACCCATGTAATGCCTAAGAAATCTGGTGTAACTGTTATTAAGAATGCAGATAATGAATTAATACCCACTAGAGTAACATCTGGCTGGAGAATGTGCATTGACTACAGGAAGCTGAACTCAGTCACTAGGAAAGACTATTTCCCATTGCCATTTCTAGATCAGGTTCTGGAGAGGGTAGCTGGCCACATATATTACTGTTTCTTAGATGGCTACTCCGGTTACAATCAAATCAAAATTGCATTAGAAGACCAGGAGAAAACCACATTCACATGTCCTTTTGGCACATTTGCATATAGAAGAATGCCTTTTGGTTTGTGCAACGCACCTGCAACATTTCAAAGATGCATGCTTAGTATTTTCAGTGATATGGTTGAACGCTATCTTGAAGTGTTTATGGATGACTTTTCTGTGTTCGGTGATTCATTTGATGACTGTTTGTCTAATTTGCAGAAAGTTTTGAGCAGGTGTGAAGAGAAGAATCTTGTGCTTAATTGGGAAAAATGTCATTTCATGGTCTCTAAAGGAATTGTTTTAGGTCATATTGTTTCCTCTAAGGGAATTGAAGTTGATAAATCAAAAATTGATTTAATTACTCATTTGCCTACACCTAAGACTGTTAAAGATATTAGATCATTTTTGGGTCATGCAGGGTTTTACAGGAGGTTCATCAAAGATTTTAGTTCTATTTCTAGACCATTATGCAATCTCCTATCTAAAGATACTGTTTTTGAATGGAATGCTGATTGCGAAAAAGCTTTTGCTAAACTGAAGGGAATGCTTACTTCAGCCCCTATTATGCAACCCCCATATTGAACCTTACCATTTGAGATAATGTGTGATGCTAGTGACTTTGCTGTGGGTGCGGTTTTGGGGCAAAGGAAAGACAAGAAGCCTTATGTTATTTACTATGCAAGTAAGACCTTAGACAATGCTCAGATGAATTATTCAACAACAGAAAAGGAATTACTTGCTATAGTATTTGCTTTGGACAAATTTAGGGCTTACTTGACCGGATATCCTATTGTTATCTTTACTGATCATGCTGCCTTGAAATATCTTCTATCAAAGAAAGATGCAAAACCTAGGTTGATTCGCTGGATACTCCTACTGCAAGAATTTGATATTACAATTAAAGATAAGAAAGGAGTAGAAAATGTGGTGGCCGATCATTTATCTAGGTTGACTGTGGATGATTCCAATGAGGCTGCTCCAATTAAAGACACCTTCCCAGATGAGCAACTTTTTGTTCTTTCTGATTTACCATGGTTTGCTGATATTGTTAATTTTCTTGTCACAGGTCAAACTCCTTCTCATTGGACAACACAAGACAAGAAGAAATTCATGGTGGAGGTAAGAAATTTCTTTTGGGATGATCCATATCTTTTTAAATATTGTCCGGATCAGATTATTAGGAGATGTGTACCAAATGAGGACATTCACAGTGTCATTTCTTTCTGCCATTCAGAAGCTTGTGGTGGTCATTTTTCTGCTAGAAAAACTGCTGCTAAAATTTTACAATGTGGATTTTATTGGCCTACCCTATTTAAAGATACTCATGATTATTGTCGTACTTGTGGACGTTGTCAACAGCTTGGTGGAATAACTCGTCGGAATATGATGCCTTTAAACCCCATTTTAGTGATTGAATTATTTGATTGTTGGGGTATTGATTTCATGGGCCCATTTCCACCTTCTTTTGGCTATCTGTACATCTTAGTGGCTGTTGACTATGTTTCCAAGTGGGTAGAGGCCATTCCTTGTAGAAATAATGACCATAAAACTGTTATACGCTTTTTGAAAGAAAATGTTCTGTCACGGTTTGGTATACCCCGTGCCATCATAAGTGATGGGGGTTCTCACTTCTGCAATAAACCTTTTGAGGCATTAATGAAAAAATATGGAATTACTCATAAGGTGGCTACCCCTTATCACCCACAAACAAGTGGGCAAGCTGAACTTGCCAACAGAGAGATTAAACACATTTTAGAGAAAACGGTTAACCCAAATCGCAAAGATTGGTCTCTGCGGTTAATAGATGCACTTTGGGCATACCGTACAGCTTTTAAATCTCCTATTGGTATGTCCCCTTATAGACTTGTTTATGGAAAAGCTTGCCACTTGCCTGTGGAGTTGGAGCATAAGGCATATTGGGCTATTAAAATGTTTAATTTTAATTTGGATGATGCTAGTTCTGTGCGTAAGCTTCAACTAAATGAATTGGAAGAAATCAGGAATGATGTATATATGAATTCAAAAATTTACAAAGAACGAATGAAGGTTTTGCATGATCAACATATTCATCGAAAAACTTTTGAACCTTCACAAAAAGTTCTTTTGTATAACTCTAGATTGCATTTATTTCCTAGTAAGCTCCGTTCGAGATGGACTGGTCCATTTATTGTTAAAACTGTTTATCCTCATGGAGCTGTTGAAATTGAAAATCCAATGAATGGCAATGTGTTCAAAGTAAATGGTCAAAGACTTGAGCCATTCCTGGAATTGATTCCATCAGAAGTGGAGAGTATTCCTCTGTCTGATCCCACTTATCATGATTGAATACTCTTACACTCAGTCTGGCTGAAGACAAGAAACTTAGCGCTCCTGGGAGGCAGCCCAGCTTTTTCTTTGTTTTACGTTATTTATTTGATTAGATGATGTTTTCTGGTTGGATATTGTGGTTGTTCTCATCTTTTTATTTGTTGATGTTTTTCACTCACATGGGATTTTAGCAATTTGCAGTTCTCCAGGTAACATCTATCCTTTATTTTCTTTATTTATTTATTTATTTTATCCTTCATTTCATTCTTAACATTGAGGACAATGTTTAGTTTAGGTTTGGGGGTATATAGGAATAACACTGTTTATTGAAAAAAAATCCACAAAAAAAATATTTGAACAAAAATTAAATTAAAAAAAAAGAAAAAAAGAAAAACAAATAAAAATTTGATTAGTTTTTAAGTTGTTTGTTAGTATTTTCATAGGTTTTGATTGTTTATTCCGTGTTGATGCATACTTCAATTTTTAAGAGATTAATTTACATTGGAAGTGTGAGTAAGTATACTGGAGGATAGAAACACTTAACTGAGCATATCTTTCTGTTACAGTCCTCTTGGATCATGTGCTTGAGCTAATAAAACTCACTCACACACACTAGTACATAAAGTAATACCCTCTAGAGATTTGTTGAATACTAATCTTCAGTGGGATGTCTTTAGTCATAGTCATTAGATTATACATGGTTATTGTTGAGCTTAAAAGATCATGATAGATCATTTACTTGGCTATGGCAAGGGCTTGGAACCGGAAATAGGTTGAGAGTATAATACAACCTGGACATGATAAGATTGCTGAAAAATATAAATGTTGATGAAAAAACAAAATGATGAAAAAAAATGAAAACAAAAAGAAAGAAAGGGGCTGCTTGACTTTATAGGATTAACTTAGGCTGATGCTCGGGCCCGAAGCGGTCTCTTAAAACCTAATGCCCTAAGCCAATTGTGCTGGGAGTCATTGGCCTGAGTCATTGCTAAACTTAAACATCTTGAAGTCAGGCCTTACGCAGTCCTACTGAAAAAGGAAAAAAAAAGTCTATGGTGTATTATCCTCTCAAATCTAGAATGTTGGACCCGAAGGAGGGGCGCAGATTTGTGCTATCATGAACCTAAAGATTACGATGACTATGTTAATTCTGATGTTCTTTGGTTAATGGGTAACACTGGATATATGTAAAACAGAAATTTAGGGTGTATTGCTATAATGTTCTACACTTTTACTATTTATATTATCATGCTATATCATATTGAGCAGAAATTTCCAAGATGAAAGTGTAGAATAAAACCACTTACTTGAGGGCTTCTATATTCCAGTTGATTATAAATGCAAGTACATGTGGTTGATTTTCTTAAACATTGTGGTCTGCATTTGAAGGGATAATAGGTTTGATTGTTTTGAAGTGTTTATTTTATTTTTGCACTTAGATTAATAAGATTAATTTCGTAAGTACATGTTTGTGGGTAGCATGGCTGTAAACCCTCACGAGACAAAACTCGTCCTACTAGGGACACCTAGGGGTTTAACGGCTTGTTGCATATGCTCAATGCAATCGTGTTCCCTACGAAAGTGGTATTTACTTTTCTAGTTTAATTTACTTTAGTTTTGTTTTGTGTGATTTTTGTTTTGTTTGTTTTGCTCGGGGACTAGCAAAATATAGGTTTGGGGGTATTTGATAAGCGTAAAATATACACATTTATATGCCTTATTTACCTATTTGCTAGTGTAATTTTATTGATAAAACATGAATAAAATGGGTTATTTGTGATTAGGATAGTAAATAGAGATTAATAATTAAATTACTCTAATTAACTATTTTAGATGCATTAAAGAATTTAATGAATCATATTTTTATTATGCGTTTAATTTTAGTTTGATTTTGTTATTGCAGGTTTAAAAATGCGAATTGCAGATCGGTAGCAGACAAGTGCATTAGACGTGTTTTGAAGTGCCGAAGTGATCCAAGAGCTGATATCGAAGATCTGAACCGTTGATGATGTACTTAAGAGAAGACGGGCGTGAAATTGAAGTACAGACGTGCAGATTCGATCCGGCGGTGGAGATCATTACGACGGGTTTTATTTGATTGAAAAAAAAAAGGAAAAGGAATTGAATTGGTTCAATTGAGTCTGGTCCGGTTTGGGTTGAAAAGAAAAAAATAAAAAAACTAACCCGAGCCGTCGGCTCGGGTGTCGAATAGAACAGAACAGAGCAGGTTCTGCTCGAGCGCCGGTGTGAGAGAGGAGTTTCCGACGGCAACGGCAGGCTAATGGGTTCCGGTGATAAAGGCAATAGGCGGCGGAAGCTCTGGTTTCATGGCGGCGCTCGTGCTGTCGGCGGGTGACAAGCAGTCGACAGTGGCTCTGGTTTTCCTACGGCAGAGCTGAAATCGATGAGCTCAAATCACCGGCGATGTCTTCACGGCTGGGCTCGAGCACGGAAGTGATGACCGGCGATTTTGAAAGGCAGTTGATGGTGGAGAGGGTCACGGCAAGCCGGAAGAGTCGTGCTCAAATGGCGACATCAGAAACCGAGTTGAATTGGGACACTTAGAAACAGAGTTGCGCTCGTGAAGCTTGGCCGGAAGAATTACAGGGGTATCAGAATCGTCTTTAAATTGGAAACTCAAAGAGTCGTACTGAGCATGGAAAGCTACTGAAAGAAGCGTGGATTTGGAAGGTTCTCGTATGGGTCGCCTGGATCTCGAATTGGAAGGAGATCATGCTCAATCTGGTTATTTAGAGAAATCAACTCAAATTTAGAATGGGGAGTCGAATTAGGACTCTCGGGAATTGCTATAAAGACCAGAACTTTTGGGCTGAGCGCGCTAGGGTTTTTGGACGGATTTTTGAAACGAACTGGCCTGTTTTGAAAAAATAGAGCCTTGTTTTTGAGATTTGGGTGGTATTTTTCGTCGGAATTGAAGAGGAAGAAGAGGGGAATCGATTGGAGGAGAGAAGAGGAAGAGATTTGAGGAAGAAAGTCAGAGTTTTGTGCTGATTTTTGGCGATGAACAGTGCTGCTACAGTAACCTGCATATGCTACAGTAACCGGGCAGTTTGGGGGAGATGATGAACAGTGTTCGCGCTGCTACAGTATTTCTGCTACAGTACCCGTGAATAGTAAAACTGCAACAGTGTTTTTTTCTTCCATGCAATTTCTTCCAAATTTGATTTTTCTCTTGAATATGAATAGCTAAATCTTTTGTCAAAGCTAGAGGTGATATTATTTGATTAGTATTTTTACGTCTATGAAGAAGTGCTTAATGCTTATTTGGTTGAATGCGATGTTTTGATAAAGTCATAATCTATACAATTATTTGATTTGTCGTTAACGTAAGGTACGGCTAATGCTTATAATTCCCTGTGATTAGTAGACTGAGCTTGTTAATGGTAAATATTCGATCGATATTTTTATGTTGATGGATATAATGAACGTGAATGAAATATCTTCCGATTAGGTCAAATCATTATTTGAATCTAATTGCGTAATTAAAGAGACGTAGAATATTAATTAAATAATTGATCCTTGAAGCTTTGATATCTCCCAATTGATTATCTTTGCTATTTTTAGTTAGTTTTACTTGAATCTTTAATCGTCATTTTAGTAGTTAATTGAATTATAACTTCTCTGCATAATTTCTGATAGGAATCTTAATTTGTTAAGCTAAGTGTTTAGATTAGTTTGGAGTAGAATAATCCTACATCATTCCCTGTGGTTCGACACTTGGATTCACCGAGTATATATTACAATTTGTCAACCTTCTCTTAGGTTCGATCAGTATCCACCATTGGTTTTATATGTTTAAAATTCTTTAGTTTGAAATGTTTACAAGACATACAAAATTGTAAGACTTCAATGGTGTAGTTATAAACGGTATGTGCATTTATTTTATTCAAGTTGATAGACCTTACCTTCATCAATGTGAAGCCCACATCATTTCTTATCACTGAAAACCGCAACTATAATAGTTTCAGCACCAAGAAAAGAAAAAGATTATTTATTCCTCTATTTAAGACAGTTTTGAGCTAGCAATGAAGCAATATTTTTTAAATCATGTTTCCTTAGTCATTTTAAATTTCATTTTGTGTATTCTTTATTGATCAGTATAATTCAACACTGGCTTTAATGACAAAGTTCAGTTTAAAAAAGCTTATATATATATGTATAAGAACCTTATTCTTAAGCTCCAAACTATTCAAAAACAAAATCTCCAAACGTTCATTTATGAATTTTTCAGATATTATGAGTGACTAAATAAAAAAGAGAGTGAATAATTGGAGATCAGGTAATAGTAAATAGCATTATCTTCTCTGGCTAACTGCATTTAGAATCTGGTTAAGGTACCAAGCCGTTCTGGATAATCTTTGACTTTCGTTCTCAAACCTGCTTTGTGGACCTAAATTACTTTAGCTCTTTATCACCGCATTATACAAATGAATTAGGGCATTTGGTCTAGTGGTATGATTCTCGCTTTGGGTGCGAGAGGTCCCGAGTTCGATTCTCGGAATGCCCCTGCTGATTTGTGTCTGATAGTAGACTATTAAATTTAAGACTATTTTGTTAATGTCACGTGATTAATAAAGCTGTAAACCTAGATTTAGTAATAAAATGGAAGAGAATTTCTCCTTTTGTTTATGGCAATACAAGTTGACTTCTTAAATTCTGTTTATAATGTTCACTTAAATCTCACTGATGTTACTTGTTAATGGATTTTTGAACATATATTAATGGCTACTGGACTAATATATTAGGAACTTCCTCAACTTTTGATTCAGTTTCACAACTGTGGCTTCTTTAATCTCTGTTATTTCATAGAAGTGTTGGTTTTTATTCTTTTTCTACTTTCAACTCCCATCTATCAGATCAAATATTAATAAAGGGTCTGAATAGGAAATTAGAAGCATCTCACCAACTTATCTGTTGAATATTAATTTCGACTGACCATACACCACCAGATACGAAGCTCAATTTTTTTAATCAACTTCAGAGACTGTCAATTGTTAATGATTAAGAAGTACATGAAATTGGTCAAAGGTTTTAAAATAACAAGCATTACACATTATTGGGATATTATCCTTTAATTTGTACATATGTCATGAATATCATATTGAATGAAGAGAATTCAAACCCCCCATTCTGTTAGTGTGATGGACAATTAATGCATTGAATAATGGACAACACAACCAACCGGGGTGTTGTTGTGATGGCCAGGGCACTAGGGCAGGTTAGGCCCTGAGTTGGAATCCTCATTGCATTGGCCACCCACCTGGGTATATATCTCTTGGAGGGAACAGTTTAATTGGAGTTGATTCCATTTGAGTTAGGAAGATTGCACAGATTGAAAAGTCTGGGGTTAATGTCGAATTACCTGTTGGGAACAATTCCTCATATCTATATGCTCCCTCCATCCTGTTTTAGACGCTCCAACTTAAAAAATGTTGTTTTTTTTATTATATAGTGGAAACCCCAACAAATAGGGGGAAGAAGACATTCAAAATCCACTTAAAATGACCAGAAATTCTTTGCAATCTTGGAAAGCTTCGAAGGCTTGAAGGGGAGCTACCACTAAGCATCAATCACCTTTGGGAAGATGACCAAGACTTGACCTCTAAAAAATGTTCCACAAATTGTACTACTTCCAGTCACTTTTAATAGATAGTGTTTTTTGGAAATAAACTAAGAAATTAGTTCATTGCAAAGAAACAGTATCTATTAAAAGTGACCGGAAGAAGTAGCAATTTGAACATTTGGGTTCACCATGGGAATCATTGACTGCCGTCTACTGGAGTCCATATATATCCAATCGCTCCACTGATGTTTGACGATTGGCAATTAGGGAAAATAATATATTTGGAAAGATACATACATGAATTGCAAAAGTTGTGGGATTGGAGGTACTTAAGGTTGTGGTCTTTTGGTTCCCCATACATGTATTTCTTTTCTTTCTATCAATGTGCTCTCTAACTAATTGGTAGTGCACCACCTGAAGAGTATGGTGTAGGTGTGAGGTGTCTGTAACGGGAGATAATATGGTTATGGTATCCTTTTGCTCGAGATGTTCACAGGAGAAAGACCAACTGATGACATGTTTATTGATGGCTTAAACCTTCATTCATTCGTTAAGGGGCCTCTCCCAAATTAGATTGTGGAAAGTTTAGGCTGACAATTGCTTGTAGAAAGTGGAATTTGTACTATAAAGAAATAAATGGAGTGTGTAGCTTCTATACTTCGTGTTGAAGTATTATGTTCAACAAACTCACCACAAGAACGTACTGAGATTAGATAAATGTTTTAAAGCAAACGCATGCCATTGGCAAGTCTGTCTTCATAGGCAGTGCGTTATAGTAAATCTCTCATACAAGTGAGTGTAATGCACCTTTGCAGCTTATTAAATTTAGCCCTCTTAATGATTAATGTTTGCACTACTATAAATGGAGCAAAGTACTAAAAGACTAATTTTTTGTCCATTGATCATGTACTTTAGGTTTTTAGTCTAATGACGTCTTACCCTTGTGGGCTTGATGGCTCAGCTCTCCTTTTGGTTGTTCACAGTAGAAGCATAGACCTGCTTGAAATGACTCATCAGCCTACATGAGGCTTCCATCAAACAATGTAATTAGTTACTAGTGAATGCAATGGCCCCATCAAGCTCCTATAAGTGTTTCTATCCTCTAATCACCTTTCTAGAAAGTCTAATGACTAAATGAAAGGTTGTAAAAGAAGGTAAGTGAAGTGATATATATATATCTATATATATATATATATATATATGGGAAAAGTTTATATGAGATCGCTCTCATATTGCTTATATGAGGCCACTTTGAATCATAGCCGTTGGATCTTGATCTGATGGCTACAAATATCTATAATGATCTCACCCACTCCTTGATGTGACACACTCACCTACCCACTGATTTGATATCCACCCTCCGATCGGAATCTAACGGTAATAAAGATTGGCCTCATGCTCCTTATATGAGAACGATCTCATGTAAACTCATCTATATAAATATATATATATATATATATATATATATATATGGGAAAAGTTTAAATGAGATCGCTCTCATATTGCTTATATGAGGCCACTTTGAATTGTAGCCGTTGGATCTTGATCTGACGGCTATAAATATCCATAATGGTCTCACCCACTCCTTGATGTAACATACTCACCTACCCATTGATTTGATATTCACCATCCGATCGGAATCTAATGGCAATAAGGATTGGCCTCATGCTCCTTATATGAGAACGATCTCCTGTAAACTTATCTCTCTCTCTCTCTCTCTCTCTCTCTCTCTCTCTCTCTATATATATATATATATATATATATAACACACATATATACACACATATATATATATATATATATATATATATATATAACACACATATATACACACATATATATATATATATATATATATATATATATATGCACACTAAAGTTAGCTATAGCAAACTATGATAACTTGGCAAGCCCATTGAGATTTTTTTTTTAATGCCCGGGTGTCCAGGCCAACTTGCGCGCACCTGGACGAATCCCGAGGGGTAACTAGCACAACAACCCACCACCATGATCTCCCACTTAAATCATAGGATGAACTGGGGGGATTCGAACGTTAGACCTCCCGAAACCCCCGGTCAGCACCCCCACCACTGGGCCATCCCATGGGTGGGTTCCCATTGAGATTATTACACCGTTTCTTTTAGAATTTGCTTAACAGGTAAATGGTATTTGAAAAACGAAAGTAAATTGGTATTCGGCTAGAAATGACAACCCTTTTGTGTTTGATCTTTGACTTTAGATTGGTTTTATGGACCTAACTTTGCTTGTTTTCAATGCATTTAAGGCTTTTTCAAATGTAGTAGGACACTTGAAATGTTCCATGTGCAAGCTTTGCAAGATTACTTTTAAATTGCAAATGTGCTATTCACACAATTATTTAACTGCAATCATTGTTCTAATAACAATTATATGTGAAACAAAATACTGTTTATGACATTATTAGCTACCTGTAAGTTTTTATTTTTTGTAATAAAGAATGTCTCAATTAAAGTTCAATTAAGATATACTGAGGGATGAACATTGATAAGATCTTATGGAAAAAGTTAAAATGTGCCAAACACATCCAACCACATTGCATGTCCTTGGATCGAAATCTGACAGCACGGGGGAATCCAGGTATAGATCTAACTAGCTTGATTATAATGTATCCAAGACTATTTATTAGCATAGCAGGGCATTTGGTCTAGTGGTATGATTCTCGCTTTGGGTGCGAGAGGTCCCGAGTTCGATTCTCGGAATGCCCCTCATAATTCAATTCTGATTTTATGTTTTTCTGTACTTATTAAATGCTTCATGTGCAAGTTTGACCGGACTATTTTTAAACTGCAAATGTGCTATTCACATGATTATTCAAACTGAAAACCTTACCCTAATAACAAATTTGTGTAAAAAAAATACTGTTTATGACAATTTTAGCTAGTTGTGAGTATTTTTTTCATAATGTAGAATGCCTCAGGAGGTGTTTCAGCTGGACAAAAAATCCACCTGAAAGTGGATTATCTACAGTAGATATTTGGTTTTTATCACGCCCCAAACGGCCCCTAAGATGTACTGAGGGTGAACACTGATGAGATCTATATGTATGGAAAAAGTTAAAATGTTCCTAAGACATCCGGCCACATTGCATGCCGTCGGATCTCAATCTGACAGCGTGCATGAATCAGGCCTTACATACAATGATGCGTGTGCAGGCAGGTGATTCAGACCACCAGCCCCCTGTATTCACACACACCACTGGATTGAGATCCAACAGCGCATGGCGCATCCTTCATATGTGCGGGCTGCATATTTGAAACTCTAGATATAATGATATCTCCAATCTCTATTACATTTTTTTGGCTTATTTTGATTGATATTGCATGAAACCTGAGTTAATAACTTAGCTGGGCATTGTCGATCCTTTCTGCAGTTTTCATTCTCATGTTGAGATATTGCACGTTCTAGTGAGGCCATCAAGTTCCACTATCAACGAAATTAAAATTAGAAACAAAAAAACAATAAAACTTCCTGTGTTGTCTTTGACTTGAGACTTGCAACTTTTTACGATTCTATCTTTTGGTATACCTTTTATCTTAATAATAGTGTACAATACTTGTTAGATTGTTTCAGGGCATTTAGACTAATGGTATGATTATTTCTGTGGGTGCCCGAGGTCCCGAGTATATGCAGCTTTTCTACTTTGGTTACTACTTGTAATGAAATAGATTCTTTGTAGCATAAATCGGTATCCTAATAAAGCCTTCCATGTTAAAAAATGCAAGTCCAAATGCACAAGATCTCCCCAGCATATGAAGAATTCCACAAAAGAAATGTTTGGAGGTCTTATCGCAAAGTGTCTGGATACGGAAAAAAAATCGCCTGTATAGGTGGATAATGACAGCAGAAATCAACACATGCACAATACATAGGATATACAACATGATCCTACTACAGAGAATTTATAAGAGGGGTTGTCTCCCCAAATGCATTTTCAGGTTTCAAGATTAGATAATCAACATATTATTCTAGTGGTGAGCTGACCTCTTAACACAATATATCCGCAAGAGTTGTATGGATGGAGCTGCCTCTGCAATAACCATTGCACCCAACGACCTGCCTCTACATTACACTTAACATCTAACTATGCTAATGCTGGAATGAAGCAAAACAACACGAGTTAATGTAATCGACAGAACAAACCCTGATCCTAATTTAATAAACTCAGCTGATCAACATAAAAGAACTTCTTACTATTTTCTGCCTCACATTTCTCTCTACTTTAGGTCACAAACAGTAAAGCTAAACTCTTACAATGAAGACGATGTAACAAAAAGAAACAATAGCCAAGCATACTTCCTGATCCCAGTATCATTCCATTAATCAACTCGAGCAGCATCCAATTCTCTTCATCGCAGACACATCATCCTTGACATTTATTCTCTCCCCTCTGCTAGGCAAAGCGGCAGCTGCTCCCTCATCCCCAGCTTCAACAGCCTTCTTACTCACAATGCGGTATATTTGGTTCAAGACTTCAGCAAAAGCATTATCCACATTGGTGGCTTCTAAAGCAGATGTTTCCATAAAATAGAGTGATTCCCTCTCAGCAAACGACTTTCCATCTTCAGTAGAAACAGCCACGAGATGGCGGAGGTCGGATTTGTTTCCAATGAGCATGACTACAATATTGGGGTCTGTGTGATCTCTCAACTCCCTCAACCATCTTTCAACATTTTCAAACGTCGAACGACGGGTGACATCATAGACAAGTAGTGCACCAACGGCCCCTCGATAATAAGCACTAGTGATAGCACGGTACCTGCACTTGAACATTGGCTTCTAAAGTAAATGACATGATGCCAAAAGCAATTTGTAAAGATTGTAGGCACTAAAAGTCGTACTTTGTTCAACATTAAACACAACCATAACTCCCACATTCACAGAATCATTTTCAATGAATTTAACAGAAAAAAAAGTTAATGATACTGCATCACAGGTAATACTGAAGAGTGAAAAACTTAAGCTTGAATACTGGGCAGTTTCCAGACTGGCCAAAGGCCAATTGTTTGTTCCATGCCCTTCCATAGATAGACTACCTACATAGACCTCTAGTAGCAAGTAGAATAGACATTTTTATCCAAAATCACAAAAACAACGAAAACAAAAACCATAGAACAGACATCACGACACCTCATTTTAGCTCCAATCTACTTTTTTTCTTATCCTCTTGGACACTGTGATATCACAATGAACAAAAAGAGGCAGGGAGTATCAATTAAGTAATAAGTAATGTCCAGAATTGTCGATTTTGTAATAAATGAAATTTTAAGTATTCCCTCATCAATTTCCATCAATATCCTTCAGAGTCATTTCTAGTGTTTATTCATTTCGCCTGATTTTTCTTTTCTAAGAAGTTCCACCATAACTTAATATCCACAAACATGCGCACAACACCTGAAACAACTTTCTCTTATAGCCTAGCTCGTGCAAAACTAAGGTAGCAAGAGGTCATAGCAGATTGTCGTACTATATGCAATAGATGATTAATAACAAGGAAGGATCATGATTTCTATGGTACAAATCCTACTGATTACGTATTTCACAGCATAGAGGATCACGGTTGGATAGACATTTTCAAGTTGGTTTTGGTGCAAGGTGACAGTTGACTTAGGTAAAACAGTAGATTGGATAATATTTTTTGCAGTGGTAGTGGTCTGACTTTAGAAAAAGGGAAAAGACAAGGAGAAAGAGAGCTTTTAAGACAGGTGTAGAAAGCAAATGAGGAAGAATGCCTTCATGAGACACATAAACACAAAGATGAGAGAAATAGGTGAAGGAAAAGAAAAAGGAAAGGAGTGATGACAATAGGTGAAGGGAAGGAAGAGATAGAGAAGGGGAGGATGTAGAATACAGCAACGAAAGGGAGAAATCATGTGGACGAAAGAAACAAACACAACCTGAAACAACTTTCTCTTATAGACTAGTTGGTGCAAGTCTAGGTACTAAATAAGGTAGCAAGAGGACATCACGGATTGTTGTATTACTTGCAATAAACGATTTGTTACAGGGAAGAATCGTGATTTCTATTGTACAAATCCCACTGATTGCATGTTTCACAACAGAGGGGGTTGCGGTTGGGAGAAAATTTGTAAATTTTCAACTTGATATTGGTGGAAGGGACCAGTTAATTTAAGGAAAACGATAGATCGGAAGATACTTTTCACCGTAGTAGAGGTTTGACTTTCAGAAATGGGAATCAACAAGTAGAATGAGAGCTTTCAAGACAGGTGCAGAAAGCAAATGAGGAAGAAAAATGCCAGAGTGAGACACTTATACACAAAGATGAGAGATTCTGCAAGTCAAGAAGGAAAGGAGAGATGAAGATAGGTGAAGGGAAGGAAGAGATAGAGCAGGGAAAGAGAGGATGTAGAATAGAAATAGCAGCAAAAGGGAGAAATCATGTGGATGAAGGAAGTAAACTAAAAACTTGGCTAAGAAAATCATAACAAATAAGTACTTTTTTAACTCCTGAAGAATATCGACCATATGCCATGCTAGCTATACATACATATAAACAATCACATCAACTCTTCAAACACCTGATTACAACTTCACCAAAATTAATCTCTCTCACACACATTCATTGATAAATTTGGTGATATCAACATAAAACTACATTAAATCCTGCAGAAACCCTTTTCAATTCATTGATAAAATTGGTGATCTCAACATAAAACCATATTAAATCCTGCAGAAATCATTTTCAACAAGGTTCTCAACATTACACCAAATAAATCCTGCATAAATGGTCTTCAACAAGCAGAATGAAAGAGCAAATAAGAAGAAAAGAGCCAGACTCCTGAATGCCAAAAAAAAGTGAGAAAATATGAATTTACAGAATTTACATTTAAGTCTTTAAAAATGTTTTTTCTCCTTATTCAGACACTCCTATAATTGGCACACAATTATTCAACCACATATTTTGGCAAAAATGTAAAAATCAAGATAACTGAAAAATATATGTTAAGGTCAAGAAAGAGGCTAAAAAGATAGTGAGTAGAGATGTAAGGCGTTTAATGACTAGGGTATCAATTTGGCTTCATGCTAGAGAGGTCAATAACGAAAACTATATTTTTGTTACAGCAGTTAGTAGAGAGGTACAGGGATAGAAAACAAGACCTCTATATGACCTTCATAGATTTGAAAAAGGCCTACGATAGAGTGCCGAGAGAGCTCATTTAGAGTGTTTTGAAAAAGAAGGGTGTCATAAGAGGTTACATAGATATCATAAAGGATATATATGAGGGGGTTGTGACTAGTGTACGAACTATTGGGGGATAAACCAAGGAGTTTCCGATTACGATAGGTTTTCATCAAGGGTTGGCCTTAAATCCTATCTTTTCGCAGATGATGTAGTTTTAATTGATGAGAATATAGTAGGTTTGAATGTGAAACTGAAATTATGGAGAGAGACTCTAGAATCAAAAGGTTTTAAAATAAGTAGGACTAAGACAGTGCATGGAATTTAATTTTAAGGAAAGTAGAACTAAGTAGAACTATAAGCAGAGCCTTAGTTAAAATAAATGGGCAAAAAGTGTCAAGGTGTGATCAATTTTGTTACTTAGGATCCATTATTCATAAAGAAGGGGATATTAATAGTGATGTGGTGCACATGATAAATGCGACATGGGTAAAGTAGAGGGCAGCCTTGGGAGCGTTGTGTGATAGGCATGTTCAGAAAAGACTTAAAGGCAAGTTCAATAGGACAGCCATTAGGCTTGCAATACTCTATGGAGCGGAGTGCTGGGGCACCAAAGAGAAGTCATATAGATAAGTTGAATGTAGCCGAAATGAGAATGATAATGTGGATAAGTAGGATAACTAGGAGAGATAGGATTAGAAATAAATATATTCGTGAGAGTTTAGAGGTAACTCTTTTAGGGGAGAAGTTGAGGGAATGTAGGTTGCGTTGGTATAAACATATGCAAAGAAGACCTAAGAGAATGGAAGGAGTTAATAAAAAAGGATATGACTTTACAATCTCTTACAAAATAGGTAGCCCAAAACAGGTCTGAATGGAGGAGTAAGATCTAGGTCGCCGACCCCAAATAGATGCGAAAAGGGGCTACTTGATTATGATTATGATTATGATCTTTTGGAACTATACTCATAGGCAGAATAATAAAAACCAGTAGAAACTGGCAATTAGCAATAATGGCACATTTTTATCAAAATCACTATTAAATACGCCAAATAAAAGGGCAAAAGAAGCACAAAAAGATATTGAAATATATCATCACCAAAATTTCAAATACATCTTTTTCCGCAAGAAATCTCATAGGCGATGCTAGAGCAAATTTTGACAAAGAGTTACCACAAAAAGATTTATTTTGTGCCATACAGTCCAAGGAAAAAGTTTAGTAATTAAGTGACATATAAAAGCCTATCCGTGCATATCTAATGATTCTAAACAAATTCACTAGCTACAAACCACTTAAATGTGGTGCATTGCTACTAGTGTTAGGCAATATTTGAATTAAGAGAAACCTTTTATTAGCAACATTAAGCGCCCACGTAGCCAACTACCTGTTAGGCACTTCAACATTCTCTACATATAACAGAATTAAAAAGGCAGAAAAAAAAAACGAAGACAAAGATGAGGGGGAAAGAGACCAAAACTTCACATCATACAAATGCTAAGACTGCCATCAACCTGAGAAGCACACATAACACTCGCTCGATGGTGCAAGCCCCATGCCTGGCCCATACCATCGTTGTGAGTGGGCTTCAAGTGGTTGTAGTGCTACTCCTTCCCTCCTCCCCTCCCCCCCCCTCCCTGTGTGTGTGTGTAAAAAAGTGAACCTGCTCCAGAAACTCAACCCTCACAAGATTTATCGGCGAAATTGACCCGTACAAACTGTGAGTCATATAAACTATAACAATTAACGTGTCAACATATAATACCCACATTAGCTGAATCTAAAATGAAGATTAAAAAAGGAAATTCCTGGCCATTGGCTAAGATAACAATCGAAAGGAGAATGAGATTCATAATTTTAAGTTCCATCAAGAATTTCCAAACTAGTTTCATCAAGAATATCCACACTACTTGAACTTGAACATGATTTTGCTGACTTAAGGTTGTTTTCAATGGACTAGCTAAAAACTATCTACATCCTCATCTGTGGGTAAATACAGAAATCTACATTCAAATGATTCCTTCTCAACTTGTAAACAGCTAATACAAAGATGGTTTGCATTAATTTCCTTCATCAAATGTACTTGCGACTAGCATAGCAGCTTATTTAACAGCTGTGTGGTGAGCACAAAATGAAAAAACATAAGCAGCTATGAGCAATATAAAGTAGCTTAAGCAAATTTCAACTTCTCTATAGGAAATTTCAACAGAGGTTTCATGCCAAACTTTCAGATTGGATCCACATTCTGTGTACATTGTTCCATGGAAGGAGCATTAGCATTCTATATAAAATGGTCAACCTTGAGCTAGATATTGCCTTAGCACATATGCAGAAACCAATAAACTATCCAACAAACCACCTAACATCTTACTCTCAAAACATGTACAGGACACTTGAAAAACTAAATCAAGAAACAACTGTGCTAAACTCTCAAACACTCAACACAAAATAGAGTTATTCGTTTGACGTCTCTAATACAATCAAGGAATTTCCAATGCCTCTGTCAAGCTGGGAAATGTAACACAGGAACAAGTTTATATCATGCTAGAACTTCTTCACTTGAGAATGTATTCACACAAGAAACTCTCAGAACTGATTAAAAAAAATCAAATTATTTTGCCCATCTTAGTAATATTAAAACCACGACACTACTTGCCATATCGCTCACTAAAAAGCTGCATACCAATCCTACTAAGAATCATGCAATCAAGAAAAAGTCAGTTTACCACAGCATTATTTTTTTTCTTGTTGTAAGAACACATTAGGCCTTATCAGCTTTTCTAAACTTTCTTTGAGAGGTGAGCGGAACTGATCAAGAACTCCAAATTGGAGGCTATCAAACATATACCCCCATCCACCATAGACGTTCAAAACAGGGAAGCAGACAAAAACCTTAAAAGTTTGTCAATTGAGGTATGACTTGCCAGTGAAAAAGCTTAGAAACCATGTTCTAAAACAAGGCCACTGTCCACAAGCCATACCTTCCTACCTATACCAGTCATATGAGGATAAAACCGCATGGAAAAATATTTTAATCTTAATACAATAACATCATGCCCATGACACGAAAACAAACAAAAGCATACGGCAATCAATAAGAACCAACAAGGGCATAAAACTGAAGAACATTGAGCCACCTACTCACCTAGAAATGTAATCCTAATTTTTAAGTCCTTCAGCATAACAGCCAACATCAGAAATCGAGTCCAACACGCAAACAATATCATATTTACTGAAAGCTACTACTCACTCCATCCCAGATTTATTGTCTAAATTGGAAATCCAAAATCAAGAACTAACTAAAATTAGTTCGTCTCTTATTTCAAATCCAGATAAATTATTATGGGTGAGGGGAAGTACTATAACAGACCTGGTACGCTGAGGTCCTGATTTCGAACCTTCACTCTATTGGCTACCAACCTGGAATTATATCCCGATTTACCACATGTGTATAGTGGTGGGCCTTGTACGTGCCCAATGGGATTGGCAGCAGCCTACAGTGCTCTAAGAGGCCAGTAGCCCTGCCCCTTCTAGTCAGGTCCTAAGCACTAGGACACGGGTCGCCCCTCAAAAGTATTATAAAAGTACCAAATACAGGAGAGCACAGTTCAGATCTCGAAGTCCAAACTGCGCCTAAAAGTTACTTCCATTCTCGCTCACTCGTACCAGTTCAGACACATCAATACTTCAACAATTTCCTAAAGAACACAAAACCCAGATCAAAACTCACTCAATCAACATCCAACATCCAGAAATCACCAAAAAAAACCCAAAATTAACATCACAAATCACACCAACTTCACTTAACATAAAACACAAAACCCAGATCAGAAACTCCAATAAACACCAAATGGGTAATCAAGAAACAACCTTTCCTGGCCGGCGGTGTCCCAAATCTGGGCCTTGATAACCTTGCCATCGACGTTCAAGCTGCGGGTGGCGAACTCGACGCCGATCGTCGACTTGGACTCGAGGCTGAACTCGTTGCGGGTGAACCTCGACAGCAGGTTCGACTTACCCACCCCCGAGTCCCCAATCAAGACCAGCTTGAACAGGTAGTCGTAGTCGTCTTCTGCTCTGTACCCGGCCATGGATTTCTCACCGTTTCCCACCAAAAAAATACCAAAAAATCTGGAAAAAAATGAAGAAGACGAAGGATCCAAAAAAATCTGGAAGCTGCACGAATTACAGAATTTGAACCTTTTGGTTTTGATTTTGATTTCGTCGGAGTTGGATGGAGTAAGCTGGAGAGCAGCGGGGCAAGGGTTCCATGGCTTTTTGAGAGGTGGCAGCGTCGAGGAGGTAATGAAATGACGGGAATGGGGTTGGGGGTTTGAGGGATTTGGATGGAGAGGAGGGGTGTTTTGGGGAGGTGGGAAGAAGGGTGGTTTGGGTATTTTTGGGGTGATGGGAAGATAAATGGGAAGGAGGTGGGGGACTTTTTGACTTGTGCTAACGATTTATGTCGGAACCTTGTACGGTGAGACTTCTTGAGACCGGGCTAACGAATATTTTAATTAGCAAATCATATAATACAATAATCAAGGTTTTTTATGACTAATTTTCTGGTCATTTCTACAATGCGGGCCTTCGTTTGGGATGTACTCATGGAATGCCGGCTCGCCCTTAGAGGGATGATACAATCGGCCGCGGTTTTGGTGAGCCGGTTGAGCCGTGCTCATTGTGGTCACTGGTTTCTAATCGCACGGTCCAAAATGAGGCGCTCTCCTAGCCAATCACATTTTTTTAAGTAATTCTATTTTTTACTATTCTAAAAATACCCTCATCTCCCTCACTTTACTCCTTCCTTTCTCCCTCACCCTTGCCCCCTCCACCGAGCTGGCCTGCCCCATATCCTCTGGCGGCTTCCTCGATCTCGTCATCTCCACTTTGTAGCACCTTCTTCTCTGATTCGATCTCATTGTCTTTGTCCTTCTCCTTCTCCGATTCATCCCAATCAGCACTCTCTCTCTCCACCCCATCTACTCCACAGTCTCATCAAGCATGCTCTCTTGGCCACATCGTCTAGGTCAACCCTCCTCGACCTAGACTTTGCTCTCATGCATCGAACCCAGCTCGCCGCAGACCCTCCACCTATATCTGCAGGCGCGGAAGCAAGGATGAACATCAAAACGGCGGCGAGGAGGCTTCAGCTGTAAATGCATCCTACTTCTCCCCGGTGCTAGTGTTATCTGAACAATGCCCTCCTCTCCGCTAATTCCCGGATCAGCCTCTATGCAAGGCTTGGGGAAATTCGGACTGCCTGACAAGTGTTCGACGAAATTCCCCACAAGAATGTGTCTCGTGGAATTCGATTATTTCTGGGTACTTTCAGAATGGACGTCCTGAGGAGACGCCTCATCTGTTTGACCAAATGCCGAAGAGGAATATGTCCAACCGAAGTTCTATTTGTGTTCCCACCATTTAGATGGGAATGATTGGGCTACGGATCCATCTAAAGATCCAGTGGTTAATTTATTGAAATGTTGCATTTAAATGGTGATCAAGCTATGTACGTGTGAAGATTGCAATTTGGATAAAAAGAAATTCTAGTGTATTCTATGTAATTATTTACATCCCTCGAGTTTAGTGAATAAACAGTTTTAAAGGAAGAGTATTTTGTATTACGGTTTCTTGGAAAGGCTCCTCTGTTTTGCAAGTAAAGCAATGTCGAAATCGGGCTTTATAAAAAGATACATTGATGAGACAATTTTTCCATTTACTTTTGTTTATGTGATTCATTACAATGCCATTCACTCAAGAGTGTAATTCTAGTCTAATTTATGTGCAAGCTTCCATTTTTTTTTAAAAAAGATGCTCATGCATAATATTGATCTAAGATTATACAATCACTTTACGACACTTCCCCTCATGTACTAATCCTAGAAAATATTCCCCCTATCGGCTTCATTGAAAAATATAATGTGTTCAATTCAAGTTTACAATCATTGTCATTTGCCAAACATGAATGGAGTAAAATTACACTGAAAAATATTACAGGTTTGTAAATAGGTTTGTCTACAAGCAATTTAATTTGCCAAAATGAACTGACAATATTTAATGATCTCCCTAACAGCAAAAAATTCAATCTGTAAGTCACAAACTTCAACTACTTCTTTCTGTTAGAGAAACCATGGAAACCACACTTAAAGTGACTCAGATTCAGCCTCAGTGAATAGGTTTTTATGATCCGCTCTCTTTTCATATTACCATCTTCCCCATTTTCATACGTTGAGTCACACGCTGTAAAAGCCCACGTCTTGTATGTTAGGTTGTGCATAAGCAGAACCACAAGTTGCTTGAAACCATCGATAGCAATCATATTATTTCAATAATCAGTTGTTGGTATCCTATTTCAAACTTGAGAAACTTGATTATCCTGTTTCAATAATCAGTTGTTCCACCAAATGGTATCCTGTTTCAAACTTGAGAAAAACAAAAGCAATATTCCTTGTTATAAAAAGGTATAACATTCAGCCATCTACCCACATGTAATAAAGGAGAGCAGATTTCCTCTGGGGCATATGTGATTACAAAAATACAAAGAGAGCCGATTCCCATAAGAAACATAATCACGGAACATTTTGGAAGTGATGGAATCTATCATCATGTCTCAAGATAATCTCACGGTCAGTTAACTTGGCAATCAATTTAATTGCCATACGTAATCGCCACAAACCCGTAGATTTTTCATAACACAATTGGTAAGCCTTTTGGGACCTTAAGAAGCTTATATGCCACTACCAATTTTTCACTATGGTAACCCAAGCTATGTACCTTGTGCTCATCGTCGACGTCATGAAGCACAAAACTACAATAAGGAGAATAGCCTGCCTCTCTTAACATTGCCCTCGATCAAATCCATTGCCTCATTAACATGCCCTGCTCATGCAAGCAGATTAACCATGCAAGTGTATTGCTCAGTTTGGGGCTCAACTTGATAATCAGTAACCATTGACTTGAAAAGTTGGTCCCCTTCTTTTACCTTACGACTGTGGCTACAAGCAGAGAGGACCCCAACGAATGTAACATCATCTGGGCTCATACCAGCAAAACACATCCTTTCAAACACTTGCAAGGCTTCATTGCCTAATCCATTTTGAGCATACCCTGTAATCATGGAGTTCCACATAACCAGATCTTTTGAAGAGAATGCATCAAATATGTGTTTTGCTCTAGCAAGGTTTCCACACTTGATATTCATGGTGATTAGAGCCTAAACAACAAATACAGTCTGAATCAAAGCCCAAATCCATTCCTCTCATAGGCTTTAATCATTGAACAAAAGAGACTTTTTCATTCTTCTCAGGCATTTGCCAAAGGTGATGCTCTGCTTCCGTGACACTCCCATCCTGAACATACCCTCTAACCATGGTATTCCAGGACACGACATTCCGACTGGGCATCGCATCGAGAACCGCCGCGCTTCATAAACCATTTGCTTCTTCACAAACCCAAAAACCACTGCATCCCAAGAGGACATATTCCTCTTCGGCATTTGGTCAAACAGATTGAAGCGCCTCAATAGGACGTCCATTCTGAATGCACCCAGAAATAATCGAATTCCACGAGACGCATTCTTGTGGGGAATTTCGCTGAACATTCGTCGGGCAGTCCGAATTTCCCCAAGCCTCGCATAGTGGCTGATCCGGGAATTGGTGGAGAGGATGGCATTGCTCAGATAACACCAGCACAAGGGAGAAGTAGGATGCATTTATAGCTGAAGCCTCCTCGCCGCCGTCTTGATGTTCATCCTTGCTTCCGCGCCTGCCGGTACAGGTGGAGGTGGAGGTGGAGGGTCTGCGGCAAGCTGGGTCCGATGCAGGAGAGCAAATTCTAGGTTGAGGAGGGTTGACCTAGCCGATGTGGCTAAGAGAAAATGCTTGATGAGACTGTGGTGTAGATGGGGAGATGGGGTGGAGAGAGAGAGAGTGCTGATTGGGACGAATAGGAGAAGGAGAAGGATGGAGACGATGAGATCGAATCAAAGAAGATGGTGCTGCGAGGTGGAGACGACGAGATCGAGGAAGCCGCCAGAGCATACGGGGCAGGTGAGCTCGGTGGAGAGGGCAGGAGTGAGGGAGAGCTGATTGGGTTTGTCCATCGGGAGCAAGGAAGGAGTGAAGTGAAAGAGATGAGGGTATGTTTGGAATAGCAAAAAAATAGAATTAGTTAAAATATGATCGGTTGGGAGAGCGCCTCACTTTGGGCTTTGCGATTAGAAATGAGTGACACGATGAACGCGGCTCAACCGGCTCACCAAAATATGCGGTTCACTGTATTATCCCTCATCGGTATCATGTCCCACCCGATACACCGATATGAGTAATTTTTTTTTTTTCAAATTTTTCCAAATATCGGCGATATATTGGTTTCAGGCTGATATATCGACTTTTAAAAAAAAACTTGCCAATTTGTTTCCCATCATATTATGCATTTTTTGCATATTTTAAAATCTATACTTTGTCTAAATTAGTATAACTCATTTTAGAAGTTAGATTGTGAAAATATACGGTAAAAACTAGTTTTCGACCACCGATATTTTTTTACACAATATCTCAGATATATCGCCTTTGGCCGACCGATATTTTTCCGATAACAAATTCCATGGATGTACTGTGGGATATTTGAAATAAAATTTTAAAGCAGACATGATGCGGGAGCCGTTTGTGGAGGGTTTTGGATGGATGGAGAAAGTGGGTCCCTTGGTGCCCTTTATTCTTTATATCCCATCGAGCTTTTTACGTGTGACCTGGCGCCAACTACAGGTTTCTCATATTACCTGGAATCACTTTCTTTTTTCCATATGACCCGAAAAGTACAAAAAATGTCCTTAGGTTTAGGTATAAGCACCCACTCTCCGTTTTTCCATATTACCCAGAATGGGAGCATCTACCCGGAGAAGCTCGCGTTAGTCGGAGAAGAAGGCATTCCATCCGGTCTCTCAACCCATATCATCTCCGGCGCCGGCGCCGTCGAACTCCGGAAAGGTCATCGTCGCGGCAAAAAGTGGGAAAACGAACGGAAAAGACCGGGTATTGGAAAATAACTTCAACGGAGGCAGCGTACATCAAAAAACCCATAGGTGAAGTTCAAATACGATGATTTTTATCATGAAAGTTGGTTCCAGAGAAGAAAGTTGAAAAGTTGGCAAGTTTTCAACTATTGTTATAGTCGTGTATTCGACAACACGGCTGCAACAATAGTCATGTTTGATAAAACATGACTCATATTTTCACTATATCGTATCTGACGGTTTATTAACTTATTTTGGTATTTTAATGGCAGGTACGGATGGAGAAGATAATTGTTTGCTTACACTATGATGGAGTTTTTACAAATTCTGATAAGTACGTGGGCGGGAAACGGAAGCTCATGCCTATAGATACACGAGTAAAGTACCTGAAACTGTTGCAGCAAGTGGAAGAAAGATTACTGCTTAAGTCTACATCTGGTACATTAACTTTGTCATATCATGTTGACTCTGAATCCACATACCTCCTTGAAGATGATAAAGATGTGGAGTCAATATTTATACTTCACAAGAGCAAGCAAGGCACAAATGGACTACTCCGCCTGTACGTGGAGTGGACTTCAACGGGCAATAATATGGAGACTTCGACTCTCAATAAGGAAATAAATGTCAATGCAAATAAGGAGGAGGAGAGGCTACCAGAGGCACCGCCAGAGAGGCCGTCCAGCCCGAGCAATAAGACACCCGCATCAGCAGTCGAAGGACGAAGAGATGAAGATTATGCGAGGTGAGACTTTTAAGGCGCGGATACAGACAAGTCGTGTGCTATTATAGTCGACTATAATAGTAAACGACTAAAAATTTTGTCGTGTCTTATGCAACATGACTATATACATAGTCGTGTTTCATAATACATGACTATAAATGAATTCGTGTTGCATAAGACCCGACTTTACTACGTGCTATCGTGTTCTCAATTCCGTTCATACATCTTTTTTCACGCAGATTGGGAGATGGAGAAGAAACTGAAGATGAAGAAGATGAAGATGAAGATTCCAGTCCAGATGAAGAAGAATTGTTGGATGAAGATGAATTACTGTGGTTTGCAGATGCGTGGGATGAGCCTCTTACAGTACCACATTTTAGCCAGCCAGATCACACGGGAACATCAACTTCTAGAGTTCCCACGACGGGAGACACATGTAAAGGGAAATCTGTCGCATTCGAGGACGATGAGTACCTCAATATTGACGGTGATGGTGGTTGGGATTGGGTACCTATTCTGCAGAGGCCGATCCTTCAAAACATTGTGAAGAGGCGATGATGTTGACCGAAAGTTTGCAAGCAAAAGACTACGAGGCACAACTTACCTTAGGGGCTAGGTTCGAAAGCATCAACAATTCAAGATTGTTCTAACTGATCTGGCAATCAAGAGGAAGTTCATGTCCAAAGTAGCGGATGAGAGCAAGGACACATTCGCTGCAACGTGCAAGGTTTCGGGGTGCAAGTGGTATATACGGGCATCGAACAGACTTGATGGACTCAGCGTGACAAGGAGGGAAGAACGGCATACATGTGACACTTCTGTAAGTTCGAAAGATCATCCATTGGCTTCTCACCTCTGGATTGCAAGGAAGTGTCATAGCCTCCATAAGGATTCAAACTCCATAAAAATCTCAAATATCCAACAATACATTGAGAAGCATTGGGGCGTGACAGTCAACTATAAAAGGGCATGGAGGGCAAAAGAGGAATTGATCCGATTGATCGATGGCAACTCTGAAGACGCATATCGCATTTTGCCAATGTATCTTGCATATGCAATTGTCGATCAAGAGAATATCAAAACATGGTAAGTATAGAAGCAGGAAACACGACTATTCTGACAGTCGTGTTTTTGACGACATGACTAGGTACACATTCGTGTCTTCGAAAACACGACTACTCATACAGTCGTGTTTTTGATACACGACCTTCTAACAACCTGAAGCATTCTGTGTTTAATATACTTTGTCTCTCACTTGTACAAGATGTGGTTCCTCACCTTACTAAAATGTTTTCTCTTTACGGACCCCCCGGCCTCTCTGGGCACTATTGTCTTTGATAGACAGAAGGGCCTTTTGAGAGTGGTTGCCGATGTCTTTCCCGAGGCTCACCATGGGTTTTGCCTAAGGCATATGGCCGTAAATATGCTTAATACTTGGATGGATAAGTACCTGAAGGAACTTCTATTCCAAGCTGCAAAATGCTTCAGGAGACCAGAATTTGATGCAACCATGGAGAAGATGAAGGAATACAATGAGGCGGCCTGGAAATATGTTAACAATATTCCGAAAACACATTGGGCTAACGTAAAATATCCGGGTAAAAGGTACGGCACTCTCACGTCAAATGCGTCTGAAAGTGTCAATAATATGCTTCTGAAGGCTAGGTTTTGGCTAATAACTCAGTTGATCGAGCAAACGCGGGCGACCACAAGCGTTCATTTTTAGAGACGCCGAATAGAAGCAGACGGGCTACCGACTCTGTTAACAAAGTATGCACAGAATCATATCAATCAGATGAGGAATCAGAGGGTTGGAACAGTTCGAGTTCAACTGCTATCATTACGGCAGTTTGAAGTGACATCATTGTACCATGTGGTAAGCATAAATTCGTTTTCTGTAAGAGACGACTATAACAAAGTCGTGTCGTCGAAGACACGACTAGTCATACAATCGTGTCTTGACGACACGAGTATCCTTGGAAGACATTGATCTTCATGTTTTTGCATCAGGATGTTGTTGACCTTACGAATAGAACTGCACATGTGGCTTCTTCCAGAGCATGGGACTTCCATGCAAGCACGCCATGGCATGTATTGATGAGAGGAGTTTGGAACCGGTAGAATATTGTAAGAAGTGGTACTTCGCAAGTACGTACAGCACCACGTACGAAGAAGTAGTGTTTCCTACTTTAGACAGAAGTCAGTGGGGGAATTACGGGGTTTTATTTAAATACGAACCGCCCATGGTTGAAGCTCCAAAGAAGGGCAAGAGAAAGACAAAGAGAATTGAGTCACAGCCCGAGCCACCTGCAAGGACAAGTTCAAAATGTGGGAATTGTTGTCAAGCTGGTCACAGCCATACGAGGTGCACCAACAGCCCGGTTCCGAAATAAAATAGGAAGCGTTTGAAACGAACACTTCCGCAACAAGGCAAACTGACTACGAACGAGACATCGCATATATGCTGCTCCGGCTTACCTAAGCCCCCACCATTCTTCACTTAGGATGTAGTCAAATTCTTGTATAACGCATATTAGCTTATGCCAAAATGTACGTGGCATCCAAAAAAGAAAATCAGAAATGAAAAAATATTCTTTCAATGCATCATCCGTGTATTTCCATTATACCCGAATATTATAGTACACTACTATCTATACCGTCGTGTATTGTGAAACACGACTATTTACAAAGTCGTGTCGGGTAGTACGCAACTATATATAAAGTTGTGTTACATCAAAGACGATTATATACGTAGTCGTGTTGCATGAAGGCCATATTCAAAGTGATGCTTGCGAAATTTTTTCTAAGGCAACCATGTGTCAAAAATGAATTCGAATTAAGTGAAATAGTACTGTACAACAAGGTGTCCAAAAATGAATTCTAATTAATTGAAAAGTAGGGTATGTACACCAAAGAAGCTTTGTACAATAAAAGAATGTGAACAAAATGAATATGAATTTAGTCTTTATCCGGAAGCCGCATAAAACCCGCAACTGTGACGGCTTCTTTTTTGACTCTTCCGGAATCGTCGTCAAACTCGCAATTAATAAGCCCACGAATTAAGGTTGAAGCGATGACTGGTCGCCAAAGTCGTGTAATTGAGGACTGATCAAACTCCGATGGGCTGACATTGGATGCCAAGTGCGCGATGTACATCATGATGAAGATTCCACAGTCTTTGGAATTCAGTTGCCACAGCGCTTTGGCGATCTGAGTCATCTTCCAATCGAGCAAACCAAACCACCCCAACTTGCCTGCCATCATAACGTTCATGAACTGCGTGAATTTGTCAGCAACTTTTCTGTGATGTGGATATAACTGGGATCTGCCAGACAGGGGGTTGTAGAAGCGCCATACACAGTGTGGGAAATGTACATACACGAGGCAGAAGTGGGAGCCGGTGTGAATTGGGAAAATGCATAGAACATGTTCATGTTCAAGCCATCGAGCATCCTCCCGAGCTTTTATATCAATTTCGCATTATTTCCTCCTTCTTTGTGCTCCTGCGAAACCGCAAGAGAGTCAGACAACGATGCTGGGAATATGATACTTAATTACTTATCACTCCTTATGCAGGGAACACTTACGTTGTTAAATATCTCTTTGAATGCGTGGCATCAAAAAAATGCTCATGGATACTTTATCCGGTCTCTGTCATTGCGCTCCCTCAATAGACTTAAAAACGCATCTGCAACATATAAAAAGACATCCATAGGATTCATAACAATCGAAGTAAGGCAATATACAACTTCTAATTAAAAGTCGATTATTGTATATACGACTTTCATGATAGTCGTGTTGTCGAGAGACACGACTATGCGTAAAGTCGTGTTTTTGCCAAGACACGATTATGTGTAAAGTCGTGTTTTCGAATACACGACATAACGTCAATTTGCATATTTGAAAAAGTAAAAGAGGAATGAGGAGCATAGGTTTACTTACACTCGGATTGGCAATCTATCCATCTATTGCCACTCTATCCCGCTCTAACAATACTCCCATGTCGAAGCATAACTCCAAATCTGCATAGTTTTCGGGGATTGCAATTGTAGACTTACACTTTTGAGGGGTTCGGAGGACATCGACATCAATAGGCTGGGATGCGGTTAAGCCAGTGGCCTCCGCCACCTCCTCCTCCTTTGCCTCTTCGTCGTCCTTCACCTCCTCCTCCTCTTCCCTCACCTCCTCCTTCTTCTCCTCCTCCATCGCCTCTTCGTCATCCTTCACTTCCTCCTCATTCGCCTCCTCCTCCTTCAGCTCCTTTTCCAGAACATCCTCATTCGCCTCCTCCTCCTCCTCCTCCTCCTCCTCCACATAAGCCTTCACCTCCTCCTCCTTGACATCTCTGTCCTTCACATCCTCCATCACCTCCTCCTTGACGGTTTGGATATCCGACTGTTGTAAGGAAGAGATGACCTCATCGATGATAGAGGTTGCTTGTCAATCGGATATGGTTTCTTCGGAGTTGGCTTTTGACTGAGGGCTTCTTTCCTGCTACTCCGCCATTCTCCTTATATGGTCATCTTACCTAATCCTATGCAATTCCTTTGCGGAGATAGTCCTCATTCTCTTCCTTACCACTAGACCAAGGGGAATAGATCCCGTCCGTACGTCGGACGAGACTCGACTTCTGCACGCTCCATATCTTCGTTGAATTCTGGTTGGAGCTTCTTCAAAAACAACTTGGCGGAGGATCTCTTTGTAGCCCGTTGAATCTTGTCTTCCTCATCTGCACGTTTGATGGGAGCTAAAATGATATTTTACTTATTCGTGTCAGTAGCAGCACGATAAAGAACATAGTCATCTTTTATGAAACACAATAAACTTCATAGTCATGTAGCATGAAACACGACAAATATAATAGTCGTGTACCATGTGGCACGAGAAAATAAATAATCGTCTACAACTTACCTTTACCCCATTTCGTCGAATCGAGATGTGACTTCCTTGCCAGCTCCTTTGTCCGCATACCAATCGGAATTTTCTTCATATGCTCCTTGTCACGGGGCCGCTTCTTTGGCTCCATCTGATGCACCGATGACTTCTTTGGCTCAATTTGGGGCCGCTTCTTTGGCTCCTTCGTTGGCTCATCAGTCCTCTCCTGCTTGGGATGCTCAAAGATCTGACCACCCTCTAACAGCATTGACGCTGAGGCGGCAGAGGCCTTCATAGAGTGGAGAACCTCTTGCAGAGGTCCGACACTCCTTCCCATCTCCTCATACGAAGATAGAGCTATCTCAATTAGTGACTGTATGCTCTGAAGCGTACCCTCCAATCGCCCAATTGCAGTTGTAGTGGACTGGGCAACCTTCCTCGAGGAAGAGGGTGCAGGTTGGTTGGGATTCCTCTTCATTTCCGGCCTCTGCCACCACGGAGGAGGGGCCACTGAGGTTGACGAAGCAAGGAAAGATGCCTCTCCGGCCATGGGGCTCATTTCGTTGACAAGTCATCCCATACTTCGAGATTGTGGAACACTCCCGTCGGCCATACGGTGCTTCTTCTGTGCACCTTTCTTCACCTCTGTAATGAGGGACCCACTTCCTGACCACCTTTTGGCTCATAGACTGGTAGGGCCCACGACAGGATGGAAGATTGTCGTGTGCTCGAAAAACCAAATCTGCATAGTAAACAAATGAAAACATTATTACAAGGCGCGGTTGCCTTAGTCGACTATAAATAGTACACGAATTGAACTATGGTCGTGTCGTATACATCACGACCATGGTTTTCAAAACCGGACCGGACCGGCTGATCTATACATGAAATATGCATTTTATTATCTCCTAAACTTATATTTATGCTAGTGTTTGATTAGAATTATTGCTACTTTATTATAGTTTTTGGTTTTGTAGGAAAATGAGAGCAAAGATGCAAAAATAGGGTGAAATAAGACTTCAATGGTTAAACCTTCATAACTTCGTGTATAAATGTCGGATTGGACTGATTCACACTTCATGTTAAACTTCAAGAAGTCAGCTTTCCAACGCCACCAACTGCGTATAATTCGGAGTTTGGAGCGAAAAGTTATGACCATTGGAAAATTATGCTGCAAAATGAATAGTAAACCGATCGATCGGCCATAAAAGTGATCGATCGCCGTATACGGAAAACCGAAATAAGACCTATTTTGACTTGGATTTGGAAGGGGACTTCGTGGTTTCTCTTCACTATTATAAATAGGCCTTGTGGGAGAACATATTGGGCATTCAACCTTGGAGAACCAGAGCTTTATTGGAGGCTAGAGAGGAGCAAGAGAAGGAGTCTTGAGCAAAGAAGAAGAAGAAGGATTCATGACGATGGATCTACATAAACAGGCTTTTCTTTTCTCCCTTTCTATGTGTAACTAAACTTTTATTCAAGGCTTGATGAAGCCCTAGATGTGTATTGCTACTCTTGATAGTTTAATTCTATAAAGTTGATTATGATTTATGCTTAATGCGATTTCATGAGTTCTTTTGAGTGCTTGACCATAGACTTGATTGATTTGAATGAAATTAGATTTTTTTAATTCCTGCGCGTAGCTAAAAGTAGGCTGGTGTTAATTCTATGCCCGACCAAGGATAGGATCATTAGCCCAAATGATAATTCTATGCCCGACCAAGGATAGAATTATCTACATTAATTTTTAGTGGATGAACTCTCGTGTCCGACCAAGAACGTGAGTGAATTCATTGTGATTTGTGTGTCTGACCGTGAACACAAATTACCATATCATGATTAACTTATGCTTAATAATAATTAAGAGTAGTAATTTCATGTCTAGTGGTGGATTCTCTGCCTTGATACTTCTCCATATTGATTAAATCTCAGTTAGATTAGATAAAGTCCATTGCTTTCTTTAGAATTAATTAAACTACATCTTTTTCTTCTCTTGAATTTGGTAAAAGATTAATCTGTCCCTGAGGTTCGACAACCCTTTAATACTCGCCGTAGTACAATTGCCTTGTGCACTTGCAAGGATTTAATTTTAAACGATCAAGTTTTTGGCGCCGCTACCGGGGACGGCACAATAGTTTACCAGATTCTTAGTATAATTAGTTTTAGAGTAGTTTAGTGAGTCTTAACTTAGATTATTCGTCAGTAGCTTAATTTGTGTTTTGCTTTCTTTTGCAAGGTTAAGAGAGGACGTGGAATTCTCGCCAACGTGGAAGGGCCACCCCTTCCCATAGTTTGCATTCTCTTATCCTTCCCTTTTTAGATTAATTTGTGTGTTTGGTGTTTTTCTTTTCTTTCTGTGACTGCATGTTGTGCTATAACTAGGACTGCTAGTTGTTGATATCTAGGACTGATGATTACTAGTTGTGGATATCTAGGGTTGATTTTCTGATTTGTGGATGTGTGATATTTTGGTTCGGTTGATGAATGCATGGTGAAGAAATGTCTTCACCTTTCTATGGATTTAGCCATGAGAACCCATATAGGAGCTTTAATGATTATTGTTCTTCACACACACCTAATCCCCCTCCCTATGAAGTGCCCTACCACCCACGTCCCTTATATGCTGATTCTTACAACCATGGTTGGGATAATCACTCTAATTTTGGGAGTGGCACATCTTCCCTACAATACACAACTCCTTATATGTCGGAACCATGTGCCCTCTGTTTAAGTCCTATTCATACCCCAGTGGAGTGCCCTTTGGCCCATGAGTACCCTGATTTTATACGCAAATATGTAAATGAGGCCCAAAGTCTTCATAGGTGGGAGGACCATCTTAATTCCCTTGGGAACAACCCAACCCTGGGCCCACTCTTCATCAGGCCCCTAGACAAGATTTCCTAAGCCAACAACTACCTTACCACTCAGCCTCTACTCCTCAGTTTGGTCAATCTACCTTAGAAGATAAAATGAACCAAATAATAGCCAACCAATCTGCCATCCTCACAGCCTTAACTAAGTTGTCAACTGGATATAAGGAAATGAGAGAAGAGTACACCCCACCTGTCCAACCCCAATATCCGATGGGCCAATTTTCTGATGAAGGGATCTGTGTTTCCCCTGATTATGATGTTACATCCCTTCAGAATGCCCAAATGTTTGACAATGAGCTACTCATATTCCTACAACTAATCATGGCTTCATCTCAGCCCTAGACAGGGATTTAGCTACTCATACTAAGGAATTTAACTGTAAACTGAAAGGATTTCATTAGAATTAAAGGTAAGATCGACTTACAGGTATTTTTTTTGGAATAAAGAAAAAATAGAAGAGTTACTGTTCTTCTTCCCGGAGAGTTACTATTTACCGTAACAGTTCAATACAAATCTTCTTTTCTTCTAATCAACCCAGCAGCAACACTTTGGAATGAAAAATGGAAAAATAAAAAAAACAAGAACAAAATCGAAATTTGAAAATCTCTGGTCGTCTCTCTCTGTCGGACCGTCGAACTCCCCTGTTTCTGCCGGTGCTCTATTTTTTTTATAAACTGCCCAATGTTCCTCTTCTCCCAAAATCAGATCTTTCCCAAATTGAAATTTTGTCAGAAAAATCCTCCCTTTGCATGTACCTTCCAATTTCAGTGATTTGCAGCTCTATTTACATTGATTTCCGTTTAGATTTGAAGTAAAAATTCCAACTTTAAACCATTCCGAAACAGAAACGAAAATCCCCCAAATCTGGAGTTTTCCCCATCTAAGCCAAATCAGACTTTGTCTTCCACTTCAATCGAACTGAAATGAGTTACTTACCATTCTGGAGTGGATTTGAAACTTGATTTTCCTTATTCGGCATCTCTTCACACGGGGTTTTTTTTTCCAAAATAAGAACTTTCCTTCTCTGTTCACTTCGATCGCCAGCTCCACAAGTCTGTCGCGACCGCCAAAACCTCGCCGACGAACTCTCCTCTGCTTCGACAGTGCCCTTTTTCTCGAGCTTTTCTTCATCGCGCCGCCAAACTGTCTGATTGTGCTCCTCTCACGGTCGCCGTCTGGTTCTCCTTCTTCACCATCGTTGATCGTCGACTGCCCCGCCATGTTACCCGTGCCTGAGTTGCCTTCGTATGACCGCCGCCATGCTCTGTTTCAGGAAGAACACCCGACTGAACACCCGAGCCTTTGGCTCGGGTTTTGTTTTTCTTTTTTTTTTCAGTGAACCGGCCGAACGGTTCGGCCCTTTCTTTCTTTTTTTTTCTTTTTTTTTCTTTAACTTGATTAAAACCCGTCGAAGCAATGTCGTCCACTTGATCGAATCTGAATGGCTCTTATCTTAACTCAGCGCCCGTCTTCCTCATCAGTGAACATCAACGGTCCAGATCTTCTCTGCGTCTGATCTCAGATCTTGGGTTGCTTTGGCATTTCAAAACCCGTCTAATGGCTTCACTTTTGGCTGTTCTGCAGTACGAGCATGCGAACCTATACAAAATAAAACATGTCCCAAATTAGACGTACCAAATATTTATAAAATTACGGAACAGTGTTAAATTGAGCAATTTAGAGAGCCTTATTTGTTTAATTCCTAATTACTAAACAAATGACTAAAACTCACTTTATTCCTCATTTTAATTAGAAAACACAACTAATAAATAGGTAAAAAGGCATATAAAAATGTGTATTTTTCATGCTTAACAAATACCCCCGAACCTAGATTTTGCTAGTCCTCAAGCAAAACACAAAAGAAAAATAATAAAATTACTCAAAAATAAATGCCACTGTCGTAGGGAATCACGATTGCATTTAGCATATGCAACAAGCCTTTTAAACCCACAGGTGTCCCTGGCTGGACGAGTGAAGTCTCGTGAGGGTTTGCAGCCATGCTACCCACAAACATGTATTTATAAAATTAACCTTATTCTTTATCTAAATGAGAAAGAAGTCAACTAAACACTTCAAAACACAAAACCTATTATCCCTTCAAATACACACTGCAATACTTAAGAAAACTAACTACACGTACTTGCATTTATAATCTGCTGGAATATAGAAGCGCTCAAGTAAGTGGTTTTATTCTACACCTTCATCTTGGAAATTTCTGCTCAATATGATATAGCATGATACTTTAAATAATAGAAAGTGTAGAACATTGTAGCAATACACTCTAAATCTCTGTTTCACACAGATCCAGTGTTACCCATTAACCAAAGAACATCAGAATCTATATAGTCATCGTAATCTTTAGGTTCATGATAGCACAAATTCTTGCGCGCCTCCTTCGGGTCCAACATTCTAGATTTGAGAGGATAATACACCATAGACCTTTTTTTTCATGTTTTTTTTTTTCATTAGGACTGTGTAAGGCCTGACTTCAAGATGCTTAGGTTTAGCAATGACTCAGGCCAATGACTCCCAGCCAGTTGGCTTAGGGCATTAGGTTTTAAGATGGACCGCTTCGGATCTGAGCATCAGCCTAAGTTAATCCTATAATAGTCAAGCAGCCCTTTTCTTTATCTTCGTTTCCATTTTTTTTTTCATTTTCAGCATATATATTTTCAAGCATCTTATTCTGTCGAGGCTGTATTATACTCTCAACCTATTTCCGATTCCAAGCCCTTGCCATAGCCAAGTAAATGGTCTATCATGATCTTTTAAGCTCAACAGATAACCACACATCATCCAATGACTCTGACTAAAGACATCCCACTGAAGATTAGTATTCAACAAATCTCTAGAAGGTATTACTTTATGTAACTGGTGTGTGTGAGTGAATTTTATTATCTCAAGCACTTGATCCAAGAGGATTGTAACAGAATGCTATTTCTCAGTTAAATGTCTCTATCCTCCAGTATACTTACTCACACTTCCAATGTAAATTAATCTCTTAAAAATTGAAGTATGCATCACGAAGGGATAAACTACCAAAACCTATAAAAATACTAACAAACAACCTAAAAACTACAAAATTTTGATTTTTTTTAAAAAAAAAATTTTAAATTTTTTTTTAACTGAAAAATTCCAAACAAGCAAGAGAATAACTAAGATATCCTAAACAAATATCTTCCTATACCCCCAAAATGAAACATTGTCCTCAATGTAAAAAGATATGAAATAAGTACTGAGGAAAATAAATAGACGAGGGAAGGAAAGATAGTACCTGCACTCCACTGAAATGCTATAGTATCTATCAAAATGAAAAGAACAAGTGAAGCACAAGAATAGCATAAGAAGAAATAAGCACAAAAATAAAAATTCTAAAAACTTGGGTTGCCTCCCAGTAGCGCTAAGTTTTACGTCTTCAGCCAGACACAGCTATTAATTCACTCATTAATGGATGACGCAGATTCTACCAAGGATTTAGCGTGAGACCACAAAGAATAAAAATATGACCCACTGACATCTCTCAAATTGCAAATTAATGTTCCCAGTCTTCTCTTCAATCTCTCCCACCTAGACTCTCTGGGGAACAAAAACGAATATGAAATGGGAACAACATTGACAGCAGCTATGGGCCCCTGAAGATCAAGCTCATCTATGGGTGAGTCATCCATACTCCCCGCTAACTGATGTGGTAGTAATGGTGCCCAAGGATAGACGACTGGCATATCTAAGTCTGGACTCAGTGGATGTTCATTCACTACTTCTTCTAACTGTGCAGGCACCACCCATAGGTGTAAGAATATGGCGGCCATCTAGATATCCTGTGAGAATCATGAACCTAAAAATGTGAGTGATAAATAATGAAAAATAAAGCAAGCAAAGAAAACTAAACCCACTATGCACAAAACAAATTACTGCAACTTTAGTCATTATAAGTCGGGTCAGCCAGACTCAATTCATCAATCTGAGGTTGCTGCAATTCCAAGAATGGTTTAAGACGATGACCATTAACTTTGAATATATCACCATTCTTGGGGTTTTCTATTTCAACTGCTCCATGAGGATAAACAACACGAACTAGAAAAGGTCCTGTCCATCGAGACTTCAATTTACCCGGAAACAGATGTAAACGAGAATTGTATAAAAGAAATTTCTGCCCCGAAGTAAAAGATTTTCGCAGAATATTTTGATCATGAACCATTTTCATACGATCCTTGTATGATTTTGCACACTCATAAGCATCATTACGAAGCTCATCCAACTCATTCAACTGCAGTTTCCTTTGAATTCCTGCGCTATTGAGATCAAAATTCAGGTGCTTAATTGCCCAATAAGCTTTATGCTCAATTTCAACAGGAAGATGACAAGCTTTCCCATAAACAATACGGTATGGAGACATTCCAATGGGAGTTTTAAATGCAGTACGGTAAGCCCACAAAGCATCGGTGAGTCTTAGTGACCAATCTTTGCGATTAGGATTGACTGTCTTTTCTAAAATATGCTTAATCTCCCTATTAGAAATCTCAACTTGACCGCTTGTCTGGGGATAGTATGGGGTAGCAATTTTGTGGGTTATGCCATATTTCTTCATTAACTGTTCAAAAATCCTATTACAGAAATGTTTTCTCCCATCACTTATGATAGCACGAGGAGAACCAAAACGTGCAAAAATATTGTCTTTTAAGAATTGGATCACCACTTTGTGGTCATTGGTTTTGCATGCTACAGCCTCTACCCATTTAGAGACATAGTCTACCCCCACAAGGATATAAAGATTGCCAAAAGAGTTAGGAAAAGGTCCCATGAAGTCAATACCCCATACATCAAAAAGGTCTATAATAAGGATTGGGGTTAAAGGCATCATGTTACGACGTGAAAGTGCTCCTAACTTCTGACATCTTTCACATGCTGAACAATAAGCATGACAGTCTTTGAAAATAGTAGGCCAATAAAATCCACACTGCAAAATCTTTGCAGCAGTCTTTTTAGAACTAAAATGGCCCCCACAAGCTTGATCATGACAGAAAAAAATGATGCTTTGTTGATCATGTTCAGGAATACATCTCCTAATAATCTGATCGGGATAATACTTGAACAAGTATGGATCATCCCAAAAGAAATACTTAACTCTGGACAAAAATTTGGACCTATCTTGGGAAGACCAATGAGATGGAATTTGTTCAGTTACCAGATAATTAACTATGTCTACAAACCAAGGCAATTGGGACACTGCAAGTAATTGCTCATCAGGAAAAGATTCAGTTATGGGCAATGATTCATCAGTAAAATCAACTATCAACCTAGATAAGTGGTCGGCTACAACATTTTCGGAACCTTTCTTATCCCGAATTTCAATATCAAATTCTTGTAGCAATAATATCCATCGGAGAAGACGAGGTTTAGCATCTTTTTTAGATAAAAGATACTTCAATGCAGCATGATCCGAATAGATATAGACCTTCGATCCCACTAAGTAAGACCGAAACTTATCTAGAGCAAAGACTACTGCCAGCAACTCTTTTTCAGTTGTAGAATAATTAAGTTGAGCATCATTCAATGTTTTACTGGCATAGTAAATCACATGGGGAAGTTTATTAATTCGCTGCCCCAACACAGCACCAATAGCATAATCAGAGGCATCGCACATTATCTCAAAAGGAAGGCTCCAATCAGGTGGCCGAATAATAGGTGCGGATGTTAACTCTGATTTGAGTTTCTGAAAGGCATTATTCCAAGCATCATCAAAGACAAATGGTGTATCTTTTGCAAGAAGATTACACAACGGTCTTGAAATTTTACTAAAGTCTTTAATGAATCTTCTGTAAAATCCAGCATGACCTAAAAATGATCTGATTTCTTTCACAGTTCGTGGTGGTGGAAGATGTGAAATCAAATCAACTTTAACTTTATCAACTTCAATGCCTTTATTAGATATAATATGCCCAAGAACAATTCCTTTTTGAACCATAAAATGACATTTCTCCCAGTTAAGCACCAGATTCTTCTCTTTACACCTCACTAACACTAAAGAGAGATGGTGCAGACATTCATCAAAATTAGACCCAAAGACAGAAAAATCGTCCATGAATACCTCTAAAAATCGCTCTACCATATAAGAGAAAATGCTCAACATACACCTTTGAAAGGTAGCAGGTGCATTGCATAGCCCAAAGGGCATGCGACGGTAGGCAAAGGTACCAAAAGGACACGTGAAAGTGGTATTTTCTTGGTCTTCAGGGGCTATGGGAATTTGGTTATAACCAGAATAACCATCAAGGAAGCAATAATATTCATGTCCCGCTAACCTTTCCAGCATTTGGTCAATGAAAGGAAGGGGAAAATGATCTTTTCTTGTCAAAGCATTCAACTTCCTATAATCAATACAGACACGCCAACCTGTTTGAACTCGAGTTGGCACTAACTCATCAGCATCATTTTTCACAACAGTTATGCCAGACTTTTTCGGTATAACTTGAACAGGACTTACCCATTTACTATCAGAGATTGGGTAGATAACTCCTACATCTAAAAGCTTAAGGATTTCAGCTCAAACAACTTCTTGCATTACAGGGTTAAGACGCCTTTGGGATTCACGAGAAGGCTTGGCATCATCCTCCAAATGAATTCTATGCATAACAACAGATGGACTGATGCCTTTAATATCTGCAATGGTCCACCCTATGGCTTCTTTGTGCTTTACAAGAACATCAAGTAATTTACGCTCTTGAGCCACATCTAGGTCAGATGCAATAATGACAGGCAAAGACTCAGCAGGACCTAAATAAGCATATTTTAGAGTATCAGGTAATGGTTTCAGGTCTAATTTAGGTGGCTCAACACTAGATGGAACTACTGGTGATGATGATAAAGCAAGAGGCTCCACTTTTGGTTGCCACCGTTCAGTACTCATCAGAGGTACAGACTCAAGCAATGAGTTTACTTGTTCAATTGACTGATCGATATCAAATTCACAAGCAAAATGTGTTAAGCATTCCTCTAAGGGATCTTGGGAATGTGTTTGAAGAAATGTTTCATGGACAAGTGTTTCAATCAGGTTTATTTCATTCACATCATCCATGTCAGGTGGTTGTTTACTGATGTCAAAAATGTTCAATTCCACCTTCATATTCCCAAACGAAATTTGCATCACTCCATTTCTGCAATTAATGATAACATTAGATGTGGCTAGAAATGGACGACCCAAAATGACAGGTATTTGCCCTCTTATGTTCGGAACAGGTTGAGTATCAAGGACAACAAAGTCCACAGGGAAATAAAATGTATCAACCTTAATCAGAACATCCTCAACAACACCTCGAGGAATTTTAACAGAACGGTCAGCTAATTGAAGTGTCATTGTCGTGGGTTTTAGCTCTCCCAGACCTAATTGCACATACACAGAGTAGGGCAATAAATTCACACTTGCCCCCAGATCTAACAAGGCTTGCTCAATCTGATATTTCCCTATCATGCACGAGATTGTGGGACAACCAGGGTCCTTTTATTTGATAGGAAATTTACATTGAATGACAGAGCTGACTTGTTCTGCTAGAAATGCCTTTTTAGGAACATTATTTTTCTTTTTGACAGAGACTAGATCTTTCAAAAATTTTGCATATGAAGGCACTTGTTGGATTGCATCTAGAAAAGGAATGTTTATTTGTACTTGTTTAAACACTTCTAGAATATCTCCATATTGTGCACCTTTTTTAGGATTGACTAGTCTTTGCGGATAAGGTGCTCTAGGTACAAAATTCCTAGGTGGAGAATCACTGTCGACAGTTGGAGAAGAATCTTTAGTCTCTATTTCAGTCTTAGTGTTCTCACTTTCTTTTTCAGACATTTCCATTTTATTATCAATTTGCTTTCCAGACCTAAGGGTAATAACTGATTGAACATGTTCCTCATTCTATGAAGAATTAGAGCTACTACCAATGGAAAATTGGCCCTTCTGGTTAGGCACAGGTTGACTAGGGAATCTCCCTCTCTCTCTTTTTGCTAATTGAGTAGCCAATTGACCAACTTGAGTCTCTAACTTGGCAATTGCTTGAGTATTCATGTGTGTAGAGTTCTTCATCTCAAGCATAGCTTGGTTAGTTGACTGAATAACTTGGCTTGTAGATTGGATGAAAGATTTGAGAGTGTCCTCTAACGAGGATTGTTTTTGTGTAAGACCCTGAGATTGAGTGACAGGTTGTTGACATTGGGGAGGAGGTTGAGACAAGGCTGGATAAGGTGGGTTGCTCTACCTAAACTAATTATGCATGGGTTGCATAGGCTGCCCACCTACATTCATAGGTGGTTGACTTTGTCTCCAGGAGAAATTTGGATGATTTCTCCAACCTGAATTGTAGGTTTCAGAGAAAGGGTTGCCTGTCGGCTTCCCATAATTGTTTAGAACATTGACTTGTTCTGCATAACACTCTGGATAAGTATTCATGGAAGGGCAGTTCAGAGATGTATGCATCGGGCTAGCACACACAGAGCATGCTTCATTCATGTTGAGGGCATTGATGCTTCGGTTCAAACTCAGGGCATCTATTTTCTTGGTTAACGCATCAAGTTTGACCTTAACATCTACGTCCTCTTTAATCTCGTAGAGACCTCCCTTCTTAGGAGCTTGATGTTGTCTCTCCCTATGACCTGCAAAATCCCACTGTTGGGACTTTTCAGCTAATCGCTCTAAGAAGTTATAAGCTGCTTCACCTCCCAAGTCTAAGAAAGCACCGCCATTCATTGATTCAATCATGTTGCGGTGTGTTTGAGTTAAACAATTGTAAAAGTGTTGTATTAACCTCCATGTTTCAAACCCATGATGTGGACATTTTAGTAAAAGGTCTTTAAATCTTTCCCAACTCTCATAAAATTTTTCATTTTCATCTTCCATGAAGTCAGTGATTTCTCTCTTTAATTCATTGGTTTTGGCCATTGGGAAGAATTTGGACAAGAATTGGCTCACCAACATATCCCATGTTGTGACAGAGTCAGCGGGAAGAGAATTATACCATGCCTTGGCCTTGTCCTTCAAAGAGAAGGGGAAAAGGCGCAGACGAACAGACTCATCAGAGAAGTCTGTGAACCTAAAAGTTGCACAAATTTCTAGAAAATCCTTTACATGCATGTAAGGATCCTCTCTGATAAGACCATGATAATTGGGCAAAAGTTGAATTATCTGAGGTTTTAGTTCAAAATGCTTTGCAGAGGTTACAGGCAACACTATGCAAGATGGAGGGTTGATTGTGATCGGAGAAAATAACTCCCTCAGAGATTTCTCAGGTTGATCTTCCATTTTGAATGAAAGATCAATTTTAGTTTCACTATTCTCTAAAGGATTGGAATTACTGCTAACCAGACGCAGTGTGTGATCACGTGTCCACGTGGTCATACACTATCAATCAATTCTCACGTGTTAAATTTTTTTTTTATTTTTTTATTTTTTTATTTTTTTATTTTTAAATTTTTTTAATATTTTTTTGTTCTTTTTGACCTAAAATTAACTGCAAGGGTAAAATTAGTCTTAGAATTTGATTTCCTACAAGTCCCTGGCAACGGCGCCAAAAACTTGTTGTTGCTTTAATTAATCTCTTAATTTTACTCGCAAGTGTACGAATCGTGTTTGGAGTATAGTCGCACAATTCTTACGAGGTCGAACCCACAGGGACTTGTGTTTTTGGAATTCTACTTCGAAGATCAGATTATTACCCTTGTTGAAGAATTAAATTGATTTGACTCACTACAACTACGACTAATCGAAGACTCAATGCAATTAAACAGCTTTAACTAACAAATTAATCTAAAGGCAATTAAATAATCTATCAAAAAGAAACTAATTGATAAATAAAAATCGAAACTTTAATCAAGAATTTAAAATACTAGGGCATAAGAATGAGCACATGACAATCATATGAATATTTCTTTTCAAATCAGCAATTGTTTTCACGATTATCTCGTAGAGAATTGGAATTCAATCTATTCTCCTACGAAAAATTTCAGCATTAAAGCATATAGATTTAAATAGAATTTCGTATTCTCTTGCATATCAACAGATGAAATTCAAATCATTACATGTATCCATCATTTGATAAATCACAAGTAATATCTAAATAGCATGTTCAACATATAGCCAAATGCAATTAATTTGAGAATAACAATCGTTAAAAAACATTAATTTGAAATAGCAATTGCATCACATGAATACTATTCTTACAACTAATCATGGCTTCATCTCAGCCCTAGACAGGGATTTAGCTACTCATACTAAGGAATTTAACTGTAAACTGAAAGGATTTCATTAGAATTAAAAGTAAGATCGACTTAAAGGTATTTTTTTGGAATAAAGAATAAATAGAAGAGTTACTGTTCTTCTTCCTGGAGAGTTACTGTTCACCATAACAGTTCAATACAAATCTTCTTTTCTTCTAATCAACCCAGCAGCAACACTTTGGAATGAAAAATGGAAAAATAAAAAAAAACAAGAACAACATCGAAATTTGAAAATCTCTGGTCGTCTCTCTCTGTCGGACCGTCGAACTCCCCTGTTTCTACCGGTGCTCTCTTTTTTTTATAGACTGCCCAATGTTCCTCTTCTCCCAAAATCAGATCTTTCCCAAATTGAAATTTCGTCAGAAAAATCCTCCCTTTGCATGTACCTTCCAATTTCAGTGATTTGCAGCTCCATTTACATTGATTCCCGTTTAGATTTGAAGTAAAAATTCCAACTGTAAACCATTCCGAAACAGAAACGAAAATCCCCCAAATCTGGAGTTTTCCCCATCTAAGCCAAATCAGACTTTGTCTTCCTCTTCAATCGAACTGAAATGAGTTACTTACCATTCTGGAGTGGATTTGAAACTTGATTTTCCTTATTCGGCATCTCTTCACACGGGGTTTTTTTTCCAAAATAAAAACTTTCCTTCTCTGTTCACTTCGATCGCCAGCTCCACAAGTCTGTCGCGACCGCCAAAACCCCGCCGTAACCATCTTGCCGTGAGCTTCGAGTGACCGCCGCCGTCATCCTTCAGTCCGCCGACGAACTCTCCTCTGCTTCGACAATGCCCTTTTTCTCAAGCTTTTCTTCATCGCGCCGCCAAACTGTCCGATTGTGCTCCTCTCACGGTTGCCGTCTGGTTCTCCTTCTTCACCATCGTCGATTGTCGATTGCCCCGCCATGTTTGCCGTGCCTCAGTTGCCTTCGTATGACCGCCTCCATGCTCTATTTTAGGAAGAACACCCGACTGAACACCCGAGCCTTTGGCTCGGGTTTTGTTTTTCTTTTTTTTTTCAGTGAACCGGCCGAACGGTTTGGCCCTTTCTTTCTTTTTTTTTTCTTTTTTTTTCTTTAACTTGATTAAAACCCGTCGAAGCAATGTCGTCCACTTGATCAAATCTGAATGGCTCTTATCTTAACTCAGCGCCCGTCTTCCTCATCAGTGAACATCAACGGTCCAGATCTTCTCTGCGTCTGATCTCAGATCTTGGGTTGCTTTGGCATTTCAAAACCCATCTAATGGCTTCACTTTTGGCTGTTCTGCAGTACGAGCATGCGAACCTATACAAAATAAAACATGTCCCAAATTAGACGTACCAAATATTTATAAAATTACGGAACAGTGTTAAATTGAGCAAATTGTCACATATATGATTGAATTTATTTCTTGAATGGTTCACTACAAGAGGATGGAAGTTGGTATTTGATACGTTGAATAGCGTTACAAGAAATCTACTCTTCCGTTTCTGTAAGCGAATTGGATCTCGGCCATAAATAGATAGAACAGTTAGTATGCTTTTGCTAAATATTCATTATTTTGACATCTACAGCGAATGAAGATGAATATTATATTTTTTTATTACGGGCCTCCTGCCGTAAGTAGAGGTGAGCAGATTTTTTATAGACATTAATAGCACCTGACCGTCGAAGGCTTCTTGGGCTTCATTCGACGGTCAGGTGCGTGAGGGGTCCCCCTTCTTGAGCAGGGACGTGAGGGGTCCAGGCAATTACCCCATATCGTCCAATAAACTGCTGATAGTAACATGTGAGACCCAAGAATCCACGTAGAGCCTTCACACAAGTGGTCTGTGACCACCCCTTCACAAGAGATAATGTGGCCCAAGTAGTCCACCTATACACTACCAAAGGAGCATTTTGAACACTTCAAGAATAAGGAGTTAGCTCGCAAGATGCAAAAAACTGACCTGAGGTGGTTTAAGTGCTCATCCCAAACAGCGCTGTATATGATTATGTCATCAAAGAAAACCAACCCAAATCGGCGGAGATAGGGCCGAAATAAATCATTCATTAAACTCTGAAATGTGGTATGGGGCATTGGTCAGTCCAAAAGGCATAACGAGAATCTCAAAGTGTCCATCGCGAATCCCAAATGCGGTCTTGTGGATATCCTGGGGCTGCATGAAAATTTGGTGATAGCCCGAACGCAAGTCAAGCTTGTTGAAAATTGCAATCCCTGCCAATTCGTCCAATAGATCTTCAATTACCTGAATAGGATATTTATCCTTCACGGTAATCAACATAAAAGCGCCAAAAACCATCCTTCTTTCTAACCAACAACACCGGTGATGAGAAAGAACTAGTGATGGAGCGGATAATACCTGATTTCAGCATCTCCTCCACTAACCGATCGATTTTCGCCTTTTGAATGTGTGGATACCGGTAGGGCTGGACGTTGGCGGGTGATGCGTGATAGGAATGTAGTGGTCGTAGGTCCTGGTTGGGGGAAGGCCGGATGGTTTCGCGAATACATCTTCGTGCTCGACTAGGAGGGCGAGCATCTCATCAGGTATATTGGTTTGACTCACTTCCACGGTGGCACATTGCTGAAGAAGTAGGCCCTGAGGTGTATAATGAAAGATAGAGCTAACCTCCTGGGCGGTATGCAGTGTGCCTGGCTGTGATCCATGGAGACGCAAGCGTTGGCCCCCCATCTCGAAATCCATAGCCATATCCAGGAAGTTCTAGACTACGTTGCCCAACTCCTGGAGCCACTAGTCCCCTAACACCACATCCGCCCCCTTCGTGGGTAATAAGAATAGATCGGTGGTAAAAGAGTGTCCCTAAATCATCAATTCTGCCTGCGCACGCATGCCCACACTGCAAAGGTGTTTTCCATCCCCGATCAACATGTCAAACGGTTTGGAGTCGGACACATAGCATCCCAAGCATTGCGCCACTTTGTCATTGATAAAATTGTGGGTAGACCCACTATCGATTAGAACACCCACCTGTTGACACTTGAGATGGCCTTGGACATGCATGGTCCGTGGAGTGAAGGCACCTGAAAAGGAGTGGACGGATATTTCTAGTTGCACTTGATCATAGAGGCCTGGGGTCTCCTCCGGCTCAGCTATTTCCTCTTCCTCGGCTTCTTCGACGAGTAAGCTACCACGGACAGAACATCAATGTCCGGGTGAAAACTTCTCATCGCATTTAAAATAGAGGCTCTTAGATGCCATTCGTCCATCTGGGCTGGTGTCAGGCAGGGTACTAGAGGGTTAACATGCCCTAAAAAGGTTGGCCGACTAGGGCTGGGGCCAAGCACTGGGGCAGGAGCAATCGCTGGGCTGACAGGAGGTCGCAGCGCCATTCCCCCGCGACTTTCTCTCCGCTGACGAGCTAGTTTCTCCTCCTTGATACGTGCATGGCGCACAACATTTTGCATCGTGTGGCATGGAAAATGACACATCTCATCCGAAATTTATGGTTTCAGTCCGTGTTTGAATGTACCCACTAGGGCCGCCATAAACAATCTGGTAGGCGATTGGCAATCTTCATAAATTCTGAATAATAGATTCTCACCTAGGGAAGCACTCCACTACTAGCTTGTGATGGGCCACTAATTTTGTCATTATAGCCCATTATATATTCAGTTCCTAAACGGGCCTGATTACAAGCTATGACTTTATTTGAAAAGGAAAACTAATTTTAGTAATTGATAGAAATAGGATCTGCTCCATTGTTGTGCTGTCGTACACAACAATCATGTTATCCTTGACATTTAATGATGTCATCGATTAATTATGGGAACTTAATTTTCTCATCACTAAGAAAAAGCATTAGCATTTTGGATTCTAATTGAGAGGGCCTTCTCAAGACCATGGAGGCTCAGAAATTTGGTGTCTCATTGTATTTGTTTATTAAGGACATAGGCCTACTAGGTATATATAGTACTCCCTCTGTCACATGGTGATTTGGTGAAAAAAGAAGCAACCAGCAGCAGAATCTGGGGACGGTTGGAGAAAAAAGTTGGCAGAGCTGACTGTTAGAAGTGAAAAAAAGGGCAGCATTTCGACATAACTCTTGTTAGGTCTTTAAAGGGATATTTCAACAGGACTCTTGTAGCACACAATGCTGATTCATTTCAATTTTAAAATATTAAAATCTATTGTTCTTTATCATTTTAGTTTCTTGATATTCGTAAAAGTGCAAAGCTAATCACAACAAGGTTGTGGTTGTTATGCGTGTCTTCTTAACCATAAGCTGTGAAACTTAAAAATGCCTTCACAAAACTGCATTAAAATGCGAACCTGCTTTGCTTTTCCATTACAACAGAACTATCATTCAATGGCCCTCCCCTCCAACCAGATCTGCCAAGACTGGAGGTACATTGTAGCCATTCCGAATTTCACTGGAGCTGGGACTAGAATGTGAAAGGTGCAATTTGAGATTAAAATGGGAAACGTGCAATTAGAGCTTCAAATGTGAAAGGTGCAAGGTGAGCTAAAATGTGAACGCCTCCGGGTCAGAAAATGCTCGCACTGCACATTTTTTAAGCTCATTTCACCTTTCACATTTTAATCTCAAATTGCAGCTTTCACATTTTAAGCTGACATTGCACCTTTCACATTTCTAGTCCCCAGTTTGTTTTATAGGTTCTGTTTCATGCTAAGTATGCAGATTATATTCAGCTTTTGATACACCAAGTCATAATCCCTCCCCCTACATGATCAAACGGTCTGCTACTGCCTATATGAATTAAATAGTCAGTTTGATCACCTGGTACTGAGTATTCGATAAGAATATTATAACAAATTAAAGATTATCAATCCTTTCTGTGCTAACCTAGCATAGAATACTCCCTCAAATTGCAGGTGGCATTTCTTATGACAGCATGTTATAACATAAAGCATCAAAATGTGCAATGATAATTTGAAAGACAATTATCGTTGAAACATTTGTCATAACAAACTCCCCCATTTACATTTAAAAAAATAGATTGTGATTAACAACAATGAAATGATGCAATAAATTCTATTGATCTACAAGTAGTTTTTTCTAACTCTCTGCAAGTTCTAAGTGCGGAAAAAAAGGTACAAAAGGGACATGTCCTACTGGCCTTTGTCAGTCAGCTTAGCTTTCAGGATTTTCAATTCTTTGCCCATGCTTTTGAAAAATTAATCTGTTCTAATAGAGTTTTAATTTTTGCTGCATATTTGGACATTATTTTGGAAGCCTTCAGTAAGAGCAATTAATAAGCAGATGCATAGCTTATCCTATTCAAGCATCGACATATTTGTGAATAATTGGTGCCTACTAAGAGTACCAGTGACGGCTAAACAAATGTACTACAGCAAACCCACAACTACAGTGATGTTGAATTCCATTTTACAGTGGAGTAAAGTTAAATACGATTAAACTAGTCAACATAGCATGTTGAATGGCAAACCAGCAACTTACTAGTTATGTTCTCTAAGGCTCATTTCCTGCTCAAAGCATGCCTAATTGACCCACATTTTCTGATAATGTATAAGAACGTGTAATCTCCCCCTACTACCTGACCATTGAAGATGAAAAGAACAAGAAAGCTAGCACTCTCTCCAAAACATTATCGAACAACTGAAATTCTGGAATATAAAATACTACTCCCTCCATCCAAAATTATCTGTCCTCATTAGATAAAAAAATTTGGTTTTTAAATTAGGCCAAGTAATGTTGGACGATATAAGGCAAATAGAGAACACCTTCAACAGCATCCATTTCCGTCACAACTTTGGCCTGCATCTCTCAGGTCCCATCATCTTGGTTTTTCCCTTAGCAATCTTATGACGGCCATTTCTTAGCTTCATTTCTCACGAACATTCATAAATTCATATTCCCTTCATTAGGCATCAATTTGTTCTATTATTTTAGTTAAGTCCTCTTGTTTTTTGGTTAGCATATTAATGCTTAGTCCATTCATATCTACTATGGCTTTCCAATAGTCATTGTCTTTAGATATGGAGCAACAACATGGTTGTTCTTCTGGACAGGAGTCAGAGGTTTCGCTATTCTCTTTAATTTAAAAAATATCTGATTCTGATTCAGAAGTTGAATTTAATAGTAGCTTGTATAATTGTTGTTTTAGTCCTTCGTCTATTTGAAGTTCATTTAATTTCTTCTTAGTTTTGCATTTATTTGCATAATGGCCTATTTTGCCGCATTTAAAGCATTTTGCTTCTGATCTAGTTTTAATAAAAAAATTTGGAATATATTTTTCTTTTCTATTATTAGAGGTTTCTTTTTTTTCGGAAATTATTTTTCTTTCTAAAATTCTTATATCTTTTCCCTTTTTTCATTTCTTTATTTTCTTTGGGAAAATCATAAGCAAATTGTTCACAGAATTCTCCTAACTGTTTTCTTTCAGTTAGTTTATACTTTTTTATTTGGTTTTTAAGTTTTATGTCATTACATAAACTTAATCCTTCTTCAATGCAGATATTAATTAATTGACTATAAGTATAATGATTATAAGGGATGGTTATTCCATCATTTCTTTCTCTAAGAGTTTTCTTAACTCTTTCAGAGAATAAATAAGGTAATCCGTCGATAAATTTAGATTTCCAATGCTCATGGATTTCTAATTTTAAAAGTTCTCCAACCACAAGATTGGGGACTCGATCCTAATAAGGTTCGCACCCTCAAATTGGGAGAAAAAATGTACTCCTATAATTATTGGGACTACATTAATGCCTGGAATCAGGTATTTTTTTATGAGAATCCTCGAAGAAAACACTCTTAGTTCTTTCAATTTGATCCATTAATAAAACCACAGGAAATTCCAAATTGGTTTTTTTGTTGGTGGCACAAATTCGGGCCAGACCTTAATCTCTTACCTGTAGAGATTAAGGAACAATATGAACCATGGATAGACTCTAATCCAGTCTGCCTCCCTAATTCCGAAGCCTTAATCGAAGGCCAAAGCATATTGTCTTTCTATGCAATTCATAAACTTCCATGGATATGGAAGTGGACAATTACAGTGGGATGGGATGAGCTTAATATCCTTGTTCTCATCCGAAAATTCTTATTTAAATGGTGGGATAAATTTGATATCAAGGAAGCCCTTGACGGGATTAATGAAACTATCGAAATTAATTTAGCCTGTGCAGAGGATGATGATGATCCTGAAAAGGATCAACAAAATTGGATAAAAATGTGGAAACACATATTGAAAAGGAAATATCCTGAAGCTTCAGAACAAGAAATTATGATGAAGTGTATGGATAAACTTAAAGCAGATTTCTGCACCAATTTTGTAGAAATGGATCAAGACATTAATTCTCAGTCTTTTGGTTCAAATATTTTGGCGGGAGAATCTCAAGACCCTAATAATGATATAGAAGAAGGCTTACCCACTAATGAGGACATTTGGGATGCCGCCATAAGAGTAATAGCCGACAAAGCAGTAGACAAACAGAGAAAGAGGTAAAAATGTGAAAGACACCATCGAACGGCCAAGAAACGAGCAATAATGGACAAGTGCAGATCGAATGGTTAGCCAAGATCCAATCATGGACAACAAAAGATCGAATGGTCAACAACAGCTCAATAATAGATAGTCAAGAATCGAAGGGCTCAGAATGCTCCAATAATGGCACATGCAGCCTTTTCTAATTTTTTAATTATGGCATTCGTCAGCAATGACGAAATGTTTATATTATTATATAGATATCTTATGCCTATATAAAGGATGCTCCTCAGGCTTGTTGAGGCATCCGATAATCACTGAGTGCTTGTATGGTGTGAGAAAAAGAAGGAGCTCTGAACTTGTCAATGTCCCTTCTGCAAATCTGTAAGTTTCTATTGTCTTAATAAAAGTTCTTTTTGTAAAAATCTTGTTCATTATAGTATAAGTTATTGTGTATTAATAAGAGTTCACCGAAGGTGCGGACAAACGTCCATACGAGGCTCTAACTTCTACGGTGGCTAGTTTTCTTAGCGATGTACTGGTCTTGAGCCGGTGAAGCTTTCATAGCTAGTCCCTGAATAGAAGGGATCCTTAGGGATCACCCTTATGAAATTTGCTACAGTAATTTTGCTACAATACTTTTGCTACAATACTTTTCTTTATTTTGTTTCTTTACTTTACTTCATTGTAAATCTTTTGTTTATTGTTCTAATTTTGTCTTTTCCTTCTATAATCTTAAATAGTATAGTATATTATAAATCTCTGATAATCATATTCCCTTCATTAGGAATTACTCTTCCCATTTGATAAAAAAATTTGTTCTACTATACTCTTCCCATTTGAGGATTCTCGGGTAAGTGGGAGATATAGAGTTTGTTATTAATTGCTTTATAGAGGGGAGAACCAAAGAATGGGTAGAGTTAGGATATATTATAAGAACACCTATTTTTAAGTGTTTCATTTTGGAGAAGTCACGTGACTTCTCAATGGGACCGATAGCCCAATAAAAACAAAAACTTTTCAAAATCTACACAGTAGATCTGAACGGAGGGAGTAGTTAATAGATTGGTTTTTAGTCAGTCTATATGAGAATTATTGTTCATAGCTTGGAGTCAAAATGTGAAAGTTAAAATGTGCAACTTAAAATGTGAATGGTGGAATGTGGGAAAGGTGATAGTCGAAAGGTACCTCTCCTGCACATAATTGACTTATAAGCCTACCACACAGACATGCAAAACATCCGACAAGCCCGAATCCCATCCCAAAGCCATGATCTCACTTTTCAACCTCATAGATCCCTCTCCAATACCAACACATAAGGTTGGTTGGTAACTTACCCATGGACTTAGGACTTGGAATTGGGGTCGACACAAAATGAACGAAGAGACCCTCGATTCCTGGTCCTGTTGTATCATCTACAGGAAAACAATTTCCCACAAAAATAGAATGCAAGCTCGAATCTTCCATAGATGAAGATGAAAAAATAGGAATCTTTTTTTCACATCCCGACAGAAGCCTGGGCTACAGCGCACTAACGCTGTAGCTGAGGCTAGTTTTTTCCATATTATATTGGGGAAAACACTTTTCTGAGTTTGGAGAGGGAATTGTACTTTCCTGGGGTTTATATGATTCCCACTGCCAGGATTTCTCGTCTGAAAGGGCGACGAAATCGAATACATTAGCTAGACCACATTAGTGGTCCTATTTGGTTTTTCAAAATGTACTGGTTCTAGTTCATTTGAAAACCAAATAGGAACACTTTTTAACTTCCATGAACTGTTTGGAGTTTTTTCCATATTACCTGGTTCCAACTTTCATATTCCCATATTACCTGATTTTTCCGGTGAAATCTCATATGGCTTGGAATCCGAACTTGAAGTACCCAAAATACCCTTCTTCTATATTTTTCGTTCTAATACTGTGCGAAGAGGCCTGTTGTATACAACACGAAAAATACAAGGGTTCTCCGATGATATCCATCGGTGACTCTACCGGTGCGCCGGCGATATCAAGCAGCGATTCCTCCGGGGATCCTTCCGGATTTCGACGATCCTAATCACGTCACCCAGCTCGATTTGGTGATATCCCTGCTAGATTTCGACGACATGACTGACGGAGAGTGCGCAAAGGCGGCGATTTGAAGAGTATAACTCCAGGGATTTCGGAGCTTCCTATTGCTGATTTTCTCCCGCGGCTCCCTGAGTGTTTATGCAACCGGCCGAGTGACCGATTGAGCGGCGTTTTATGGTGAGGAAGAGTGTGAAAGGCTCTTGTCAGGAAATACACACATACACACGACTAAACTGCGGTAAGTTACAACAATCCTTACTGATTTTAGTTTTAGAAGCTCAGAAATTTAGATTTTTAATTTTTACTATGAACTATAAAGTCGTGTCTTTCAAAGACACGACTGTATATTTAGTCGTGTACGCGACGACACAACTTTTATGTTTTCGTGTTGCATTGATACGAATTTTCTACTGACCACTCTACCTATCTCCTTGCAGATGGATTTAAAAAGAGATGTCTCTATGGAGGAAATACCATCAAAAGAGGAGGAGGATCAAGATTTTTAGTTGGCACCTAAACAGCGAAAACAGAGGGGCAGGAAGAGGAAGGCTCTGATGGACCGATCAATAAAGAGAACATACAATGCGCGACCGGCGCTAAAAACGTTTTGTCAACTGGGCACGATGAAAAAGGCCCTCCTACGGCGTCATGAAAGATGTGGCCAACTGAAGCTGGTTTCGCTGTCATTTTTGAAGGTGAAGACGTAGTTATTTCTCGGAACCTCCTCGACCATTTGGTCAGGTACTAGGATGAGTCAGCGAAGGTCTTCAATATTAAGGGCAGGATGCTACATTTCACGGAGCAAGAAGTTGCTCTTATCACCGGATTGCCCGTAAAGGGCGAAACAGTTGAGGTCGTCCCCTCCTTGTCACACCGACCGGAAGGTCAATTCTTCATAAAGTACTTCGCCATCAGTAGACCAAATATTCCACACATTGATGAAATCATCGACAAGCTTAGTGAGGGCAAAATGAAGATGGCAGAGGAGGACATGGCAAGGATGATCATCTGCCTCCTATTCTGTACGGTGCTATTTCCGCACAGCACTAGAGCGGTGCATCCTTGTTTGTACCGTTACATTGAAGACCTCCCAAGATTGAGCTCATACAATTGGGCTGGAGCTATGCATAACATGTTGGTTTCTGGTATAACCCACATCAGCAGACTAGTGGGTGCGAGATCTCAAGGAGGGTGCCTGGGCGGTGGATACCTAAATGGCACCTCATATGTCCTCCAGGTATGTAGCATTTGCAGAATTTATGGTCGTGTATTATGCAACACGACTATATTTATAGTCGAGTATTATGCAACACGACTAAGTATTTAGTCGTGTTGCATAATATACGACTAAGTATATGGTCGTGTACTATTATAGTCGACTATAATAGTACACGACTTGCCTGTATCCGCGCCTCTCCTTCTGATGTTTTCATCTGGTCACTATGCAAATTTAGTTTTTTGAATACATGATAATCTTCCATGCTGTCGTAGGCCTTACCAGTCCAAGGGCGAAAAGGTGGCCAGGAAGTGGGGCCCTAATTACAGAGGTTAAGAAGGGTGCACAGAAGAAGCATCGTATGATGGACTACTGGAAGGGATTGTTTGATAATCTGGAGGTATGAGAAGAAGTCGTCGATATCATCATCCCCATGGACGAAGAGGCATTTCTCATTCCTTTGCCTCCCTCAGGGTTCCCGTTGAGTGATGTTGCAACTAATAAAACTCCGGGGTACTTTCCTTTTAGAAATGCTCCATCAACAGTGAGCAGCAGCCTCAGTGATCTTCAGAATGCTCTAGTGACCGGGCTGAACATCCAAAAGACACGTATGAAGTCGTATCCGGCATGTTCAATTTCAATTTTAGGTGTATTAGATGATCTTTCTATCACCACATGTGTACCTGGATTAGACCGCTCTAATTCCTTCCCATAATGTGGCAAAATCCGATATGCGTCTTTCGGGTTGCCATCGATCAATCGAATCAATTTCTCTTTTGCCCTCCATACCCTTTTATAGTTTACTTTTATGCCCCAATGTTTCTCAATGCACTATTGCAGATTAGCCGTTTTTATGGAGTTTGAATCCTTGTGGAGGCCATGACACTTTCGTGCAATCCATAGGTGTGAGGCCAATGGATGATTTTTAGAACGTATAGTCGTGTCGCATGTATGTCTTCCTTCCCTCCTTGTCACGGTGACTCTGTCAAGTAGATTTGAAGCCTGTATGTACCACGTGCACCTTCTAATCTTGCACTTTGCTACAAATGTGTCCTTGTACTCGTCTACAACTTTGAACATGAATTTCCTCTTGTTGTGAAATCAATAAGAACCATCTTGAACTGCTTCATGCTTTCGAATCTAGCCCCGAAGGCAAGTTGTGCCTTATAGTTGTTTGCTTGCAAACTGCTAGTCAACATCGTCTCCTCCTCATAATTTTTTGAAGGACCGGCTTGTAGTGAATAGGTACCCCAATCCCAACCACCGTTACCGTCGTCCTATAAATCTTGCAGCTCCAACACGACAGATTTTCCTTTAGATGTGTCTCCTGCCGTGGGAACTCCAGAAGTAGATGCTGTTGCTGCATGTTGGAGTTCTATAGCTGGCGATGAGTGGTCTCTTCCCGTGGGATCTACCTGACAAACATTTGGTAGTGTTAGCGGCTCATCCCACTCATCTGCAGACCATGGTAAATCATCTTCATCGAATAATTCTTCTTCATCTGGACTGGAAGCTTCATCTTTGTCTTCATCTTCACCTTCTTCCCCATCTCCCAATCTGCATGGAAAAATGTGTATGAATGAACTTGAGAACAAGGCTGGAAGTAGTCAAGTCGTGTCTTATGCAACACGACTTCATATATAGTAGTGTACTAAATGACACGACTATCTATATAGTCGTGTTGCATAAGACACGACCAAATTTTTAGTTGTGTACTATTATAGTCGACTATAATAGTACACGACTTGCTTGTATCCGCGCCTTAGAAGTCTTACCTTGCAGTTTCAACTGAATAATCTTCATCTCTTCCTCCTTCAACTGCTGATGCAGGTGTCTTATTACCCGGGCTGGCCAATAAGACACCGCCAAAGAGGTCGTCCAGCCCGGGTAATAAGACACCTGCATCAGCAGTTGAAGGAGGAAGTCTCCCTGTTATTTACACTGAAATTCATTTCCTTGTTAAGAGTGGAGGTCTCCATGTTATTGACAGTACAAGTCCAATCCAAGTACAGGTGGAGTAGTCCATTTGTGCCTTGGTTGTTGTTGTGAAGGAGAAACATTGTCTCCAGGTCTTTATCGTCTTCAAGGATGTATGGAGATTCAGAATCAACACGATATGACACACATAATGTACCAGATGCAGACTTCAGCGGTAATCTTTCTTCCATTTGCTGCAATAGTTCCAGGTACTTTACTCATGTTTCTAGAGGCATTAGCTTCCGTTTTCCGCCCACGTACGCATCAAAATTTGTAAAAACTCTATCGTAGTGTAAGCACACAGGTATCTTGTCCATCAGTACCTGCTATTAAAATATCAAAATAAATCAACAAACCGGAAGACACGATATATTGAAAACCGTATATGAGTAAAAAGCATCGTCTATGAGTCATGTTGTATACAACATGGCTATTGTTACAGTCGTGTTGTCGAAGACACGATATTGTAAATAGTTGAAAACTTGGCAAATTTTCAACTTTCATATGTAGAACCAACTTTCATTATAAAAATTGTAGTATTTGAACTTGACATACCATTTTTTGATATTCGATGCCTCCATTGAAGTTGTTTTTCTGTACCCGGTTTTTCCCGCTCATATTTCTGCTTTTTGGCATGAAGATGACCTCTCCCGAGTCCGATGATGCCGACACTGGCGATGATATGGCCATAGATGCTGGACGGAACTTCTCCGACATGCTTCGATGTCTTATCTGCATGAAGGCTCCTCAGATTCTGGGTAATATAGAAAAACGCAGAGTGTGTGCGCTTATACATCTTCCTAAGGGTATTTTGGATACTTTTCGAGTCATATGGAAGAAAAAAAAGATTCTGGGTGATGCGCCAAAACCATAGTTGGCGCCAGGTAATGTGAAAAGAACTCAACTGTTTGTAATACACATTCGTTATAGTGCTAGCAAGTGGCACAATATGCTAATTATCAAGCCAAAGTAGTGAGTACATGGATTAAGCCAAAATATTAAGCGCGCGCTAAATCTTTCAAGTATGAACCATGCTGATTATTTTTATTCTTGCTTTACCTGATCAAGTTTCTCCTTCAGAACTACCTTAATTATAATTTGATACTAGTAGAGATATAAAATAGAGTTATATGCGTAAAAGAACTGCAGGGAATATCTTGGGTAGGTAGTTACTTTGAAAGAGTTGAATGGGAAAATGTTGTGTTCATGGTAAATTCTTTGTCAGTTGTACAAAGATATCGGATGGTGATGATGCAAAGGGCAGTGTAAATCATCCTGTAACAAAGAATCACGGTATTTAACTAGGCCTCTGCCTGCTACATGTATCCTGCATTGATTGGACTGTGCTGACTGCTTTAATGACCACTGCTCCACTGCAGCCTACAGGATGATTTATGGGTGTGCATATAGTAGCTGCAATTGGCCTTGTACTTGCCCGATAGGATTGGCATTGGTCCTCTAAGAGGTGAGTTCCCTTCTAGTCGGATTTATTATGAATTTTTTTTATTGGTCTATGGGGCATGTAGTAGTACTCTTCTGTCCCATATTAAGTGTCCAATCTGGTTTTAATTAACTCCTTTGGAAAAAAAATTTTGGAACATTCTGGATTAGTTATAAATTCGTGTAAAAATATAATCCTTGTGGACCTGTGGTGTGCTTTAACGTAGAAATATTGGTCTTGCTTTACTTCCAAAGGAGTGTTGTATTGAAGTTTATGAGAGTATTCATTCGAAACCAGCGAAAGCATTAACATGGCTGAAGTAAATAAAGAAGTCAGCAAAGTCATTTCTTCATGTCCGAAGGGAGGCGAATACTTTGGCACATTGTCTTGCTAGACATGCGCGGAGGATAACCAGCCCGGTGGCTTGGAGAGGACGAGTTCCATTGTTTGCATAACTGTCTTGGACATTCGACCGAGCACACATATTGTAATGGTCTTTTCCATGGTTGTATTGTTCCAATTACTCATGGAGTTATAAAAAAATAAATAATAAAGAAGTCAGCAAGGTCCAAGAACCTGGTTCTATTTAGAATTACACACCCGAGGGGTGGTTGCCGGGCATTCTTAATGGTAATTGTCATAATAGCTTTTATCCTTTTACAGTATATATGTTCATAAGTTCAGCAATAATATCTCACCTACTCTATTGCCTTTTACTTAATACTCCTTTTCATATTGGTAGCCCTATTTGGCTTTTAACTGATCTAAAATAAGTTCATTTTGAAAAACCATATAGGACTGTTCATATGGAACAGAGAGTAGTTTTTATATCTGTACTGCTTGTTCTATGATATTCCTTTTCAACAAAAAAGAAAATCAGGAAAATGTTGACTCTCAAGTGATGTCTCCTTATGGTGATTCTCTGCTGTATGTGCTTCTCTTTGATGTTCTCTTTGCTTCACCTGGCATTGCTGTTGTGGATTCAGTAACAGCTTTCCCCTGCCATAAGAGAGAAGTACCTGTAAGACAGAAGCTGAAAAAGATATGAAGGTGAGAAACTACAATATTTTTTGGTTTTGGAGATATTATCCCCTCATACAATTGGGAAAGAAAATCACAAATGAGCTAGAGAATGGCAGGGCAATTCTCCTTTGGCAGAATCACTAGGCTATGCCAGGACTTCCTGCCAAAGGAGAACTACACTGTCATTCCACAACTCTACAGCTTTCCTTGGCACCTGAGGCTTATCTTCTGCCATGCACAGTTGCTTCTCTTATACTGTGCTGATCCCTAGTTCTAACCTGAGTGTGCCTGGAAAAGGTCATTTTGCTTGGAAAAGCAACATGGTATATGCCATGGTACAATTCCTGTAGAGATTGGTCCCCAATATCTCACATCCTTTCGAACTTTCGGACATCTCGACTGCCCTTTCATTTTCATGTCACCTTTTGATACAGCATTTCCTTCTTTTTTTTGTGGATAGTCATTTGCCTAACTCCTTATTGTTTACACATCATTTGCCTAACTCAGATATATGAAGGTAAACACCACTCTAAGTGGTAGGATTAATAAACTTTTGCTGACGTCGTAGAAGTTATACTGTTTGATAGTGGAATTGGAAGAAAACATGTGTGACACATTAATAACAAAATTTTAGTGGAAACATTAAAGTGTTTATAAGTCGCAGAAACCTTTTACCTCATGGTAGGCGACTATGTTTAGAAATCATGAGCTTTGATTATCAGCAATAGGTAGAACAACTAAGAGAATTCCCCAGCCCATCCTTGAAAATTACACAAAATGCACGTCTAAAAGAACTTATTTGTATCTCCAAACAAAACAGAAAAAAAAAGACCATGTACGTAAAGACTGTCCTGAACTCATAAAACTAGTGGCCAATATAATTTCGAAAGAGATAGGTTGACATCGTCAACATGGGACGCATATTATTCTTTTTTCAACAAATTAATATGTCAATAATATCGCATTTCAATCTTCAAATAGGGACACAAGTTTCTGCATAAACGAATCTCTCCATTTCATCCATTCAAAGACCACCACAATGATGGAGGCCACACCTCAGTGACAAGAATGTGGAGATATTGGAAGAACATTCCTTGGATGTTCCCTTCGGTTGATCTTTACCTTAAATTCTTTCTCAACATCTTTGCCCCGGATAATATCTTCTACAAGGAAGGAATTCGGACAACCTAGAAAATTCACATTTCCTTGAATACCTAATCAAAGTGCTACAAATGGACAGGTTACAGTCTGAATAAGACTTCTTCCATATTCATATCTATTCCCAGATTTTATCCCTATTTTGTTAAAAAATGGTAGAGCTTATTCCATAACTGTGCACTTAACAATAGACCAAAAAAAAACAATTAACCATTAATTATATGGTTAAGTGGTTAATTACTGCCCGTTTTATCAGTTGGGGTTGATAACGATTGGAAGATATGAATAGCATCTTAATTCTGTGTTGATCCTTTCTTCCTCTTCATTTATACAAATTAGACTCCCTTGCAACCAAAATTAGCCAAGATGCTTTGAAGGGACCATAGAGCTATTTTGAAAAACGTCATACATGATCACAAATTAAAGATTTGCAGTCACACAAAAGTCGCAGAAAGTTAAAATATATAAAAAAACGTGCATTTCTGAAAGTGATAAACTAGCTTATCAGAGCTTTAAATAAAAATTCTTTAAAAGGAACCATAGAGCAATTTTTAAAAGGCTCACATATCTACAAGCTAAAGAGAAGGAATCACACATAAGTTACACATATATTGAAGTAATCATATTGTCTAGTAAACTAAATTCTAGTTCGTGAGGTTAATCATATTGTACTTGTGAACTATAATTTTATTAAGCTATGACTGATTGAGAACAAAAGTCTTTTCTTTCCTGTATCTATTGTTTGTCTTTGAACCTACATCGACGCGGACAACGCATAGTTCCACTTAGAAACGTTCAGATAAAATTATTTGCTTTTTTTAACAAATCGGCAATTTCGACTAATCTATTTAGTTTTTTAATCGTATAGTATGGACGGTAGAAAGGTCAACCAGTTACTATTGGCAGCCCTAGTTCAGCATTGGTGGTTCTAAGGCCAATCTGCATTTTACAGCTAGTTGTAAGTGAAACTCAAATGCATGACCATGATCCCCAAAAATTGAAACACAATACAATAAATCCTAATTGTTAAAACTTCGTGCATGGTTTGAATAAGATCCCTTCAGTCTCATCTGTGACACTCATATTGGAATTGGTGGATGCGATACCTATGTCATTGTCTCCGCTTAGACTATTAAGATTAAACATCAATTAACTATAGTGACTTTCAGCGTATATCTCAACTAATTAACTGGATTTGCCCTCAAGCAAATATATCGATCCTCCGGCACGCGTATGTGCAGGGGTATGTGGAGGCTTTAAATATTGTGGGCCCTACAGGTAAATAAATTTCACTCAATGCTGCCAGAATTTTTTGGACAGAGGGAGTAGTATTCGTTCTCATGAAGAAAAAAGTATAATATGCTTATGGGGATTAGCAGATACTAACATGACTAAGCCAATTGATTAATCACATTATTAGTCATCTAATATGGAAATCTAGGTTGAATGGGACTCTCTTAATCACTTATTTATTAAGATTAAGATTACTAATTAAGAGGATGACTAATAAAGGGTATCTTGGGAAGTGGGAACTCACTTGAAATTATCCGTTCCACCCGTTTTGCTAGACGCACATAGCACCTTTTCCGTGCATGGCGTTCAGGACGACGAAGTCCCAATTGGCACATATAAAGAGTGTGTACATGTGTCTGTGTGTGCGCGTCTTACACTCTTACCCATTAAAAATAAATAAATAAATAAATAAAGAGTATAAGATGTGACTACATTAAACCCTCAAACTACACTTCTTAACATCTTCAACTTAACGTTTCATGCAGGGCATCTTTTAAATGCCATCTATGTACGAAGTACATGGTTACAAATCGGTGGTGGTGACAAACTGGACCACGTACAAAAGTGCAGAGTATCACCCTCAAATCAAGCACATGCCAGAGCAAGATTATCTGGTCGTGTAGAAGCTTCACTCAGTCAGGATATACTCGAGCATGATGCTGCATTGGTTCGAGCCTTGCTGCCATATATATATATATAGGCACTGTTGGGGCTCCATTTCCTGTAAGCAAAAACATCAGTTAGACATGCGTACAGCACGTTGCATGCGGGCAGTGATAATCCTACAGCAGATTTCTACACATTTTCCATACACTGTATGGAAATGAGTGGCCCACATCAATTCACCCACTCATTTCCATACACATCAGCTGTGTATGGAAAATTGCATGAGAAAGTTTGGTTCCTGGACAATGTTGAATCTTGTATGTAAATTTGAGTGTGGACAAATTTGAGTCTTTAATCATATGCTTCCTCCATACTATATTGTAGCTCCATTTGGTAGTAATATTCGTCACATTGGCCCAATTCCAATGTCTAGGTACTTAAAACGGATTAGAATTTAAATTTCCGTTCTTTTAGTTCTGGGTACCATTAATCAATAAAAAACTACATCCGAACACTTTTAATAGATATAGTTGATTTTCAATTATTAGTTCATATGAAAATCAACTGAATCAAGTGCCCATGGGGAGTAACTATGTTTCCAAATAGAACTATAAATCTGTCACGTCCCAAATTTTCAGACCTCGATCAGAGCGCGGAAGCAACCAATCAAATACACTCAAGAGGTCAGAAACTCGGGGAGTGACTGAATACTTGATCGATCTCAACCCAATTAACAAATTGGTGCATACAGGATCAATATAACAGAACAATATTCAAGTATCCAATCTTAAACATAACATTACCAAAATAACTATTTAGTCCATTACAACAATAAAATAAACAATAATTCAAATATTAAGTTCCTGGCACACATGCCAACTAGTCTAATAAAAGCAATCATAAGTAAAATTTAAAAGAATCTTCTACTTCGAGCTTTAGCTGTTTGATCTACACATGAAATATAGATTTTATCAACTCCTAAACTTATATTTATATTAGTGTTTGGTTAATTTAGTGATACTTTAATATAATTTTTAGTCTTTGTAGAAAGGTGGTGAAAAGTGACTCAAATAGTTAAATCTTCATAACTTCGTGTGCATATCTCTGATTAGACTGATTCAAGCTTCATGTAAAGTTCAAGAAGTCAACTTTCTAACGCCACCAACTGTGCACAATTCGTAGTTGGGAATGAAAAGTTATGACTAAAAAACTGATTGATCGGCAATACGCAGTGATCGATCGCCGTATACACAAAACCGAAGTTTGACCTATTTTGACTCAAAATTGGAATGCTTTTGCTTGTTTTCTTTCCAACCTTATAAATAGGTCTAATAGGGAACGTGTTGAGCATTAGAGAGTACAATTAGAGGCTAGAGAGGAGCAAGAGAATGAGTCTTTTAGAGCTAAAAAGGAAGTAATTCATGCCAATAGATCTACAAAAATAAGCTTTTCTTTTCTCTTTTTCTATGTGTAACTAAATTCCTTGTCAAGGCTAGATGAAACCCTAGATGTGTATTACTACTCTTGATAGTTTAATTTAATATAGTTAATTACATGATAGTGGATTAACTTTCGTGTCCAACCGAGAACGTGAGTGAATTCATTGGTAATTTGTGTGCCTGACCAAGAACACGAGTTATCATCATGTCAATTTACATAAAATAATAATTGAGAGTAGTAATTGCATGTTTATTGGTGGATTCGCTGCCTTAATATTTCTCCCACATAAGTAAATCATAGTTAATTTATTTAAAGTTTATTAATTTCTTAGATTAAATAAAAAACTGCAACTTTCTCTTGAGTTTGGTAAAGTATTTAATCGTCCTTGAGGTTCGGCGACCCTTTAATACTCGCCGTAATACAATTTTCTTGTGCACTTGCACCTTCCAAAGTAGCTCCAACAACTTACCTGCTCAGCTTCACTCCCTTTTTATTCCTGCATCAGTGGATCCGTGTATATTCTAAAGGAAATACACAGTAAGATGCCAAAAACCCCACATATAAAAGGAATGAAAATGTACAGACATCTCGTTCTAGTGAAGAATATCAAAGTTCAGCAGAATTAGGAATTGGAAATATAGTGTTTACCATACCTGAATATCGACCATACTCAAAGACAACAACAGTTCATGGTATGGGTAGAATAATCATTCCTGACTCCGAATACTCCAAATATCTATTGCGTTAGGAGACGTCAACTTCTGCTTTCAGATCAGTCCACGTCCCCTATAGAAGTCTATACTAGAACATCCTAGAAGTTCTTCAGAGGAACCCAGCTATGTATCTAGGGATGCTGGCCCCATCGGTGATTACGGGCACAATGGGTGTGCCTTCATTAGCTTAACTGATTACTTCTATACTGCAGACCTTCCGTAATATCAGACAGTCTAATAACGTGCGTGTGCCTTCATTAGCTTAACTGCAGAGATTCATAATAAATCGGAGATCACTATGGATTTAGCTATGGCTCGTAAGTATACTATGATTTCCACCTCGGAGAGTTTCCTTCAATAACCCTTAGTGGAAGAAAACAACTTTCAGGGAACTGAATGTCAATTTACAATGACAAAGGTTGTATCAAAATCACTAGAGATTCTCATCTTTTACAAAATGACTCTCATAGGAGTACTAATGAGATTTTAATATCTCAATCAGTAATAAACTCATTAGAAGAATGATGAATAGAATTTTTCAATCAAATGTTGACTCACCAACGGAGTAACATGAAAACAATTCCTTATTGATCCTCAATCAACTCGTATGGGATATAACAATAGATTTAACTTATCCAATATATTCTCTGTGCATAGCCCTAGATAGGAATTCTCAACACTGACTGTAGACTTCACTGCTTATCAAGCAACTAGAGAATTAGGGTTCGAGAGTACAAACCATAATTTGAACTCTTCAACTAAATTTGTAGACAAAAACTGCAACGTGCAGCACAATGACTCAGTTCTGAATGACTCAACCATGGTCATCTTGTTAGTGAATTGTTCTTACTGCAATAACCATTACCCCAGTCTTTCTATCTTCATTAAAGGTTATCTTCACCATTAATTCTTATATAACCATGTTATACTAAGCCATAGTGTGTAGAATCTTATTTCTGTGTACTGTTATTTGCATAACAGCCCAATTTCGACGCTTGCCATGATTTTTAAATTTCCACTTAAGTTCTGAAAACTTTTTAGTAGATTGCCCAATGAATTTATTTTCCAAGCCAACAAACGACATATTTTTATGAATTTTCTATAATTAGTTACAATATTTTCATTACCACTCATCAGCGCTGGAAGAGTTTTGGCTGAGAGAAAGAATCTTACTTTAATGTGTTCTTATCATATTAAATACATTATATGACATGTAATTGGTGATGCTAATCATCCTTACCCATTCCCTAGGGTGTATTACAGACCTTTAAGGCTTTAGTAATATATAATATTTCTCATATGATACCTTTAACGTACAACACACTGTTATGATTAATAACGCCATATTAATGTCACTTTTCACTCAAAATTGGACATCCAATCCTAGACACAAACTGAAGGCTAATCAACTGTTGGAATCATAAAGGAATCAACTTTCTAGTGAATCAAGAGTCTTGACACAAGATAGATCATTGAACATGAGTATTGATCATGATACACAACTAGATGTACAAACCAACCATTAATAGAGGCTGCCTGTTTTAGATCTCCTAGAAAAATCCAACAAGGAGAAAACAAATCTAGGACAACACATTGCATACTCACCCAAGCACCATACTAGGGGTGCGTTTGGAAGCAGAAAATAAAAGATAGTTGACATATGTTTGGAAGTTGAAAAAAGAGATGGGTAACAAGTGACAATTTTCACTCTGCATTGGCTCAACTGATTTCTGTTTGGGAGCATGAAAATTTATCAGACTGCTTTACATTTGGGAAGCACTGTGAGAAACACCCTGTCATATGACCCCAAAATATCCCTTGCTAATATTTCGATTGCCAACACATATCCCCAAAATATGAGGTAGGGTTCTGCGGCTAGAGACGCCGGATGGTGGCTAGTCGGCGGTCACATAAACTGGATGCCATACATAGAATGCAAATGAGCCTATTTCCCGCCGCCCAGAATGAGATTCGCCTAGCTGGACCCATCATTCACTCCTCTGCCGGCCAGTTCTTCTTCCCCCCCGGCTGTATGGTCAGATGAGCCCTGTATTTTACGGCGACCTGGCATTACCATTCGCTTCGTCTCTAACATCGATTACTCAACTGCGTTGCTCATCGTGTATTCGTTTACAAGATTGGCATCCTTGAGTACACAATCGAAATCAATATCGATGTGTCCCGTTATCGTATTATTGGTCGCTCGATATAAGTGCTCATCGTCTAATCTATTCCGCAAGATACAATCCCCTTCTCTATGGGGCAAATGGGATGTCGAAGGCCTTGCTCATCATGTAATTGATTACTCGTTATCTACATCATCGCGTGGGGATCTATCGTTGGTACAATTACTCGATTGCGTTTCTCATCGGGTATTCAATTACTCGATACAAGTGCTCATTGTCTATTCGAGTCCAATCTTGAAAACCCTTCTCTATCGTGTAATCGAGATGTCGAAGTACTTGCTCAACGTGTAATCGATTACTCATTGTTCACCTCATTGCGTGGGAATCTATCGTGGTTTTGATTACTCGAATTTGGTGCTCATCGAGTAATCGATTACTCGTTATCGGAGGTTTTCTATTATTCGCTTTCGCTACCGCCATGTCAAATGTATCATTATGTCTGAGTGTCGTGTACCCTTCATCGTGTCATTATGCATGGGTGCCGAGTAATTCAACGCATGTGTCAGAATGCATGCCTAACCCGTCACCCCCAACGCATACTTACCCAAAATGCTCTCGCCCTTCACCCAATTATTAATACTCGTTTCCAGAGCTTCAACACCATTGCGCAACTGCGACTACTCGGTTAGGTTTACGCAATTCCAGTTTTCGGTGGCAGCGAGGTTCCATATTGTCAGCGGCGGAATTAGGCCTCCAGTCGATTTAAAGCATGTCGATCTGCAAGGTATCCCTCCTCAGGGTGTCGGGTTATCGTCGAGGTGACCATTCCTCCAAAGACATCTCAACCCACCGGTAAGATTTAAAAATCCGACATTTTTTTGTTTGGAAGCTGCTACATTTTTGTTATATCGTTTGATTTCATGTGTCCGATTGCACGATTGCGCTCGCATATCGTGTCACTGGATCCCGATGCTGTCAATATTGTAACCTGATTTCAAATCCTACTGGATGCGTTACAGACTAGATGAATCCACCGCCAAATCACACCCAAGAGAAGAGATCTTCCCAGACCCCGAGGAAGTATAACGCGAGGCCAAGCCTTCAAACCCAGTGTACACCCGGCACTCTCACCAAGTCTCTACAAGTTGCAGAGCGTTACCCACACTGCATGGGCCTATTGAAAGGGATGGCTTTTCATTTGTTATTCGAAGGATGTCATGTAGTTGTGGCTAGAAATTTGCTTGATGTTTTGTTGGACTGTTGGGATGAGCGTCTGATGGTGTTCAACATCATGGGTAGAAGGTTATCCTTCACTAAGTAGGATGTTGCCCTCATCACTGGGTTGCAGGCCTCTGGTGAGATTGTTAATTAGAAATCCCCTGATGGTAAACTTCTCGCCCCGGAAGGCTCATTCTACCGTAAGCAACGAGGTATATAAGCAACGAGGTAGAAGATATATAAGTAAGCAATGAGGTGCACCTAGAATATGTATATATAAGCATTCCCAGACTCACATGCAAACAGTACGAGAAAAGGCAATACTCACATGGAGAAAATCATTCACCACACACTCATGGCCTACATATAGGTCAAAGGAGTCACATGCATACAGTAGGGTAAAGGACAATAATCACATGGAGAATAGTAGGCAGGACAAAAAAAAATAGTTCACCACACACGAAGTATTCAAATGCATAAAGTGGATAATATCTTATACAACAGTCATAAAATCACAAGTTTCTTCAAATCAATAGTGAGGCACGCATGTAGATGGGCGGTGTCTTCCCATCCCACAGGTTCTTCAAGCACGGCTCAGCAAAATATTCATCGTCTTCTAGGTGCAGCCACAGCTGTCTATTTGTCTCCGTCGAGAATAATGTTATTGTAAAACTGTACATTGGGTTAGGGGGGTCATATCCAGGGAGGCGGCGTAGTAAACGAAAACATCTATTGATTTCATCCGTCTGTGCTTGCTTCTCTGTGAGCCTTGCCTCGGACAGCATACGATCGTGCTTCTCGGCAAGCACATTTCTTGCCAGCGTAGCGTCAGACAGCGACTAGAAGCCGGTTGATATTTCAGAAGAGGAGTAAGTCTTCCTCTTCGAAGTCTTTTGCTTGGCACCAGGGGTAGGAGGGGTAGGCCTGAGAGGATCACTGGTGGCGTGTGGAGGCATTTGTAGGGGAGTTTGGGAAGCAGGAGAGTCGGCATTCGGAGGCTCCTACACACCAGAACGTGAATAATGTTATTATCACAAAAAATGTAAGACAACTGCAAATACATATCGATGACACGATACAAGTGGATGATGGTATAACAGTATCGAGGGTTCATGTTTGTGCACCTGAGATAAGTTGCAAGTAGGACGTACTGAGGGGCCAGGGCCGATCGGGCTTGCTTGGATATCACTATCAAGGAGGTTAGAGAATGAACGATGATATGTGTTATCTCCCATATCCTCTTCCAAGTACTGATCAAATTCATTGGGATGCATCCTAGGGTGATCCTCATTGGTACCGTGTGAACTATCCGGTAGCAGCTATGCACTGGGGGGCACCAGATTTTTTGGCCGTCCATCATAAGCCTGACTTCCAGTAGCATTGTTGTCATCGAATATTAGCGATAATAGACCCTCCATCTCTCTCGAGTATCCCCAAGACTTCAATCTCATGGCCTTCGGGTGTTTCTGCAGTAGAAGGAGATGAGAGTTAGATTGGCAAGGAAACATCCTGGGTTCGAGTTTACAAGAAATTCAAAATTATGGTTACGGAATAAAATGTCAGACGATACGCACCTGTCTAAAAATCTTCCAAAAATCAGGATTTTCGAAGGTATATATTTGTGTTGCTTCATTATACCCACAACCAGTGTAATCTGACATCCACTTCCATGCATTATAGAGGTACCTAGTTTTATCATAGTGACTGTAGATTTTTTCTTCATTCACAATTATACCCTTCTTCTCCAACTCTTTGCTTACATAGTCGTAGCCTCCAGGTTGAAGATCCTTACACTTGCAAAATCCTGCCATAAGTGCTTCGGCATACGATCTGATAAATGCATAGTGCTCTTCCTTGTTCCACTCAACCTGTTTGACATACTTTAATTTCTTGGCTGGGCTTGCCATCTATTCGACACAAGAAGAAGCATATGAGAAGAAAGATGTTGACATAATCGAGTACTCGATTTATGTATTTACCGTCTACTTGATTATTCGTTCTCGAGCTAGCTACGTCGTATATAATCACGATAACCACATGGAAATCGATTAATTGAGTAATCGGGTACATGGTAGACACATATATTGAATAATCGAGTACTCGATTTATGTGTGTACCGTGAACCCAATAACTCGATCTCAAGCCATCTACGTCGTACAATCACGATAACCACATGGTATACACAGATCGAGTAATCGAGTACTCGATAGATCCATGTACCGTGTACCTGATTACTCGATCGTCATCCAAATACGTCATATATTCACGATGACCACATGGAAATCGAATAATCGGGTACACGGTAGATACATATATCAAGTAATCGAGTACTCGATTACTCGATCTCGAGCCAGCTAAGTCGTTTAACGATTCACAATAACCACCGGGGGAGTTGAGTAATCGGGTAGATGGTAGACACATATATCGAGTAATCGAGTACCCGATTACTCGATTAATCAATATCCATGTAGTTATCGTGATTATACGACATAGGTGGATGACGATCGAGTAATCGGGTACACGGTACATGTATCTATCGAGTACTCTATTACTCGATTACTCGATTCCCCTGGTGGCTTATTGGGAGACAGCCCGATCGGCTCGAAAAGAAGAAGTATTGATTAATAAAAAAGGAGATCGTGTAAGAGGTGAAAACAGAACAAAATAAAAACTGTTAAAATTGGCAAAAAAGAAGCAGATCGACAAAAACTCGTTAAACGAAGAGGCAGTACATATGCATTCACCCGCATAATATTCATTCGTCTAATATGCATCCTTTATATATTTTTTTAGAGCTTCAGTAGTATGCAATGAGCTCGCACATATGTGGACTCATGCTCACATGTTCTCAGAAAAATTACAAGGAGAAAGGCATATGATATGACAGATTAAAATTTAAAATTCAAACAACCAGGGCCGTGTGCTTACTAGCACGTCAATGAAAAGGGACGGTCTTCGATGACGATCGGCCGAGGAAGCATCCGACTGATATTGTGATGCGGTACTCTACGTCCGCCTCGGGGAGGGGGGGATTACAAGGTGCGGCGGCAGGAGTTGCAAGAGGGAGGGGAAAATGGTTTATTGGGGGGTGGGGGAGTCACGTGAAAGACGGTCAGAGGAAGATGGTCGAGGACGGGAGTGATGGCGGCTAGGATGAGAGTGAATGATGAAAGGAAGAGAAAGGAAAAAAACCTAAAAACGAGAGGGAGGGGCAGCCCGTGATTTTTCATCAGGCTGATTCTCACTCGAGGGAGAATCAACCTTTCAGGGGTGAAAGATGAATATTTATCATCTTTCACCGTCAGGACCCACTATTCACCCTTTCAGCTAAACAAACACAAATCAGGTGATAGGTGAAAAATTTTTCACCTATCACTGTCACCGACCACATTTCAGCTTTTCAGCTTACAATTTTCACCTTTCAGGGCTGAAATATGCTTTTTTACAGCTTCCAAATGCACCCTAAAACATCGAAGAAGATTATTTACAATATTGGAATCATCTAAGCGCTAGCACATCGAATATCAACATGACTTACCATCATGACTTATGCATGAATAACATTCAAATCGGTATCTTTATAAATAATGAGCATCATCACAATATGAATTAGGGATCATAATATCTCATGCAATACTCTTAGAATCATGGAATCAAGATTAATCAAGAGTGTAATAGGTAAAAACAATTCCTACCATCGTCAGCGACGACTTCCTCAAGTCTTCGCATAGAACACCGCTTCCTCCTCACGAATCCACCTCGTTCCAAGGATCGAACGCTACCAACACTTGATGATCAAGCAAGAGAAAAAGAAAAACTCTAAATTCTCAAGGGCTGGACGTTTATGCACTTAAAACAGCCCCTCTTAAAGGGTTTTTATAGAGAAACCCTAACACAACTAAGAAATCTCTTCCCAAATCACTTTTTCCATTAGTTACACTAACTTTTAATCTCCACCATTGATCCAAAACTTCCTCCTAACCATCTAGAATGCTCTCCCGTTAAGCCCCCTCGATTTGGTAGGATTCCAAACTCAAAAAGATCTCAAAAATACAAAAATCACAAACTGCACACGCCGGGACGATCGATCACAAGTCCTGGCTTTTATCATGGCCCAGAAAGAACTGATGATGTCTGTGGAGCTGAAACATACATATTAGCTTCCCTTAGAATCAATGCATCATCAATTGTCAAAAAGCTATAATCAAGGCCACCATCCAGTTCTATCATACCTTCAAGTGCCTTTACAACCACCGACATAGTTGGCCTTTTGAAAATGTCTCCTTGTAAGCACCACATTGCAACCTTTTTCATTCTCAAAGCTTCCTCATTGCGCAAATGCACAGATTGGCAGTTCATCTAGCAATGCACTCAATTGACCTTCTTCTGCCTTGCTTTTCAGTAAATTCAGCAAATAAATATCTTCCTCTTGTAGAGAGTAATCCAACACTCTCCGTCCAGATACAATTTCAAGGAGTACGACCCCGAAGCTGTAAACATCAACCTTCTCTGTAATCTTGGATCCTAACCATTCAGGAGCTAAATACCTAAGTGTTCCTCTTAGTGAAGTCATTACCTGGCTTCGGTCCCTCTCAATTAACTTTGACAGCCCAAAATCAGAAATTGTGGCATTGAAATTTTCGTCCAATAGAATGTTTTGTGGTTTGGTATCTAAATGAATTATTTTTCTTTTACACTGTTCCTGGAGATAGTCCCGGCCCTTTGCAACGCCGAGGAGAATACTTTCCCTCGTTTTTCCTGCTTAGGGGATCTGATTTTTCTTGCTTTATGTAAATCCATTAATATAATGACCTATTCGGCATATACTCATACACTAGAAGTCTATACGAGTTTTCAGCACTGAAACCAATTAGCCTCACAAAATTGATGTGATAAATGCCTCCAATACTTCTGATTTCAGCCATAAATTGTTTTCTACCTTGGCTTACCCCATCTTCAAATCTTTTCACAGCGACTTTTGTGCCATTTGGAAGATTCCCTTCAAAAACACTTACAAACCCTCCGTCCCCAAGTTTTCTTGACAAAGTTATGGATCATCAAAATTAACTCTTCGTAGGTGAATTTGGTTGGAATTTCGGGCAGATCCCCTAAAGCATCCTCCCTAATCTCTTCACTAATCATGGGTTTTCTCATTGTCGCAAAACAATTAAAGGATACAATGATGAGAAATGCACCAATGCAGCTACCTGTAAGGCTATATATAATTAGTTTTCCTATCACTCTTCTTCAGTGTAACAAAGTACGAATTCGGGGGCTATTCGGCAAGGGGTCGATTCGGTTCGGTTCGACAAAATTCGGATAAGACCTGGAAAAATCGTTTAAAATTTGGCAAGCTAAAATACAATCAAATCTATGTCAATACCACTTTACCTGTAATGAACGGATGAATGGCTTCTTTCAGTTTCAACCTCTCTAAAATCACCTACAAATACTTCCACTTACTATAATTCTCATATTTGTACCTAAGCAACACATCTTAGAAACCAGAAATCAAGAATTAATCTCTTCTTAATCTCCCCTATGATTTGGCATCTCACTAATACGTAGACTTGGAAAAATCTGAAGTTGTTTAATCTATCTGATAAGATCAATTTCTTTGGAGAGAGAATGGTTTTCATTGGTAATGGATGATCATGTTCCTTAGGAAAGATTCATCGGCCAGTTGGAGGGGACCAAACAATTAATCTCAGCACACTAAGCACTTTTCTCACTCTTAATTACCTGATAGGAAGACTTCAAATCTTGAATCATGCTTTTCACAGGTATTAAGAAGTACAACAATAATCCATATCAATTTTGTCATCGTTTCACCTCACAAGCTTGGCTATCACAGCTCAGCAAATACAGAACAAGAACTTCATTAGTTAAACTAATCAACATTAATAGAAGGCATCAAAGAAAAACAGTAATAGAAGCCAATCAGCATTAAAAGAACAATACTAGAAGCCACTGTCATGGACTAAGACAAATTTATCTGAATTTTCTTCATTTAAATTGAAACTTAAATACATTGGAAAACTGATTATGTTAGAATATGTGACAGTGCTATCAAGCCATTTGCACACCTTGATTACAAGATCAAAGCGTAGATACAAGTAAAACATTTTTTAGGCTGAACTTGCCAAACTTTTTAGGGAAAGAATTTCAAAACGCCCCTGCAAAATTAACATTTCATAAGATAATTTCTTCAATGATTGGGGAGAATAATAAGTTAAGATAGCGAATGACTAAACAGCATGCCAAACTAAATCATGGCCGCATAGGGATATAATTAAAGCTTTAAAGGAGTTCCTTAAAAGAAACTACGTACATCCAAACCTCATATGTTACAGTTCCTCAGAAGTCGCAGGTTAGTGTAGAGTAACATTAGAAATTACACCATTTGCTGACAAGTTGCACACAGTTCGTGATCCTTGCTGTGAAAAGACATAATTTTTTAAGTTGGCTGGAGTTTAGAAGTAGCAGAGGCAGGGCCAAGAACGCAAAAACAGATAAAGGGTGAGAGCTGACTACCGAGGTGATGCTGATTTTATTGCGAAACTGTTAACCGGCGAATAATAGAAAACTTGTCGACCCAGCCGGATAAGGAGATTAACCGGGCGGTTAACCTTTGAAGGTACACACTGCGAATAAAAGCAAATAATCGGCCAACAATAGCATTTTTTGTGGCGGTGCTCTTCTTGTCTTTCCAGGATTTTGTGGTGGGGGGTGTTGCACTTTTAGAAATATAGACGAATTGTAGAGACTATGCTCACTCTGCATGTTCTTTAGTGAAAATACGTGCGTAAGTGCAAAGCAGACTCCATTCGCCACATTATCTTGGTATTTGAGCATAGCAGCTTTGCAGGAACAGGTCTTGATGCATGCTTGTTTGCAGCTTTCCATATCTGTCTTCTAAAGTTCTGCAGCAGTGTCATCAACATAACTGAAGTAAGAAATGTTGTCAAGGATAAGAAGACGGTGATACTTGGAATCTTCACACGACAGGTTGGTAACCTCTTTGCATCCCAAATTGGGCTGCGCTTCATCCACTGGCATGAAATACGGAGGCTCTCCATCACTAGACACTGGACATGTACATTGCCCATTGTTGGAGCAAATTCCATAAGTCCCGCAGACTTGGGGGTAATCACAAGCATCATTAGAGAGGATGTCGGTAGTGGCAAGCCATTTGATGTGATCAATCCACTCATAATGCCTGAAATGGCCATCAGGGACCAATTTAAGAAATTGTGGTGCGGGTGTACTTGGCAAGATTATAGGCACAAATATCTCATTCATTTTTCCCGAAAGAATAGACAAATGGTCGTCAGTAAAAGTTGCTGCTACGATTCCTCCATTTTCTTGCATCTGGTAATACATCTGAGTAGGATGTGACTGAAAGTATTGATTAGTTGGTTCAACAAGCTTTTGCCCTGCAAGCAGTTACTGCCCAGGAAGCAGAGTGTCCGTAGGATGGCTAAATGATTCCCATACAATTCTATTTTCACGGTCGAAGTGGATGAGATGTCCTGTTTCCATGATTGACATGCCTGCAATGGACATGTTGGTGGTGTTAGTAGACCAAACAAGGGTTCCATTGACATCATGCAGAAGTTGTCCTTCGTCAGAGGTGAGATCAAGGGTTGCATTTTACCCCAATGGGTGTACTATCTGCTGACCAAATTATTTGTGTTTCGATGAACTTCCCAGCTAGATACAACAAAACAGAAAATAGGAAGGATTCACAGGCATTTTCCACACAGGCAAATCCACACTTCGATATCCTATCCCTGGTTTGAGTTTCCCTTGTAGAGAAGAGTGGTCTGATTTTAAATCTATTCCAGTATGTTTTTGTCATGTATAAGCAATTGGAGGAATGAATGAAGTGTAGCATCCACTGTAGCATCCATGTTTTTTTTATATCCAGCGTGAAACACGACCTGAGGTGTTTCAGCTGGATATGAAAAAACGTGAATGCTACAGTGTAGCAAAACATCCACTGTTTCAGCTTTTAATCACGCCCCAAACGGCTAATGTCAAGAACCAGAGATAGGGACACATACTGATACCGTCTTCACCAGCATCCATGGTTGCTGAATTTCAGCTTTTTGCCTTCTGACAACTTTGTGGAGGCATTGGTTGTTAATTTCTATGCAAAAAGGATTCTTTTTTGAGAGCATTAGTTGGTAAACAACACTATGGAGATTGTTTTGTAAGGCACCACATTGGTTGATAATTGCTTGATGTATATCTGCCGGGCAAAACACATTAGTGCTTGCACCAAGACACTGATGTCATATACAAGGGCTAAAAATTGGCCTCAAAATCATTATGCCAGGCTCAAAGTCAATTAACTATGCATTACTTTCCGAATATTTTTCAATCAATTGTTTATTTCCATACCGATAAAAAACTTGTATACTGATTAATAATCTTGGTCAGTTTGGGTAGCTGTAGTTTTTGTTTAGCATGATATCAAATTTCAACGATAGGCCACATATCAACAGCTTTTGGTAGGGTATTCATACAGAGAGTAATCCTACTCGGAAAGTAACCAAATCGTTGAAGAAGTATTAATCAGTAAACAATTCTTTTCCCATTCATCATTATTCTTGGTATATAGACAAGGGAAAAGAAATTCCATCGACTTCATTTTGTAATAGTTTGCTTACTATCTTGTTCACAGAGCTGGTGAGAGGATACTTTCAACACATTTCCATTTCTTCGGTTCTACTGAAGGAATTTTCCTTTGAAACGAACAACAAATTCCCATAAGTTAAATCGAGCGTAAATTAAGAATTCAGAGATGTATAAGTTGTGTGGAAAGCAGAAATGATTTTTGTTACGTATAGAAATGACTACAACTGCTTTAGTTGGGTAAAATTAAATAGAATAGTGCTTCATTACTACTTTTTGTTCTCAATGTTCTCTTCGTTAGGATATCTGACATTTCCGTTCGATCAATCGCTATCGTCTGAAGGATGCAAAACTGCCAACAGCCGGATAGAAAGACTCGGATTTATCTCTGCATAGAAAGCCAGATAGAAATTCTGGATTTCAGCAAATCACACATTAGACTGTGCGAGTGAGGAGGCCTTGCTAGGTTGAGATGCCCATAAATGCCCTCTACCTCCGTGCAAGTGTGTGTGTGTGTGTTGCGCGCATGTGTGCTGGCTTCATTTTCCAAATCCGCCTTTACAAAAAAATCATGCTCCGAAGCAGGGGTTGGATGGCGGGAGGCAGGATATAAGGGTGGAGACTGGACTGGGAGAGTTTCACCGTCACACATTCAAGCCTACTATGAGAAGGATAGCATGACATAGGACAATTGATTCGGCACAAGTTTTTTCCCAAATCCAGAGAATTACTATGGGATAGAGTTAGTATATGCTAAATGATGTACTGTCAGATTTTCATGGCCAATGGCTGGTGAAGCTTCACCAGCTGATTTGATCTCCTCTTGTAATATTAAGTAATGTGAAGCCCTCATATCTACTCTGAGCTCACTTCACTTTGTGTATATAAATGAGTTAGATGCTTACCACCCTCGTTTTTATCCCTTTATGAGATTTTTTTAAGTCCAAGAGTGCAAGGTGCATGATGCCGAGAAGCAAGGGAACAAAAGAGGGAGTTTAGGGTAAAAATTAAACTAAATGACTTTTTTTAATTCATAATCAAACCGGAGAAGCCTTACATACTTATAGGCTTATACTTATTTCTACAATTGGAATCTTAACCTAAGAAAGCAAATCGTAATAAGATAAATACCATAAAAAGGCCACTTCTAATTGGCTATTATTTGAACTCCAAGTATTATTACTATCGACTCTACTAAATATAGAAAAGGGACTGTCATTCATAACATGATGCATCGATATTTGATAGTAGGGATCATACGATACCTTTTGGAGGTAGAAATGCAAATATGTCACTCTCTGCAGTTGATCCCCGGATTTTTTATTTAGAGTTGATCTTCAATTTTGTGTCTATACTAGCATCACATTTGAAAATTAATCTAAAAAACTCAGTTAAACATGATACATATTTGTTAAATATAACTATGTTATTCAATATGGAAGAGAAAAATCAAAACCCACTTATTTGGAAGAAACTTTTTTTTTTGCAACTTTGGAGAAAACTCGCTGCAAATAGCCAATTTCTTGGGAGGAGTTGTTCAACTCATCGTTAAAAATCATCTTCCTCTCTTTATGTGGTTGAACTCACAGCATTCTTTCTCAACATGCAAGATTGCAAATTTAAATTGCAAAAGGTACTTTTCCAATTTAATGAATGACTACATCTAGTGGGCATCCTAGAGCAGATTGTTGTGTAATTAGAAAGTCATGAAGAGTATCTAAAAAAGTGCTTAATTTGTTTTGGTACCATTTTAGACTAGGATGTATTAGTTACAGGTGCTTGCAATTTAGTTCAGCATGGGGTACTATTTTAGACTTAATTTAACCTGATTATGATATGATAACCTGATTAGATATGCATTTTGATTAACTTGTCTGTCTAATCCTCCGTCCAGAACACATTTGGTTTTCCAAAATAAAAACCAAATATATTTAATAATTCGGGGCGATAAGAGTAATTCTCTAAGGATGCATTTGGCAACCTAGATTTAGACCCTATGATTTTAAGAATCACGTGATTTTAAGAATCACGTGATTTATCTAAATCCTGCGTTTGGCAACTCATTTTTTAGTGTGATATAATTCTTTCCCAAAATCTCACCTCAGAATGACGTGATTCTTATTATAACGTAAAAGAGGGTCGCTCAAAATAACAGGCCCGACCGTGTCATTTGTAAAATCTCATGAGATTCTTTAAATGACGTGATTCCAAAAATTACACCTCTAAATCAAAATCAAGGTTGCCAAACGCACCCTAAGCATGTGCAAAATTGTCCTTACAGTGATTGAGACAAATGAACCTTTGTTTTTGGTAGGTGAACAGTGTTTGTTTACCAGATCTTTCTTTCTTCAATATCCTCACGGTACTTTTGTACAAAATATTATGAAAGAATACGTGGTTGAGTTTAAGAATTTAAGAATATGGGTGAACACATGCTATTTGATTGACTTTGATTCGATAGACCTCGATACATTGTTACTTGCAAAGCGTTCATGATTAGGTGTCTGAGTTTTTCTAGGTCCTATCGATTTGCTCAGTGGTGTATCCTTCTCCCCTATTTAATTAAGTCATATGGTGCGGATGATGAGTCTTGTCATTTGACTTTTGTATCTAACTTTTATTTTAATGTAAAGTTACAAGAACTCAATCGTTTTTTTGGTTGCTGATTATTATGTGAAGATGGTTGTTCATGTATATTGAGTTCTTATCGGTTGACTGATTGAGTGCCGATGGTTTTTTGTTGTTCTTGTGATTGATTGTTATTTAGATAAAGAATGGCGAAGAACAACAATGTTGTGCCCAGTGAGCATATTAAAATGCACTGGCAGATCTATGTGAAGCCAAGGTTAAATCAACATGCGAAAGAAAAGAGGAGATGTATGGGTAAGGAAGAATGGAATTACCACAATTGATTGTAGCGAGTTCTGGGCTGATGACAAAATGCTAATTAGTAAGGATGACAAAATGCTTGTGTAGATATCTGGTATTTTTCTTTATGAATATGAATCGTTTGATAAAATGCTACAGTGGGGAAATCTTTGATGTGCAGGATTGATTAGTACACTTGAGATTAACTCATCGACTAGAGGTCCTCCTCCCACAGCAAACCTTTGTAGATCAGCTGGCTTGGGAGTGCCAACAATGGTCAGGGTTAGAGACTTTGCTTCAAGTCATTGTTTTTTATATTTTGTTCATTAATACGAGCACATATTATATAATACCCGAAAAATTAGTAAGTATTTTAAACCGAAATTTGACCCTCTTAATGTTTGATTTAGTTGTGTTTTACCATATGGGAATTAAAGTTGGTGAGAAGAGCTTTCCAACGCCACCAACTATGTGCGATTTAGACTTCGGAGTAAAAAGATATGAGAAATTAATTTTATTTAAGCATGACTACGATCGATCGCTAGAACAAACGATCGATCAGCAAATTTAACCGATCGACGCCTTACCAAAACGATCGATCGTAGTTACTGTGATTATTGATTGTTTTGTTTCGGGTAAAGCGATCGATCAGCAATAATTTCAATCGATCGGCTGTAACGCGGTAGTGTAGAATAACGCATACGACGATCGATCGCCCTATAGCCGATCGATCGCCGGTTGCGGTTTTGCGATTTCTAGCTTATTTTTGGGGTGGATTTACATGGGAAAGATACCAAATCCCAATTGGACTTTAATTACACGTCTCTAGAGGGATCTTGAGGCCTTCTCATTGGTGGGAAGTGTCCATAATATGGAAAATTAGTTTAAGAAGGGATTCTCCCCCAACTCTATATAAACCATAGAGAGTTGGCTTGTGCTATTGCAAAACCTAGCCCTAGAATGTCCAGAGACCTTTCCCTCTCTCCTTCCCATGTTCACCCACCTCCTATAAGGCTTCTTCTTGTGGGAGCTTGCAAGAGCTTGGAGCGGGAGTTTTTGAGGAAGCGGAGGAGATGAGCAATACGTAAAAAGGCGGAATCTTCGGTGAATTAAGTAGGATAGTTTTTCCCCTTTCCTCTCTTCTGTTATATGATATTGATAAGTGTTTTGATTTAGTACCTTAGAGTATTGTGTAGATTCTTGTGAGATAAATGAATTATGTCATTATTTCTATGTGTAGTGCTTCATGATCATATGTGCATTCATATTCCGTTTCTAGATGGGAATTCACACCTATAAGTTTGATGCTTTATTTATTTTTCAGAGACTAGAAGTTCTGATATTGCTTGATGGACTATGATCCATGTTGAGTTTTGGTGTCTTAATGTGTGTCTTGCATTAAAGGTCTTATTTGAGAGGTATTAATAATTAAAACTATGTTATATGTAAAGGAATATGAGAAAGGTGTGTGCTTTAGTAATTCCAGATCATCCTAGGGTCTGTAATTGGTCTAGGAGGGGAGCATATAGTCTGTTAATAATATATTATCATTTATAATGGGTTATTTAGTAAGATAATCAAGTTTAATTAAGAGTCTTAATCTCGGCCAGAATTATTTCTGTGCTGATAGTCGGTAGTAAATAATTCATAACTAATTCAAATAAAATCGAAAAAATATAAAATCAGCGGGGTTAGAAACTAGACTCATGAAGGTATTATCAGTAAAAATTTCAGAGGTTTCTTACTGTACAGAGCATAGTAGCCGTCGGATGAGGACTGTTGTGCAGGAGGCAATGAGCTGAATCTGAGATAAAACACTAAGTATACAAATAACATCATGTAATATGATATGATAATGATTAATGTGTCAATACCACTAATTGGACTATATGCTTATGGAATATCACAGTAAGAATTGGGTTAGAAGTAATCTAATTAGGAGAGATAATCCTTTGATCAAAGAGATTTATAACTATCTACCTTCAAGCGTTGATGTCGGTTTGTGATTCCACTTAGAATTCAAATCATCTAAGATTCTTTGATTTTCTTATCTCTGATATTTGTATTATAAAATTCCAATGCGTATGAGGAATTCCTATATAGGGCTAAGCATGAAAGATATGTATTGATTGTATGGTACTCCTTGGGTGAGTGGATGTTATTTGAAGTGTTTGGATTTCTTGTTATAGTAGGAGTGAATTACATGCCTTTGTGAAACTTGTTATTCTATGCGTCTCCAATGAGTGAGTTATTTGTTGGCCAAAGATCTTGACACTTCTATCCATACTCCATGAGAGAGTCTATTCTGGTAAGAGATACTTTATGATCTTAGAGTGTTACGACCTCTTTTCCTTTGAGATATTGCTCATATTGATTTTATGATTGTTTCTTCCACTGGAGATCTTGCGAGACTCTCCCCATGGTGGATTCATAGTATGCTCAATTAAGCAATTGCTAGATCTTGCGAAATCACTTATATTTATGAAGTTGCGATTCCATACTGCCCGAGGGAGGCACTATACGTACGTTAGATTTTGGACATTACAGAAGGTCCTCAGCCTCCGCCCATCCTGTCCGTAAGCACTGGTGGGGCCAGCATCCTAGACGCATGGCAGGGTTCTAAAGAGAGGACCCCTAGGGTGGTTCTAGTATATTATTTTAGTCACTTTCGAGCAACCAGTTTAGCGAGCAAAAATTGTTACCCCTTTCCCTTTAGATGTCTGGAGCCTTTGATATGATGGTTATTTGATATTTACAAAATAAACACATTTTTATATGTTTTTCTGCCTATATTTTAGTCGTAATTTTAGTGAAAGTACGGATTCTTAATAGTTATTCATGTTAGGAGAGTAATTAGGAGATTAATAACTAAATGCGCTTAATTGATTAATTTAGATGCGTTAATCGGGTTTAGTGGATTTACAATTTATAATGCATCTAAACTATATTTAATTTTATTTATGTAGGCATAAGAGTTTCAAATGTGGATCGTCAAGAGTGGATACGCGCCAAACCGTTTCTGTGCTGAGATCGAAGATCCGATGGGTGGAGATCGTTACGACGGGTTTTAATTGAGAAAAGAAAAAAAAGAAAAAGGAAAAGGATGAGAACCGGTTTGGTCCGGTTTGGGTCGAAATAAATAAATAAATAAAAAAGATGAACCAACCCGAGCCATCGGCTCTGGTGTTCCAGACGAAAAAAAAAGAAACAGAAGAGGTCCGGCGGCCCTGGATTTCCGGCGGTGATCGAGCGAAGCGCCGGCGATGGGCAATCGAAGCGGCGGAACTCGAAGCGATGACGGCGGCTCTAAGGAAAGGCGGCGTTCGTGCTGGTGGCGGAGGAAGAGAAGACGACCGGAGCTGGTGACGATGGGACAGAACAGAGCAGAGTGACGGCAATGGAGGCGGAATGGCAAGGCTGGGGCTCTGGTTTCACGGCACGGCTGGGCTCGATAGAGCTTGGTTCAGACGGTGGACGGCGAGCTCAAGACCATTGGGTCTGTACGGCGAGAACTCCGACGGCAAGGCAGAAACGGGAAACGTGCTGGAATTGAAAATGGAAGATCATGCTCGATTTGGAAACGGAATGAAGCGTGCTCGATATGGAAGTTATGGATTTGGAATCGTGCTCGGATTTGGGACTCTTAGGAAGTATATAAAACAGAGCTTTGGCCGGTCGTGAAGGGAGAACGACAGAGAGAAAAAAAGAGAGCTTTTGTGCGTGGACAACCGGCCGGAAAAACAGGGGATTCCGGTACTATTTGCGCCGGAATCCGGTGGGGTTTTGGCCAGAGGTGAGGAGGAAGCCGACAGAAACAGGGCTTTTGACACAAAAAACAAATCAGAGCGGAAACAGAGAAAAACAGAGCTGTTGTGCGTGGACAACCGGTCGGAAAAATAGCGGATTCCGGTACTATTTGCGCCGGAATCCGGCGGGCCTTTGGCCAGAAGAAGAGAGGTGAGGGAGGAGAGTCGAATGCTGGGAGAAAACTGTGATTTTTGTGTTGATTTGCAACTGCTACAGTAACCGCGAGTTTGCCGAGAAGATGATGAATAGTGTCATGTGCTACAGTGCTACAAATCCGTGAACAGTGCGCGTGAACAGTTCGGTGAACAGTGTTCCTGCATATGACCAATTCAACAAACCAGGCTTTTTCTTCCTTTTCATCTATGTCTAGTTAAATTTTATTTTACTAAGATTAGATGAAGCTCTGCTGAATTGTTTGACTCTCAATACTTATTTGCAATTCTAAAGTAGTGATTTTTATTCCATATGCTTAATATTTTGCTATGATTATTCTGTTGCTCGAGAGAGGGTAGAGTAATTGTTAGTGAAATTAAACTAAGGGTTTGTTAATGTTCGAGAGGTCTTAACGAATTCCAAGGTATTAATTGAATAAAAATTGCATTTTTATGATTGATCTTTGCTCGAGAGAGGGAGATTTATTAAGTTAGATTTAATTGTTTAGTTGCATGTTCGAGAGGGCTGCACACATTATGATTATTCGTGACTTCGAGAGGGGCACGGATAATTGATCACTTGGAATTGTACGAGTTTAACGAAGAGGATAGCTATTTAGTTTGGGTGGATTCGAAGTCTTTGTATATTTCTCATCATATTATTTTCACATAAATTTCATTGCTTTGTTAAATTAGAACTTTTCATTCTGTTATAACTAGTTTCATAAAAAATTCAAATCTTTCATTAGAATTAAGTTGAATCAGTCCAAGTCCTTTGGGTTCGACCTCGTTTCCACTAGACTATACTGAGTCTCGTGCAATTGCGAGTAAATAATTAAAAATTCAATCAATCATTATTCTCTCCTTACACATATTTTTTCGGAGTCTTATTGATATTTTCCTATACTTGAGAGTTGGAATTGTTGTTGACTAACCTGGCAGGTGTATCGACCTCGGTTAAGTTCAGATGTTGTGGAATGTCTATAACCTTGTTATTCTTATTCTCTTCATACTGCTTGTTTTAATCAGTGGGTTTGTACATCCTACTGAGTGTAAATACTCATGCATCCTCTGATGCACGTGCAAATGAAAATTGAGATCAGGAAGCGCAGTAGTGGATAGGCGGATTGCAGGCGCCGAGAAGACTTTAAAGACTATTTAGTTATTTGCTTTGCTTTTATTGATGCTTATGACATTATTGGTAATTATGTGCTATAGACTTATAGGTCTATTTTATTTGACTTTCTTAAATGGATTATTATTAAGTAAATTCATTTCATATTATTTATTAATGTATGTTATTGTATTACACTAATTGCAGGCTTAATCGGTTACACATTCTTTTGAGATGATTGTAATCGGTTGGGAAATCGACTATTCGGTCACGTGCCCGGGATCTCTACCTCGAAATGTATCTCATTGGTTGGCTTCCGCACTTTGATCGAGGTATGGGATTTCGGGGCGTGACAGTGTGGTATCGGAGCCCTCAAGGTCAGTCTAATACAGTACGGACATTGCTAAATTATGCGATGAGTTAGAGAGAAGAATTGGTTGTTTGAATGCTTGCTTTGTGTTTGTTTTATTTTATGTATTGCCGTATTTTACGCTAGGAGTCAAAGGATTGAGAGATGAATTAAAATTGAACCTTCAGTGAGATTCTAGTTTATCTTATTCCGTTGACAATAGTGGCTACTCTTTAGCGTGATTAGAATCAGAGTGCGTAGCGGAAGTGTGGATAGCTTGAAAGGGCGCTGATCGGAAGTGACTTTTATCGTGGAAGTGGTTTGCAAGGATTAGGATGAGTCCTTTTAAGCAGCAAAGGCAGCAGCAGCAAAACCTGATGAATGGTGCACAACGTCAACAGTTTGTGGATAGGATATGCATAGAGGGAAGCCGTGTCCTCAAGATCCACGGAGATGCTACTTGTGCAATGAGGTTGGGCATATCTCTCCTTATTGCCCTAACCGTGGGAAGAAGACCTGAGCTGATACGAATAAGAAGACTCAGGCAAGAATCTTTGCTCTATCATCAGAAGATGTGCGTGGTTCAGATGACGTTATTGAAGGTTGTCTTCTTATCCTCAATCGTTTTGCTAGAGTATTAATAGACCCAGGAGCGTCGCGATCTTTTATTTCTAGGGTGTTTGCTTTAAGTCTAGATAAGTCATTGTCTAGACTGAGTGATGATTTGGTGATTTCTACTCCTATGGGAGATTCGGTGATAGCAACTGAATGTATTGAAAACTCTCCCGTACTTATAGAAGATAGGATTTTGCTTGCTAATCTTGTGCTGATTGATATATGTGATTTTGATGTAATCTTGGGAATGGATTGGTTATCAAAATATAGTGCACTAGTGGATTGTACTAAGAAGAGAGTTCATTTTGAAATTTATGGAGAGAAAAAACTATTGTTTCAAGGAATCCGATATAAAAGAGTAGATTGTGTGATATTAGCTGTGAAAGCTCAGAAACTACTGGCTAAAGGTTGTAGAGCCTATTTTGCTAATGTGACACTTGTTGAGATGCCTACCCTAAGAATTGATGATATTGAGGTAGTGAAGGATTTTCTCGAAGTTTTTCCTGATGAGTTACTTGTTTTGCCACCAAAGAGAGAGATTGATTTTACGATTGAATTAATACCGAGAACAGCACCTATTTCAAAAGCACCATATAGAATGGCACCGAGTGAGTTGAAAGAATTGAAAGTGCAATTACAAGAGTTGTTGGGTAAGAGATTCATACAGCCTACTGTTTCCCCCTGGGGTACACCAGTATTATTTGTAAAGAAGAAAGATGGATCGATGAGATTGTGTATTGGCTATCGTATGCTGAACCAAGTTACGGTGAAGAATAAATACCCTTTGCCTAGAATAGATGACTTGTTTGATCGGTTGCAATCAGCAAAAGTATTTTCGAGGATTGATTTGAGATCAGGATATCATCAGTTAAGGATCAAGGAGGAGGATATATCCAAGACAACTTTCAGGACCAGGTACGGACACTACGAATTCCTGGTGATGCCTTTTGGTTTGATTAATGCACCAGCTGCATTCATGGACATGATGAACAGAATTTTTGTGGACTTATTGGATCGGATTGTGATAGTCTTTGTGGATGATATTTTGGTGTATTCGGCAAGTTGGGAGGAACACAGAACTCACTTGACATTCGTGTTACAGATATTGAAGGATAATCAGTTATATACTAAGCTGAATAAGTGTGAATTTTGGTTGAACAATGTGAATTTTCTTAGACATGTCATATCAGAAGATGGAGTATCAGTTGATCCAACGAAGGTAGAGGCAGTGTTAAAATGGGAACAACCAAAGAATGTGACAGAGATTCGAAGTTCTTGGGATTGGCAGGTTACTATAGAAGATTCATTGAAGGATTTTCAAGTCTAGCTTTGCCAATGACGAAGATGACCAGGAAGGGAATGAAGTTCATATGAAATGATGAATGTGATAAAAGTTTCAAGGAATTGAAAAAGAGATTAACATCAGCACCGATCTTGACTTTACGGTCGGGAACTAGAGGATTCGTTATATACAGTGATGCTTCAAAGAGTGGACTCGGATGTGTACTAATGCAACACGGACATGTTGTGGTGTATGCATCAAGACAATTGAAAATTCATGAGCAGAATTACCCAACACATGACTTGGAATTAGCAGCAGTAGTTTTAATTTGGAGACACTATTTGTATGGAGAAACTTTTGAAGTATATACAGATCACAAAAGTTTGAAGTTTATCTTTTCCCATAAAGATCTGAATATGAGACAGAGAAGGTGGCTAGAGTACTTGAAGGACTATGATTTTTCCATTCACTACCATCCAGGCAAGGCGAATGTGGTAGCAGATGCATTAAGCAGAAAGACAGGGATGATTGTTCACATGTTAGTACAAGAGTGGAAACTGATGCAGAAAATGGGAGAATGTCATTTGGAATGGCTAACTTCAAGGAGGATATCATTTCTTGGGAATCTTTCTATAAGATCAGTAGTGTTTGATAAAATCCTAGATGTACAAAATAAGAATCCTCAGATACATAAATTATTGGACAAGACAGATTTTGGAAAAGGAGCATATGGAAGTATTCTATTCCGAGGAAGATTGGTAGTACCTAAAAACATGGAATTAAGACACGAAATTCTACGTGAAGTACATCACTCTCAGTATAACATTCATCCTAGAGGTACGAAGATGTATCAAGATTTGAAGAGGACGGTTTGGTGGAATGGGATGAAAAGAGATATTGGCAAGTTTGTATCGAGATGCTTGACTTGTCAACAAGTAAAGGCTGAACATCAAAGACCGGCTGGAATGTTACAACCGCTGGAGATTCCACAGTGGAAATGGGAGCACATTACAATGGATTTTGTTGTGGCATTGCCAAAAACTCAGAGACAGCGAGATACGCTTTGGGTTACAGTGGATCGACTCACAAAGTCAGCACACTTTCTCCCGATTAGATGGAAACAAAACCCAGAAAGTTTGGCGGAGATATACATCAGAGAAATTGTCAGACTACATAGTACACCTTTATCTATTGTGTCTGACCGAGACCCTCGGTTTACATCAAGAACATGGAAGAGTATACAAGAGGCGTTGGGAACCAAGTTAAATTTTAGTACAGCATTTCATCCTCATAGTGACGGACAATCAGAACGCACGATTCAAACTTTGGAAGATATGCTAAGAACCTGTGCGATTGACTGGAAAGGTAATTGGGATGATCATTTACCATTGATAGAGTTTGCATATAATAACAGTTATCATTTGAGTATTGGAATGGCACCGTTAGAAGCACTATATGGAAGACCATGTAGATCCCCTATATTTTGGATAGACGTTGGAGAGAATCAAGTGCTGAGATCAGAATTGGTGCAATACTGTGCAGAAAAGGTAAGACAGATTATACGGAGATTATAAACGGCTCAGAGTCGCCAAAAGAATTACCAGACAATAGGCGGAGAGAGTTGGAATTTCAAGAAGGAGACCATGTATTTTTGAAAGTATCGCCTTCAAAAGGAATTATGAGATTTGGTAAGAAAGGAAAGTTGAGTCCGAGGTTCGTTGGACTATTTGAAATTTTGGAGCCAGTTGGGCCAGTTGCATATCGGTTGGCTTTACCGCCACAGTTGGATGAGGTACATAATACTTTCTATATCTCCATGTTGAGGAAGTATGTGCCAGACCCATCACATGTTTTGGATTTCACAACATTGGAGTTAGAAGTAGATTTGACATTTCCGATAAAACCTGTTAAAATATTGGACAGAAAAGATCAAGTACTTAGACGAAAGATTATTTCTTTGGTGAAAGTTTTGTGGCAAAACCAGCTAGCTGAGGAAATAACTTGGGAAACAGAAAGAGAAATGAGGAAATCCTACCCTTACATTTTTGATGACTGAGTAAAGGCATTTCAAGGACGAAATGTTCTTTTTAAAACCGAAATTTGACCCTCTTAATGTTTGATTTAGTCGTGCTTTACCTTATGGGAATTAAAGTTGGTGAGAAGAGCTTTCCAACGCCACCAACTATGCGTGATTTGGAGTAAAAAGATAAGAGAAATTGAATTTTGTTTGAGCATGACTCCGATCGATCGCCAGAACAAACGATCGATCGGCAAATTCAACCGATCGACGCCTTACCAAAATGATCGATCGTAATTACTGTGATTATTGATTGTTTTGTTTCGGGTAAAGCGATCGATTGGTAATAATTGCGATCGATCGGCTGTAACGCGGTAGTGTAGAATAACGCATATGACGATCGATCGCTGGTTGCGGTTTTGCGATTTCTAGCTTATTTTTGGGGTGGATTTGCATGAGAAAGAAACCAAATCTCAATTGGACTTTAATTACACGTCTCTAGAGGGATCTTGAGGCCTTCTCATTGGTGGGAAGTGTCCATTATATGGAAAATTAGTTTAACAAGGGATTATCCCCCAACTCTATATAAACCATAGAGAGTTGGCTTGTGTTATTGCAAAACCTAGCCCTAGAATGTCCAGAGACCTTTCCCTCTCTCCTTCCCACGTTCACCCACCTCCTATAAGGCTTCTTCTTGTGGGAGCTTACAAGAGCTTGGAGCGGGAGTTTTGGAGGAAGCGGAGGAGACGAGCAATGCGTAAAAAGGCGGAATCTTCGGTGAATTAAGTAGGATAGTTTTTCCCCTTTCCTCTCTTCTGTTATATGATATTGATAAGTGTTTTGATTCAATACCTTAGAGTATTGTGTGGATTCTTGTGAGATAAATGAATTATGTCATTATTTCTATGTGTAGTGCTTCATGATCATATGTGCATTCATGTTCCGTTTCTATATGGGAATTCACACCTATAAGTTTGATGCTTTATTTATTTTCTAGAGACTAGAAGTTCTAATATTGCTTGATGGACCATGATCCACATTGAGTTTTGGTGTCTTAATGTGTCTTGCATTAAAGGTCTTATTTGAGAGGTATTAATAATTAAAACTATGTTATATGTAAAGGAATATGAGAAAGGTGTGTGCTTTAGTAATTCCAGATCATCCTAGGGTCTGTAATTGGTCTAGGAGGGGAGTATATGGTCTCTTAATGATATATTATCATTTATAATGTGTTATTAAGTAAGATAATCAAGTTTAATTAAGAGTCTTAATCTCGGCCAGAACTGTTTCTGTGCTAACAGTCAGTAGTAAATAATTCATAACTAATTCAAATAAAATCGAAAAAATATAAAATCAGTGGGGTTAGAAACTAGACTCACGAAGGTATTACCAGTAAAAATTTCAGAGGTTTCTTACTGTACAGAGCACAGTAGCCGTCAGAAGAGGACTGTTGTGCAGGAGGCAGTGAGCTGAATCTGAGAGAAAACACTAAGTATACAAATAACATCATGTAATATGATACGATAATGATTAATTTGTCAATACCATTAATTGGACTATATGCTTATGGAATATCACAGTAAGAATTGGGTTAGAAGTAATCTAATTAGGAGAGATAATCCTTTGATCAAAGAGATTTATAACTATCTACCTTCAAACGTTGATGTCGGTTTGTGATTCCACTTGGAATTCAAATCATCTAAGATTCTTTGATTTTCTTATCTCTGATATTTATATTATAAAATTCAACTGCGTATGAGGAATTCCTATCTAGGGCTGAGCATGAAAGGTATGTATTGATTGTATGGTACTCCTTGGGTGAGTTGATGTAATTCGAAGTGTTTGGATTATATTAATTTCATAATTGTTTCTTCCACTGGAGATCTTGCGAGACTCTCCCCATAGTGGATTCTTAAAATGCTCAATTAAACCATTGCTAGATCTTGCGAGGTCACTTATATTTATGGAGTTGCGATTCCATACTACCCGAAGGGAGGCACTATACGTACATTAGATTGTGGACATTACGGAAGGTCCTCAGTTTCCGCCCATCGTGTCCGTAAGCACTGGTGGGGCCAGCATCCTAGACGCATGGCAGGGTTCCAAAGAGAGGACCCCTAGGGTGGTTCTGGTATATTATTTTAGTCACTTGCGAGCGACCAGTTTAGCGAGCAGAAATTGTAACTCCTTTCACTTTAGATGTCTGGAGCCTTTGATATGATGGTTATTCTCTCCTTACACATATGTTTGTTCGGAGCCTTATTGATATTTTCTTATACTTGTGAGTTGGAATTGTTGTTGACTAACCTTGCAGGTGTATAAACCTAGGTTCAGTTTAGATGTTGTGGGATGTTCACAATCCTTTGTTATTCTTATTCTCTTCATACTTCTTGTTTTAATTCAGTGGGTTTTTACATCCTACTGAGTGTTTCTATGAAATACTTATGCATCCTCTGATATAGGCGCAAATGAAAATTGAGATCAGGAAGCGCAGTAGTGGATAGGTGGATTGCAAGCGTCGAGAAGATTTTAAAGACTATTTAGTTATTTGCTTTACTTTTATTGATGCTTATGACATTATTGGCAATTGTGTGCCATAGACTTATAGGTTTATTTTATTTGACTTTCTTAAATGGATTATTATTAAGTAAATTCATTTCATATTATTTATTGATGTCTATTATTGTATTACACTGATTGCGGGCTTAATCGGTTACATATCCTTTTGAGATGAATGTAATCGGGTAGGAAATCGACTGTTCAGTCGCGTGCCCGGAATCTCTACCTCGAAATGTATCTCATTGGTTGGCTTCCGCACTCCGATTGAGGTATGGGATTTCGGGGCATGACATATTATATCTGTTTTTTTCAACTTTACTTTGAGATCATTTCTTCTTCAATTTGTATATTTTAATGCTTATTGTGCTCGTCGTGAGCACATCAGACATAGGTAATAAAGAATGTTTTTTTTTTAGTATCGAGTTTTTTTTGTTAATAGCAAGGACTAGCATTAGTAACTTCTTAATTTTGGTGAACTAGGAACTGGTGCAGCTTGTTGCTACTTTTTCTCAGTCAGTTTATGGCTGCGATTGGAGAAAACACTGCTGGTCCAGGTTTGTTGAATTTTTTTCTTTCATGCTCTCAACATGGTCACTAGCTGTCAGATTAGATTCAACAGTTTCGGATGAAAAGGATGAAAATGGTGTTATCTTTTCTGTATTCCAGGTGGTACCATTCCCAATCTATTAATCATGAAAAGAAGTTTGCCTTTATGGAGATGAGTTCAGTTGAGGAGGTGAGTAACGCAATGGCCTTGGCCAGAATCATTTTTGAAGTTTGTTTTTCATGTATCTGTCAACTATTATGTGTTTTCCATTTGTCTTGTCATGGTTCTTGTTCGACACCTTTATAAAACTGAGTTTGTTCTGGGCTGTGCTGCTAATAAAACAGAGACTTCAAGATCGTCATGTAAAGTTGATTTCTCCTCTGATGCTTTAGGAAGCACTTTAATAGCTCAAATCTTAAGTAAGTATGATTTGGTTTTTGCTGATAGACCTGCTGCTACAAAGGTTTTTTTCTGGTAATCCTCACTAAAAGTTCATTGTCACTCTTATTTAATACATAGTGGGGCCTATGCCAAAATCTTAAGATATATGATTACAATAAACTAGGTTAGCACCAGTGATTGTCAATTTTTAAAGTTAATCTCTCATAGATACCGCATTGCTTCGTTGGTATTTGGATATGACTATTCACGCGGAGGAAAAGTGTGGCTTTTGTCCATAAACGAATCTGGAAAAGTTTTAGGTCCATATTTATTCAGAATTTGATTAATTAGGGGTCTTATATTGGAAATTGCTTATATATAGACCATTAGGATAGTAGTCAATCTAGTATTTTAGATTTTATTTTATTTTATTCTTCTAGGTTTAGAGAATTTTTGTCCGTTACTTAAATTCCTATTAGAGAAAAGTTGTCTATGTTATGCTCTGTTGATAGAGTTTTCCGTTCGGTATGGATGCTAAATAATCCCCGGTGGTGATTCCGGTACTCTATTGTCCAGTGACGATTCCGAGGTGCCTTCTGATGGTGATTTCAGAAGTTTATCCCCTTTTTTATCCCTATTTCCCTCTAAATTTCCCTAATTTCTGCTTGTAGAAGTCTGTTCTGTATCAACTATTATCACTCCAATTTTTTTATTTTTTATGTAGGAGGTGGAGACTATAATTCCTGATCCTTACAAAGTTTATCAGTCAAATAATGGTTAAAACGAAATCCATGAGCATATTTCCTATTAGAGGCAAGGCAGTCAGTGACTCGATGTTGACAGGGGTGTTGGTTCAACAAGGCTTATGGAATATTTGACAGGGGTGTTGGTTCAGCTAGTGTATCTTCATTTGATAGTGAGTTAAAACTGGATTCAGAAACAAAGGTTTTTATTACTCTCTCTTCTCCAATGTAGCTATAATAATCATGGAAAATATCATTGGTTTGTTTATATCTTTTAACATTCTTCTCTAAATATTTGACAAAATTTTGAATTTTAAATAGATGAGGTATGCACCGATATCTGTTTTCATTGTCATCTACCATGTCCTGGGTTCTTTAAAGCGAAGTGTAGAAGACTATTAGTATGAGAAGAAAAGAATGAGCAATCAATACACTATATATTTATTCATCTCATCCTGCTGCATCCTAGTTCTGAAGCTGCCACCCATCCACCCACTAACTATGAGAAGCACTTGTCTGATTTCAAGGCTTATTCTCTCCCACAAGCCAGTGGCCTTTGTTTCCGCTGCCATTTCATCTACCATGTCCTGGGTTCTAGGGGTTGAAGCACTCCTATGAAGACTTCCATCCTTACCCTCAACAACAAGGACAATGGAACCCCCCCCCCTCTCTCTCCTAACCAATCTCCTCCTTCTATGCTGCCTACTTCATCTGGACACCTAAACTTCCAAATAGAACTTAGCTCAGTAGCCTGTGAATTGAATTATCAATATTTTCCCACTTCTTTCACTGGCCCGTGTATTCAATGTTCAAAATTTTCTTACCTATTACACATTACACTAATTTGTATGGATCATAATAGTCACTCAAAACCCTCTTTTTATACTATTCAGGGTGTGAAATAACATTTACCATTATGCTTTCATATCTCACTAGCTCCTCCACCTCCTCTAAAACCCTCTAAAATACATTCGACATTTGCTAATGAAGCTTGCAATTAAATGTCATATTTCTTATTATTATCCATTTCAAGTAACTTCTACAAATTATTCCTCAAATATGCATCAAAAGAATAAACTACTTTTGGAACTATATGAAAATGAATACTTAAAAGTACTTTCACTTTTAAAAATTTAGTCATAACAAGATTGTACACGGAAGAATCTCAGAATACATACTAATTTATCTGGCCCAAAAAGAACTGATGCTTATCTGTGGAGCTGAAACATACACATTGGCTGCCCTTCGAATCAATGCATCACCTATTGTCAAAAAACTATAATTAAGGCCGTCATCCATGTCTATCATACCATCAAGAGCCTGTACAACCATTGACATAGATGGCCTTTTGGAAGTGTCACCTTGTAAGCACCACACTGCAACCTTCATCATTCTCAAAGCTTCCTCTTTGCACAACTGCTCTGATTGGCAGTTCTTGTTAAGCAAAGCACTCAATTGACCTTCTTCTGCCTTGCTTTTCAGTACATTTAATAGATAAATGTCTTCTTCTTTTTTAGAGTAATCCAAAACTCTTCGTCCACATACAATTTCAAGGACTACAACCCCGAAGCTGTACACATCAACCTTCTCATCAATCTTTGGTCCCAACCATTCAGGAGCTAAATACCCAAGTGTTCCTCTCACTGTGGTCATCACTTGGCTCCGATCGCGGTCAATTAGCTTTGACAGTCCAAAATCAGAAACTTTGGCATCAAAATTTTCATCCAAAAGAATGTTTTGCGGTTTGATATCTAAATGAATTATCCTTCTTTGGCAGTGTTCATGAAGATACTCCAGGCCCTTGGCAATGCCAAGGAGAATCCTTTTCCTTGTTTTCCAGCTTAGGAGATCTGACTTTCTGTTGCTTTCGTAAATCCATTTATCTAACGAACCATTGGGCATATACTCGTACACTAGAAGTCTATGCGAGTTTTCAGCACAGTAACCAATTAGCCTGACAAGATTAATGTGATGAATGCTTCCAATACTTCTGATTTCGGCCATAAATTGTTTCCTCCCTTGGCTTACACCACCTTCCAATCTTTTAACTGCAACTTTTGTGCCGCCTGAAAGAGACCCTTTAAAAACACTTCCGAACCCTCCTTCCCCAAGCTTTGAAACAAAATTGTGTGTAATCAATGTCAACTCTTCGTAGGTGAATCTAATTGGCATTTCAGGTAGATCAACCACAGAGTCCTCCCTATCCTTTTCATCTACAGGCTTCCTTATTCTTATGAAAGAAACAAAAGAAATAACGATGAAAAATGCACCAATGGAACCACATGTTGCATATAAAATTATTTTCTTGACTACACTTTTGTTCTTACCCAGATCCTTGGCTGGGGAACGTTGTATGCTTGGGGGAATGCTTTGGGGATATTGTTGCACTTTGAGAGATATAGACGAATTGTAGGTGCTATTTTCCCACCGATCTTTGAGTGTAAATACCTGACTATATGTAAAGCAGTCTCCATTTGTTTCATTATCCTGGTATCGAAACATAGCTGCTTTGCAGGAGCAGTTCCTCAAGCAAGCTTGTTGGCAGGTATCCATATCTGTCCCCTTAAGTGCCACAGAACTGTTATCCACATAATTGAAGTAAGCAATGTTAGGGAGGGTAAGAAAACTGTGATACTTGGAAGCTTCACAAGACAAAGGGGTAACCGCTTTACATCCCAAAGAGATCCTTGCATCGTTCACTGGCTTGAAATACAGTGGTTCTCCTGGGCATGCGCACTGGCCACGATCCGAGCAAATCCCGTAGAGTCCGCAGGATAGCGGATAGTTACAATCTGGTATATTAAGTACTTCACTAGCATGCCATTCCGATGGCTTAAGCCACTCATAATGCATGAAATGACCATATTTGTCCAGTCTCAGAAACTGTGGTGAGGATGTTGGAGGCAAAGTTATGCGCACTTCCCTCTTAGTTATGTTCCTATATTGGAGTTTAAAAACACCATCAACAAATATTGCAGTCTCGCTTGCAATGCGTTGCAGCAGGTAATACATCTGTGGAGGATCTGAATCTACAAAAGCTGCCAGACCATTTGTAGTGAGAGACATCCAATATCGATTAGTTGAAGCGACAAGGGCTTGTCCTACAACCAGCCCCTGCCCCGGAAGCAAATTATTGGTAGGATAATCAAATGATTGCCATACAATTCTCCTTTTCTGATTGCGAAGAATGAGATTGCCTTTATCTGTGATAGACATGTCTGCAATGGACATGTTAGTTGTGTTAGTAGACCAGACAAGTGTGCCATTGGCATCATGCAGAAGTAGACCCCCATCACCGGTGAGCTGAAGGGTTGCGTTTTCTCTTACTGGCGCATTGGTTGCTGACCAGATGATTTGCGCTCCATTATTGTCCTTACGATCAGCTGCAGAAACCAAAACACCAAATACGAAGGAATCACAGGTTTTGCTAATACAGATAAATCCACATTGCAATATACCATAACTGCTATTAGCTATCCTCGTAGAGAGGATTGGTCTGATTTCAGCTGATGAAATCGCAGAGAGGAAGAGGTTGTTTATCCAGTTTGAGGGAACCTTAACGGTGGAGATAGGTTTGGCTTGAAATGAGCTTAGAAAAGTGAGACTCAATGCCAGGACCCAAAGAGGAATCCACATCTTGATTCTGTCTTCTGCAGGATCAATGGTTGCTGCACTTCAATTTTTAGCCTTCTTGTGACTAATAAAAGTTAGTGGAGGCAGTTCTTGACAATTATTATTCAAATAGCATTACTTTGTTTTGTCCGTCCGGCTTATATTAGAGGATCTTGCTTTCACAGGTTTTGTTATACATGGGACACGAGGCAGTGTGGGCCCTTTCGATTTGAGTTCGAGGTTTGAATTCCATTGGCACATATAGTGTGGCCTGCTTGTGAACATTTTAAATCATATTGCTTTTGTTGGTAAAATTCTTATTTACATTTTACAACCTTATGAACCTAAATTGTCTTCTCCTGATATTCTATCTTACCACTTTTAATCAGCCAAGATTCATCTTATTGCATCTATACTATCTGCCACATTTTTGTGCTTTAATTATGAACCTTGACATTAGCTTATCTATATTATAGCAAAAAACAGACATTCCCTTATCTAAAGTGCCCAAAGGGCATAAGTCTGGCACAGAAAATCTAGAAGGTCAATCCCATTGCCAATAGCATCCTGATTTTTTGTTCCTCCGAGGTCATCTTCTCCATAATCAGGATCTTCATTCTAGACAAAAATTAGAGAGCTTATCTGCCGATATTTAGATTCGCAAATCACGCGCAAGAACCGAACACTAAAAGCAAAAATATATTCCTCGCCAAGCAAAACACAAGCGAGAACTGAACACTAAAAATCCCAACCAAGCACTGTAACCAAATACTGTGACAATGGTACACATTCCCTCTGTACCATAATAGCTTTCTCCACTAAAGAGCCAAAATGAAAAAAATAAATAATGTAGGTCAAAAGGAGCAGAAGATATCTATGTTTTGGGTTAGATCCTATGAGCTAACATAGTACATAATTGGGAGAATTTGGTCACGGTCACCGGTCAGGCTAGACACGATCCACTGAAATTGCTGGAGGTGGAAAATATCATCAACGAATAGTCTAATTTAGGGGCCGTTTGGATCATGAAAAATCTCAAAAATCCACTCCAAAAAATCTACCAACTAGGGATTTTTGGGATTATCCACTAACCAGCCTGAAACACCTCAAACAAATAAAGATAAACTCAAAGGAAAGACCAAACAACATCATGTACTTAATCCTTGAACACCTTTGGGGGAGAACAGCTACTCCCAACAATGACAGCCAACACCCCCTGTTGTGAACGTAGAAGCGCACACCCACCATAGCAAAAATTGCCAATCACAAAACCTCAAAACCTCTACCAGTCCACACAAGAGGTGGAAAAGCAACGCCCAAGGGATAGATCGGCCACCACCAATTCCCCATCAAGTCGAACCGCCGAATAGGCATTTAAAGAAAACACATCGGCAAGAACACAAACTAACCAATTCGCCATCAACCATGATTCAATAGTCACATCCACGAAACAATGGATAAAAATTCTTATTCCAACAAAAATAAAAGCGTAACCTACGAAAAACATCATTGAAAAGATAGCTAATCCTTCTATCCAAACGTGTGAGACGTGTAGCCAGCTCAGAATCTTGATTCTATCCAAACATGCAATGGATAGTGATAAATTACTTTTACAACTTCATGAAAATAAATATTTCAAAGTACTCTCACTTTTAACAATTTAGCTATAACAAAATAATGCACTGAGTACATCTCAGAATACATACTAGTTTATATGGCCCAAAAAGAACTGATGCTTATATGTGGAGCTGAAAATGCATAAGCTGCCCTTCGAATCATTACATCACCTATTGTCAAAAAGCTATAAATAAGGCCGTCATCCATGTCTATCGTACCATCAAGAGCCTGTACAACCATTGACATAGATGGCCTTTTAGAGCACCACACTGCAGCCTTCATCATTCTCAAAGCTTCCTCTTTGCACAACTGCTCTGATTGGCAATTCTTGTCAAGCAAAGCAGTCAATTGACCTTCCTTTGCCTTTCTTTTCAGTACATTTAACAGATAAATGTCTTCTTCTGTTGAGAATAATCCAACACTCTTCTTCCACAAACAATTTCAAGGACTACGACCCCGAAGCTGTACACATCAATCTTTGGTCCCAACCATTCAGGAGCTAAATACCCAAGTGTTCCTCTCACTGAAGTCATCACATGGCTCTGATCCCGGTCAATTAACTTTGACAGTCCAAAATCAGAAACTTTGGCATCAAAATTTTCGTCCAAAAGAATGTTTTGCGGTTTCATATCTAAATGAATTATCCTTCTTTGACAGTGTTCATGGAGGTACTCCAGGCCCTTGGCAATGCCAAGGAGAATCCTTTTCCTTGTTTTCCAGCTTAGAGGATCTGACTTTTCCTTGCTTCTGTATTTATCTAAGGAACCATTTGGCATATACTCATATACTAGAAGTTTGTGTGAGTTTTTGCGGCAGAAACCAATTAGCCTCACAAGATTGTTGTGATGAATATGCTTCCAATACTTCTGATTTGAGCCATAAATTGTTTCCTTCCTTGATATACATCACCTTCTAATCTTTTCACAGCGACTTTTGTGCCGTCTGAAAGAGTCCCTTTAAAAACACTGCCGAAACCTCCTTCCCCAAGCTTTGTAACAAAATTATGTGTAATCAATGTTAACTCTTTGTAGGTGAATGTAATTGGCATTTCTGGTAGATCATCTAAAGAATCATCCCTACTTTCTTCATCTAAGGGCTTCCTCATTCTTTTGAAGCAAATAAATGAAATAACGATGAGAAATGTACCAACGGAACCACATGTTGCATATAAAACTATCTTTTTCACTGCAATTTTGTTCTTACCGAGATCCTTGGGTAGGGAATGTTGTATGTTTGGGGGATATTGTTGCACTTTGTGAGATATAGTCGAATTGTAGGAACTATTTTGCCAACGAACTTTGAGTGTAAATACCTGCTTATATGTGAAGCAGTCTCCATTTCTTTCATCATCATGGTATCGGAACATAGCTGCTTTGCAGGAACAGTTCTTCATGCAAGCTTGTTTGCAGGTATCTATATCTGTCCCCTCAAGAGCTACAAAATTGTTATCAACACAATTGAAGTAAGCAAAGTTTTCGAGGGTAAGAAAATCGTGGTACTTGGAAGCTTCACATGACAAAGGAGTAGCCTCTTTACATCCCGAAGTGACCTTCGCATAGTCCACTTGCTCGAAATAAAGTGGTCCTCCATCCTTAGATGGTGGACATGTACACTGGCCATGTTCTGAGCAAATGCCATAGGTTCCACAGGCGAGCGGGTAGTTACAATCGTCAGTATCAAAGATTCCGATGGTGGGGTTCCATTTCGACGGGTTAATCCAATCATAATGCCTCAAATGACCATCAAAGTCCAATCTCAGAAACTGTGGTAAGGAAGTCTTAGGCAAGGGTATGTGCTTTTCCTTCTTAGTTTCGTTTCCATAAATCAGTTTAAGAAGACCATCTGTGAACATTACAGTCTCGCTTGCATTATATTGCAGCAGGTAATACATCTGTGGAGGATCGGAATCTACAAATGCTGCCAAACCATTTATGGGTTGTGCGCTCAGGTGCCTCTTTCCCATGTTTGCAAAATATATCTTTTTTATTTCTAATCTATTTTTGTCAAAAAAAATTTCTTTCTTATTTTTAATGCTCTTTCAGATCATCATGATATCCTAACGATACTTCTCACTTTAGATGGGAATCATCGGCTCAACTGACGTCGTTTAGGTTAGGGTATTATGATCCTATTCTAATTAGGATTATGATTAGTAGTTTCCTTAATTAATTGGATTCCTATGACTATTTCAATTAGGACTATAGTTTAGAATTTATCCCATATCAAATAGGATTATGGTTTAAGAGTCTATAAATATGTAAAGGGGTCTTCCTTAATCCATAATCAAATATCAATGAAATAATTATTTTCTACTTTAGTTAATGTTAGTCTTTCTTAGCCTTAATCTTACTTTTTTCTCTCTTTCTCCTACGATGGATTATTATGTAGATTACGGTCTACATCATAGAGTTTAAAAACAACCCGCAGTGCCAGCACCACGCTTGCGCCTGCGTGGCTGTCAGATAACCGGATCGGGAATTTTATAAAAAAATTTCCCGATCGGTAATTTTTCTTTTCTTTTATTATTATTTGATAAATTCCCTTTTTTATTGAATTTTTTAAACCATTAAATCTGACCATTTCTTTTTTTTTAAATCATCTCTCTATTTCTAAACTTTCTAAACGGAGGGAGTAGAATATTGCTTTCACAGGTTTTCTTACACCAGGGGCACGAGAGCAGGCCTAAAAGCTGACAAGTATGGAAAATGACATGCTCATGACCATTTTTTTATTACTTTCTTTTGTTGTTATAATTAATTATGGGAAAAGGTAGCCTGCAACCAACTGTCTCTCCTGTCGGTTGCTTTAATAACCGTCTGATTCCGTCGGATAGTTGGGGCAGTTTTTTTCCAAAATTTACCCTAACTTTAACCCATTCCCCTGTCTTGCTTTTCTTCCCCGACAGGAGCCTCACCTCCGCCCTCTTCACCCTCTTCCCCCGTCGCCTCTCCTCCGCCCTCCTCACCCTTGTCGTCGCCTTTCCTCTGCCCTCCTCACCCTCGTCGTCGCGCCCATCTCCCTCGTCGTCACCCTTGTCGCCACCACGGAGCATCTACTCTGGTGTCTGCCCGCCTCCACCTCTTCTGCCCTCGCCACCCCTCTTCACCCTCCTCCCTCGTCGTCGCCCCCATCTCCCTCACCTCTCCAGACACGCTGAAAAGAAACCTCCATGCGACCTCCTCCGGAGAGAAGCTAGTCGTCCAAATGTATGATTTTTAATCTTGCTCATGACATTTTGTTCACATTTGCTATTATTCAAGATCCTCATTTGCCATTTATCAATCAATAATAAATTCTTCCCATTTGCCGTTATTCAAGATCCTCATTTGCCTGCACGATAGCAATTACTATCTTTGGTAAATATCTGTGGATTATATTGGAAATTGAGTGCTTCTTGTTGTTAGGCCTGCCGAATGCTATGGTTGTTGCATTCCTATTGCTAATGTTTTAGGCATTCTTTGTAGGCTGTTGGTAAATAAAATAGACCTCGAACAATTCTTATGTTTTAAGCATTCTGTATAGGCTATTGCTAAATAAAATAGACCCTGAACAATTCTTATAGTTCGTTTTTTACTGAATGATCATCTGACTCTATAATATTGGCATGTGCACTGTGAGCTTGCCTAACCAACGCAGCTTGGCATGGATCTATCTCATCTATATATGCCCATGCGCTTCCCCTTCAAAATGCAACTTCTAGATATATGATAATTTTCCGTGGATGTGTACTTCAAATTTCTGGAGTGTATTGTGAAGGTTAAACCTAATCATTTCTGGAGTGTATTGTATTTATGTCCCACATTAACAGTCTAATTTAGTGTAATGTATCTTTCATGACTGTGCTTATTGATGCCAATTATGCTCATTAAAATTTGTCCTTATGGTGAAGGTTTGATTGCTCGAGTGTTAAATGGAAGCTGCAAATAGATGTGAAGAATCTATAATTGGTTTGGATGGCAATGAAGAAAATGCATTTCATGAGAGTAATGAAATTAGTATGGGTGAGGACCACACTGATACGAGGATGGTACCATGTGAGGGGATGGAGTTTTCGTCTATGAAGGAGGCATATAGATTTTATAATGCATATGCAAAAGTAAGAGGTTTTGGTATTAAAAAAAATACTTCACTTAAATCTCAAAAGAGTGGAGTAATATTCAAAAAGTAGGAAAATAAGTTAAATGTCGTGCTGATAGTCGAGAGCAATGTAAGGCCCATATGGTTATTAAAACAAATAGAAAGGGAAAATAGGTAGTGGTTGTGATACCCAAAAAAAAATTATGACGCAATCAATCACCTTAAAAAGCGATCGATCGTATCTATTGTGAATTGAGAATTTTGTGCCGATCGAACGCCAGGGCTTGCGATCGATCGCCCCGGCGTGTGCAGTTTGCAATTTTGCATTTTTGAGATCTTTTTGAGTTGGGAATCCTACCAAATCAATGAGGCTTATTGGGGGAGCGTCCTAGATGATTAGGAGGAGGTTTTGGATGAACGGTGGGGATTAAAAGTTAGTGTAACTAATGAGGAAAGTGATTTGGGAAGAGATTTCCTAGTTGGGTTAGGGTTTCTCTATAAAAACCCATTAAGATGGGTTGTTCTAAGTGCATGAACGTCCAGCCCTTGAAACTTTTGAGTTTTTCTCTTTTCCTTGCTTGATCATCAAGTGTTAGTGGCTTTCGATCCTTGGAGCGAAGCGGATTCGTGAGGAGGAAGCGGAGTTCGTCGTGAAGATTTGAAGAGCTCGTCGCGTACGGTGGTAGGATGTGTTTTTCCCGATTCCACTCTTGATTGATCTTTGTTCCATGATTCTAAGATTATTGCATAAGATATTATGATCCCTTATTCATATTGTGATGATGCTCATTGTTTGTAAAGATACAGATTTGAATGTTATGCATGCATGAGTCATGATGATAAGTTGTACGTGTTGATATTCAATGTGCTAAGCACCAAGACGGTTCCCACATTGTAAATAATCTTCTTCTATGTTCGAGTGTGGTGCTTGGGTGAGTAAGCAACATGCTGTCCCAAATTTATTGTCTCCTTGTTGGGTTGTTCTATGAGATCTAAAATTGGTATTCTCTATTAATGGTAAATATGTACATCTTGTGGTGTGTCATGATCAATACTCATGTTCAATGATCCATCTTGTGTCAAGACTCTTAATTCATAAGAAAATTGATTCCTTTATGATTCCAACAGTTGATTAGCCTTCAGTTCATGTCCGGGATTGGATGTCGTATTTTGAGTGAAAAGTGACATTAATATGACGTTAATAATCATAATAGTTTGTTGTAAGTTAAAGGTATCATAGTATGAAAAATATTACCTATTACTAAAGCCTTAACGGTATGTAATACACCCTGGGAAATGGGTAAGGATGATTAACATCACCAATTAGACGTCATATAATGTATTTAATATGATAAGAACACATTAAAGTAAGATTCTCTCTCTCGGCTAGAACTGTTCCTGCGCCGACGAGTGGTAATGAAAATATTGTAACTAATTGTAAAAAATTTAGAAAAATATGTTATTTATTGTTGGAAAATAGATTCATTAGGAAATCTACTGTAAAAATTCCAGAACATAAATCAAACTATAAAAATCGTGGCAAGCGTCGAAAGTGGGCTGTTATGCTAATAATAGTACACAGAAATAAGATTCTACACACTATGACTTAGTACAACGTAGTTGTATGAGAATTAATGGTGAAGATAACCTTTAATCAAGATGGAAAGACTTGGGTAATTGTTAGTACAGTAAGATCAATTCACTAAAAAGATGACTGTGGTTGAGTCATTCTGAATTGAGTCAATGTCCTATGCGTTGTAGTTTTTATCTACTGATTTAGTCGAAGAGTTCTCATTAGGATTTGTACTCTCGAACCCTAATTATCGGTTGATTGATAACCAGTGAAGTCTGCTGTCAGTGTTGGGAATTCCTATCTAGGGCTATGCACATAGAATATATTAGATAAGTTAAATCTACTATTATATCTCATACGAGTTGATTGATGTTGAAGAAGGAATTGTTTTCACGATTACTCCATCGGTGAGTCAACCGTTGACTGAGAAATTCTATTCATCATTCCACTAATGAGTTGGTTACTAATTGAGATATTAAAATCTCATTGGTATTCCTATGAGAGTCATTCCTTGAAAGATGAGAATATCGAGTCATTTTAGTACAACCTCTATCGTTGTAAATTAACATTCAGTTCCCTAACAACTGTTTTCTTCCACTAAGGGTTATTGATGGAAACTCTCCGAGGTGAAAATCATAGTATGCTCACGAGCTATAGCTAGATCCTCCGATTTATTATTGTCACGCCCCGAAATCCCATACCTCGATCGGAGTGCGGAAGCCAATCAATGGAATACATTTCGAGGTAGAGATCCCGGGCATGCGACCGAACAGTCGATTTACCAACCGATTACAATCATCTCAAAAGGACGTGTAACCGATTATGCCCGCAATCAGTGTAATACAATAATAGACATCAATGAATACTATGAAATGAATTTACTTAATAATAATCCATTTTCCAAAGTCAATTAAAATAAACCTATAAGTCTATGGCACACAATTGCCAATAATGTCATAAGCATCAATAAAAAGAAAAGCAAATAACTAAATAGTCTTTAAACTCTTCTCAGTGTCTGCAATCTGCCATTCCACTACTGCACTTCCTGATCTCACTTTTCATTTGCGCCTGCATTAGAGGATGCATGAGTATTTCATAGAAACACTCAGTAGGATGTAAAAACCCACTGAATTAAAACAAGCAGTATGAAGAGAATAAGAATAACAAAGGTCATAGACATTCCACAATATCTGAACTTAACCGAGGTCTATACACCTGCAAGGTTAGTCAACAACCATTCCAACTCGCAAGTATAGGAAAAACATCAATAAGGCTCCTACTACACATATGAGTCAGGAGAGGATAACAATCATAACAAAGGCTCCAGACATCTAAAGTGAAAGGAGTTACAATTTCTGCTCGCTAACCTGGTCTCTCGCAAGTGACTAAAATAACATACCAGAACCACCCTAGGGGTCCTCTCTTTGGAACCCTGCCATGCGTCTAGGATGCTGGCCCCACCAATGCTTACAGACACGATGGGCGGAGACTGAGGACCTTCCGTAATGTCCACAATCTAGCGTACGTATAGTGCCTCCCTTCGGGCAGTATGGAATCGTAATTTCATAAATTTAAGTGACCTCACAAGATCTAGCAATGGCTTAATTGAGCATACTATGAAACCACCATGGGGAGAGTCTCTCAAGGTCTCCAGTAGAAGAAATAATCATGTAATCAATATGAGCAATATCTCAAAGGAATAGAGGTCACAACACTCTAAGATCATAAGGTATCTCTTACCAGAATAGACTATCTCAAGGAGTATGGATAGAAGCATCAAAGTCTTTGGTCAACACATAACTCACTCATTGGAGTAGCATAGAATAACAAGACAACTCAAACACTTCGAATAATGACAACTCACACAAGGAGTAACATGCAATCAATACATACCTTTCATGCTCAGCTCTAGATAGGAATTCCTCATTCGCATTAGAGTTTATAATACAAATATCAGAGATAAGAAATCAAAGAATCTTAGATGATTTGAATTCCAAGTAGAATATCAAACCGACATAAACGGTTTTAAAATAGATAGTTAGGAATCACTTGTTCAAAAGATTATCCATCATAATTGAATTACATCTAACCCAATTCTTACTGTGATATACCATAAGTATATAGTCCAATTACTGTTATTAACATATTAATCGTTATCATATCATATTACATGATGTTATTTGTATACTTAGTATTTTCTCTCAAATTCTGCTCACTGTCTCCTACACAACAGTTCTATTCCGACGGCTACTGTACTCTGTACAATAAGACTTAACCTCTGACATTTTTACTGATAATACCCTCATAAGTCTAGTTTCTAACCCCACTGATTTTATATTTTTCCGATTTTATTTGAATTAGTTATGAATTATTTACCACCGACTGTTAGAACAGAAATAGTTCTGGCCGAGATTAAGATTCTTAATTAAATTTGATTATCTTACTTAACAACACATTATAAATGATAATACATCATTAACAGACTATATACTCCCCTCCTAGACCAATTACAGAACCTAGAATTATCTGGAATTACTAAAGTTCACTCCTTTCTTGTGTTCTTCTATATATAACATAGTTTGTAATCATTAATACACTCCAAACAAGGTCAATTAATGTAAGACACACCTTAAAGTAACAAATTCAACGTGGATCATCATCAACCAAATAATATCAGAACTTCTAGTCTCCAAAAAATTAATAAAGCATTAGACTTTAGATGCGAATTCCCATCTAGAAGTGAAACATGAATGCACATATGATTTATGATGCACTACGCTTAGAAATAGGGACATAATACATTCATCTCACAAGAATCCAAACAATAACTAAGGTGCTGAATCAAAACACTTGTCAAAAGCATAAAATCAGAAGAGAGAAGAGGGGAAAAACTATCCTACTTAATTCTCCAAAGATTCTGCCTTTCTACGCGTTGCTCGTCTCTTCCGCTTCTTCCAAAGCTCCGGCTCCAAGCTCTCGCAAACTCCCACAAGAACAAGCCTCCAAGGAGATGGGTGAACGTGGGAAGGAGAAGGGAAAAGTCTCTGGACGTTCTAGGGTTAGCACAAGCCAATTCTCTAGTGTTTATATAGAGTTGGGGGAGAATCCATTCTTAAACTAATCTTCCAAATCATGGACACTTTCAACCAATGGGAAGGCTTCACAATCCTCCTAGAGACGTGCAAAACAAGTCTAATTGGGATTTAGTATCTTTCCCAAGCAAATCCATCCCAAAAACACGTTGGAAATCGCAAAACCGCAACCGGCGATCGATCGGCTATACGGCGATCGATCGTTGTATGCGTTATATTACACTACCGCGTTACAGCCGATCGATCGCCATTATTGCTGATCGATCACTTTACACGAAACAAAACATTCACAAATCACAGTAACTACGATCGATCGTTTTGATAAGGCGTCGATCGGTTCAGCTTGCCGATCGATCGGCTCTTATGGCGATCGATCGCTGTCACGTTTAATCAAAATTCAATTTCTCCTATCTTTTCACTCCGAACTCCAAATCGCACATAATAGGTGGCATTGGAAAGCTCTTCTCACCAACTTTAATTTCTACATGGTAAAATACGACCAAATCAAACATTAAGAGGGTCAAATTTGGGTTTCGAAATACTTATTAATTTTCTGGGTGTTACATCCTCCCCTCCTAAAAAGAACATTTCGTCCTCGAAATGCAGTCACTCAATCTTCAAAAAGGGTAAGGGTAGGATTTCCTCATTTCTCTTTCCGTTTCCCACGTCATTTCCTCAGCTAGCTGGTTTTGCCACAAAACTTTCACCAAAGGAATAGTCTTTCGTCTAAGTACTTGATCTTTTCTGTCCAATATTTTAACAAGTTTTACCGAAAATGTCAAATCTGCTTCTAACTCCAACGTTGTGAACTCCAAAACATGTGATGGGTCTGGCACATACTTCCTCAACATAGAGACATGGAAAGTATTATGTACTTCGTCCAACTGTGGCGGTAAAGCCAACCGATATGCAACTGGCCCAACTCGCTCCAAAATTTCAACTGGTCCAACAAACCTAGGACTCAACTTTCCTTTCTTACCAAATCTCATAATTCCTTTTGAAAGGCGATACTTTTAAAAATACATGGTCTCCTTCTTGAAATTCCAACTCTCTCCGTCTATTGTCCCGCGTAATTCTTTTGGCGACTCTGAGCCGTTTGCTAGGCTCTGTCTGATCTGTCTTACCTTTTCTGCACAGTATTGCACCAATTCTGATCTCAGCACTTGATTCTCTCCAACGTCTGTCCAACATATAGGGGGATCTACATGGTCTTCCATATAGTGCTTCAAGCGGTGCCATTCCGATACTCGAATTATAACTGTTATTATATGCAAACTCTATCAATGGTAAATGATCATCCTAATTACCTTTCCAGTCAATCGCACAGGCTCTTAGCATGTCTTCCAAGGTTTGAATCGTACGTTCTGATTGTCCGTCACTCTGTGGATGAAATGCTGTACTAAAATTTAACTTGGGTTCCCAACGCCTCGTGTATACTCTTCCATGTTCTTGATGTAAACCGAGGGTCTCGGTGACACAATAGATAACGGTGTACCGTGTAGTCTGACAATTTCTCTGATGTATAACTCTGCCAAACTTTCTGGGTTTTGTTTCCATCTAATCGGGAAAAAGTGTGCTGACTTTGTGAGTCGATCCACTATAACCCAAATCGCATCTCGCTGTCTTTGAGTCTTTGGCAATGCCACAACAAAATCCATTGTAACGTCTCCTATTTCCACTGTGGAATCTCCAGCGGTTGCAACATTCCAGCCGATCTTTGATGTTCAGCTTTTACTTGTTGACAAGTTAAGCATCTCGATACAAACTTGCCAATATCTCTTTTCATCCCATTCCACCAAACTGTCCTCTTCAAATCTTGATACATCTTTGTACCTCCAGGGTGAATATTATACTAAGAGTGATGTGCTTCACGCAGAATTTCCTGTCTTAATTCCATGTCTTTAGGTACTACCAATCTTCCTCGGAATCGAATACTTCCGTCTGCTCCTTTTCCAAAATCCGTTCTGTCCAATAATTTCTGTATCTGAGGGTTCCTTTTTTGTGCTTCAAGGATTTTATCAAACACTACTGATCTTATAGAAAGATTCCCAAGAAATGATATCCTCCTTGAAGTCGGCCATTCCAAATGACATTCTCCCATTTTCTGCATTAGTTTCCACTCTTGTACTAACATGTGAGCAATCATCCCAGTCTTTCTGCTTAATGCATCTGCTACCACATTCGCCTTGCCTGGATGGTAGTGAATGGAAAAATCACAATCCTTCAAGTACTCTAACCACCTTCTCTGTCTCATATTCAGGTCTTTCTGGGAAAAGATATACTTCAAACTTTTGTGATCTGTGTATACTTCAAAAGTTTCTCCATACAAATAGTGTCTCCAAATATTTAAAGCAAAAACTACTGCTGCTAATTCCAAGTCATGTGTTGGGTAATTCTGCTCATAAATTTTCAATTGTCTCAATGCATATGCCACAACATGTCCGTGTTGCATTAGTACACATCCGAGTCCACTCTTTGAAGCATCACTGTATATAACGAATCCTCCAGTTCTCGACGGTAAAGTCAAGATCGGTGCTGATGTTAATCTCTTCTTCAATTCCTTGAAACTTTTATCACATTCATCATTCCAAATGAACTTCACTCCCTTCCTGGTCAACTTAGTCATTGGCAAAGCTAGACTTGAAAATCCTTCAATGAATCTTCTATAGTAACCTGCCAATCCCAAGAAACTTCGAATCTCTGTCACATTCTTTGGTTGTTCCCATTTTAACACTGCCTCTACCTTCTTTGGATCAACTGAAACTCCATCTTCTAATATGACATGTCCAAGAAAATTCACCTTGTTCAACCAAAATTCACACTTATTCAGCTTAGCATATAATTGATTATCCTTCAATATCTGTAACACAAGAGTCAAGCCAATTCTCTAGTGTTTATATAGAGTTGGGGGAGAATCCATTCTTAAACTAATCTTCCAAATCATGGACACTTTCAACCAATGGGAAGGCTTCACAATCCTCCTAGAGATGTGCAAAACAAGTCCAATTAGGATTTGGTATCTTTCCCAAGCAAATCCACCCCAAAAACACGCTGGAAATCGCAAAACCGCAACCGGCGATCAATCGGCTATACGGTGATCGATCGTTGTATGCGTTATATTACACTACCGTGTTACAGCCGATCGATCTCCATTATTGCCGATCGATCGCTTTACGCGAAACAAATAATCACAAATCACAGTAACTACGATCGATCGTTTTGATAAGGCATCGATCGGTTCAGCTTGCCGATCGATCGGCTCTTATGGCGATCGATCGCTGTCACGTTTAATCAAAATTCAATTTCTCATAACTTTTCACTCCGAACTCGAAATCGCGCATAATAGGTGGCGTTGGAAAGCTCTTCTCACCAACTTTAATTTCCATAAGGCAAAACACGACCAAATTAAACACTAAGAGGGTCAAATTTGGGTTTTAAAATACTTACTAATTTTCTAGGTGTTACAATTATAAACCTCTGTAGTCCAGCTAATGAAGGCACATGTACGTTATTAGACTGTATAATATTACGGAAGGTCTACAGTCTCCGCCCATTGTGCCCGTAAGCACCAATGGGGCCAGCATCCCTAGACGCATGGCCGGGTTTCTTCGAAGAACCTCTAGGATGTTCTGATATAGAAGTCCATAGGGGAAATGGACTGATTGGTTGTTATTTTCTCCCTACGCAATGAACGTTCGTAGGCTTGAATGATTATTCCATCCATACCATGAACTGTTGTTGTCTTTGAGTATGGTCGGTATTTAGGTAATGTAAACACTGTATTTCCAATTCTTGGTTTTGTTGAACATTTTTCATTCTTTTTATCTGTGGGGTTTTTGGCATCCTACTGGGTATTTCTTTCGGAATACTCACGCATGCTCTGATGAAGGAATAAAAAATTGAGTGAAGCTGAGCAGGTAAATTGTTGGAGCTACTATGGACGGCTGAAGCTTGGAGTAAAACATTCTTTTAAATTTTATTTATGATTGATTTTATTAGACTGGTTGGCCTGTGTACTAGTAACCTGAATTTGGATTATGGATTATTTGATTGCTGTAATAGACTAACTTGCTGCTTTTGGTAATGTTATTGTAACATGATCTACACATGAAATATGCATTTTATTATCTTCTAAACTTATATTTATGTTAGTGTTTGATTAGAATTATTGCTACTTTAATATAGTTTTTGGTTTTGTAGGAAAATGAAAGCAAAGATGCAAAAATATGGTGAAATAAGACTTCAATAGTTAAACCTTCATAACTTCATGTGTATATTTCTGATTGGACTGATTCAAGTCTCATGCTACAAGAAGTCAGCTTTCTAACGCCACCGACCATGCATAATTCGGAGTTTGGAGCAAAAAGTTATGACCATTGGAAAATATGCTACAGAATGAATAGTAACCGATCGGTCGGCCAAATGAGGCGATCGATCGCCTGAGGAAAAAATCAAAATTTTCGTGATCGATCGTCGCCGTTTGATCGATCGTATCTACTAAAAAATTTTCATGAACAGTATCGATCGATCGATGAATAGTGTCGATCGATCGCCGTATACGGAAAATGCAATTTTGACCTATTTCGACTCGGATTTGGAAGGGGACTTCGTGGTTTCCCTTCACTATTATAAATAGGCCTTATGAAGGAACGTTTTGGGCATTAGAAAGTAGAAAAGAGAATAGATTTTTGAGCTTTATTTGAAGCTAGAAAAGAGCAAGAGAAAGAGTCTTTTGGAGCAAAGAAGAAGAAGGATTCATGACGATGGATCTACATAAACAGGCTTTTCTTTTTTCTTTCTATGTGTAACTAAATTCCTTGTCAAGGCTTGACGAAGCCCTAGATGTGTAATGCTACTCTTAATAGTTTAATTTTATAAAGTTGATTATGATGCATGCTTATTGCAATTTCTTAAGTATTCTTTTGAGTGCTTGATCATAGACTTGATTGATTATGAATGAAATTAGATATTATAATTGATTTTATGCCCGATCAAGGATAAGATTGATTGCATTATAATAGAGTTGTGATTGATTCTATGCCCGATCAGGGATAGGATTGATTACACAATAGTGGATGAACTTTCGTGTCCGATTAAGAACGTTAGTGAATTCATTAGTAATTCGTGTGTCCGATCAAGAACATGAATTACCATATCATGTCAATGTATGCTTAATAATAATTGAGAGTAGTAATTACATGTCTAGTGGTGGATTCATTGCCTTGATAATTCTCTGCATTGATTAAAACTCAGCTTAGTAGTTAAAGTTCATAGCTTTATTTAGATTAAACAAAAACTACAACTTTCTTCTCTTGAATTTGGTAAAAGATTAATCCATCTCTGAGGTTCGATAACCCTTTAATACTCATTGTAGTACAATTGCCTTGTGCACTTGCAAGGGTTTTTGGTGCCGTTGCCGGGGACAGAAGCTAATAGTTTACCAGATTCTTAGCATAATTAGCGTTAGAGTAGTTTAGTGAGTCTTAACTTAGATTATTTATCAGTAGCTTAATTTGTGTTTTTCTTTCTTTTTGCAAGGTTAAGAGAAGACGTAGAATTCTTGCCAATGTGGAAGGGCCACCCTTCCCCTAGTTTGCATTCTCTTGTCCTTCTCTTTTTAGATAAATTTGTGTGTTTGGTGTTTTCATTTTTTTCTGTGACTACATGTTGTGTTAGTTGTGGCTATTAGGACTGCTAGTTGTCGATATCTAGGACTGATGATTGCTAGTTGTGGATATCTAGGGTTGTTTCTATGATTTGTGGATGTGTGATATTTTGGTTCGGTTGATGAATGCATGGTGAAGAAATGTCTTCACCTTTCTATGGATTTAGCTATGGGAACCCATATAGGAGCTTTAATGATTATTGTTCTTCACACACACCTAATCCCCTTCTTAATGAAATGCCCTACCACCCACATCCCTTATATGCTGATACTTACAACCGTGGTTGGGATAATCACTCTAATTTTGGGAGTGGCACATCTTCCCTACAATACACAACTCCTTATATGTCGGAACCATGTGCCCTCTGTTTAAGTCCTATTCATACCCCAGTGGAGTGCCCTTTGGCCCATGAGTACCCTGATTTTATACGCAAGTATGTTAATGAGGCCCAAAGTCTTCATAGGTGGAATGATCATCTTAACAACCCTTGGGAGCAACCTAACCCTGGGCCTACTCTTCATGAGGCCCCTAGACAAGACTTCCTAAGCCAATAACTACCTTACCAACCAGCCTCTAATCCTCAGTTTGGCCAAAACAATAAGAAACCATCCTTAGAAGATCAAATGAGCCAAATGCTAGCCACCCAATCCACTCTCCTCTCAGCTTTTAGTGCGATGGAAGCCAAGATGGACACTATGATAGAGACCAAATATAGAGAGCTGACAGGTGAGCTGGGTACCCAGGCCCAGATTATCCATTCTCATACACAGGCTCTTGCCAACATTGAAACGCAGTTAGAACAACTGGCCCAGGCCATGGATATGAACGAAGAATGCATTTTACCTGTCGAGCCCCAATATCCGAAGGGCCAATTTTCTGATGAAGGGATCTGTTTTTCCCCAGACTATGATGTTACATCCCTTCAGAATGCACAAAGGTTTGACAATAAGCTTGAGTGGGTTTTACATAATGATCAAGAGGGTGTAGAAATTAAAGAAGAAGTGAGTGCATTAATAGAACCCAGCTTTAAACCTTCTTCTATATTTGAAGAGTCACATTCTACGACACTATCAACAGAACCTTCTATTCCTGAAACACCATTCATACCATGTCTTGACCGATCTAACCCTTTATTTATTGAAAGTAACTTAGACTGTTTCATAGATTGTTTAGTTGAGTCACTAATTGAGGAAACTTTCCCAATTAGATTACTAGAAGAGGCCCCTAAGGCCAAAATGGTTGATGTGGGGGAGGAGGTTCCCTTTATATTAAAATTTTCTGATGACCTTCTTCCATGGACAATGCAAGGACCCATATTTCCACTGTTTCCTCACCTACCACTCCACCCTTTTATTCCACGATATGCTGCATACATAAGCCACAAGGATAGGAATATGTGGGGAAATCATTTAATTGATCCAGGTTGATGACTTGATAATCTGGCCCCTACAGAGGATCATGGCTACGTGTGGCTGAAGACGTTAAACTTAGTGCATGGTGGGAGGCAACCCACGTATTTAGGCGTATTCTCTCCTTTATCTGATTTTCTTTGTTATATGTTCATTGTCATGCTATATTTTATTCACATTGAGGACAATGTTCATAATAGGTTTAGGGAAGGGAATATTGCTTGCATATAAAAAAATAAAAAAATTTGACAAATTGAAAATCATAAAAATTTGATTAGTTTTTAGGTTATTTGATTAGTATTTTGTTAGGTTTTGATAGTTTACCCTGTAATAATGCACGTTACAATTCTTAGGAGATTAATTTACATTGGAAGTGTGAGTAAGTATACTGGAGGATAAATACGCTTAATTGAGCATACCTTTCTATTACAGTCCTCTTGGAACAAGTGCTTGAACTAAGAAAATTCACTCACACACACTAGTACATAAAGTAATACCGTCTAGAGATTTGTTGAATGCTAGTCTACAGTGGGATGTCTTTAGTCATAGTCATTGGATGATGTGTAGTTATCTGTTGAGCTTAAAAGATCATGATAGACCATTTACTTGGCTATGGCAAGGGATTGGAACCGAAAATAGGTTGAGAGTATAATACAGCCTAGACAAAATAAAGATGTGTTGAAAAAAAATATATGAATGCTGAAAATGAAAATGTGAAAATAAAATAAAAATAAAATGAAAGAAAGGGGCTGCTTGACTTTATAGGATTAACTTAGGCTGATGCTCGGGCCCGAAGCGGTCTACTTAAAACCTAATGCCCTAAGCCAAATTAGCTGGGAGTCATTGGCCTGAGTCATTGTTAAACCTAAGCATCTTGAAGTCAGGCCTTACACAGTCCTAGAGAAAAAAAAAGTCTATGGTGTATTATCCTCTCAAATCTAGAATGTTGGACCCGAAGGAGGCGCGCAGATTTGTGCTATCATGAACCTAAAGATTATGATGACTATGTAGATTATGATGTTCTTTGGTTAATGAGTAACACTGGATCTGTATAAAATAAAAATTTAGAATGTATTGCTACAATGTTCTACACTTTTAATATTTACATTATCATGCTATATAATATTTGAGCAAAAATTTCCAAGATAAAAGTGTGGAATAAGACCACTTACTTGAGGCCTTCTATATTCCTATTGATTATGAAGCAAGTACGTGTGGTTAATTCTCTTAAGCATTGTAGTTTGTATTTATCGGGATAATAGGTTTGTGTGTTTGTAATATTTTAATTTTTACTTTATTTTTGCACTTAGGTTAATTAGTTTAATAAATACATGTTTGTGGGTAGCATGGCTGCAAACCCTCACGAGACAAAACTCGTCCTACTATGGACACCTAGAGGTTTAACGGCTTGTTGCATATGCTCAATGCAATCGTGTTCCCTACGAAAGTGGTGTTTACTTTTATATATTAATTCCTTAGTTTGTTTGATTTTGTTTTGTTTTGTTTTGCTAGGGACTAACAAAATCTAGGTTTGGGGGTGTGATCTACACATGAAATATACATTTTATTATCTTCTAAACTTATATTTATGCTAGTATTTAAGGCGATCGATCGCCTAAGGAAAAAATCGAGATTTCCGCAATCGATCGTCGCCGTTTGATCGATCGTATCTACTGCAGATTTTTCATGAACAGTACCGATCGATTGGTGAATAGTGCCAATCGATCGCCTTATACGGAAAACGCAATTTTGACCTATTTCGACTCGGATTTGGAAGAGGACTTCGTGGTTTTCCTTCACTATTATAAATGGGCCTTATGAAGGAACGTTTTGGGCATTAGAAAGTAGACCAGAGAATAGAGTTTTGTGCTTTATTGGGGGCTAGAAAGGAGCAAGAGAATGAGTCTTTTGGAGCAAAGAAGAAGAAGGATTTATGACGATGGATCTACATAAACAGGCTTTTCTTTTCTCTCTTTCTATGTGTAACTAAATTCCTTGTCAAGGCTTGAAGAAGCCCTAGATGTGTAATGCTACTCTTAATAGTTTATTTTATAAAGTTGATTATGATTCATGCTTAATACGATTTCATGAGTATTTTTTTGAGTGCTTGATCATAGACTTGATTGATTATGAATGGAATTAGATATTGTGATTGATTTTATGCCCGATCAAGGATAAGATTGATTGCATTATAATAGAGTTGTGATTGATTCTATGCCCGATCAAGGATAGGATTGATTACACAATAGTGGATGAACTTTCGTGTTCGATTAAGAACGTTAGTGAATTTATTAGTAATTCGTGTGTCCAATTAAGAACACGAATTATCATATCATGTCAATGTATGCTTAATAATAATTGAGAGTGGTAATTACATGTCTAGTAGTGGATTCATTGCCTTGATAATTCTCTGCATTGATTAAAACTCAGCTTAGTAGTTAAAGTTTATAGCTTTATTTAGATTAAACAAAAACTATAACTTTCTTCTCTTGAATTTGGTAAACGATTAATCCGTCCCTGAGGTTCGACAACCCTTTAATACTCGTCGTAGTACAATTGCCTTGTGCACTTGCAAGGGTTTTATTTTTAAACGATCATAACATCCGGAAAATTAGTAAGTATTTTAAAACTGAAGTTTGACCCTCTTAATGTTTGTGGTGAGAAGAGCTTTCCAACGCCACCAACTATACGCGATTTGGAGTTCGGAGTAAAAAGATATGAGAAATTGAATTTTGTTTGAGCGTGACTGCAATCGATCGTCATAAGAAACGATCGATCGGCAAATTGAACCGATCGACGCCTTATAAAAACGATCGATCGTAGTTACTATGATTATTGACTGTTTTGTTTCGGGTAAAACGATCGATCGGAAATAATTGCGATCAATCAGTTGTAACGCGGTAATGTAGAACAACGCATATGACGATCGATCGCCGTATAGCCGATTCATCGCCGATTGCGGTTTTGCGATTTCTAGCTTATTTTTGGGGTGGATTTGCATGGGAAAGATACCAAATCCCAATTGGACTTGATTTGCAGGTCTCTAGAGGGATCTTGAGGCCTTCCCATTGGTTGGAAGTGTCCATGATTTAGAAAGTTTGTTTAAGAAGGAATTCTCCCCCAACTCTATATAAACTATAGAGAGATGGCTTGTGCTAGCCCTAGAACGTCCAGAGACCTTTCCCTTTCTCCTTCCCACGTTCACTCACCTCCTTTAAGGCTTCTTCTTGTGGGAGTTTACAAGAGCTTTGGAGAAAGTGGAGGAGACGAGCAACGCGTAAAAAGGTGGAATCTTTGGTGAATTAAGTAGGATGGTTTTTCCCCTTTCCTCTCTTCTGATTATATGATATTGATAAGTGTTTTGATTCAGTACCTTAGAGTATTGTATAGATTCTTGTGAGATGAATGAATTATATCATTATTTCTATGCGTAGTATATCATAATCATATGTGCATTCATATTCCGTTTCTAGATGGGAATTCACACCTAAAGTCTAATGCTTTATTAATTTTCCGGAGACTAGAAGTTCTGATATTGTTTGGTTGATCATGATCCACGTTGAGTTTTGGTGTCTTAATATGTGTCTTGCATTAAATGTCTTAATTGAGAGGTATTGATAGTAAAAACTATGCTATATGTAAAAGAACATAAGAAAGGAGTGAACTTTAGTAATTTCAGATAATCCTAAGGTCTGTAATTGGTCTAGGAGGGGAGTATATGGTCTGTTAATGATATATTATCATCTATAATATGATATTAAGTGAGATAATCAAGTTTAATTAAGAGTCTTAATCTCGGCCAGAACTGTTTCTGTGCTGACAGTCGGTAGTAAATAATTCATAACTAATTCAAATAAAATCAGAAAAATATAAAATCAGTGGGGATAGAAACTTGACTAACGAGGGTACTATCAATAAAAATTTCAGAGGTTAAGCCTTACTGTACAGAGCACAGTATCCGTCGTTATAGGACTATTGTGTTAAAGGCAGTGAGCTGAATTTGAGAGAAAATACTTAGTATACAAATAAAATCATGAAATAAGATATGATAATGTCTAACATATCTACACCAGTAATTGGACTATATACTTATGGAATATCACAGTAAGAATTGTGTTAGAAGTAATGTAATTAGGAGAGATAATTCTTTGATCAAGAGATTTATAACTATCTACCTTGAAGCGTTGATGTCGGTTTGTGATTCCACTTGGAATTCAAATCATCTAAGAATTATTTGATTCTTATCTCTGAAATTTGTATTATAGAATTTCAATGTGTATAAGGAATTCCTATCTAGGGCTGAGCATGAAAGGTGTGTATTGATTATATGGTACTCCTTGGGTGAGTTGTTATTATTCGAAGTGTTTGGGTTGTCTGGTTATTCTATGGTACTCCAATGAGTGTGTTATGTGTTGACCAAAGACTTTGACACTTCTATCCATACTCCATGAGAAAGTCTATTCTAGTAAGAGATACCTTATGATCTTAGAGTGTTGTGACCTCTATTCCTTTGAGATATTGCTCATATTGATTTCATGATTGTTTCTTCCACTGGAGATCTTGCGAGACTCTCCCCATGGTGGATTCATAGTATGCTCAATTAAGCCATTGCTAGATCTTGCGAGGTCACTTATATTTATGAAATTTTGATTCCATACTGCCCGAAGGGAGGCACTATACGTAGTTAGATTGTGGACATTACAGAAGGTCCTCAATCTCCGCCCATCGTGACCGTAAGCACTGGTAGGGCCAGCATCCTAGATGCATGGCAGAGTTCCAAAGAGAGGACCCCTAGGGTGGTTCTGGTATATTATTTTAGTCACTTGCGAGCGACCAGGTTAGCGAGCAGAAATTGTAACTCCTTTCACTTTAGATGTCTGGAGCCTTTGATATGATAGTTATTCTCTCCTTACACATATGTTTGTTTGGAGCCTCATTGATGTTTTCCTATACTTGTGAGTTGGAATTGTTGTTGACTAACCTTGTAGGTGTGTAGACCTCGGTTCAGTTTAGATGTTGTGGGATGTTCACAATCCTTTGTTATTCTTATTCTCTTCATATGCTTGTTTTAATTCAGTGGGTTTTTACATCCTACTGAGTGTTTCTATGAAATACTCATGCATCCTCTAATGCATGCACAAATGAAAATTGAGATCAGGAAGTGCAGTAGTGGAAAAGGCGGATTGTAGGCGCCGTGAAGAGTTTTAAAGAGTATTTAGTTATTTGCTTTGCTTTTATTGATGCTTATGACATTGTTGGTAATTGTGTGCCATAGATTTATAGGTTTATTTTATTTGACTTTCTTAAATGGATTATTATTGATGAAATTCATTTCATATTATTTATTGATGTTTGTTATTGTATTACACTGATTGCGGGCATAATCGATTACACGTCCTTTTGAGATGATTGTAATCGGTTGGAAAATCGACTGTTCGATCGCGTGCCCGGGATCTCTACCTTGAAATGTATCTCATTGGTTGGCTTCTGCACTCCGATCGAGGTAGGGATTTCGGGGCGTGATAGTTATGTTAAGATTGATACTTGAATATTGTTCTGTCATATTGATCCTGTACACTCTAATTTGTTAATTGGGTGGAGGTTGATCGAGTATTCTGTCACTCCCCGAGTTTCTGACTTCCTGAGTGTATTTGATTGGTTGCTTCCGTGCTCTAATCGAGGTCTAAAAATTTGGGGCGTGACAGCTTGGTATCAGAGCTCAAGATGACTAGAACAATTATTCAGTGATAATCTTGATAATATTACTATTATTGTCTTGTGTTAGAGGTTAGGAAGACTTAGAGAAAATAGTGAAGCTTATCCTATAGATTATACTAATGATGTTTTGATCTTGGTCTAATGGCTAAAACCCGAAGTGGAAGAGTTTACAAAAGTGGAAAGCAGGAAGAGGTTAAGCAGTGGTTTGCCGACTGAAGAAGGGTAATAGGCTTGGGAACAGAGTCTGAACCTTACCTGATAGACGTAGAAGAAACTCAAGTACCAGCAGAGGATGTGCAATTTCTAGTGGAGTGGGTGAATGGAAGAGGACCATCAGTGAGGTTCAGATGGGGTTTGCAGATGGATCATCACCAGTACATATTACTTTGGAGGCACGGGCTGTTAGAGAGCATCGAGTGTATGTACGGGCTGAGACCGATGTGGTGCTTTCTCACACCTTATATAACATGTTTAAGGGAATGGGTTACAGGTGGCCGCATATGACCAGATGGGAAATCATGTGGCACTTAGAGTTTACGCTTGCTTCAACTTGGACAGCGCTAGAGACACTAGATGAATACTTCTGAAGATTGGTACCTTTGAAGATTTGTTAGGAAACCTTAGAATTAGCATATTCTTGTAATAAAACCCTGATCGATACGCCAGGGATTTAGGTGTAGCAGTTACTTAAATGAAATAAAATTTGGATTGAATGATTGATTTGTGTTTGTTTGTGGTGCTCTTGTGTGTTTACGTGCGAGTGTGTCGTATAGGAGTCAATGGACAGAGAGATGAATTAAAATGGAGCTTTATGTAAAATTCTAATTCATCTTCTTTCCTTGACTGTAGATAAGAGAAGATGGTGAACTCTGGAGTTCGTGGTCATCGATTGAATGCTGCTCCTAACCCCACGCAGGAGGAAGCTTCCATTCAGAACATGCCGGACATGGTTAGGCAGTTAGCGGAGGACTTACGGAATGGTGGAAGTGGTGGCATTAGTAAGGTGAAGGCACCGACGCTCGAGCGGTTTAAGAGAGCAGGCCCAGCACTTTTGGGAGAAGACAACCCGGAAAAGGTTGAGCATTGGATCATGGAGGTCGAGCATCTTTTTAAGGGGATGAAGGTGCCTGCAGCTGAGTAGGTGATCTTCGCGACATTTTTGCTCATAGGAGAAGCAGTCTTTTGGTGGGAGTCTGCCGAGAGGAACAACACGATATTCCTTGGGAGGAGTTCAAGGAAGTCTTTAACAAAAAGTATTTCCCTCCTCACATTCAGCGTCAGAAGGAGACGAAGTTCGAGCAATTGCAGCGGTTTGCAACTGATGCTTGTCCAAATGATCTGGTGAAGGCGAGATGGTTCGTAGATGGGCTAAGAGCGAAGGTGCTAGTTTCTCAACCTACGACTGTGACAAAGCAATGGAGTTGGCTTCAATTCTTGAAGATGACTTCAAAAGGACGCATGAGAGGAAGAGTGGCTTGGTTAAAAGCCAGGACAACAAAGGGAATTTCAAGCGCTCAGGTTTCAAGCGGTTTGGGAATGATGGTCGTTTCAATAATTGACCTGCAAATCAGCAGAAGCAGCAGCCCCAGATGAACGAAGTCAATGGGCAGAATAGACCGGTAGTGCCAAATCATCAACCTCAGCGAGGCAATGGTCAAGAAGCTGGAAATCAATGCAAGTTTTGTGGGCAGCCGTGTCCTCAGGACACAAGGAGTGCTATACTTGCAAGAGATTGGACATATCTCCCCATATTGTCCTAATCGTGACAAGAAATCAGGAGGGGAGTCGAGCAAGAGGGCTCAAGCATGAGTTTTTGCTTTGACGTCAACGGATGAGCAAGCTTCGGACGAAGTGATCGAAGGTACTCTACTTGTCCTTGATAGACTTGCTAGAGTTTTGATTAACCCTGAATCGTCATGATCTTTTGTATCTATTGTGTTTTATTTGAGTCTAGAGAAGAATCTATCTAGACTGAGTTGTGACCTTATTTCTACTCCTGTTGGAGACTCCGTAGTAGTAACTGAGTATCTAGAAGATTCTCCTATGGTGATAGGAGATAGAGTGTTGAATGCTAATCTTGTTCTGCTCGATATGTTTGACTTTGATGTGATTTTGGGAATGGATTGGCTAGCTATATTCAACGCTAGTGTAGACTGTAGTAAGAAAAGAGTTTACTTTAGAATTTCTGGAGAGAAAGAGTTGGTGTTCCAAAGAATTCGAGCTAAGAAAGAGAATTGTGTGATTTCTGTGATTAAAGCTCAGAAATTGGTAGCTAAGGGTGGTAGAGCCTATTTAGCGACAATGATACCAGTGGAGATTTCCCAAGAATGGAAGAAATTGAGGTAGTGTGTGATTTCCCATATGTCTTTCTAGATGAGTTGCCTGGTTTGCCACTAAAGAGAGATATCGACTTTACTATAGATCTGATGTAGGGAACTGCACCGATATCAAAAGCACCATATCAGATGGCACCTGCCGAATTGAAAGAATTGAAGGATCAATTGCAGGAATTGTTGGATAAACGTCTCATTCGGCTTGGCATTTCTCCATGGGGAGCGCCAATTTTATTTGTGAAAAAGAAGGATGGATCGATGAGGCTATGTATTGATTATCAGATGTTGAATTAAGTGGCAATAAAGAATAAGTATCTGTCACCCATGATCGATGATTTGTTTGACCAATTGTAGTTGGCAAGGGTTTTTTTGAGGATTGATTTGAGATCAGGATACCATCAACTAAGGATTAAGGAGGAAGATATATTCAAGACAGGATTTAGAACTAGATATGGACATTTTGAATTCTTGGTCATGCCATTTGGTTTAACAAATGCACCAGCAACTTTTATGGATATGATGAACAGAATTTTCACTGAATTATTGGATCAATTTGTGATCGTGTTCATGGATGATATTTTGGTGTATTCAGCAAATCGAGAGGAGCACAGAAGGCATTTGGCAAAGCTATTGCAGATTCTGAAAGACAACCATCTATAGGCAAAGTTTAGCAAGTGTGAGTTTTGGTTAGACAGAGTAAATTTTCTTGGTCATCTTATTTCCAAAGATGGAGTGTCAGTGGATCCGACAAAGGTAGAAGCAGTCCTACATTGGGAATAACCTAAGAATGTAACGGAAATAAGGAGTTTCTTAGGATTGGCAGGATATTATCGGAGATTCATCGAATGATTCTCTAGCTTGGCTTTGCCAATGACCAAACTAACGTGAAAAAGTGTAAAGTTCAATTGGGATGATGCTTGTGAGAAAAGTTTCCAGGAGTTGAAGAAAAGATTGACTTCTGCACCGATTCTGAAATTACCATCAGGATCTGGTGGGTTTGTCATCTACAGCGATGCATCAAAAAGCGGATTAGGTTGTGTGCTTATATAATAGGGACATGTTGTGGCGTATGCATTGAGACAATTGAAGATTTATGAACAGAATTATCCGACTCATGATTTGGAGCTAGCAGTGATAGTGTTTGCATTGAAGATATGGAGACATTACTTGTATGGAGAGACATTTGAAGTTTTTACAGATCATAAAAGTTTAAAGTATATATTTTCCCAGAAGGACATGAACATGAGCCAAAGACGATAGTTGGAGTATTTGAAGCACTATGATTTCTCAATTAACTATCATCTACGAAAAGCCAATGTAGTAGCATATGCACTGAGCAAGAAAACAGGGATAGTGGCGCACTTGATAGTGCAAGAATGGAAGTTGATTGAGGAATTGAGAGTGTGTAATCTGGAAGGGCCAACTGTGTAGAGAACGTCATTTTTGGGAAATATTTCTGTGAGGTCGGTGATCCATGAGAAGGTGCTGGAAGCACAGAAGAAGAGTCCTCAATTGCAAAAGTTGTTAGATAAAGCAGATTTCAACAAAGTGACTGATGGAAGTATTCAGTTTCAAGGAAGAGTGGTTGTACCAAAGGATGTTGAGTTGAGGAGGAGATTCTTTGAGAGGCACATCATTCAAAGTACACTATCCATCCTGGAGGTACAAAATTGTATCAGGATTTGAAGAAAAGTTTATGGTGGAATGGGTAAAGATGATTAACATCACCAATTAAACGTCATATAATGTATTTAATATGATAATAACACATTAAAGTAAGATTCTCTCTCTCGGCCAGAACTGTTCCTACGCTAATGAGTGGTAATGAAAATATTGTAACTAATTGTAGAAAATTCAGAAAAATATATTGTTTGTTAGGTTGGAAAATAGATTCATTGGGCAATCTACTATAAAAATTCCAGAACTTAAGTCGAACTATAAAAATCATGGCAAGCATCAAAAATGGGTTGTTTTGCTAATAACAGTACACAGAAATAAGATTCTACACACTATGACTTAGTACAACATGGTTATATGAGAATTAATAGTGAAGATAACTTTTAATGAACATGGAAAGACTTGGGTAATAGTTAGTACAGTGGTTCACTAAAAAGATGACCATGGTTGAGTCATTCTGAACTGAGTCAGTGTCCTACGCGTTGCTATTTTTGTCTACAGATTTAGTCGAAGAGTTCCAATTAGGGTTTGAACTCTCAGACCTTGCTTGATAACTAATGAAGTCTGCTTTCAGTGTTGGGAATTCCTATCTAAGGCTATGCACAGAGAATATATTGGATAAGTTAAATCTACTATTATATCTCATATGAGTTGATTGATATTGAAGAAGGAACTGTTTTCACGATTACTCCATCGATGAGTCAACCGTTGACTGAGAAATTCTATTCATCATTCCTCTAATGAGTTGGTTACTGATTGAGATATTATAATCTCATTGGTACTCCTATGAGAGTCATTCCTTGAAGGATAAGATTTTTTAGTGATTTTAGTACAACCTCTGTCGTTGTAAATTGGCATTCAGTTCCCTGAAAACTATTTTCTTCCACTAAGGGTGATGGAAACTCTCCAAGGTGGAAATCATAGTATGCTAACGAGCCATAGCTAGATCCATAGTGATCTTTGATTTATTACGAACCTCTGTAGTTCAGCCGATGAAGGCACACGTACGTTATTAGACTGTATGATATTACGGAAGGTCTGCAGTCTCCGCCCATTATGCCTGTAAGCACCGATGGGGTCAGCATCCCTAGATGCATGGCCGGGTTCCTTTGAAGAACCTCTAGGATGCTCTGGTATAGAAGTCCATAGGGGAAGTGGACTGATCTGAGAGCAGAAATTGACGTCTCCTTACACAATGGATGTTTGGAGTCTGAACATATTGTTAATTTTTCCCTACGCGATGAACGTTCGGAGTCTTAAATGATTATTCTATCCATACAATGAACTGTTGTTGTCTTTTAGTATGGTCGATATTCAGGTAAGGTAAACACTGTATTTCCAATTCCTGATTATGTTGAACTTTAAAATTCTTCACTAGAAGGAGATATATGTACATTTTTCATTCTTTTAATCTTTGGGGTTTTTTGCATCCTACTGGGTATTTCCTTCGGAATACTCATGCATCCTCTCATGCAGGAATAAAAAGGGAGTGAAGCTAAGCAGGTAAATTGTTGAAGCTGCTTTGGACGGCTGAAGCTTGGAGTAAAAGATTCTTTTAAATTTTATTTATGATTGCTTTTATTAAACTTGTTGGCCTATGTGCCAGTAACCTTAATTTGGATTATGGATTATTTGATTGTTGTAATAGACTAAGTTGTTACTTTTGGTAATATTATGGTAAGATTGGATACTTGAATAGTGTTTTGTCATATTGATCCTGTACACTCAAATTTGTTAATTGGGTGGAGATCGATCTAGTATTCGGTCACTCCCTGAGTTTCTGACCTCCTGACTATATTTGATTGGTTACTTTTTGCACTCTAATCGAGGTCTTGAAATTTGGGGCATGGCATTGGTGCATTTTCATGACGTACATTCACATGCACTTACAACTCCATCCAAAGTAGAAATGATCCGATCGTATAAGAAACTTACGTCAACTTCTAAATAGTTGATTAGTGCATTTCATGAAATGCGGTATTGGCCCTTTGAGAATTGCAAGGGTATTGAATATTACATGTGGTAGTGTGGATAACATGTGCATCTCCTCTCAAGATTGTAGAAACCTTTTGGGGAAAGCACGCAAGAATAATGTTGGCCAATAGTGTATGAGGGTTGTGGAATATTTCCAACTTAAGCATGCTATTGAAGATGGTTTCTTTTATGCAATGGAGGTTGATGAGAATAATCAATTGAGAAGTCTTTTTTGGGCAAATTATAGATCAAGGTGGGCCCATATGCAGTTTGAGGATGTTATTGTATTTGATGTGACATATAGGACAAACTCTTTCAATATGCCATTTGCACCAATAGTTGGGGTTAATCATCATCGACAATCTACTTTGTTTGGGTGTGCCTTACTTGCAGATGAAACAGAGGAGACATTCACATGGGTGTTTAAAACATTGTTAAAATGTATGTGGGATAAGATGTCACAAGGGATCATCACAGACCAAGATGTGGCAATGAGAAAGGCAATTACAACAGTCTTCCCAGGTTGTGTGCATCGATTTTGTTCATGGCACATTGGAATGAATGCATTTATACATCTAAATCAATTGAAATTCAAATACATGGAGTTCAATGAAGATTATGACAAATTGGTATACAGTGATAACATTAACGAATGTGAAGCTCAATGGGCACCCTTGAAAAAAAATATGAAACTCCAAATGACAGTTGGTTACAAACTATGTACAATGATCGTCATCATTGGATTCAAGCCTACCTTAAAGACTATTTCTTTGCTGGGATGACTTCAAGTCAAACAAGTGAAAGCATTAACTCATTTTTTAATGGATTTGTGAGTGCACAAACTCCATTAAGTGAGTTCGTTCAACAATATGATAATGTTGTTGCATCTCGATGAGAAGAGGAGGCTTTTGAAGACCATAAGTCAATGCATACCAACCCAACACTGCTTTTAGGCCACCGATTGGAGGAACAAGCAAGTAAATTTTACACAAGGAATATATGTAGCTTATTTCAAGAACAGTTCAAGCAAGGATTAACTTACATGTGTAGTACACTTCAATGTGAATGAGAAACTTTTATATATAGGGTTAACAAGGATGTAGAAGGAAGATCTCACATTGTGACATTCCAAAATCAGCCTGACATTTGTGGAAATTGTAGCTGAAAAATATTTGAGTCGAAAGGCATTTTGTGTAGGCACATATGTCGGGTTTTTTTCCAAAACAATGTAAAAGACCTTCCCGAAAAATATATCTTGTTCCATTGGAGAATTGCTGCTAAGTATTCAGCTTCTGCAACCATGAACGGCAATGACTCATCATTTAGCACATCCACAGTCACGCCATATATGGTATATTGCATGCGTGATATCTTATATAAGATTGGAGATTTGGAATTAACTTCTTTAGATCAATGGAATCTTATCATGCCTACACTTAAGATGCTCTTCCATAAACTAGGAAATGTGAGAGCATCATCTGCCATTCAAATGGAAGACACAGTTCCAAGTCTATCAGAAGCAAGTGCCAACCGAAAACCATACATGCCAACAATCACAGTAAGAGATCCATCTAAAATTAAAACCAAGGGTTGCCCAAAAAAAATCGGGAGGATAAAAGCTGGACTAGAACAAAACATCCTATCTCAACCAAAGAAGAGGAAGTTCAGAAATATACATGCCCAAATATACATCGATTCTAGATGAATAGCATAAATATGCATTTACATGCACACATGATAAGTTCACTTTTCACTTTCTGCAAATGCTGAAGAATGGCATACATCACAATGGGCAAGAAAGGGATTTTATTCGTCATTCATAGTGATGGAAAATTTATAAGTACATCCATCACCCTCTGAATATAACTAACATCAAGCATATTATCAAAAATATAAATAACATTGTGGTCCTAGTATTATCCCTAATGTATTCTTCCACCACAGATGTTCGATTTCTTTGTTGATTAAGTATGTTGGAAGGCATTCATGGATGAGCTCTCGTAGCGGTTGGATGTTTTGGCTGCTTGTTCAACTACTAGAAGTCCCTGCAGCCTGCCTCTTCCTGCCAATACGAAATAAAGTATAAATATATACAACTACATATAACATAAAATTAAATTAGGTAAATTATAACTTACATAACGATTCTGCATTTGAAAAAAGGCCTTCCAGGGTTTTCATCAGTACAAGAAACATAAAATGTCATGCAGTGGCCGAGACAACGAGGGCATAGTTCTCCATTCTCATGTTATTACTACTAGATGCATCCATTTCTGCACACAAAATCAACACCGATATAAAACATTACCATGTTAAAAGCCAGAGAGGAGCAACACAACATAAGGTATGTAATATCTTTCGGCAAAAGGTATGGTACAAGTTGTATCTTTAGGCAGACGTACAACTATTCATATCTTATCATGTCATATCTTATCTTACTACTCTAAATGAGGACCCAAAATCCACTTGTAAAATATCTAATGTTGGTCAAAATGCAGCATGCTGATACAATCGCAAAGAATAATTTACATGATACAAACTACAAAATTTATGTTCTTTTCAACTTTGAAGTGAAACAACTTGAGAAATGTAAAGAACAAACTTCTTACTCTTCAAGCATCTGTTATCTGTCATTGTCCTCAAATTATAAGACTACTAAGCTAACAACTCAAACAAAGCAAGAAAATGAAAAAGAGTAAAATATGTTATAATAGAAGGAATTCAAGATATGTGACTGACATGAATCCAGAAGTCAAGTTTACTAACCAATGCATTGTGATCAGCCAAATTTCAATTTTCAGGACTACGTCAATTCAACAGGCAACGATAATTTAGTTGATCATTTGAATTAAAGAGAAATTGAAGTTTGGTGAACAAAAGAAAAAGGAAATATATACTCATTGGAGGTTTCAACATGATCACATAAGGCACAATTATCATAGTGTCATCGAAATTGGAGATTGAGAATTCCACATTACTCCTGTTTTGGTTGCATACTACAAGCATCTGAATGAAAGAGCAAATACAATCTTCAAAGAGATATTGTGCAGTTTACAAAACAACAAATAAAGCGAGGCAGAATACATTTTCTCAATTTTAACAAAGCTCACGCATTACTAGCAGGAGATAACAAGGGTGGGAGAAAATGCTAACTGGAATTGATTGTTCAATTTTGAGATGAACCAGGTTGTGCTGGAGGGTAGTATTGCTACACAGCTGCTGCAGGTGGAGCTCCTAACTGATGAGGAGGATACTGCTAGAACTGTTGCAGACAATTTTCATCCTCTGTATATACACAACCAATGGCAATGCTGCAAATCAAATTTCCAAATGACTTAAGAAGCATCTCCACTAGCATTTGACACTAAACCAAAAGCAAAATTAAAGCTTTTTACTAACCTATGCTTTTTACTAACCAGAGTAGATGCTCTGTGGCAGCGACAAGGGAGATGGGAGCGGCGATGAGGGAGGAGTGCGGGAGACCTCACCTCCTCATTTTCTTAGTCCTCTGTCAGATCCTTGGAGGAGGGGCGACAAGGGAGATGGGGGCGGTGACAAGGGAGGAGTGTGAGGAGGAGAGAAGATGGTGAGGAGGGCAGAGGAGGGGCGATGGGGGAGTGTTGTGAACGTCAGGCCCAGAACGTCAGCACGCATACGTCATCACACATGGATATTGCTGGATTCTCTGATTAGGATTAGTTTCCCTTTTCATGTCAATTAGTGATTGTAATAAAGGCCATGATTGGATGTAATCATGGCCTATGATGTCGTCATAGTGACGTTTCTCTGATTGGATGTAATCACGGCTTATGTTGTCATCATAGTGACGTCATGTTATCATTATGTCATCTAGAGTCTTCTATATAAGGGGGTCTTCCTCCTCCTTTAGGACTTATGCAATATGAATTGAATCTTCTTCTACTATTTCTCCCTTTCTTCTTCTCTTTCTCCGGCCATGATACCTGGCCCTGTTCGTGTCCTATGCTGGGACACAACATTGGTATCAGAGCAGTTCGATCTATGGGCAGATTCTGACTCCAAACAGACAATCATGTCTGTGCTAATGGAAATCCAAGAGCAAGTCAAGAAACTGCGATTGACGTACGCTAAAAATATGGCCCGGCGAGCTGCCGCCATGGCCACGCCGCCGCCACCAATGCATGGCCCTGGACCCCTTCTTCATCATCATGCTAATGCCCTTGGGGTTGACCCACATCAAGTCACCCACGGCCCTTTCTCATCCCATGTTGGTTCTAGCACTTCCCCTCCAGCAGCCGCCATGGCCACCCCGCCGCCTAGCACCGCCACCGGATACTCCGCCCAGCCGAAGTGGGGCTTCCCACAATCACCTATGCCGCCGTGCAAGCCCCACTACGGCAGCTTCTATGCTCCACCGGCCGCGCCTCATCTTCCACAGTAACCAATGACCCTGACGCCGTTGCCGGGCCCCGCCGTCGACATCTCGCCAACCCCCGATTCCAGCTCCTTCAACCCACATCCGGCTCTGCCTTCACCAACATCTGCACGAGGTAAGGAACCTCGAGCCGTGCTGTGGTCGGATTCCAGCCCCGATGTCTCGCCGGCCAAGGCAAGGTTCCCCGCCAGTCGACCTTCGCACAAAGCACCAGGCTTTACCACACATCCATTGCCTCCGCCCTCATCTACCCATGTTTCCCCTGCTATCCATCTCTCCGCCGAGACCCCCACATCCCTCATCACACTGAGACCTCCGGCCAGCCACATCGGCCTTGCCGATTTCGTCGCTCATGCCTCCATCAGCGAGTTCTTCTCTGCCTCCGCCGCCACCAAGGATCGGCTCGATCCACTGAGCCGAGGCGACCCGACAGTCCCCGCCTTCATTCGGCAACGTCAGACGCACAGGGATATCGCTGCAAGAGTCGACACCGCTGACACGCCACCCTGCCGACCGCGGCAACCTTGCCAATTGCAAAGCTACCACCTTTCCCCTCTCCATTGCCTCAAGATGGGATTTTTCCAAAAGCTCAGGTTCCCACGACGCTGCCCAAAGCTGTGCCGCCGCCTCTGCCTCCTTGGCCAATGTTGCCACTCAGGCAAGCACGGCTGGACATGGCAGCACAACGAGTTCTGGCAAAAGCTATCTTCTCAACCTTCTGCTACGCCCCATGTGCTTGACGAAACGCTTCTTCAACCAGTCCCGACCGCCAAGGCCTTCGTTTCCACCGAGCCAGCCTTCCTCATCAACTACTGTCTGGATCACCTCGGAAACAGCAACTCCAGGGTCTCTGAGGGTGTACTCCAGTCATTCGCCACCGCCTCAGAGATTTTTGAAGAAGTCAAGCTCCATGAGCTATTTTCTACATGTGGAGGAATTGTTGATGTTAAGATGATAACGACTCCAAATGGCCACTCAAAGGATTACTGTTTTGTGTGATTCAGTACAATGGAGAATGCATTACTGGCCTCTTCTCAATTTGAAGTTGCAACAAGGAATAAGGAAATTATGCACGCTGCTGATCAAGAGCTGCAGCTCATTGGATGTAATGGACATACGGGGATCGGATCGTTTCAGGTATCGTTTGCATTAGACAAGAAATATTTTGATTATTTTCACAAGTGGATTGTTGTTGTCCTGTCAGCCGGAGTTAAAGAACTTCATCTCAACTTAATTCTTGAGGCAATCATGCGTGGATCCGCAGGCACGCTGCTTTCTACTTGTTCAAATGGTGGTCAGCCTTTATCCATTACCTAGGAGAACTCAGATGTAGCGGGCGAATCACTTGAGACAGCGGCTAATTTTGGTTTCCCTGCTTATGTAGCAGGAATTAACACTGGTCCCATAGATTCTTTTCTTATGTTCAGCTCTCATGAAAATCAGGTGCTCTCAAGGAATTTTTATGCAACTGAGTCACAATTTTGTGCACGTGGTTCCATAGGGGATGGCCACTGGATCGTTCCATTAATTTTGTGTTTTGGGTTGGACAAGAAATACAAGAATGAGCGCGTTCTGTCACCGCCGTTTATGAAGTGCTTTCTTACTTGGCCGCCTTGAGGACAAGGCAGTAGCAGAAGCGTGGTGGAGTGTTGTGAACGTCAGGCCCAGGACGTCAGCACGCATACGTCATCATGCATGGATATCGCTAGATTCTCTAATTAGGATTAGTTTTCCTTTTCATGTCAATTAGTGATTATAATAAAGGCCATGATTGGATGTAATTATGGCCTATGATGTCGTCATAGTGACGTTTCTCTGATTGGATGTAATCATGGCTTATGTTGTCATCATAGTGACGTCATGTCATCATTATGTCATCTAGAGTCTTCTATATAAGGGGGTCTTCCTCCTCCTTTAGGACTTATGCAATATGAATTGAATCTTCTTCTACTATTTTTCCCTTTCTTCTTCTCTTTCTCCGGCCATGATACCTGCCCTGTTCGTGTCCTATGCTGGGACACAACAGGGAGGAGGGTGAGGAAGGCGGAGGTGAGGCTCCTGTCGGGGAAGGAAAGCAAGAGAGGGGAGTGGGTTAAAGTTAGGGTAAATTTTGTAAAAAAACTGCCCCAATCATCCGATGGAATCGGACGGTTATTAAAGCAACCGACTAGCTTCTCTCTAGTCGGTTGCAGGCTATCGGCGCTCAATTATTATATACTTACTACCTTTTTTGGGTATAAATTATTTCCGCCTCATGAACCTAAAACATTGTCCTCTCCTGCTATTCTATGTTATGTCCACATTTAATCAGGCAAGATTCATGTTATTTATCTGTACTAAGAGCCACATATTTTTTCTGCAAATATGAGCTTTGACATTACCTTATCTAAATAATAACAGAAAACAGACATTCCTCATAGGAGAATCTAGAAGGTCAATCTCATTGCCAATAGCATCCTGATATAGTATGTCTTTTCACTCCTCAGAGGTCACTTTCGCCAAGAGCAGGATTTGTATTATAGGAACAGATTAGAGAGCTTGTCTGCCGCTATTTAGATTCTCAAAACATACACAAGAGCCTAACACTAAAGCTTCTGGAGGTGGAAAATGTCGTCAACGACTATTAGTTGCTATCGCCAACGGACGCTCTGAGTTCTTTTAGATAGGACTAATTGGGCAGTGGGAATCACCTTCTATACAAATGTATGAGACATGCAGCCAGCTCAAAATCTTAATTATATCCAAACATGCGATGGTTTCTGCCAGAAGACTATTAGCGTACTCGCTATCAAATGCAAGGGCACCAACAAATTTAGCATTATTAGAATCTTTCATGGGATGCAATTAACAGGCTAAGGTGGAATTAAAATAATGCCTGAGGGGATACTGTGCTCTAACAGGCTGATTGATGTTCACAGGGGAATCCGTACTTAATGGTGAACATCATAATATTAGGCATTCATTTGAACAACCTGCCCACCCTGACTTCCATGGTGGCTAGCGAAGTTACATGCTAACACACTGACAATAGTATAGTTCACCGTTGCAAGTTCGCCTCTCATAGTAAGTATTAAACAGAAACAGAATGGAGATCAGGAGAAAGAGGTGGACTTGTAGTTAGAGAGAAAAGGTAGAGGACCGGTGACCAAAAACCTCCATTCTCAGTCGGTTCGGGTTTGGGTTTGTGCCATGTAGAGAAGTGATGTAGTGCTATCCTTCCAGAGTATTATTGTGGTATGTAAATTTCCTCCAATCTCCCATCCCAAGTAACAAAGAGATTGCGCATTGTTCATTCCCAATTCCTCAAACGAACAGTCAAATTTACCAAAATTTATAATACTTGGTGTTGTATGTTGAAGGTATATATATATATATGCAATAGGTAGTTTTGACACGCATATTTATGCGTAACACTAGGTCACGCATAGTTTGTCTAGGTCCATGCAGCGTGCAAACTTTACAAGCTCGCAAATCATGCTGTAAACTAATAAGGGTGTCATGTCAGATTGGCCTTCAAAGACTAATATGTCCTTTTGAGAAAGAAAAGATTAGTAGGTGGTTCTTTTGGCTAATATTGATTTTATTTGACTTGGCAAAATTAAGGGGCCGTCTGGGGTGTGAAAAAACTATAATATCCCGACTGGACTGTAGCATCCATATTTTTTTTACATCCAGCCTGAAACACGTCTTGAGGTGTTTCAGCTGGATATATAAAATACTTGGATGCTACATTATAGCAAAAATATTTTGTTATTAATCACGCCCCAAACGGCCCCTAAGTCATGTAACAACAACTCTTTGAAATTTCAATGCTCAAACGGCCAGAATGGTTTTCAATCTATATGCAAGTCCGATTGATAGTAATATTTCTCCCTCCGTCCTAAAACACCTGCCACGTCCCAACGCTACCTACTATTTTAGGATGCGGCAGGTTGGAGGTAGTAAAAGGAATTGGGGGTGAAGGGCAGGGGCGGAGCATTGTGCACATAGCCCAATTATAGGCAGGACTCGGCCCATAACGCATGGTTTGAGGCCTAGCCAAAACGGCCAAATCAAATTAGCAATGTTCCACATGGCCAATCACGCAACGTGTGACCCCCTCTGCTCAAAGCCTAGCTTCCAAACACCCGCATTTATAATTAATTCATATTCACAAAAGCATGCCACATTACCTGACCCAACCCGACCCAAGAAGGGTTGTGGTCGGCCTTTCCGATCCAATTCACAGCCCTGGTAAGTAGCCAATTAGCCATAGACCCTGATTCGATTTGCACCACCCTGTATGATCTTCACAAAAGCAACCCACAAAATTTTTTGTATTTGCTACAGAAGTCCACACAAGTCTTGAATCCTAATCTGAATCAAAAACAATAAAAATCATATTCAAAGTTCAAACCCAGGAATTTGACCTTTCCCCAAGCTGCCACATATTTTTAGCCCCTTGACTATATATATCGTTCACCCCCGATTTCCGAATTCCATTTTCCCGTTTTTGGCCCCCTATTTCTCAAAATCGGTCAAACTTTTCCCGCAAATCCCCCACGCGCTTTCCCAAATGCCGATTTCCAAATCCATCATTACCACTTTTCAATCACCCACCCCCATTTCCTCCCCCCCTCCCTTCCCACCTAATGGCCTCCGCCGCCATGTTCTCCTCCCTCCGCCGCCGATCTCCGGCAGGCGCTGCCGCCTTCCCCCCGCCGCCTCCCGACCTTTGCGATGACGCCCTCTTACGCGCCCTCTCCGATGCCTCCTCCGACCTCCTCGCCGCCTCCTCAGCTCTCTCCCTCCCCTTCCAGCGCAAGAACACTCGCTCCCTCCTCCGCAAGCTCGAGATCTTTGCCGCCGTCTTCGCCGCCCTTAAGCCCCTCCACCGTCCCCTACCCTCCTCCGCCGCCATCTGCTTCAAGGAGCTCTACATCCTCATCTGCCGCGCCGGGTCGCTGCTCGACTACTGCTCCCAATCCAGCTCGCTCTGGCTCCTCCTCCAGAACCTCCCGATTTCCGCGGACTTCCACGACCTGCAGCAGGACATGGCCACGCTGCTGGACGTGCTCCCGGTGGGCGAGCTGGGGCTGCAGGCGGACGTCCGGGAGTTGGTGCCGATGCTCCACCGGCAGTCGAGGCGGGCGAAGCTCTTCGTTGATCAAAGGGATGAGGCTATTAGGTTGCAATTGTTTTCGTTTCTTGACGAATTCGAGCGGGGGCAGGCGCCCGACGTGCGCGAACTGGGGCGGGTTTTTGCCGACGAATTGGGGGTGCGAGATGCGAAATCTTGTAGGCGGGAGATTGAATTTCTTGAACAGCATCTATTGGATCAAGATGAGGATGTAGAACCAACAGCTTCTTTGCTCAATAGCTTTGTTGCTTTAGCTAGATACTGTAGATTCTTGTTATTTGGATTCCAAGAAGAAGAACTAAATGATGATCTTAATGATGAATATGGTATTGGGGAATTGGGGAAGAAACGATTGAGTAGGAAGGAAACTGGGGAGCCTTTGGTTGGAATTCCTAAAGACTTTTGTTGTCCAATCTCATTTGAGTTGATGAAGGATCCTGTGACTGTTTCTACGGGGCAGACGTATGATCGGTCGTCCATCTCTAGATGGATTGAGGATGGGCATTGTAGTTGTCCGAAGACGGGACAGATGCTCTCGCATACGGGTCTTGTCCCCAACAAAGCTCTTCGCGGAGTGATTTCGCGGTGGTGTGCTAGCCATGGGATTCCTTTTGATCTGGCGGAGAGAGGGGAGATGGCTCCTGAGAGCATGGTGCTGCCTCCTGCAGCGACAAAGGCAGCCATTGAAGCGAATAGAGGGACTACAGTTCTTTTGGTGGCGAAATTGTTGAATGGTTCTAGAAGGGAGCAGCTGGTTGCTGTTCGAGAGTTGAGGCTGATGACAAGAACAGGGAAGGAAAGCCGCTCTTGCATTGCAGAGGCCGGAGCTATTCCCCTCCTCAAGCAGCTACTGGCTTCACCTAGTCCAATTATGCAGGAAAATTCAGTCACGGCAATGTTAAATTTATCAATTCTTGATAAAAACAAGGATAGGATTATGGAAGAAGTAGGGTGTTTGGAAGCAATTGTCGATGTGATGCGGCATGGCATCACTGAAGAGTCAACAGAGAATGCGGCGGCTACATTATTTAGTCTTTCATCTGTTCATGATTACAAGACAAGAATAACAGATCAAGTTGGGGCAGTCGAGGCACTAGCTGGCCTTCTAACTAGAGGCAGCCCCAGGGGAAAGAAGGATGCAGTGATGGCTTTGTTTAACTTGTCAACTCACTCCAAGAATTGTTTGAGAATGGTTGAGGCAGGTGTTACCTCTGCATTGGTAAGGGCCTTGTGGATGGAGGAAGTGGCAGAGGAGGCCGCCGGGGCAATAACATTGCTGGTGAGGCAGCCGGCTGGGATGGATGCTGCGAACAGGGAAGAAGATATGGTGGATGGCCTGGTTCGGGTGATGAGGAGTAGCACCCCACGTGGTAAAGAGAATGCAGTTGCAGCTTTGCTCGAGTTGTGTAGGAATGGGAACCCCAAATTGGTGGAGAAGGTGGTTCGGGACCCTGCAATGGCAAGTTTGCTGCGTACTCTCTCATTCACAGGGACAAGGCGAGCAAGGAGAAAGGCGGCATCACTGGCAAGAGTGTGCCAGAGGTGCGAGGCTGCAATGGACGGGCGGGGAGTGGCAACACAGGAGTACAGCGTGGCTGGAAATTCAGAGGAGAGCTTTACCAGAGATGTTCCAATGTCTATGATTTCGGTACCTGTCCTATAGTTCACAATGCGCCATAATGAGGGTTTCATCTCTTGTTTGTTAAATTCTTATTTCTCAAAGTATTATGCATTCTTTTACTTATGTTACTCCCACACTTTGTGAGCATGCAATTGTTCTTATCAAAGAAAGAGTTAGTATATCTGTATATGCAATTGTTGTTGCTACGGCAACATGAAAGGGAGAGAATGAAAAACTTTGAAGCTCCCAATAGTTGTATCACAATCCCTTGAATGGGAAAATTTCAGTTTATTTATATGTATGTTTAGTGATTACTTTGAGATTGACAATGTGCGTACATAGCTGTATCGTGATTATTACCAATGAAATTAGGTAGCCCTTGCATTTACAACTTCCATATTATTCTTATCATAAAATATTTTCAAGTGATCATAGGAAATTTTAGATCACTGGTCTTTAAATTGAAATCTGCAGATGTTAATAACTTGACGACAATTATTTAAGTTCGAATGAGGATGCAACTGATCATTTTTTGCTATAAAATGATTAATACATGAAATTAATAACTTTAGGACTATTCGAGAGTCTGGTAGCTTTTATTGAAAGGGGCCCTCCTCTTGCATATCTACATGAATTATTGAGCTTCCAATAGCCTTTATCGCCCTCAAAAGTGAAATAAAGACCTTTGGATGCCCAAATTTCGGTTGAAAGTGTTTCTATTAGTATTGTTATTGTTTACTATATGGGGCCGGGAGTTCGTCTCGCTTGACCTTTCACAGAAGACAGACCTACAAACCGGGCATTTGTCATGGCCCTTGACCCATGGTACCAAGCAGTCCTTGTGGAACATGTGATTGCAAGGTGTGACCAGAAGTTTCTCATTGGGCACGAACGCCTCCAAGCAGATGGCACACTCCCTGCCCTCATCATTGTCTTCATCTTCTTCTTGGATGTGGTGGGAAGTGCTGTGCCGGCTGAACAGACCTTTCTTATATGCCTTCTGTCTTGGGTAAATGGGACAGAAAATTTGAGTTCGCATCTTGCTCATGGCCTTCTTGAATTCATGGCTGTTGAGGCCTGGCTCTTCTCTCTGTGGGGAAGACGGGCCAGGCTGCCACTGCTGTCGCCTGGCGCCTGCCATTGAGATGTTGAAAATCTGTTGAAGCCTCTGGTTTATAGCATCTTCGTCGAGAATGACAATTCCGAGAGGGGATAGTGGTTGAGAGGGCGTGCTGGTGAGACATTAACGCCTTAAATTTCATGGATATATTGCTCTTTTGCTAACAAGTAGGGGTTTAAACAACGAAGACGTGTACCTTGGTAATTCAAATGACCGTGGTTGGAATTCAGAGAATAGCCTCCAAGGATCTCTAACTCTTCTGTTGTTATCCTGAAAAATGTCATGGCTGTTAATCTTGATACAGGAAGTATTTCGTATCTATGTGAAGACTAATTCCTAAAATTGAGGAGTTTCTACTTTAGTTTCCAGCCTTCCCATATATATGCCTTTTCTGCTATATTACTAGTTGGTTCTTCTAAGCCTACTATTCCCAACAGGGTGGCTGAGTTTCAACGTGAATCACAATTCCAATAAACGAGGAGCTTCTAATGCAGTTTCATGCCTTCCCATGTATGTGTATCTGCCTTGTAGGTGTTGGTAACACTGGCTACCTTCTACGATCTGCAATATTAAAAGTTTATACTTCTTAACCTACTCCCAATGGCTGAGTTTCACTTCAACGGCGGATCAGGAAAGCAGAAGTTGAACAGGATAGTTGCTGATACATGTAAATATCAGCAATTAACCTTTAGAATTTCCATCTACGTTAAAAAAAATTGATATTTATTTTACTTACCCAATGGTATGGGACGGGCCAGCCTGTAATGTTCCGGATATAGTTAGAACGTCTGTATTCATTTCCTGTCTGCCAATCTTCGGATGTGAGGGAGAGATTATTTGCTTCACTTGTCATTCTTCACAGTTTTTGCAAAAGCTCAAGCTTTCTGTCTTGCAGTAACAATCTTCAAGCAATGTAAAAATGGAGCAAGATGTGAAAGTTATATGTGCTCAACAACCCAACTCCTCTAAGATGCCCCTTCTTTTGGGGTTAAAGAGGAATCTCTTCTCATTATCATCTTTGATGGCTCACCTAAAGAGGTATTCCCCTTCCAACTAAAAGATGCTCCACTTATGGCGGTTCAGACTGCATGAAATTTGCCACTTACAAGAGATTCGTCTCACCCCAGATAGGAGAGAATAAAGGAACTAAGAAAAGAAAAAGGCTTTGCCAACCAAAAGAAAAAAAAGGCACCCAAAACATGTAGAGTTGGGGCAACCATGACAATGATGCTTTGCCAACCAAAAGAACCAATGTCACTGTGACTGCACCCCAAAACAAGCAGAGTTGGCGGGGTTTTCTACGCGGCTACTGAAACAAAGTGCGCCAGTTTTTAAGTTGGGTGCCTAGTCTGCCACATTATTTTGTTTAAATTTTGCCTCCGCTTTCTCTACTACGCCCATCCTCCCGGTCTTCCCTCCATGGCTCCTCTCCGGTCTCACCCCTCCCTTTTCTGATTCTTTGCAATGGCTGCTCCCTCTCTATGCTGACTTCCCTTGCGCGAGTTTGTCTCATCAAAAGATGCCCCATAAGTCTGATTGTTGGAGGCAAAGCTCCACTAATTTGGATCTTCTTCCTCTTCTTATGTGTGTATTTGATGGGCTTCTCCTGTTCAGGTTTTCGTGTCATTGGGGACCTGGACTGGATTGGTCCTGATTCACAAATGTCGCTTTTCTTTTTTTTTTTAGGATTTACAATTGCCATACTATTATGTGATCAATATAATCGACAGGATATGGCAAGATAGCTAGTACTAGAATTTGACTGGATATGTTTTTTCTTACAACGATGTAAACAAATTTTCTAGTTGTGAAACTGAGGAATAGGATAAAATGTGTTTCTTGATGGTCATGTAATCATCTTGGCATTGTAAACAACTTGAACTTAATGTTTTTTTTGGTGCAGAAGGTTTGACAATGCAATTATTAATAGTGGAATTTATATAATAAATCGTAAAAAAAAAATTATGAAAACGACACACTGTAGAAAATATTTGCAAAATAGGATATCTGACAAGCGGGCGCGTACGTGGCTTTTTTTTTTAAAACATGTCGGTTGAACCGACGCCTCAACACACCGACGCCTTTTACTTTAAAGATTTTCCGTCCCATTTTAAATAGGCACTCACTTCAACGATACATATCTCTCTCGTTTCTAACCCATTTTTGCCCATTTTTTTTTCACTCTTCTTTATTTTTAGTGCTCTTTTTAGTCATTATAATATCACAAAGATGTTGAGCCATCACATACCATTTATCGTAGTTTTTGTAGTATTTTTTTCGATAAATAGCATGCAATGGATCAATATCTTTGCGATATCATTATGACCAGAAAGACCACTAAAAATAAGGAAGAATGAAAAAAAAATGGGCAAAAATGGATGAAGAATGAGAGAGATATGCATAATTGAAATCTGTCCCACTAAAACAAATCTGTCCCATTTTAAAGGGGTGATAACTTCAATGATGTATATCTCTCTCATTTTTTATCTATTTTTGCCCATTTTCTTTTCATTCTTCATTATTTTTAGTGGTCTTTATGTTCATAATAATATCTCAAAGATGTTGATCCATCGCATGCTATTTATCGAAAAAAATACTTCAAAAACTACGATAAATGGTATGTGATGGTTCAACATCTTTGTGATATTATAATGACCAGAAAGAGCACTAAAAATAAGGAAGAGTGAAAAAAATGGGCAAAAATGGGTTAGAAATGAGAGAGATATGTATCGTTGAAGTGAGTGCCTTTCTCTTTTAACTGAGAGGCGTCGGTTCAACCGACGCCTTTCGGTTTAGTTTTTTAAAAAAAAGCCACGCAAGCACCCGCGCCACGCAGGCACCTACGTGGCTTGTCAGATACCCTATTTTGTAAATATTTTCTACAGTGTGTCATTTTCATAATTTTTTTTTGATGATTTATTATATTATTTTCCCTTATTAATATGAAGTGTGGACATTTACCCTAGGAAGCACCGATACGTACGGGATTTTGGCTCACGTATCCGTATCTAATATGTATCGGATACGGATACGCCATGGATACGGCTGCCTGCGTATCCGTGGCGTGTCTTTTAAAAAAATAATAAAAAAATTCCGATACGTATCGGATACGGGGCCGATACGTTTTATATGAATTATTATTTTTTTAGATAATTGTTTTATATGAAATCTTTATTCTTCATTATGTTTATTTTCAAAAATATAATTTATTTTGGGGTGGTTGCATTGGGATGTTCTGGTGATGATTCTTTTAACCAGAGGTATTGGATTTATTCGAGCTTGTTGGTTTGTGGTTATTGCATCAATGCAGGTTGATTGTGTGATGATTTGGGAAATGTATGTTTGATTTTCGGACCGTGATGGAAAATGGGGAGTTGGCTTTCTGATTGCTGCTGTGTTTTCTGGGTTTATTTTTAATCTAGTTTTGTTTTGATCATACGTGCTCAAATTATTGATGAAATGGTAATTATGTTGTTTGTAATTTGTTTTGTTCATCAAAATGTTGGAAAATGATGAGCCAAAGTGCTAGCTTTCTGATTTCTTCTGTATTTTTCTTTTATAAAATTTATTTACTATGTTCATTAACTTTTGACACTAAGGACCAACTTAAAATGTGTTTTAAAAATATAAAAAATATCTTTTTAACAAACGTATCCCCGATGTATCGTATCGGGACTTTTTAAAAATTGCCGTATCGTCGTACTCGTATCGGTGCTTCCTAGCATTTACCCTCTTCATTATCTACAGAGGCTAACTTTTTATTGTCTGATTTTTCCATGTTACTTGGCCAATGAGCCTGGAATGCCATATTACCTGATTTTTCCGAGCTCATCTCGTATAAAACCTAGTTTTGGTGCCTGATTTGCCTATTTTGCACTCCTCAACTCTAACCCAAAAACACCTTCTTTCTCGTTTGAAGTTTTATACTTCACTCAATCATATCTTCTTCATTTTTAGTCCGTTTATTTCCTTTTTTTCTCCTTCCTTATTTTTAATGATCTTTCTAATCATCATGATATCTTAATGACTTTGATATCCTATCGAAAAAAGTACTATAAAAACCACAATAAATAGAATACAGTGGCTCAACATCTTTATGATATCATCATTATAAAAAAGAGTACTAAAATAAGAAAGAATAAAAAAAGATTATCAAAAATAGATTAAAAATGAAAGAGATATTGATCGTTGAAGTTTATCCCACAAAAACGCTACTGCTATTGGCACTCGGCTATCGTGTAATCGACGACACGATAGCACACAGTAAAAGTGGGATAAACTTCAAATATGCATATCTATCTCATTTTTTATCCGTTTTTGCCCATTTTTATTTTATTCTTTCTTATTTTTAGTACACTTTTTGATAATGATGATATAATCATTATAAGATATCCGTTCTTGCCATTTTTTCTCTTTTTTATCATCACAATATCTTAATGACCATGATATCCTAGTAACCTTGATATCCTATCAAAAAATACCACAAAAACTATGATAAATAGCATGCGGTGGCTCAACATCTTTATGATATCATCATTATAAGAAAGAGCACTAAAAATAAAGAAGTATGGAAAAAAAATGGGTGAAAACGGATCAGAAATGGGAGAGATATTGTTGTGACCCGATAGGGTCACAGGAATGCCTTGACGGCAAGGGAAATGAAGAAGAAGAAGAGATAGAGGAAATAGTGTTTTCTTATTGCATAAGTCCTAAAGGAGGAGGAAAACCGCCTTATATAGAAGACTCTAGATGACATAATGATGACATGACATCACTATGATGACATCATAGGCTATGATTACATCCAATCAGAGAAACGTCACTATGACAACATCATAGGCCATGATTACATCCAATCATGGCCTTTATTACAATCACTAATTGATACGAAAAGGGAAACTAATTCTAATCAGATAATCCAGCGATATCCATGCATGATGACGTACGTGTGCTGACGTCCTGGCATGATGTTCACAACACTCCACCACGCTTCCACTAACGCATTGTCCTCAATGCGACCAAGATGGAAACCGATGCATAAATTCATCCTCAAGTAGCCACTCAGCATCCTCCAACGGTTTGCCCTGCCATGCCACGAACACTTGCATCACAATACACCCAGCTCGACGCACGCGACGTTTATCAACAACCGAAGCTAGTACTGGCTCATCAGATTTAGTCGGACCCATGAGAGGAGGAGGCGCAGAACCAGCAATCAAGTGAGGGTCCCCCACAAAGCGACGGAGGTGAGAGACGTGGAATACAGGGTGCACCAAGGACTTGGCAGGTAGAGAAAGACGATACGCCACCGGGCCCACCCGTGCTGCTATGGCATAGGGCCCATGAAATCGAGGTGCCAGCTTCTGGTCAGCCCTATGCAAAGAAGTTTGGCGCTGGGGAAGAACTGACACATAAACCATATCACCCACCTGAACTCTTTATCCGAACGCTAAATTGAATTTCAACTGACGAAGCACCTCATCACGAGTCTATAACATATAATCCACCACGACGATGGAAGAACGATGAGGAACATAAGATAGGACAGATGGAGGGGGGGCGGCCGTAAACAATCTCAAATGGTGTAAAGCCTGCAATGAGAGCCAACGACTGGGTTGATCCCCCACAAAATAGCGTAAATACTGCTCAAGGCACCGATTTACCACTTCCGTTTGACCATCTGTCTGGGGGTGGTATGCCGTGCTCATGTGAAGTTCTGTCCCCTGTAACTTAAAGAATTCCCGCCAAAATTGGGAGATGAAGACCCGATCTCTGTCAGATACAATAGTACGTGGCATACCATGCAACTTCGCCACTTCATGCACATAGAGTTCAGCAACAGTACGGGCAGAGTACGGATGACTTAGGGCACAAAAATGGGCATATTTAGAGAGACGGTCAACCACCACCATTATCACCGTCTTGCCCCCCACCGCTGGTAAAGCCTCAATGAAATCCATGGAGACGTCATCCCACACCTTGTCTGGAATGGGAAGGGGCTGTAGAAGGCCCGCGGGAGAAGTAGACAATGCTTTGACTCGCTGGCATGTGTCACAGGTGGCCACATAAGCATGCACTGCTTTCCTCAAACCGGCCCACAAAAAGCTTTGGCTGACCCGTTTGAAGGTTTGAAACGTACCTTCATGCCCAACAATCAGAGTATCATGGAAATGAGCGATAACCTGTTGCCTCAAGTCTCCCACATCCGACACCCAAAGTCGATCTTTCCAAAATAATAACTAGTCGCGCCATTCGAAGGGGGGTGCCGCAGAGGGGTCGCTCTAAATACGACCAATCAGTTCCTGGGTAGGAGGATCCGCCACATATGCTGCCTGCAAGTCTGGAATAAATGGGCAACAAGGGACGGAGAGTGCAAGTCAGGCAGCTTCTTGGGGCCGGCGCGATAAAGCATCCGCCACTGTATTATCAACGCCCTTCTTGTAGACCACCTCATAATCGTAACCCAGTAGCTTACTCACCCAGTGTTGTTGAGACGGAGTTGAGACCCGCTGCTTCAAAAAATATTAGAGAGGTTGGTGGTCGGTTCGAATAAGAAATCGTCGGCCCAACAGATAAGGCCGCCACTTAGAGACGGCGTGCACAATGGCCAACATCTCCTTCTCGTACGCCGATAAAGATAAGGACTCGCCCGACAGTGCCTTGCTGTAAAAGGCGATCGGGCGCTCTTGTTGGAGTAGGACCGCACCTAGGCCCAAATCCGACGCATCCGTCTCAACCACAAAAGGTAGAGAAAAATCAGGGAGAACTAATACCGGTGCCTATACCATTGCTTGTTTCAATCTATCAAATGCAGTTTGGGCTTCATCCGACCATGCAAATGCACCCTTTTTGAGCAATGATGTAAGCGGCCCAGCAATTAGCCCATAGCGCCCAATGAACCGACGATAATAGCCGGTTAGGCCCAAGAACCCCGAAAGGGACTTCACACAAGTGGGCGTGGGCCATGACCGCATGGTCTCCACCTTGGACGGATCCGTGGCCACCCCTTGAGCGGAGATAATGTGGCCCAAATAGTCGACCTGCACGCTGCCAAAAGAGCACTTCGAACGTTTCAAGAAAAGTGTGTTAGCCCTCAGAATAGCAAAAAGTGACCTGAGATGGTCAAGATGTTCCTCCCAGGATGAGCTATATATCAATATGTCATCGAAGAATACTAGCACGAACCAGCGAAGGTATGGGCAAAACAAGTCATTCATCAGGTTCTGGAATGTAAATGACGCATTGGTCAGGCCAAAAGGCATGACTAGAAACTCATAATGGACGTCATGAGTCCGTAAGGCTGCCTTATGGACATCATGCGGCTGCATACGGATTTGATGGTAACCAGAGCACAGATCGAGTTTACTAAACACTGCCGCCCCTGCCAATTCATCAAGGAGCTCCTCTATTACGGGAATGGGGTACTTATCTTTTACTGTGATAGCATTAAGTGCCCGGTAGTCGACACAGAAGCGCCAAGATCTGTCTTTTTTATGCACCAACCTGACTGGTGACGAAAAAGAACTGGTACTGGGGCGTATGAGACCTGACTGCAACATTTCTTGAACCAATTTCTCAATTTTAGCCTTCTGCACATGGGGATAGCGATAGGGGCGCACATTGGCCGGCGGGGCCCCAGGCACGATAGGAATGGAATGGTCATGGCTTCTGGCTGGTGGCAGCCCCGACGGCTCAGTGAAGATGTCGGCATGCTCATTAAGGAGGTTAGGCATGGCTGTGGCAAAGGGTGGTTGATCCACATCCATAAGTGCGCGCTGCTGTAATAAATAACCTTGAGGTGCGAACTCGAAAAAGGAACTCACCACCTGCGCCGTGTGCAAAGTGCCTGGCTGTGCCCCGTGAAGGCGTATGCGCTGGCCATCCACTTCGAAATCCATAGTTAGATCCCTGAAATTCCATATCACATCTCCCAGGTCTTGTAACCACTGTACACCCAGCACCACATCTGCACCCTTCGTGGGTAGAAGGAACAAATCAGTGATGAACGAGTGCCCTTGGATCCTTAGCTCGATCTGAGAACACACCCCCATGCTGCGAAAGTGTTTGCCGTCCCCAATCAAGACATCAAAGGGTTTGGACTCGGAGATATAGCACCCCAGGCGTTGCGCCACCTTGTCATTGATGAAGTTATGTGTTGACCCACTATCGATGAGTACTGCGACCTGTTGGTGTTTCAGCTGACCCTGAACGCGCATGGTCCTGGGGGTAAAGGTACCCGAAAAAGCATGGACAGAGATCTCCGACTGGACATGGTCATAGAGTCCGGCACTCTCTTCTTGGTCATCCACTCCTCCATCTTCCACTTCTTCAATGAGTAGACTTCCCTTGATAGAACAGCGATGGCCCGGGACGAACTTTTCATCACACCGATAGCAAAGTCCTTTCACCCGCCGATCCTCCATTTGGGCGGTCGTCAGACGACGAACAGGAGTGGCTGGAGAGCCTGGCGGGGTCCTGGCCAAGTCTGTCGACTGGGACCTGGGCCAGGCGCTGGGGCTAAGACAGGGGTCTGGCTAGTGTACGGCCTCAGAGGCAGCCCTCCACGACCCCCTCGTCGTTGACGGGCCAACTTTTCTTCTTCAATACGTGCATGACGCACCACTTCCCGCGTAGTCTAGCAGGGGAAGTGTCGCATCTCATCAGCAATTTCTTGCTTCAAGCCCTGTTTGAATGTTCCCATGAGTGCAGCCATTGGCCAGTCCGGTAAACGATTGGCAATTTTCATAAAATCAGAGTAATATGCTCTCACCGTGGTAGTCTGACGCAGAGTAGAGAGCATCTCATTGAAGTCCTGGAATTCATTTGGACCAAATTGGATGCATAGCTCGTCAGAAAAGGAGACCCATGTGGGCCAACGAACCTCTTTTTCGAAGGCTCTAAACCAGACTGATGCATCGCCATCCAGGTGAAAGGCAGCGACCCGAAGTTGCTCTTCGTCAGAATAGGTTCCCTGGTAGGCAAAGAATTTATCAGCCTTGTATAGCCATTTGACCGGATCATCCTTGCTACTATACCTAGGAAATTGCAGTCGAGCCAATCTGGGTTCAGCGCTATTTCGCTGTCCTCCCCGGAACCCGGAGAACTCTTCCCAGTCCTCCTCCATCTCACGCTGGATATTGCGTGTTCTTACAGTCATTGAGCCATTTCCTCGAGCACCTTCCGTGCCTTGTGTTCCCTGGCCTGTGCGACCTGCTTCCATCTCAACGTGGATTGACCCAATGGGAATGCCTTGAGAACTAGGATGGCCAAGGGGTTGGCCTAGTAGAGAACCACCTACCGATTGAGAGCTCCCTTGTTTTGGTGGTGGCGGGGTAGCATTGGGGCCAGTGTGTATGGCCTCTCGCGCTGCCCACCTGGTCCTCTCTTCCTCGTGTGTCACATTCATCACCTTTAGTTGCTCTTCAATTCCCAATAACACAGAAACCAGGGTTGCTTGTGTGGGGTCAGGATCAGCTTTCGGGCTTGCAACATCGTGTGCTTGTTCTTGCTCAGAGGACGTCCCCGTGGCCATAATTGGTTGCTTGCGAGGAGGCATGAGGTTCCGCAGATCGGAATAGCTCTGATACCAGTGTTGTGACCCGACCCGATAGGGTCACAAGGAATGCCTTGACGGCAGGGGAAATGAAGAAGAAGAAGAAGAGGTAGAGGAAATAGTGTTTTCTTATTGCATAAGTCCTAAAGGAGGAGGAAGACCCCCTTATATAGAAGACTCTAGATGACATAATGACGACATGATGTCACTATGACGACATCATAGGCTATGATTACATCCAATCAGAGAAACGTCACTATGACGACATCATAGGCCATGATTACATCCAATCATGGCCTTTATTACAATCACTAATTGATATGAAAAGGGAAAATAATCCTAATCAGATAATCCAGCGATATCCATGCGTGATGATGTACGTGCGCTGACGTCCTGGCCATGGAAAATCGTCTCGCCGATATATCGACGATATATCGATATCGGGCCTAAACCGATACATCGATACCCATCAATATCGTTTTTTAAAAAAATTCCAAATATCGCCGATATATCGCCCATATAACGGTTTCGGACCGATATATCGGTATTTTTTGAATTAAAAAATTATTTTTTAAAAAAAAATTTCGATTTTTTTTTTTTGAAAAAAAAAACCTTTTCATGTTTGTTTTCTATCCTAATAGGCATATTTTGAAATTTATTCTTTGTTTAAATTACTATAACTCATTTTAAAAGTTAGATTGTGAAAATATACGGTAAAAACTAGTTTTTGACTACCGATATTTTTTTACACAATATCTCTGATATATCTCCGATATTTCGTCTCTTTGGCCAACCGATATTTTACCGATATCCGATACGACATTCCATGGTCCTGGCATGACGTTCACAACAGATATGCATCTTTGAAGTTTGTCCTACTTTACTATTCATTGTTCATTACAGGATAGCAGTGTGCTATCCTGTGTTCAATTACATGATAGACCAGTGTTATCGTGTAATCGATTACACGATAGTACTACTTCTATCGTGTAATTGACCATAGTGTTTTTGTAGGATAAACTTCAAAGGTGCATATCTCTCTCATTTTTTATCCGTTTTTCTCCATTTTTTTCATTCTTCCTTATTTTTAGTGTTCTTCTTTATAATGATGCTATCATAAAGATGTTGAATCATCATATGCTATTTATCTTAGTTTTAGTGTTATTTTTTTGATAGGATATCAAGGTCATTAGGATATCATGATAATAAAAAAGAGCACTAAAAATAAGGAAGAATGAAACAAAAATGGGAGAAAACGGAAAAAAAAAAAAGAAAGATGCATGATAGCTATCGATTACACGATAACCCTGGACCTCGGCTATCGTGTAATCCAACACACCATAACACTGTTGAAAACTGAAAACAAGTAAAGTGGGACAAACTTCAAAGATACATATCTCTCTAATTTTTTATCCGTTTTAGCTTATTTTTTATTCTTCTTTATTTTTAATATTTTTTCTTATAATGATGATATCATAAAAATGTTGAGCCACTGCATATTATTTATCATAGATTTTGTAGTATTTTTTCGCTATGATATCAATGTCATTAGGATATCATGATTATAAGAAAGAGTATAAAAAATAAGGAAGAACAAAAAATAAATGGCTAGAAAATGACTAGAAATGAAAAAGTATGCATCGTTAAAGTTTATCTGGACGATTACATGATATCGTGTAATTGATTACACACAATAGCCAAGTACTATCATGTAATCAATTACACGATACTATTTTAGTAGGACGAACATCAAAGATGGATATCTCTCTCATTTCTGATCCATTTTTACTCATATTTTTTTCATTCTTCTTTATTTTTTGTGTTCTTTCTTAAAATGATGATATCATAAAAATATTCAGCCATCGCATGCTATTTTTCGTGGATTTTATAGTATTTGTTTGCTATGGTATCAAGGTCATTAAGATATCATGATGATAAGAAAGAACATAAAAAATAAAGAAGAAAAAAATGGACGAAAACAGAGTAGAAATGAAGGAGATGATTCAGGGGCCGTTTGGGGCGTGATTAAAAGCAAAACATCCAGTGTGGATGTTTTGCTACCTGTAGCATCAAACTTTTTTTTATATCTAGCTGAAACACCTCAGGACATGTTTCAGCTGGATGTTGGAAAAAACATGGATGCTACAGTGGACATCCAAAATCTACACAAGATGTTTTGGCTTTATCACGCCCCAAACGGCCCCTCAGTATAAAACTTAAAACCGTGTTTTAGGATTAGTGTTGAGGAGGGCAAAATAGATAAATCAGGTGCCAAAATTAGGTTATATAAGATGAGCTTGGAAAAATAAGGTAATATGGTAATCTGGGCTCATTAGCCAGATAATATGGACAAAAACCCTTCATTATACACAAAGATTATTTTTGAGCTACACTCTTGGTTATCTACAGAAAATAAATGCTCACTTCTTTCAGCAATTAACTCATAAAGGTCTCTTGATTTCAGGCATTTATATGCTCAGTCTTACTTAGACAGCCAATATTTACTTTCTTATGTACCAAAAAAAAACTATTTACTTTCTTCATCAAAGACAGTGAACATTTACTTTCTTTATTATTTGTAAAAAAAATTTACATACCATCAAATAGGTTGCACATTGATCAATGTTATTTTTTGCAGAGAGAGAGAGCAATGTGTACATCATACACATCTTGGGAAAAAAATGTCACGGCCGCTTTATTTCCATAAACTCCTGCGCTAGTATAAATAATTATTATTTGAATTTGCAGAACATCCAATTGTTTCCATCAATTCCAAAAATCGAAGAAAAAACCCCATAGGGTCCCTATTACATCATACATTTGAAAAAAAATCTTTGTTCCGAAATGCCCTTCTAATTTGGTTCAATTTCTAATTATTGTGCGTCTTATAAGCTTCTGATTTGTTGTTTATCTTGTAATTCTCAGGGAGCCACCACCAGGAGAGAGGGAGAGCACGTCCACGCCGTTAGCGATGGAGCTATCCATACCTGCGAGGATATCCGACCGAAAGCAGCCCGAAGTCTAGCACACCATGTACACTGCCACCCAAGTGTGCGGCGCCGTCCCGCGCACTGTGCCCCGGACGTAACAGAGTAGGCTGGCGTTTGTGGCCAGAGAGCCCGCCGTTGTGGAGGCAGTGTGGGTACCATGGCCATCGATGTCCTGTGTGGTCGGATTCTCATTGGGATTCTCACGCTTGTAAGCCATGGCCATGAAGTAGCCCTTAAAGAAGCTTCATGCGCTGATCAATTTCCGATTGCAGGATTTAGGGCTGAAATTGATGCCACCCTCGTACTGGCCATGAAACCTCGAAGGCATAACAGGCATACCAAGGTCGAAGAAACTCGGGCTCTAAGACTACACCCCAGTGTCCAAAACGCTGACGATAACGTCACGGGAGGCCTGGTTTAGGACTTGGCTCTGCCTGATTTGGGTGTCAAGTCCCAGGAGCTGTGGCATGCGAGTTGTGTTCCGCCGATCTCAGGTACGGCGAGAAGAAGACGGATCTCAGAAAGGGCGGCTGCAAGGATCTAGGGAGAAAAGAGGAAGGGGTGGAGGAGGAGGAGGAGGGGCGAGGTAGGGCTTGGAGAAAGGTATGAGTGCGTAATGACAGACCTCTTGATTTCTTAATAAAAATGATATATTTTTCAAGGGAAACGATATTTGTATATCAGATTTTCTACACATTTCGGTACACATCAGTTGTGCAGGAATCTGATGTAGGGTTATCACTGCCCATTTTTTAAATATACACAGTATTTGGGAACGGAGGGAATAACTTTTTTTGTATCCAGTTATCCGGGTTAACGACAATAGACTATCCTTTGGCGTTTTGTCCAACACTTGGCAGGTAGCAGGAATTTTTTCTGAAAAATTTTATGCATTTTTCGCCACCTCCTATCTCCTCCAGTCAACTGTTTGCCTCCTTCATCAGTCCAAGAAGCTCCAAAATCTTGAGGTGGAAGTATAGAAGTTGCCGAAACAGACGACGAAAAGGGTGGCTTGGGTGTCCGAAAGGGAGGAGAGCTGCGAGAGGGAGTCTACATGGCAGGAGAGGACCTCGCAACAGACCTGAAACTCGAGGCGAATGGTGTCTTAGAGGTGCTTGGCGCCGGTGGCCAACGTGAGGAGGACTGGGTTGAAGAGAAACCCGAACGAGGGTAAACGAGGGGGAGAGTAGACGGAACGTTTTGGGGGCATGTATGTTATTTTATCACCCTTGGTTAGTTGTTGGGTTTTTATTTGGATGGGTTCATTATTCATTCAGAACTTATGTTTGGGCCTATCCCACCGTATTTCTTTTTTGAGGACAATTTATATGAGGTCGCTATCATTCAAGGATCATAAGGCCAATCTTTTAAGCCATTGGATTCCAATTCGAGGGTAGATATCAAATTAATAAGTAAGTGTGTCAAATAAGGGGATGTGGCTGTATGTAGCCATCATATCAAGATCTAACGGCTACGAATGGAATTAGCCTCGTATAAATCAAATTAGAGCGATCTCATTTAAACTTTTCCCTTCTTTTTTTCTTTAGGTAAAAATTTTACAAGTCCCTTTTATATGAGCTGACAATCTGGCCGTCGGATTTCTATCCAGCATCCAGATTGCCTTGGCAGATCCAGGGGCAGGCCTGCGCTGCGTGCCTTAGGATCTCAATCCGATGATCCAGATTGTCTCAGCTCATAAAGATGCACGAGCCCTGGCTAGGCGGCTCATATAAGCTTTTCCATTTGAACTCACTCCCTCCGAAAGTAGAAGGTGCATTTCCTTTTTTCTGTGTCCAGAAAGAGTAGATACAGTTAGCCTTTATCTCAATTTCTCAGCCACATAGGCCTTTTCCCACTTGTGACTTGTGAGTTCACTCTGGCCTAAAAAAAATTCAATTACATTGATACAAACGTTGAATTGAATTTTTAGTATATACGTAGGAATATGAATGTGCATGATTTGCTAAATCGATTTCCATAATACAAACGTTCAGCAAAAAAAAAGTATTACAAACAATTTTTGCTTGTATTTTCTCAATTAACATGAAATTTGTTTGTCAGGACAAACTTGAAGAAAATTGTTTGTTAGGAATTTGGTACTGCTCTAGGTTGGTGGGAAAAACATTGAGTCAAGCCACTCAGCTTGGCTTGTAGTTCAAACTCAGGTTCTAATTTATTTTTCATTTCTTTCAACAATTGAAGTTCAAACTTTGGGTTGGTCGATGTTTTGTATTGAGCTTTGCGCCGGCTAGACGTGGAGGCTAATAGGCCAAAATTGTAACTGAGAATTAAATGTAGGAATTGAAAAGAGTGATCAATACTAAGGGTGCGTTTGGAAAGGTGAAAAACCAATATTTCAGCCCTGAAAGGTGAAAAGTGTTTAGAAGCTGAAAGGGTGACAAATGGTCGGTGACGGTCCTGATTTGTGTTTGTTTAACTGAAAAGGGTGAATAGTGGGTCCTAACGGTGAAAGGTGATAAATTTTCACCTTTCACCCCTGAAAGGCTGATTCTCCCTCGAGTGAGAATCAGCCTGACGAAAAATCACGGGCTGCCCCTCCCTCTCGTTTGTTAGGGTTTTTTTCCTTTCTCCTTCCTTTCATCGCTCACTCTCATCCCAGCCGCCATCACTCCCGTCCTCGACCATCTTCCTCTGACCGTCTCTCATGCGACTCCCTCACCCCCCAATAAACCATTTTCCCCTCCCTCTTGCAACTCCTGTCGCCGCACCGTCGTCGAAGACCGTCCCTTTTCATTAACGTGCCGGTAAGCACACGGCCCTGGTTGTTTGAATTTTGAATTTGAATCTGTCGATGCCGTGTGCCTTTTTCCCTGTAATTTTTCCCATAACATGTACTCTGAATGAGCATATGTGCGAGCTAATTGGATATTGCTGAAGCTCTAAAAAAATATATAAGATGCATATTCGTTGACGATTAGAGGAATGAATATGATGCGGGTGAATGCATATGTACTGCCTCTTCGTTTTTATTTTCTTCTGTTTTCACCTCTTACACGATCTCCTTATTTATTAATCAATACTTCTTCTTTTCGAGCCGATCGGACTCTCCCGATAAGCCACCCGGGGAATCGAGTATTCGAGTAATAGAGTACTCGATAGATCCATGTACTGTGTACCCGATTACTCGAACATCGTCCGTGGCTCGAGATCTCGTAATCGGGGTCACGGTACACACATAAATCGACTAATCGAGGACTCGATTACTCGATATATGTGTCTATCGTGTACCCGATTACTCGATTACTCGATTAATCGATTATTTATGTGGTTATCGTGAGGTGTATGACGATTGAGTAATCGGGTACACGGTACATGGATATATCGAGTACTCGATTACTCGATCTGTGTCTTCCGTCTACCCGGTTACTCCATTACTCGATTTCCATGTGGTTATCATGCTTATACGACGTAGCTGACTCGAGAAAGAGTAATCAGGTAGATGGTAGACACATATATCGAGTACTCGATTACGTCAATATCTCTCTTCTCGTATGCTTCTTCTTGTGTGGTATAGATGGCAAGCCCAGCCAAGAAATCAAAGTATGTCAAACAGGTTGAGTGGAACAAGGAAGAGCACTATGCATTTATCGCATCGTATGCCGAAGCACTTATGGTGGGATTTCGTAAGGGTAAGGGTCTTCAACCCGGAGGATACGACTATGTAAGCCAAGAGTTGGCGAAGAAGGGTATAATTGTGAATGAAGAAAAAATACGCAGTCACTATGACAAGACTAGGTACCTCTACAATGCATGGAAGTGGATGTCAGATTACACTGGTTGTGGGTATAACGAAGCAACCCAAACATATACCTCCGAAAATCCTGATTTTTAGAAGATTTTTAGATAGGTGCGTATCGTCTGATATTTTATTCCATAACCGTAATTTTGAATTTCTTGGAAACTCGGATACAGGATGTTTCCTTGCCATTCTAACTCTCATCTCCTTCTGCCGCAGAGACACCCGAAGGCCATGAGATTGAAGTATTGGGGATACTCGAGAGAGATGGAGGGTCTATTATCGATAATATTCGATGGCAATCATGCTACTGGAAGTTAGGGTTATCATGGATGGCCAAAAAATCTAGTGCCCCCTAGTGCACAGCTGCCACCGGATAGTTCACATGCTACCGATGAGGATCACCCTAGGATGCATCCCAATGAATTTGATCAGTACTTGGGAGAGGATATGGGAGATAACACATACCCTCGTTCATTCTCTAACCTCCTTGATAGTGATATCCAAGCAAGCCCGATCGGCCATGGCCCCTTAGTACGTCCTACTTGCAACCCTGCACAAACATGAACCCTCGATACTGTGATACCCTCATCCGCTTGTATCGTGTCATCGATATGTATTTGTATCTGTCTTACATTTTTTGTGATAATAACATTATTCAAGTTCTGGTTTGTAGGAGCCTCTGAATGTCGACTCTCCTGATTCCCAAACTCCCCTACAGATGCCTCCACACGCCACCAGTGATCCCCTCAGGCCTACCCGTCCTACCCCTGGTGCCCAGCGTAAGACTTCGAAGAGGAAGACTTACTCCTCTTTTGAAATATCTACCGGATTCCAGTCGCTGTCTGACGCTCTGATGGCAAGAAATGCGCTTGCCGAGAAGCATAATCGTATGTTGTCCGAGGCGAAGCTCGCAGATAAGCAAGCACAGACTGATGAAATAAATAGATGTTTTCGTTTGCTACGTCGCCTCCCTGGATATGACCCCTCTAACCCAATGTACAGTTTTGCAATAACATTATTCTCGACGGAGACTAATTGTAACACCCAGAAAATTAGTACGCTAACTAAATGTATCTATTTTAGGAAACTGGTCTAAAATAGGAAAGTTATTTCCTGATTTGATTTCTGGTTTTGCGATGTGCTTTGATGTGTTATTGGATTTAATGATGTGATATAATTTGTTAATCGCATGGCTAATAGTAGTAGAAAACCAGGACGCGAGGGTTGGTCCTGGCGCTGGGTACAACCTGGCGCTGAGGCCAGCCTGGCGCCAGGGTCTGAGAACACCTAACGCCAGGAGAGGGGCCAGGTGCAAGGGCATATGTTCAGTGGATTACTCTTAATTAGTAAAGTGAATTTGGTTTTGATGTGTGGTTAGTGATGCCCGTGTGTTAGTATGACGAGTAGTGCAACCGCGGGACGTCAGAGACCTGTGCGCGTAGGACTCAAGCCAAGACGCAAGACCTGGGCGCTGAGCCATGTGGCACTGGCCCAGGGGCGATTTATGAACGTGGGTAACCTTGCCATAAGATGATCTTCGGATGGTGGGAGCGAATCTTGGAGCAAAATCTACGATTTGACCTAATAGCGATAAATATGGTAAGTATCGCGGAGGATCGGGAAGTATCAGTTCGGTTGAGATAATTAAGGAAGATAAATCTTAATTAAAAAGAGATAAATATTTCACTTTTTAATCAACCAATAGGAAGGGGACGACTAGTTGGTTGGCCTAGATATGGCAGTTTCCTAGTTTGGAACGAGATATGTAAAGTATGATTAAGATTGTAAGTTGGGCCAGTATTATTTCTATGTCGATAGTCAGAAGTAATTAAATCATAACTAATTCAAGGAAAATTAGAAAAATATAAAATCAGTGGGATTAGAAACTAGACTCATGGAGCTAACTCTAATAAAAATTTCAGAGTGTAACTCCAAATAGACTGACCGTGGGAAGAGTCGGAAGTGGACTGTTACGAGTATGATAGTGTGCTGTAATTAGGATTAAGATAGTGAACGAATCTTATTAGAGATTTGAAATCCTAATTAAATGAGGAAAACCCAATGTATTAACATGGCTGAACGTCCCTTACTAATGAGGGAGAGCTTTTAATTGGTAGTGAGAGTTTGGATTAGGAAGGAGTCTTGATTTGGAGATATCCTAGATGTAGTAAGTTTTGGGTTTATATAAAAACAAGAGAGAGGGCTGGCTGGTATTTTTCAAGCCAAATCCTTTGTGAACGTCCCAAGACTCTCTCCTTCTCCTTCTCCTTTGTTCCAGCAAGCTTTATACCTTTTCCTTCATCTCAAGAGTCAACGATCGAAGTGTTAAAGGGCGACATCGTGTAGAGGAATCAAAAGCCTTCGCGAGGAAGCAAGAAGATACTACGTTTGGACTAGGTAGAATGATTTTTCCCACACTCTTGGATCTGAATTTCATACCTTCTTCAAGTGCTTCTTGTGTCAATATATTGATTTATGATTGTGAATCTTCGTGAGAGTCAATCACTAAGTACCAATCTTTTGAATTATCCAGTTATTACATGTTGTTACTCAATCGTGTGAACCTTGATGTTCCAATTCTTAATTGTTACACATGCTAGCCCAATGATGAGAAGTTTGAATTATTTGGAGTCCTCTTTTAAGCTTCCTTGTGTTCTTTTGGTCTCTGACATTGCTGTCCAAATTTTATCGTCCTTAATTAGTTGTCCAGTTTGCCTAATTCAACTAGAAAAAGGGCTATGCATGCGTAACATGGTCATTGTTGAGAGTCTTTGCTATTCTATTCATACTCCAGAACGTGAGTCATACGTTGTTGAGAGTCTTTGTTGTTTTATTCATACTCCAAGAGCGAGTCATTAAAGTAAGAGTTACCCTATTCTCAGAAAGTTGAGACCTCTGCTATTGTTGAAACATTGTCCAGTTTGACATTGACCTATTTCTCCACTAATTGTTCGGTGGAATCATAGTATGCTCACGAGCCATTGCTAGGTCCAGTGTGACCTCCGATATTTATGGAATTTTGATTCCTTATTGCCCGAAGGGAGGCAAATACGTACGTTTAGGCTGTATGATATTACAGAAGGTCTGCAGTCTCCGCCCATTGTGCCCGTAAGCACGGATGGGGCCAGCATGTCTAGACGCGTGGTCGGGTTCTGAATGGAGAACCTCTAGCATGATTCTGGTATATTTTACCTTTCGAGATCGGTAAATTCAGCGAGCAGAAATTGTAACTCCTTGCACTTTAGATGCCTGAAGCCTTTGGTATTTTGACCATTCTCTCCTTACACTTTGGATGTTTAAGAGTCTTCATTGATGCTGTTAGTTCCTCTTATAATGGAATTCTTGTTGCTCAGTTCAAATATTATTGATTATTCAACTGTCTCATATTAAACCCTACTCTTTGTCCCATATTGTGTATTCTGTTCTTGTGGGTTTTTGCATTCTACTGGGTATTTCTTTGGAATACTCATGCATCCTCTGATGCAGGCATGAAGAAAGTATAGCTATGGCAAGTGCAGATAATAGAAGACTCGAAGACAGTTGTGGAAGATAAAGCTATCTTTGTTATTTTAAATTTAGTGTTAATATTATTGGCATGTTGGCCAAAGCATTTTAATGATTTTGACTTTTAGTTATTTTAGATGACTTGTATTATGGATTAATTTAAGATTGTTAAGTTCTCATTTCATATGTGTTAATGATGTTATTTAAAGACTCAGTTGTGTTATGTCGAGTACACATCTATTCATGGTGATGTATTAGACGGGATGTTCGAGTATTCGGTCATATCTCAGGGTTTCTGGCCTCAAACATACTCATGAAAGAAAAAAAAATGTCTTCCGCACTCCGACGAGGCCGGGAATTTTGGGGCGTGACACTAATAGACAGCTGTGGCTGCACCTAGAAGACGATGAATATTTTGCTGAGCAGTGGTTGAAGAACCTGTGGAATGGGAAGACACCGCCCATCTAGATGCGTGCATCACTATTGATTTCAAGAAACTTGTGATTTTATGACTGTTGTATAAGATGTTATCCACTTTATGCATTTGTGGACTTCGTGTGGGGTGAACTATTTTTTTTTGTCTTGCCTACTATTCTCCATGTGATTATTGTCCTTTATGATACTGTATGCATGTGACTCCTCTGACCTATATGTAGGCCATGAGTATGTGGTGAATGATTTTCTCCATGTCAGTATTGCCTTCCCTCGTACTGTTTGCATGTGAGTCCGGGAATGCTTATATATACATCTTCTAGGTCCACCTCATTAATTACTTATATGTCTTCTACCTTTCCTCCGCCGACCACGGTAATGGAGGCTATCGTGTAATCGCATTGACTATAGACACCTGAAGGCTTATGTACATTTGATTACACGAGTATCTTTTGATACTTCCTGGTTAGGGAACCCATGGACCCTATGGTAAGCAAAGAATTCATGTTCATTTCAGCAGTATTAACATTTATTATTTGTCAATCAGTAGTATGTTCATTTCGTTATTCTCACTTTCTAGAGGTAGAAGTATTTTGGCGACGACGATGAGGATGCTGCAATAGTTAATCAGTGTGCCATTGCTATGGAATAATTATCAAATCCTCCATCTCGTAATGTTGTTCACCCACATCGCCACAGGGGAGAGGAGTTGGTATGTGACATGTTATATACTGTTACGAATGATCGAATGTGCAGGGACGTCTGTCGTATGAACAAACATACATTCGTTGAATTATGTAGACAGGCTAGAGTATCCGGCCTGCAAGATAGTCGAGGCGCATCTGTTGAAGAACAACTCATGATATTGTGTCAGCTCATGGGTCACGGTATATCTGTTCGTAAGTTGGGGCATGAATTTTCCCACTCAGAAGAGACCATACATCGGTATTTGTATAAGGTGTTCACCACGTTAGAGCAATGGTTCCATACTAGAATCTCCACCATGGTTCCACTCGAGCACATGCCATCTTACATTCGGAATAATAGAAAATTTTATCCATATTTCAAAGATTACGTTGGGGCAATAGATGGCACGCATGTCATGGCGAAGGTGAAGTCGGATGTGTCAAACGCATATCCGGTAAACAAAAGGTCACTACACAAAATGTCATGTGTGTGTGCGATTTCAGCATGCGTTTCACTTATGTCGTCACAGGGTGGGAGGGGTCCACCCATGATCAGCGAATATTCTCGACTCAGTATTAGAAGATGAAAATTCTGCTTTCCCACGACCACCGTTGGGCAAGTATTACGCGGTTGACGCAGGATATGCGAACAAGCTAGGTTTCCTCGGTCCTTACAAGGGGCAAGGTCACTGGTATCATGTTGCTTCTTTCCAACAACGATGGCCAACTGGAAAGCATGAGATGTACAACTACATACATGCGTCTCTCCGGAATATAATTGAGCGTGCGTTTGGGGCATTCAAAAAACGTTGGCACATTATGGAAAACATGCCCCCTTATCCAATTGAGATGCAAGCAAAGTTTGTTTATGCTTGTGCCGCGTTGCACAACTTTATTCACGAGCAACACAATAGTGCCACTGATTCTGACATGAGAGATTGGTTGCTGCCCGCGTACGAAACAGATGAAGCTTTCCGAGTGATAGAAGAACCATCTAATGACAATCATTCGTCTAGTAGTCATGCCGGGGAATGGTCGGGGCCAGATGATGGAGTAATGGTTCAGCTGCGAGATCGAATTCGGGATAAGATCGGGAACTCCCTTGATATCCCCCCTTATCCACCAGCGAGTCAGCCACGTCGTCGACGATAAATGTGTGCCATTTACTACTCCTTGCCATGCATATCGAGCAATCGAGGTCAAGATAAGCACATCAGTTGAGTCATCGACGACACGAAGTGGTCCTGCCCATGCAAGTCGAGCAATCGAGGTAACGCTAAGCTCTTCAGTCGAGTCATCGACGTGATGATCGTAGTCCTTGCCTGGATCGAGATCGAGCAATCGAGGTCACGATAAGCTCTTTAGTCGAGTCATCTCTGGCACGACAGTGGTCCTTGCCATGCATATCGAGCAATTGTGTTCACGATAAGCTCTTCTGTCGAGTCATCGATTGGTCGATATAGGTGAAGGAATTGCAAATCATGTAAGGGCAAGTATTAATAAATGAATCTATCATTATGTACATGAATCTCTCTTAGGTACATGGCAATGTCTATATGTAAAGTAATGAACATATCCTTAGGGATACTTTAATATCATTATGTACAGTAGTTTCGTATTTTCTAGTACACTACGATCTTTTAGCGGCCAATGCGATGTCCTGTAAACCTTCTGCTGCTACGTTGTCAAATTCCCTCTCGATACTTCCCCTTAACAGGACTGCTGCGATCATCGACCGATAGAGCATTGTTATGGCCGTCTGATCAAAAACTGGTTTGACGACCCCCGACGCCAACTGTGCTGCGTACATCATTACGTATATTCCGCAGTCTGCGGAATTATGTTGGAAGGGTGCATCCCTTATTTGGGACATAAACCAGCCGGCAGCTCCCATCATCTTGAATTGGTTTGGTAGGATCTTACCCAGGCAGGCAACTACACGATCGGCAGCCAGCTTATGGTGTGGATGCGTTGCTGGATGGCCGCTAAGAGGATTGTAGAAGCGCCACCGTAGGGTGGGGAAGTGTAGAATCAACAAGCAGTAATGAGTATTTATGTGAATTGGGAAGAAGGCATACGTCATTTTTCTGTCAATTCCCTTCAGCAGGCTATTCACCAACTTATCTATAAGCTGTTTATTATCAGCTTTGGGCATGAACTCCTACATAAGAATGAAATATGAGATGAGAAGTATATATATTAGATGATTGCCGACAGCACCATGTAAAAATAAGAAGAGGTCACACACTTACAAGTTCAATATATTTAGTGGCCATGATTCCTCCAAAGAAGCCGTATGGATACATCAATACATCCCTGTTCATCTGTTGCCTCTTCTGGAGCAGTTCAAAGAACGCATCAATGACCTGCATGTATTTGATTAAAACAACCATCGAGTATTACAATCAACGAAATACCATCGAATAAATTAGCATCATGTGCATGTACCGTGTAGTTTATTTCCTCGGTCCGCAGCAAACTTAAGTAGTCTGCATCGTATAATGAATCTAGTGGATACTTCTGCCTTGGGTGCCTCATCCAGTGCATAATCGTCGTTCAATCTTTAGGCGACAACACATTCATTTCGAAGCATATCTTAGTTCCCACGTAGTCGGTGGGTACGTCTGTCGTCTGACGAACTTCTACTGTTTCAGCCTCCATTATTTGCTCCTTTCCCTTTCTGCCAAGATGCGTATCGTCACCCTTCTCTTCAGACGGCCGGGTCTCATCAGGTCGCACAGCTGCTCGAGGGGTCGGTCGATCCGGGAAGGCCTTAACTAATCGCCTTCATTTTCCTTTCAGCACGGGAGGACCGGGTGGGAAGGCAGAAGCGGGGGTAGGTTCATCTTCAACCTCAGCGCGTAACTTTTGGAGGAAGCTATGTACAAGTTGAGCATTCCCGCGCGTAAACTTTGGAATAACCGACGGTGGGGCTGCCTCGGCTCGAGTCCTCTGTGCCCTAGATGCTACAAAGATGAAAAAGGCAATGACGAACATGAGCATTCCCATTTAGAGGAATGTATAACGTGCAACTACAATTGAGTAGCCATAGTGCAATCGAATACACGACGGGCACCTCTATCGTACAATCGATTACACGATTGACAGATCTATCGTATCATCAATTATACGATGGAGACATCTATCGAGTAATTGAGTACTTGATTGGCATATATATGATGAATTATATCGGGCGGGTGATAGGGAAATTACCAGCTTTTGTTGTCTTGTGGGCGGGCACCTTGTGCCGGGTAGGAATGACCGGTGATATAGGCGATTCCGTTGGAGGCCGCTCTGCCTCAGGCCGGGGTGACACATCCGGCTGGTCCATTTCGGGCCTCTCGGCCGGCATCGCAGGGGGGGACTGACGAACATGTGCTGGTAGCGTAGTTGTTGTTGACGGCATCCGACTCGACTCACCGCGTATGGGGTGTGGCCGCTTTCGGCCAACACGCCTAGGCGGATGAACCTTCTGGGGTGGTTGCTGGGGAGCTTCTGGTATGGCAACTCCCAGTTTGTCAACTAGGCTTCTGACTGAGTGATTCCACTCCTGCATTTTTTGAATACCCTCAATAATCTAAGGGACTCTGAAGCCTCGACTTTGCATCATATCGCTCTGTTCGAGGGCGACATTAAGGAGGGAATTAATCCCCTCAAGAACACCCTGCATGGAAGTGACATGATGGTGGACAGTTGACGTCTGTGTCGACCTCGGTGACGTCGGAGGTTGAGGTTGGTGGAGGGGGATGAGAGATGACTCTTCCGATAATGGGGTTATGACATCAATGACGTCGGTTGGACATCCAACGTCTCTAATAGGTGAACGTAATACGGTCGAAATCGGTGATGGAATTGGATTCCCTTATTTGCTTCATCCACCAACACCCCAGCTCTGGGCCACCTTCTCACTCTTGGACTACATGGACCCATAGTGGAGTGAAGCAGATTAGTGTGCTCGAAGAACCATATCTGCAGAATGAGAATAGAAATCATTAGCCACTAATGGATATATACAATGATACCGAGTCATCGAGTATGCGATAGGCAAGACAACCGCGTAATTGACTACACGATAGAGGAACCTACTGCGTCATTGACTACACGATATCCATAACAATCGAGTAATCGATTACACGGCATCGAGTAATCGATTACCAGGTATAGATGCATATGGTCCCATGTCATGATACACAAGCATTGAGTAATCGATTACACGGTAGAGATGCATATCGAGTAATCGAGGGGACGATATCCACTACCATCAAGTACTCGATGTGACGAAATCTACATGAATCGAGTTATCAATTACATTATAAGCTGAATATAAGGACTCACCTGTAATACATACGCGGCTCCTGCCAGAGTCCCGCCACTACTCGTCTCTCCGGAACATCTAGAGTGCAAACATCTAGATGAATGTGACATTTTCGAGACAAGCATGTTATGAATGGCGCCCGCCCAATTATACTTGGACAGTTGGGAGAGGTCGTCCAGATAGTCGCATAGTTTTGTAGGGACTGATCTTGATGATTGTGTGAAGAGCGTGGTTGAAAACATGTGGAGGACGATAATACGAACCATGTCATCATCTGAAAGATATGCTACCCCACGTAGACATTTATCAAGTAGTTCTTCAATGGATTGCCTATCCGGTCTCCGTGTGGAGAAGAACTTACGGTAGAATGAGCCTTCCGGGGCCAGAAGTTTACCGTCAGGGGATTTCCAATTAACAATCTCACCAGATGCCCGCAACCCAGTGATGAGGGCAACATCCTGCTCAGTGAAGGATAACCTTCTACCCTTGATGTTGAACACCATCAGACGCTCATCCCAATAGTCCAACAAAATATCAAGCAAATTTCTAGCCACAACTATATGATGGCCTTCGAATAACAAATGAAAAGCCGTCTCTTTCAATAGGTCCATGCAGTGTGGGTAACACTCTGCAACTTGTAGAGACTTGGTGAGAGCGCCGGGTGTACACTGAGTTCGAAGGCTTGGCCTCGCGTTATACTTCCTCGGGGACTGGGAAGATCTCTTCTCTTGATTGGGATTTGGCGGTGGATTCATCTAGTATGGGAACGCATCCAGTAGGATTTGAAATCAGGTTACGATATTGACAGCATCGGGATCCAGTGACACGATATGCGAGCGCAATCGTGCCATCGGACACACGAAATAAAAAAAACAAAAAAAATGTCGGATTTTTAAATCTTACCGGTGGGTGGATGTGTCTTTGGAGGAATGGTCAGCTTGACGATAACCTGACACCCTAAGGAGGGATACCCTGCAGATCGACCGGCTTTAAATCGACTGGAGGCCTATCTCCACCGCTGGCAATATTGAACCCCGCTGCCGCCGGAAAGTGGAATCGCGAAAACCTAACCGAGTAATCGCAGGTGCGCAGTGGCGATGAAGCTCTGGAAACGGGTATTAATAATTGGGTGAAGGGCGAGAGCAATTTGGGTAAGTAGGCGTCGGGGGTGACGGGTCCGGCATGCACTCTGACACGTGCGTTGAGTTACTCGGCACCCATGCATAATGACACGATGAAGGGTACACGGATAATGAGACATTTCATGTGGTGGTCGCCAAAGTGAATAATAGATGGGACCACCAGCAGATGGGACCACCAGCCCCCCTCAGATGGGACCACCAGCAGGGTCCTCTACTAGCCCTCCTCTTTGCCGGCTTTGTCAGGCCTAGATGGAGGAGAAACGGGCCAAAGGCCTTTTCTTTAACTGTGATGAGCATTATACTTTGGGGCATCGTTGTCGCACACCACCTATGGCTTTTATCCTAGAAGAGTCCTGTCCTGAGGAGGACGAGACCACCGATCCATCAGGAGATGCTGATTATGTGGACTCCATGGCTGAGATCTCATTTCACGCTTTCTCAGGGACATACACGCCTCACACGATGCAATTTTGATTGATAGTGGGAGTACCCACAATTTTATTAATGACAAGGTGGCACAACGTTTGGGCTGTCACATTTCTCAGACGTGTGCTTTTGATGTCCTCATTGGTGATGGCATGCACATGCGCAGTAAGGGACTATGTCCGCATGTCCCTTTGCATATTTAGGGCTATGAGTTTCTTGTCGACCTCCACCTCTTACTGACGAAGGGAGCTGATATTGTATTGGGGGTCCAATGGCTCCAAGAACTTGGGGATGTCGTTTGGAACTTTAAAGACTTGGTTATGTCATTTGGTACGCCTTCACGGATCCCACCCCGGTACCCTCCAATCAGCTCAGGCTGTCGGCACTCTCCTCACAGCCTTTTGCTACAGCTGATGTCCGAATCGACCCCAAACCAGGATGCCCTTCCGGCGGATTTGATAGCCCTCTTGGCTGATTATATGTCTCTCTTTGGGGAACCATCGAGGTTGCCTCCCACGCGTGGGCACGACCATCAAATCCCTATTATTCCAGGGTCGCGCCTAGCCAATGCCTGGCCCTATCGTTATCCATATGTGCAGAAGGCTGAGATCGAACGTCTGGTGGCGAAAATGCTTGATGCAGGTATCATTCGACCCAGCTCTAGCTCTTATTCATCGTCGGTATTATGAGTCAGAAAAAAAGATGGGACATGGTGGTTTTGCGTGGATTATTGAGCTTTAAATGCCCTCACTTTGAAGGATAAGTATCCCATCCCTATTAGAGAGGAGCTTCTTGATGAATTATCAGGTGTGCAGTATTTTTCTAAGCTTGATTTACATTCTGGTTACCATCAGATACATATGCATCTAGCTGATATTCACAAAACCGCCTTTCGCACACAAGATGGTCACTTTCAATTTCTCGTCATGCCGTTCGGCTTTTTCAAAGCTTGATGAATGATATATTTCGGCCCTACTTACGTCAATTTATACGGGTTTTCTTTGATGATATCTTGGTATATAGTGCCTCGTCGGTTGATCATCTTCGCCACCTCCGGACAGTTTCTGATATTTTGGTCGGCCACTCTATTTTGTTGAAAAGGTCGAAATGTTCTTTTGGTCATCCACAAATTGATTATCTGGGTCACATTATTGCGGTACAAGGGGTTTCTACCGATCTGGCTAAGGTAGAAGCTATGCTCGAGTGGCCGACTCCTAAATCGTCGAAGGCCTTACGTGGATTTTTGGGACTGACTGGCTATTATCGACACTTTATCACCCATTATGGCACCCTAGCCTCGTCCCTTACTGCTTTACTAAAGGCCGGGGCATTTCAATGGAGCCCAGCCGCACAGATGGCCTTCGATGCCCTGAAGCAGGCTATGAATACAACACCAGTGTTGGCCTTGCCGGATTTCTCTTAGCCATTTGTGGTCAAAATTGATGCTTTGGATAGCGGGCTGGGCGATGTCCTACTTCAGGCTGAGCGCCCCATTGCCTTCTTTAGCAAGGCCTTATCGAGACGATCTATCCGTTTGTCAGCCTATGAACGTGAGATGTTTGCCATTGTGCAAGCTATTATGAAATGGCGTCCATATTTATTGGGTCGACACTTTATCATATGCACGGACCATCAACCCTTGGAGTATTTCCATGACCAGTGGATATCTACTCCAGCCCAGCAATGCTAGGTGACCAAACTCATGGGTTATGACTATGATATGATTTACAAAAGAGGGACCGACAATACTGTGGCTGATGCTCTTTCCCTGCGAAATGAGGAGGCGGCTCTCATGGCCGATTTGCTTCAGACCTATAAGGATGTGCCCGAGGCCGTGGACATACTGGGTCGCCTCCAGGCTGATCTGAAATGCTTACCCTCTTTTGTTTTGCACAACGATTATATCATGTGGAAGAATCGCTTATGGGTTCCCCTTAGTTCTTCGCTGAGGCTAGCTATTATATTTTTCTTTCATGATACTCCAAGTGCTGGCCATGAAGGATCATTCCGCACTTACAAATGTGTTAGTCAGAATTTTCTTTGGTGTGGAATCAAAAAGGCCGTTCATTCATATGTTGCAGCCTGTGATGTTTGTCAGCATGTGTTGTGAACGTCAGGCCCAGGACGTCAGCAAGCATACGTCACACGCACGGATATGGGCCATATCTATTAGGATTAGATTGCTTTCCTTTCTTAATAAAAGCCATATATTTGTAATCAGGCTCGTTTGGGTATCTAAATATGTAACGGGCTGTAATGACGTAGTTAGTGGGAAAATATGTAACGGGCTGTAATGGCGTAGTTAGTGGGTAATTAGGGCCCATTTGGCCAGCCCACTCCTTTTCCTTTATAAGGAGGTCTTCCCCCTCCTTTAGGGTTTATGCAATAAGAAATTACTATTCCTTTTACCCTTTCTTTCTTGTCTCTTCCTCCTTCTCCGGCCATGATACCTAGCCTTGTTCGTGTCCCATACTGGGACACAACATTGGTATCAGAGCAGTTCCGATCCTCCGGAACGAAGAACGATATGCGAGACATGTGTGCCGACATACTAAGGTGAATTCAACGACTCGAGGAAGCGTACATCCCCGCCGCCGTTCAGCTACCGGCCAGGTCGTTGACGGCTCTGCCACCGACGACACCGTTACCTGGTCACGCCGCCTGGCACTCCTCCCAACCGTCATGGAACCCACACCAGTATGGGTTTAATCCTGGCAGGAGGAATCTGTCTGGTTACGATGAAGAGAAGCATGGCTATGGTGGCTGTAGCCGGAGGCCGGAGTATGAGAATCTACGGCGGTACGGGGACTCTGGATATGGTCGCGATGAGGGCTTTGTACGTCCTAAATATGGAGCCGAGTCTTCCCCTTCAGTTTACCACCGACCGCAGCCAAGGCCCTCGGCCCCCGAATCTGCATGGTCGGCATACTGGCCACCACCTACGGCCCCAGCCGCAGCCATGGCTGGCGCGGGCCATTCTCCAAAGAGGATGACAGTCTCTCTCAGTCAAGGTCGGAGCCGATTTCGCCGCCGTCGGCATTCCGGTTAGTTCCAGCCACTGCCACGGCCTCCGCGGACCACTTCCCGGTGGAGTCGAGTCTTCCGCCACTGCCCCCGGACCAGGCCACCTTGACCCCGGAATCCCTTCTTCCTGCCATCGAGACCAAAGTTGTCGCCTTTGGAGACGAAGTCGCCATCCCTGACGAGAAGAAGCCTCCACCAGTTCCGGCGATCACTTCGGAAGATTCGACCACCCACGACGACGGCCACCGTGGCTCCTCCTCGTCGGCCACGATTTGCAGAACCACCCGACGGCGCCGCCGCTGCCGTCCATCCACCCCTTCTCGGGCGGGCTCGACCTCACCACCACCCCCAACTCCATCGCCGCACCGGGTGACACCTCCGACAAGCAGCCTCGTCGGCCAGAGCGACCTCGCCGACTCCGCCCAAAGATCGGATTTTTCCTAAAGCTACGGTCGCCACGACGCCACCCAACATTGTTCTGCTGCCTCCGCCTCTTTGGCCAGCGTCGCCGTGCATGCGGGCGCGGCCGGACATGGCAGCTCACCAAGTACGAGCAATGGTTGCCTTTTCAACATTATCAAGACCTCCATCTGTTCGATGAAATGGCCGAGTGGAAAACGAATGGTTCTTTTCCGGTTGATTCGGCTACAAGGTCGCAGTCTGCAACACATCATTCTCCTCCATTTCAGAAAGCTCGACCGGATTCAACTCTGTCTCAGCAATTGAGAAACAATCTCGAGCCATTCTTCGTTCTTCAAAAGGTATCGGTGCCTCCTAGGCCGGATAAACGATCTTCTGCCTCCTGAAGAGACATGAGGAAGATTGATTTGTCATCCGACGCATCCGACACTCAAGGCTCCAGTGTGGACGATCAGTCTCTGCATTATGATCAGCTTCAGACCGAAGCCTTCGGTGCCATCTGGTCGAGTATCGAAGCCTCTATCAAGGATGTTTTGTAGCCGATGAATGCAAAACTATTTGATGAAATAGAGGGTTGGCTAGACGAATCATTTGAGGAGTTCTGGAGAATTACATGTGAATTGCTGCCCAATGATATGCTCAAATATGCTTCTGACCTTCCATTATGTCAGGGAAATTTTGTTGAAAAGTCTGCTGGCCAGACTAGTATGCATTTGGTCCGTCAGTTGTCAGCATTGAAGAGGTCACAAGAAAATTGGAGCGCTGTTGTGACATGTTTATGTGAAGCAGAGAAGTTTCGCACTATTCGAGCTTTGGACCTTTTCTGTGAGGCTCTGGATCCGGCCTTTTACAAAATGAGATCTTCATATTATTTCCTGAATAAAAGTAAAGGTTCTTCAATGAACCTTTATAATCAGTTTGGTAGTGAATATTCTGATATGGCAAACGGAAGGCCTATTGCACAAGCAGTGTGGAAGGTAAGGGATCTTCCATTTGCATCACTTTCTCTTCTTCCTTATAGTTGGCAGACATTGGCGGAGGAAGTTTTTGGCCTTGTGTATGATCTCGATCTGTTCGATATTGTTGCCGTTCCTGATTTTAATATGGGAGCTATGGAAAACAAATGTTTGAATATAATTAATTCGGGGTTGGTGTTGGTATTCCCTAAAACTGCTACTGATTTGGTTTCTATTGTAACTCTGGGAGTAATTGGCCATGAGTATTTTCACAAAGGAACGGGAAACAGAATGACTTGCCGTGACTGGTTTCAGCTTAGCTTGAAAGAAGGGTTCACAATCCTCAGAGATAAGGAGTTTTCTTCTGACATGGGCAGTCGCATTGTAAAGCGCATAGGAGATCTTTCTGAGCTTGCGCACTTCTTGCTATGGTACTTTCAAGCTGGAATGACTTATGTGAAAGTAACATCTGCTTATGATGCTGAAGCCGAGACATTCTCCCTAAAGTTCAGCCAAGAACTAATGTTTATACCAATCGCTGTTGGCCTCCTTAACTCAAAGGGGAGTGTCATTGAACTCAGCTATGTATTTCATGTTGGAGTTCTTAAAACCTTGCCGGGCAATGGTCAACATGTCTCAACTACTGTTCTTAGAGTCACTAAGAAGGATGAAGAATTTGTCTTTTCTGCTCTATCTGAGCGTCCTATTCCTTCTATCCTGCGGGGTTTTAGCGCACCCATTTGTCTTGAATCTGATCTTACTGATAGTGATCTAATTTTCCTTCTTGCCCACGATTCTGATGGATTTAATTGGTGGGAGGCTGGACAAATATTGGAAAGGAAACTGATGATTAGCCTTGTGGCTGATACTGCAGCGGAAGCTACCATGCTGGGACAGCCCATGGTTCTGGACTTTACTACTAGGTTCGAATTATCAGGAAAGTTAAAAAAGGATGTGCCAGCTATAGCTTTGGTTTTGACAGTGCTACAAATGCATCGAAAGGATGGGACTGTTGGGAAGTTTGTGGAGGTGTCAAAAGATCTTGTTGCTTTGCCAGGAGTAAATGAAAATGGAGACCAATGTGATTGGTTCGACTTGTGTGTGGAATCCACTACAACGAAAGACACAACTGTCAACAATGGTGTTCTGCTTTATTGTGCTCCAGTTTTGCCTCATATACGTCCTCTTACAAAATTGGGTTGTTTTCCGAAAGAAATTTTATCTGCTAAGCATCTTGGTTGGAAGAAAGTTCTAATCACGGGCCAACCTGTGGAAGCATGGATTGAGAATAGATGGTTTGAAGGAACATTTCTGCATTTCAATGACCGTGGTCTGATGGGTAAACTATTTGGGCGGAACCGTGGCAAAACAATGGATCCATCAAATGTCATGTTAGCTCCTGTATGGAATGGTAATTCAGAATCATGGCAGATAACTCTTCTCAAGATTGCACCCAAGAGCCTAGAATTATTTGGTCTTGTCCTGGATGAAAGAGAGATTATCACAGGGGCTTCCTTAATATCTTCACAAGAAGGGAAACAGCTCATGGAAAGAAAATTGTTCAATACATGTCACTCAATTATGGCAGAACAATATGCTTCTCGTCTTGCAGAGTTGTCATCACTTATTGTTGCATGGTCCCCATTATTGGCCCCATCACTCGAGAGCACTAATTGTTCTCAAAGCAGCTTCTCTGAGCGATGGGGCTGTACTGGCCGTTGGAGGAAAGTTTGGTACAATTTCTTTCTGGCGCGTCTATGGGCCTCAACACTACACCACTGAGAATGTCACGATTTCGGTTGATCCAGTACTTATTGACTGCCTCCAAGCCAATAACGCATGGCTAGCTGCAATCTCTTGTGGCAGTGTATGTTGCGGACCTCCTCGTTACACCAAGACGCTAATATTGCAGTCCTACTTCACGCCAGCATACAAGGCGAAGGCATTTGGCCGCCTTGAGGACAAGGCGGGAGCGGAAGCGTGGTGGATTGTTGTGAACGTCAGGCCCAGGACGTCAGCAAGCATACGTCACACGCACGGATATGGGCCATATCTATTAGGATTAGATTGCTTTCCTTTCTTAATAAAAGCCATATATTTGTAATCAGACCCATTTGGGTATCTAAATATGTAACGGGCTGTAATGACGTAGTTAGTGGGAAAATATGTAACGGGCTGTAATGGCGTAGTTAGTGGGTAATTAGGGCCCATCTGGCCAGCCCACTCCTTTTCCTTTATAAGGAGGTCTTCCTCCTCCTTTAGGGTTTATGCAATAAGAAATTACTATTCCTTTTACCCTTTCTTTCTTGTCTCTTCCTCCTTCTCCGGCCATGATACCTGGCCCTGTTCCTGTCCCATACCGGGACACAACAGCACGCCAAGGCCTCCACTACTACTCCAGCCGGCCTTTTGCAACCCCTCCCCATTCCTGAGCGCGTGTGGGAGGATGTTTCTATGGACTTTATTGAGGCTCTTCCGGCGGTCCAAGGTAAATCAGTTATCTTTGTGGTAGTTGATCGTATTTCTAAATATGCACATTTTTGCGCCCTTGGTCACCCATACACGACTAAAACGGTTGCTGAACTCTATGTTAGTGAAGTCACCAAGCTTCATGGTATGCCGTAGACGATTGTTTTGGATCGGGATAAAATCTTTATCTTCCACTTTTGGCATGAGTTCTTTGCCTTACAAGATACCAAGTTGCATATGAGTACCGCCATCATCCTCAAAGCGACGGGCAAACCGAGGTTGTCAACTGTTGCCTTGAACAGTACCTTCATTGCTTTGCGGGAGAGGAACCTCGTCGTTGGCTCCAACTTCTTCCATAGGCTGAATGATCATATAATACGGCATATCATACGTCCACTAGTTTCATCCCCTTTGAGGTTGTCTATGGCAGACCTCCACCAACAGTGATTCGATATTTGCCTTTCAGTGCTTCTGTTAGTGAGGTGGATTATACTCTTCAGACGCACGATGAGGTCCTGCGTCAGCTTAAGGCTAACCTCACGACTGCACAGAATTAGATGAAACAGGTTTATGACTGCTTTCACAAGGAACGCGAGTTTTCTGTTGGGATATGGTTTTAATTTATTACCTCATCGTCAACATTCTTTAGTACCAGCTGCCTCAGCCAAACTTGCCCATCGGTTTCATGGTCCCTACAAGGTGTTGGAGTGTATTGGTTTGGTTGCTTATCGTCTGCAGTTGCCCCCTACTTCTCATGTTCATCCCATTTTTCATGTGTTTTGTCTTCGGCGCTATCTAGGGAATCCTTCTCGCCTATCCAGTGAAGTGCCTGCGCCATTGCTTCTTCCGGTGGAACCCCCCTGATCTTCCATCATCCATATTGGATCGCCGTCGGGTTTGTCATTCTGGACGTTTGGTGTCTGAGGTATTGGTTGCTTGGCATGATCATTCTTTGGACGATGCGATGTGGGAGTTGGAGGATGACTTCTATGCCCGATATCCTACATTTACGCCTTCAGGTCAAGGCTATAGCGGAGCGTGGTGGAATGTTACGTCTCTTTTGATCGTAGGCTATTTAATTACTTAATAATGCTATTGTGGGCTGTGTTAGGAATAAGCTAATAAACTGGTTTAGTTGCTTATGTAATTTTGGCCCATAAGGCCCATCAGCGTCTGGCTCATCGCCTATATGTAATAGGCGTCTTGCCCTAATTTGATTATGAAGAAAGAAACCCTATTTTCTCATCTCCTTCTTCTCTATTCTCATCCCCTTTCCTGCTCTTGGCCGCCGGCTATTATGCATCTATCTAGCACAACATGAACTTTCTTGAAGTCTACTCTCCCCCATTGTCGGTGCGAAGATATTTAACAAGTTTTCTGGTTTGCCTTTTAACCATAACATGAAATTTTTAAAATTTGTCAAACACTTCATCCTTATTCTTTTTGTCATACCTTATTACTTTCCTAGTGGTATCATCAATGAAAATAACAAAGTACAAAAGTCATCAAGAGTTTATGCTCCATTGGTCCATAAAGATCTAAATAAACAAGATCAAACACATTTATTTTTCAGGTACTACTTGTAGAAAATTAAGCTCTATGTTATTTTTCAACCAAACAATGATCTCAAAGAGTTAAAGAAGTACCTTTCAAATTTGAGAGTGCATTCTTCTTTATTAAGAGCTCTAAAGCCTTATCGCTCATGAGGCCAAGCTCTCGGTGTCACAAATTAATGGATGAGTCCGCAAGAGTGGCATTCATCTCTCCTTTAGATAGTCCACCTAAATTTTGTAGAGAGTGCAATCCTAGTGGTTTAATCCTAAATCTTGGTTTATTTAGGGTTATTCAATGTCTGTTATGCTGTGGAGTGATAATAGGAAAAATAGGAATGGAAATAATCATGTAATTTGGCTTTGGTAATTTAGTAAGGCAAGCAGTTCGATAGTGACTTCTTTATGAGCAACGAAAGGCTACTTCTCTTAGTTGAGAAAGTAAGCAATGCGTATTCTCACTATGCTTCTCGCTTTGCACACAAGCACGCAATTTTACTCTTTTAAATTTCTGCCATTCTATTTTGTATGTCAATGTGATGATCATTAAGGAATTTTCAATTAATCATTAATTGGATGGGTATTTATATACTCCATATCACAAGCTTCTTACCTAAGTGACCAAATACGGGTACGGCAATTATACAGCTCAGGTTAGCGTATAGTAAGATACGGCAAAAAATGGAATATATAAGAAAAACACGTGAAAAGTATGGGAAAGTAATAAAATTGAAAATCCAATATAACAAAAGTGTATCCTTAGTTCAGCAATACAAGGAGAACAACTCCTGCTCATCAAAGTTTAATCATATAACCATCGTAAGGACACAACTGCTCTATTTCCCCTGTTTCATCTCTAGTAAGTGGAGTTTCAGTTAAAACTCTCTCTGACCAAACTCATGCACTACTAATGCAAACAAAATCCATAATAAAACAAGGACACCCTGGAGCTACAGACCCAGCATGGGCATGCAGTACAAGGTCCATTAACATCAATTACCAAAAAAATAAGTTTTGCATTATACACCACCTATTCATCATTGGCAAAACCAAACAAAAGGCAAGTGACACAAGGATTTGCAGTACCCATTTCAGATTCAGATCAGAAATTAAATGCAATTTAAGAAGCAGATCAAATATAAAATAACACAAAAGAATCTGACACAAGTAAGCAATTTAAGAAAGCAAATGGCAGGTACCCGATCCAGGCAGGAATGCCAGCAGCAGAGTCCCAGTGGATCGAATCACACAACGTAAATCCGCCTTAAAGAGCAGCAATGGGACGAGAAGAGGTAGCAGGAACTCCAACACAATGGAGTAAGCCGGGGACTCGGAGGCAATGAGGCCCAGATTGCTGGCAGCAAGGTCGACCAGCGTGCTCACGAGGGCCCCGTTCAGGGCACTCCCAAGCATCGTCTTCTCCGACCTTCACACAGGTCGGAGAAGACAAAAAAGTCAGACACTAACCAATGGCGTCAAAAAAATTGATAAACAATTAAAGATTTTGACTTTCATACCAATCTAACTGCGCTGGGCCTGCTGTAAGAACCCTCATCTTTGAACCGGTTTATTTTAATGTTACTTATCGGTTGTCGTGTGGTTTAAGCGTTTTTCGATTTAATTTAGTGGTTCTAAAAAATAATTGAGGTTTATAAAGGTTTTAATCAAAACCAACTTCACAATCATGAGTTTTAAGTGATTTTGGATCAAACTTGAATTTTTTGGGATTTTTCTGATTTTTCACCAATTTTCCAAAAATTAGGATTTGACGGAACCTCTGTGGGCCCCACCGACAAAATTAGGATTTTATGACCAAAATGCCCCAGACATCAAAGGAAGATACTATAAAAATTTTCAGAATTTTTTTGGACCTAATTTCGGGTTAAATTTTTAATTTTCAAATTTTAGCCAAAAACTCTATTTCTACCCCACATTTTACTTAGGTTTAACCCAGCCCTTTTCTATAAAAGGAAAGTGATGTGCCTTTCCCAAATTGGGAATAGGCTTAGTCAGGAGACTGGGAGCTTATTCCCCATTAGGCTCAAAGAGGAAAGGATTTGAGAAAAGTTTTAGCTTAATCCTTATTTCTTCTTTAGATTTCTTAAACCCTTCTTAATCTTGACTTTCTTCATTATTTCAATCCATTTTGAAAGCATAAAAATCACTATTTTATATCTCTTTTCCATGCCCTAATATTCAAAATCTTATTTTTATGCTTCCAAAGCTCTAGATTTAGGGTTTACTTTTGATTTTCAAAGCTAAATCGAGATTACTAGTATATTAACATAAAATCAAATTTTTGAAAGGTGTTGGAGGAGGTTGAAGGTTCATTCTCAACAAGAAAGGTAATGGGTCCTTCAAACTCAGCTTTGGGTAGAAAATGGTTTCTTTTCATGATTCTATTTAAATGAGTTTTGCTTGTTAGTGCTCTAATGGTGGGTTTAATAAATACAAATCTTTTGCTATGATTTCTTAGGGTTTTAGCTTAGAATGATATATGTATATATTCTAGAAGGTTTCATGAGTTTTTGATAATGTTTGAGCCCATAGATGAAGCTTGTAAGTCGTTTTAATGACTTCTCGATTTTAGATTTTTCAAAGTGGAAAAGAAGCCTAGCGATCGATCAGGCCTCTGACCGATCGATAGAGTGGCGATGACTGTTGGATGACGATCGTGCGGTGAGCGGCTGGCGATCGATCATGCCTTCTCGGGCCTTCTGGCCGATCGATCGTATCTGCTGCCATTTTGAAGATTTATGCTTATTTCAATATTTTTACTCAATTTAATGACTCCAATGGTTATGGTAGGTAGTCTATGTTAAAATAAGGCTACTGGTATAACACCCAAAAAAATTTGTATGCTTAATAAAATTGATACTTTAAGAGATTGATTTAAAATACAAAATTCTGATGCTTTTTTTGCATGTTTTGTGATATGGTGTTAAAGAGCGCGAAGAGAGCTTTCCAACGCCACCGACGGTGCTCAATTCAGAGTTCGGAGCAAAAAGTTATGTTAGTTTGAATTTTGGTATACAGTCGGGGTATGCAATTGATCGCCGGGATATGCGATTGATCGTTGGGGTATGCGATAGATCGCAACGGCGATTTGAATACGAAAATTGTGTTTTGAGTGGATTTTCTTGAGAAAAAGAGACCAAATCCTAGCCAAACTTGGAGAGGATGTTCACTAGGAGATTTTGGAGCTTCCTTATTGGTGGAAAGAATTCATGATATGGGAGGATTTGTTTTAAGGAGAGATCTTCCCGAACTCTATATAAACCCTTATTGAGTTGGCTTGTGCTATTCATATCAAAACCCTAGCTCTAGAAAGCTTGTTCTTTTCTCCTTCCCACGTTCACCCTTCTCTCAAGACTCTTCGTGGTGTGAGTCTTCATGCAAAGCTTGGAGCGGAGGCTTGATCGTTTAAATATAAAACCCTTGCAAGTGCACAAGGCAATTGTACTACAGTGAGTATAAATAGGGTTGTCGAACCTCAGGGACGGGCTAATATTTTACCAAATTCAAAAGAAAGCAGCAGTGTTGATTCTAGACTAAGAAAGCAATGAACTTTAACTAAATTATTGGGATTCAATCAATATGGAGAATATTAAGGCAAAGAATCCACCACTAGACATACAATTACTACTCTCAATTATTATTAAGCATGAATTGACATGATATGGTAATCCGTGTTCTTGATCAATCAAGTCTATCCTATCCTTGATCGGGCATAGAATCAATCATAACTCTATTATAATGCAATTAATCTTATCCTTGATCGGACATAAAATCAATCACAATATCTAATTCCATTCATAATCAATCAAGTCTATGATGAAGCACTCAACGAATACTCATGAAATTAGACTATCAAGAGTAGTAATACACATCTAGGGTTTCATCAAGCCTTGAACAAAAGTTTAGTTACACATAGAAAGAAAGAAAGAAGAAGCCTGTTTATGTAGATCCATCGTCATGAATCCTTCTTCTTCTTTGCTCCAAAAGACTCATTCTCTTGCTCCTCTCTCGCCTCCAATAAAGCTCTACATTCTCCAAGGGTTAGCCCAAAACGTTCTCCCATAAGGCCTATTTATAAGTTTGAAGAGAACCCACGAAATCCCCTTCCAAATCCGAGTTAAAATCGCATTTTCCGTATACGGCGATCGATCGGTACTATTCACCGATCGATCGGTTACTGTTCATGAAATTTTTAGTAGATACGATCGATCAAACAGCGAAGATCGATCGCGAAAATTTTAATTTTTCTCTCAGGCGATCGATCGCCTCATTTAGCCGATCGATCGGTTACTATTCATCATGCAGCATAATTTTTCAATAGTCATAACTTTTTTCTCCGAACTCCGAATTATGCGTGGTCAGTGGCGTTGGAAAGCTGACTTCTTGAAATTTAACATGAGATCTGAATCAGTCTAATCAGAGATACACACACAAAGTTATGAAGGTTTAACCATTGAAGTTATGTTTCACCAAATTTTTGCATCTTTCCTCTCATTTCCTACAAAAACTAAAAACTACATTAAAGTAGGAATAATTCTAATCAAACACTAGCATAAATATAAGTTTAGAAGATAATAAAATTCATATTTCATGTGTAGATCAAGGCATTGTCGCGAAGCGAAGGAGGCGAACGATGCGCATAAGGGCGATATTTTGGTGAAATAAAGTGTAGGATAGTTTTTTCCTATTCTATTCCTATTCTTTTTCTTCTCATATATGAGTATTGATTCATTCATTCATATCATTGTTATATATATATATATTGATTTGAATGGAATTTGATACATGGTTGGTTATACTAGTCATATTGTTGATTATGTTATTCGTTATGTTCATGCTATGTACTTAGATGGGAATACTATCCATGTTTGATTTCTACTGATCGTATTGTGGTCCAAAGTTCTAATCTTTGCCTGTTAGTCCTTTGATTTAGTTAGTTCAAGTAGTCATAAGTGTTGTCCTGATTTAATTGTCCTTATTCCAAAGGGTAATTATTTAAAACTGCTATGTATGGTAAAAGACATGATAAAAAGAGTATATTTATGTAATTCCAGAATATTCTAGGATCTGTAATGAACCTAGGAGGGGAGTAATTACTTCTAATAATACTCTATTAACACTAATAAGGTTTGGTTATAGAAAATATTTAAGTATGAGTATGATTTATCATCTCAAACGGAACCATTTCTGTACCGACAGTCGGTAGTAATTAAATCATAACTAATTGAGGAAAAATTAGAAAAACCGTCAGTGGGGTTAGAAACTAGACTCATAGGAATATCTACAGTAAAATATTCAGGATCAAATTCAATCTGTGTTAAAACTGGGAAGCATCAGAATTCAACTGTTATGTAAAAATAGAACACTGTAATTAAGGTAAAAGTTAGGAAAACTTTACAAAAGTAATAGCCTATGCTAGAATCAGTATACTAAGAACTTTATATAGATCATACAAGACTTTTCAATAACTAGTACAGTAGAATGGACTATGTTATAATAATTAATATCATGGCCTAATGAAGGGTGGTTGGTATTTAATAAGTCGTGTGCTTCACTTGTAGTGTTGACTCGATTCAACTTTCCAATTGGAATTCGAATCATCATTTTTCATCTTTTAAAATAGTGATCTTTGAAGTCTAGACCTAGTGTGTCATGACTCAGTTGAGGATTGATATTGAGTATGAAATTCACGGCGTCTTGAGAATCTAAATGTCTCTTATACTTAGTTTGTGTGTCGATTCGGTTTGAGTCTTCAATTGAAGTATGAAATCGTCAACCCTATTCGTCCATATTCTGAGCTTTTGAGTTTGAACAAGTGTTTCTTGGACACGGGTTGTGTATAATTAAGACTATGCACTAATATTTAGTAAAACTACTTAATATTGTATAATATGAACCAAAACGTGTTATTACTATTTACTAGATTTCTTAATATAGATTATCACAGCAAGGTTGGATGGGTAAAAAGACCAATGGTATGGGATAGTTCTAAGTGATTGAGTGAATAATAATTTCCATCTTTCAGACAAGCATTTGTGTCGGTTTGAGATTACACTTGGAAATCAAATCATTAAGGACCTATCCTTAAATCTTGACTTTGGATATATGTATTCATATTATAAACCCAATTATTTTCTAGAATATTCCTATTTAAGGCTATGCATGAACATATGTGTCTCAAAGTATTGGATGTTTGGTTTATAAGTTCTATAGTGAGTTTTGTTGTCATCTAAGATATGAGTCTCCTTGTTAATCCAAAAAGTGAGTCATATGTTGTTGAGAGTCTTTGCTATTCTATTCATACTCCAGAAAGTGAGTCATATGTTGTTGAGAGTGTTTACTATTCTATTCATACTCCAGAAAATGAGTCATATGTCTTTAAGAGACTTTGCTATTCTACTCAAACTCCAGAGAGTGAGTCATATCTTGTTGAGACTCTTTGATGTTCTATTCATACTCCAGAATGTGAGTCATACGTTGTTGAGAGTCTTTGCTATTCTATTCATATTCCAGAAAGTGAGTCATATGTCTTCGAGAGACTTTGATGTTCTATTCATACTCCAGAGAGGGAGTCATGTGTCGTCGAGAGACTTTGATATTCTATTCATACTCAATGAGTGAGCCATCGTGGTAAGGGTTACCTTATTCTCCGAAAGTTGAAACCTATTGATTGATTGATTTTTCTACTATTTTTACTCGCAATCGCACGAGACTACGTATAGTCTAGTGGTAACGAGGTCAAACCCAAAGGACTTGGACTGATTCAACTTAATTCTAATGAAAGATTTGATTTTTTTTTATGAAACTAGTTATAACAGAATGAAAAGTTCTAATTTAACAAAGCAATGAAATTTATGAGAAAATAATATGATGAGAAATATACTAAGACTTCGAATCCACCCAAACCAAATAGCTATCCTCTCCGTTAAACCCGTACAATTCCAAGTGATCAATTATCCGTGCCCCTCTCGAAGTCACGAATAATCGTAATGTGTGCAGCCCTCTCGAACATGCAACTAAACAATTAAATTTAACTTAATTAATCTCCCTCTCTCGAGCAAAGATCAATCATAAAAATGCAATCTTTATTCAAATAATACCTTGGAATTCGCTAAGATCTCTCGAACATTAACAAACCCTTAACTAACAGTTACTCTACCCTCTCTCGAGCAACAGAATAATCGTAACAAAATATTAAGCATATGGAATAAAAACCACAACTTTAGAAATGCAAATAAATATTGAGAGTCAAACAATCAGCAGGGCTTCATCTAGTCTTAGTACAATGAAATTTAGCTAGACATAAATAAAAGGAAAGCAAAAGCCTAGTTTGATCGGTTCATCAGCATCTTGCAACAGTGGTTTGTCGTCCCGTCTGCAATCAGTTCGGTCTTTTGAAATCCAGTCTCCTCTCTCGAGTCGGACCAGTTCTCCTTTCAGCACAAACAGACCTCCTCTCCTTCGAACCAAATAGAACCCAACAACACAGTCAGCTCTCTTTCTGCCTCTCTTTCTCAGCCAAACAAAACCGTTCACCTTCTTCTCTCACAGCTCTATTATATATGGTGCAAAACACAGCCTGCTTTCGTCCCAAAATCAGACAGCCTTCCAAATAAGTCTTATGTGCCAAATCGAATTCCCGTTGCTTCCTTCCCTTTCGAGAAATTAACAATACAAATTGCTTTCTAATCTCGCCCAATTTGGGGTAAAAATTCCATTTTTACACTCTCAAAACAGAGCCATCGGCCAAAATTGAAAAGGCTTCCATTCTAATCCCAAATCAGACAGCCTTCAAAGACTTCAATCAAACGAAATTTTGGATACTTACCATTCCGATCAAGATCCAACACTCAATTTTTCCGATTCGATTCTGTCGCACACGACTTTCCAAATTGAAATCTTTCCTTTCGTTGCTCTGTTTTTTTCGTATTCTGCTCTTCTCCGGCACCGCCGTCAACCTCGGCGCTTTTCTCTGATCTTGCCATAATTTCATCGCCACCGTCAGCCGCCGTGAACCATCGCCCATGGCCGCCTCATCGCCTGAGCTCGAGCAGAACCGCCATCTTCTTCTCCATCACCGCCGTGGCCGTGCCGTCTCTCCACCCATTACGGCCTCGCCCAACTCACCGTCGAGACCTGCCGCCGAGGCCCAGCTCGCCGCCGTCGAGACCCAGCTCCTCTTTTCCGGCGAGACCATCAAAACAGAGCATCGAAGCTTCTGTTCTGAATCAGACGAAAGCCCGAGCGCCCGAGCTTCGACTCGGGCCGGGTTTTTTTATTTTTTTTTTCTTTTTTTTTATTTTATTTGAACTGAACCGGCACTGAACCTGCCGGTTCAGCGCTCCTTTTCTTTTTTTTTTCTTTTTCTTCTTTATAACCCGTCGTATCGATCTCGCGCGTCCAATCTCCGATCTCGGCACAGAACCCATTTGACGTGCATTCTCTTTGGCGATTTAGGACTTTTACAACTTGCATAAATATAGTTAAATATAATTTATACGCATCATAAATTATAAATCCATTAAACCCAATTAACGCATCTAAATTAATCAATTAAGCACATTTGTTTATTAATCTCCTAATTACTCACCTAACATGAATAACCCATAAAATCCTTACTTTCAACTAAAATTACGACTAACATATAGGTAAAAGGCATATAAAAATGTGTATATTTTGTAACTATCAAATACCCCCAAACCTACATTTTGCTAGTCCTCGAGCAAAACAAAATCAAGCAAGAAAAATAAAATTAACTAAAGTAAACTAAACTAGAAAAGTAAATGCCACTTTCGTAGGGAACACGATTGCATTGAGCGTATGCAACAAGCCGTTAAACTTCTAGGTGTCCCTAGTAAGACGAGTGTTGTCTCGTGAGGGTTTGCAGTCATGCTACCCACAAACATGTATTTATGAAATTAACCTAAATGTAAAAACGAATCAAGAACACTTCAAAACAAACAAACCTATTATCCCTTCAAATGCAAACTACAATGCTTAAGAGAATTAACCACACGTACTTGGTTCATAATCAACAGGAATATAGAAGCCCTCAAGTAAGTGGTTTTATTCCACACTTTCATTTTGGAAATTTCTGCTCAATATGATATAGCATGATACTGTAAATAGTAAAAGTGTAGAACATTGTAGCAATATATTCTAAATTTCTGTCTTACACATATCCAGTGTTACCCATTAACCAAAGAACATCAGAATCTACGTAGTCATCCCAATCTTTTGGTTCATGATAGCACAGATCTGCGCGCCTCATTCGGGTCCAACATTCTAGATTTGAGAGGATAATACACCACAGACTTTTTTTTTCTTTTTTTTTTGCTAGGACTGTGTAAGGCCTGACTTCAAGATGCTTAGGTTTAGCAATGACTCCCAGCCAGTTGGCTTAGGGCATTAGGTTTTAAGAGACCGCTTCGGGCCCGAGCATCAGCCTAAGTTAATCCTATAAAGTCAAGCAGCCCCTTTTCTTTCATTTTGTTTTCATTTTTTATTTTCATCATTCATATTTTCAGCACATCTTTATTCCGTCCAGGTTGTATTATACTCTCAACCTATTTCCGGTTCCAGCCCTTGCCATAGCCAAGTAAATGGTCTATCATGATCTTTTAAGCTCAAAGGACAACCACATATCACCCAATGTCTCTGACTAAAGACATCCCACTGAAGATTAGTATTCAACAAATCTCTAGAGGGTATTACTTTATGTACTAGTGTGTGTGAGTGAGTTTTCTTAGCTCAAGCACAGGTTCCAAGAGGACTGTAACAGAAAGATACTGCTCAGTTAAGTTCTCTATCCTCCAGTATACTTACTCACACTTCCAATGTAAATTAATCTCTTAAGAATTGTAAAATGCATCATTACGGGATAAACTATCAAAACCTAAGAAAAATATTAACAAACAACCTAAAAACTATTTTTTTTCGTTTTTTTTTCAATTTTTTTTAATTGCATAAACAAAAATATATAATAATGAAACAAAAAATAACACTTCTTCTTTTCTACACCCCCAAACCTAAACTAAACATTGCCCTCAATGTTTACCAAATTAATACTACAATGAATAGTAAAAGAAAAGAAGTGAGGAAAGAAGTCACCTGAATGGAGAGCCTCATGGTAGATGTAAAGCATGAACACATAAGCGAAGAATGAGGAGATAATATAAATATGCAAAAATTAAATACACCCCCAAACCTCGACTGTAGCATCCCCACATAGGTAAGAAATAACCTACAAGAAAAAATAAAAATAAAATAGAAAACAAACAAGAAAATAAAATTTGGGTTGCCTCCCAAGAGCGCTAAGTTTTACGTCTTCAGCCAGACAAGGTCCTTCAAATCAACCTGGATCAATTAAATGATTGCCCCACACACTCCTATCCTTGTTACCTAAGTACGGATCATATCGTGGAATGAAAGGGTGGAGTGGTGGGCGGGTAAGCTTAGGGAATTGAGGCCTGTTCATTGGCCATTGAAAGAGGTCATTAGAGAATTTCAAAATGAATGGCTCCTCTTCCACATCACCCAATTTGGCCTTAGTGGCCTCCTCTATTAAAACATGTTGGAGAGGACTCTCAAATAATGAATCGAATGGGCGATCGATAGAACACTCCAAGTCACGTTCAACAATCAAAGGGAAAAGTGGGTCTAGACATTGTACGAATGGTGCTTCGGGAACAGAAAGTTCCGTTAATATTGTCGTAGACAGTGACTCCCCAAAGATTGAAGATTTAAAAATTGGTTCTAACGACTCATTCACTTCTTCTTTAATTTCTACCCCTCCTTCCTCATTTCCTGCACTACATCCAACCTTATTTTCAAATTGCTGTGCACTCCGAAGGGTTGTAACATTTTGAACATGGTTAGGGGAAAAACATATCCCCTCTTCAACAAATTGGCCCATCGGGTATTGTGGTTGGATAGGTAAAATGTTTACTTCATTAATATCACCCCATGCACTACTATAAATCCCATTTAGATTATCCAACATGGACAAGACCTTATCTTCAAAGCTAGGATTCCATGTGGATTGAGCATATTGGGGTTGGGGCAGTGGTGGTGGAACAGGGCATGACATTCCTTGTAAGGGTGGAGTAGTAGTTGGTTCAAACATTGCCCTTGTGTTGAGAGTGTGCCAAGAAAAATTAGATTGATCCTCCCATCTATGAAGACCTTGGGCCGCATTTACATGATCGCGCACCAATTCTGGATACTCATGGGCCGAAGGGCACTCCACTAGGGTATGGGTAGGGCTTAAGCAAATGGCACATGGTTCCAAAATAAAAGGGGTCGTGGGTTGTAGGGAAGATATGTTACTCCCCAAGTTGGATTGATTCTCCCACCCATAGTTCTAAGTATCAAGATATGAGTGACATGGAGGGAATGACACTTCTAAGGGAGGGGAAGTAGGTGTGTGTGAGGAATAATAATCATTAAAGTACATGTATGGGTTATTATGGCTAAATCCATAGGAAGGTGAAGTCATTTTTTTCTTTCTTTCACCACGCAATCACCAACACCATAATCACACTATCACACATCCACAACACAAAATAACCCTAGATATCCACGACTAGCAATCAAGAGTCCTAAATATCGATAACAAGCAAACCTAGCTATTGACAACTAGCACTGCATGCATTCACAGAAATAAAAAGAAAAATATTAAAAACACTCAAATCTACTTAAAAAGAAAGGTTGATAGATTGCAAACGAGGGGAAGGAGTGTCCTTTCCAACGTCGGCGAGTTCCAAGTGTCACTATCTGCCTCTCCAAATTGACTCCTACAAAGACAAGAAAATCAAGTATCAAAATCCTGCAAAGACAAGTTTAAACTAATTAGAATTAAGTCAAACTGTTACCAAGTCCCCGGCAACGGCGCCAATTGATTGATTGATTTTTCTACTATTTTTACTCGCAATCGCACGAGACTACGTATAGTCTAGTGATAACGAGGTTGAACCCAAAGGACTTGGACTGATTCAACTTAATTCTAATGAAAGATTTGATTTTTTTTATGAAACTAGTTATAACATAATGAAAAGTTCTAATTTAACAAAGCAATGAAATTTATGAGAAAATAATATGATGAGAAATATACAAAGACTTCGAATCCACCCAAACCAAATAGCTATGCTCTCTGTTAAACCCGTACAATTCCAAGTGATCAATTATCCGTGCCCCTCTCGAAGTCACGAATAATCGTAATGTGTGCAGCCCTCTCGAACATGCAACTAAACAATTAAATTTAAGTTAATTAATCTCCCTCTCTCGAGCAAAGATCAATCATAAAAATGCAATCTTTATTCAAATAATACCTTGGAATTCGCTAAGATCTCTCAAACATTAACAAACCCTTAACTAACAATTACTCTACCCTCTCTCGAGCAACAGAATAATCGTAACAAAATATTAAGCATATGGAATAAAAACCACAACTTTAGAAATGCAAATAAATATTGAGAGTCAAACAATCAGCAGGGCTTCATCTAGTCTTAGTACAATGAAATTTAGCTAGACATAAATAAAAGGAAAGCAAAAGCCTGGTTTGATCGGTTCATCAGCATCTTGCAACAGTGGTTTGTCGTCCCGTCTGCAATCAGTTCGGTCTTTTGAAATCCAGTCTCCTCTCTCGAGTCGGACCAGTTCTCCTTTCAGCACAAACAGACCTCCTCTCCTTCGAACCAAACAGAACCCAACAACACAGTCAGCTCTCTTTCTGCCTCTCTTTCTCAGCCAAAACAAAATCGTTCACCTTCTTCTCTCACAGTTCTGTTATATATGGTGCAAAACACAACCTGCTTTCGTACCAAAATCAGACAGCCTTCCAAATAAGTCTTATGTGCCAAATCGAATTCCCGTTGCTTCCTTCCCTTTCGAGAAATTAACAATACAAATTGCTGTCTAATCTCGCCCAATTTGGGGTAAAAATCCCATTTTTACACTCTCAAAACAGAGCCATCGGCCAAAATTGAAAAGGCTTCCATTCTAATCCCAAATCAGACAGCCTTCAAGGACTTCAATCAAACGAAATTTTGGATACTTACCATTCTGATCAAGATCCAACACTCAATTTTTCCGATTCGATTCTGTCGCACACGATTTTCCAAATTGAAATCTTTCCTTTCGTTGCTCTGTTTTTTTCGTATTCTGCTCTTCTCCGGCACCGCCGTCAGCCGCCGTGAACCATCGCCCATGGCCGCCTCATCGCCTGAGCTCGAGCAGAACTGCCATCTTCTTCTTCGTCACCGCCGTGGCCGTGCCATCTCTCGACCCATTCCGGCCTCGCCCAGCTCACCGTCGAGACCTGCCGCCGAGGCCCAGCTCGCCGCCGTCGAGACCCAGCTCCTCTTTTCCAGCGAGACCATCAAAACAGAGCATCGAAGCTTCTGTTCTGAATCAGACGAAAGCCCAAGCGCCCGAGCTTCGACTCGGGCCGGGTTTTTTTATTTTTTTTTATTTTTTTTATATTTTATTTGAACTGAACCGGCACTGAACCAGCCGGTTCAGCGCTCCTTTTCTTTTTTTTTCTTTTTCTTCTTTATAACCCGTCGTATCGATCTCGCGCGTCCAATCTCCGATCTTGGCACAGAACCCATTTGACGTGCATTCTCTTTGGCGATTTAGGACTTTTACAACCTGCATAAATATAGTTAAATATAATTTATACGCATCATAAATTATAAATCCATTAAACCCAATTAACGCATCTAAATTAATCAATTAGGCACATTTGTTTATTAATCTCCTAATTACTCACCTAACATGAATAACCCATAAAATCCTTACTTTCAACCAAAATTACGACTAACATATAGGTAAAAGGCATATAAAAATGTGTATATTTTGTAACTATCACCTATGCTATTGATCGAATCATTGTACGGTTTGACATTAACTTATTTCTCCACTAATTGTTCGGTGGAATCATAGTATGCTCACAAGCCATTGCTAGGTCCAGCGTGACCTCCGATATTTATGGAATTTTGATTCCTTATTGCCCGAAAGGAGGCAAATACGTATGTTTAGGCTGCATGATATTACGGAAGGTCTGCAGTCTCCGCTCATTGTGCCCGTAAGCACAGATGGGGCCAGCATGCCTAGACGCATGGCCGGGTTCCGAAGGGAGAACCTCTAGGATGTTCTGGTATATTTTACCATATGGGGGTGATAAATTGAGCGAGCAGCAATTGTAACTCCTTCCACTATAGATGCCTGGAGCCTTTGGTATTTTGACCATTATCTCCTTACACCGGTATTTGTTTGGAGCCGTATAGTTGATCATCCTTCCTCTATACTTGAGAGCCATGAGCCTTGTTAACTAAACCTTTCTTTCCATGTGTATAGACCTTTGGTTCAGTCTAGATGTTGTTGAATATTTATTATCCTTATTATCTTTATTTCTCTCCATTCTGCTTGATTCATCTTCAGTGGGTTTTTACATCCTACTGAGTGTTTCTATGAAATACTCATGCATCCTCTGATGCAGGCGTGAAAGATAACTAAGACAGGACGGGTGCAGGTCCAGGAAGGTGATGCAGAAGCTCGAGGATGATTGGAGAGTTTTCAATTACTTGCTTAGTTTGATAACTTAATGTCATTGCTGGCCGTTGTGTGCCATAGTTTTAATGATTTCTTTTGATTGCCAATTTATGTTCTTCGCTGTAATAAAAACTAAGTAGGACTCATTCGATACATTTACAATGTTTTATTTTGAGATTGGATGATGAGTTCCCACGTTTATGAGAGTTCCTAGTAATGTTGATTGCATATCCTTTTTGTGATGATGTAATTGGCCGATTAGTTTGACTATCCGAGTCGCGTCCTAGAGTACCTACCTCACCAAAGATGGTATTGACGAAGACTTCCGCACTCCAATCGAGGTTAGGGTTTTTGGGGCGTGACAACTGGAGGTGTGAAATTAATGAAGAAAGTTTATGGATTAAACTAAGTGTGTATGCCATATTGTATTACATGATAATAATGATGCACGTTGATATTGAATTACATTATGACGGGATCCTTGTGACTAAAGCATGTTTCCAGCAAGGATATTATAAAATTGTAGTTGATATATGTTTTGATTATGATGTATGAGGGGATGGATTGAGAGCACATTCCATGTGTTGGGACCCACGTAGGTCTTGCTCACGGATGTATCATGATATCATGCATCACGTATCGGACTTCATGGATGAAATTTTATCGTTGTTTAATCCGAATTGATCGATTGTATGCAATGTTTGAGATAGCGTGCCGGATTAATCGATCGGTGGATTAATCGAAACTTGGTTGGTCCGAAAGGACATGTTTTCGATTTCGTTCCTTTGTGGAACAGGTATACTCCCCGGGTTGAGTTGAATTGAGGTTATATTGAGATATATGGGGGGCGAGTTGTGTACTTGCCTTGCGGATGAGATTACTGAGATTGTCATCTGGACTTTAGCATCCAGTGTAGTACGCTTCGTGCACTAGCTACCACGTGTTCTAGGGTTCCCTGTGTGGGAATTCGGGCTCTCTCCCACCGCAGGAGATGTCCCTGGGAGAACACACCTGCTATAGGTTCTTTGTGTAAGAATCAGACATCCTTAGTTAAGATCATCAAGGGCGAGCAGACCTTTCTTACATTTCTTATGTGGAAACCAGACCATGATACGCCTTCGTGGCCTTGACTGTATTCCGCCTGTGTGGTGATGACTATATTTACTCTTTGAAGGAGGCATTCACCATTTGTGTGGATACATGTGTATTGTGATTATTATGCATGATTGTACCATGTGTTAGATACATGATTATGCAGGACTATGTGTTATGAATGCATGACGGGACAGTATGTGATTGAGACATTATTATGCAGGATTATGTGTTATGAATGCATGATTAGAAAGTATGTGAATGAGATATTATTATGCAGGGTTATGAGATTTAAATGGATGATCAGAACATAGTGTGCCATGTAAATTAGAGATCTATATTTGCTTTGTTGTGAGGAAGATACGATTCCGGATTATTGCCGAATGTATTAAAACCATTACTGAGTTTTATACTCACCCCTCTTTCCTTGTTTTATTTTGGGGCTGCGTGGCGTGACATGCAGATGGACAGGATCCCCTGTATGAGGAAGGGTCGAGGAGAGCATGGGATTAGGCGTAGAGACCTTTGGATTATATTTTGTTATGTTTTTATGTTCACTCAGTTTGAGTATAGAACATTGTGTATGTGTGTTTAAGACTTGTGGACTGAATTATGAGTTAAACTCTACCTTTGTCTACTTATTTACTCTTGCTCAAAGTAGTTGCGCCACTCTGTTAGATTGACCGCCCGCATGTGGGGTATAAGTCTTCTGCTATATCTCTTTAAACGTCACCCCCGTGCGCCAGTTCGGCTCTTGGACCGAGTTCGGTTCGGATTGGGCGGTGCCCGGGGTGTGACACCTGCGCCGAGGCCGGAACTCAGCGCGAGCAGCATGTGAGGCGCGGAGGGGAAGTAGGAGGAGGGTATGGCTGGGGGAGCCGTCTGCGGCGGGGAAGCGGAGTTGGAGCTACGGCGCTTGGGGCTTAGATCACCGGTGGCGTCTTCGGCGGCGGGGTAATGGTCGTCGTGGCGGTGGTGGAAGTTGCAGTGGCACCCGCAGGCGGCGCAGCGGAGGGAAGTGAGGACGGCGAGATTGGGGGAGCCGTCTGCGGCAGTGAAGCAGAGTTGGAGTTGCGGCGCTTGGGGGTGAGGTCACCGGTGGCAGCGTCTTCGGCGGCGGGGTCGTGGTCGTCGTGGCGGTGGTGGAAGTTGCGGTCGCACCCGCAGGCGGCACAACGGAGGGAAGTGAGGACGGCGGGAGGAACAATTTGGGCAAAATTAGTGATTTAAAATGAACGCGTTTTGCGTGTTTAAACGCGTTTGTTTGCAAAAAAATACGTTTTTTCCTAAGTACGCATTTTGAACGCCGTTTTTGACGGTTGACTACCCGAATTGCGTTTTGCGTGTTTTAAATCCGTTTAAAACACGTTTCTGGTCACATAGCTTCTTACAACTCCTCCGCTAGCTTAGCTTGTGCATTGGGTTGCAGGAAGTTTTGAGATGATTTTTTAAGTACCCAGCCAAACTTTACCTTAGTTGTGTGGTCCCACCTTTCTGTAATAATCATTTGGCTGAATTTAATTGGTTAGATACTTAAAAGCAATGTTGGAAAACTGTCTATTCGAACTCGACTCCATAGACCATGGAGTGGAGTTGTTTGGGAGTTTTAATAGAGTCATGCGGGTCATGTTTTAGGTACAAATACGAAAACCATATTCATAAAGTATATCATATAGGTGCATTTTTTGTAGCATTCAATTGAATGTCCACTATAAGGAGATATTAGAATTGTATGATTTAGGAAGTTTGATAGTTTTCCATAAAATGTAAGAAGTTTACTGATGTTGAAATACTAGACTGGCTAGGATACTGCTTCACATCTTCTTACTATACCCTATTCGCTTTAGTCGTGCCTATGTTTCTTGATAATATTCATGGGAAAAAAATTGGGGGCTTGACTTTTCTTGGGAAATGGAAGATGAGCTTTCATTTACAGCAATGAAGAGGAATTTACTTCCAAAGATGGAAAACCCCACTGATTAATAGGAAACAGAAGAGATGGTGAATGAATTTGGTGAGTTTGATGTGGTATGAATGTCATTTATTACTATATTTACCAAAAGAAAATATTACAACAATAGTTTCCATAACAGTTGTACTAACTAGCACTAATCGAGATTGATTGCATTTAAATTTTTTGTGTTAAACAGCTGTGATTAGCTCGATGGAGTCACCCGAGTTGGCGACTTAGTCACTTAGTTGAGACTCTGGGAGTAACTCGGCGAGTCAATCGAGTCTTCGAGTCATACAAAATGGAGTCAACACGCGGACAAATCACTTCGAGATCACAAAGCTTTTCACAGAAGAACAGCTCCAGCAGCGCATTCAAATTATCTACTCATCTCTCTCAGTGGCGTGGACGCACAATGAGCTGTGTCGACATTCATTGACATGTGCGATGCATATCCACTGGATTAGGTAATGGGGGAACCTAAACAGGTTCCTTCGCGTTCTTCGCTGTCGATCTGGCCGTTACTGTATCATCGACAGGTTCTTTACTCAGTCCTCGCAAGGCAAGACCATCCATCCAACTTCAATTGTTCTCTTCTGGTATTGTTCTCTATATACTCTTTTGGCTTTATCTTTTAATTCCGTCTAAATCTTCGGATCTTTTCTTCTCTGGAAATTTCGATTATTATGCTTCTACATGGATCCAAATTTTTCGTTTCTCAATTTCTTGATTACTATCCATGGAATTATTACCAAAAACAACCAAATTCCTGGTGTCAATACACTGTCGTATTGTATTAGGATTACCTCTGGATGATCGTGATTTACTTTGAATTGTTTTTAGTGATACTAATTAACGTTGCACGTGGTAACATATGATATTTTGAATACTTTTAAGTAATTTATACTTCATGCGTCCCACATTCCATGTTCTATTTCGTTTTCGAAAATGAACTGAAAATTCTTTGATTTGGAAAAACCAATTAGAACACTTAATGGAACTGAGAAAGTGAAACATAGGGTTAAGCTTAATAGATTGGAAGTGTGTCTGAATCTAAATTTCTTCTCTCTCAAAAGCTCTCTCTTGACGGCCGTTTCTCTATTTACCTCGAGAAGCGTAAAGCTTGCTTAAGGCTGGGGGTTCTTGTGGAGGCATTACATTTTGATTATAGCCATCTCTATTCCATACAAGAAGGCTTGATAATCTCCAACATATTAACATAATCATCATAAAGGTAATCCCTCACTTTGTTGTTATTTGTTAAATAGCATTAAAAAATGGCGCTTAAATAGGTAAATTTTTTGGAAGCAACATCTTAGGGCTAAGGCCTTAAAGATTAGTGTGTCTTATTCCTCTATTGTGATCATATCATATGATTGTTTATTGATTACTTTGATTATTGTTAATTTATGTGCAACATATTATTAATTGCATGTGTATTAAGCAACAAGAGGAAAAAGTTGAAATTTTTGGGTTGCGCCACTGGCTTTCGACTACCGCGCTTCCACTGTTGTACCCAACATTAAAAACGTATCCAAGATTCCAAATACGAGGTCTATTGGCTTTTAAGAAAGCAGGCAGGTTATTGTCATCCTTTTGCTCCTGTCAATCGTGAGCAGTGGTGTCCTCTATTGGCTTTTGAGAAAGCCGCAACAAATGTCGGAACAATTCCCAGCTCAGGTAGCCACTAGTAAAATTCTTCTGTAACAGGTCTATTTTCAACCCTATTTTCCTCTTGTTTGTATGACATGAATGTGCAGCTTACATATATATCCCAGATGGTACTAATTCAATTGGCCAATTTTCACTTTTGTTTTAATCAGAAAAGACTTAACTAGCAAGGCACGTCTCTCAACTTCATAACTGATAGAAACATTGACTTAGTATGAACAATTTCAGGCAAATGCTAGAGAGATACAACAAGATCTTCACATGGTTGATGGTTTGGGAGAAAACAGCTATGCCAACAACTCTATTACACAGGTCATGTTTGCTCGATTAATGCTTATTGTCGGATCTCGATTTGATTTCTCCTAGACAAGTCATCCATTGTGACGCACCTAAGAGGACGTGCATATTAATTTTTTCCATCAACGACTATTTTTTGACATCTTTGTTTTCTTATGTGTACTTCCGTCTTATTGTTCAGAAGATAGCAATATCCAAAGCAAGGTCAATCATCAGAGATGCAGTACTAGAGTTAGATCCTAGCGTTGTGGCAGGTACCTTGTGCATGGCCGACTTGGGTTGTTCCTCAGGGTCAAATACGTTGTACACAGTCTCCCTGATCATAGATGCAATCAGGGAAAGATGCCGCCTGCAGAACAATCAGCCATTCCCCGAACTGCTCGTGTTCTTAAACGACCTTCCGATGAATGATTTCAATGCCGTATTCAAGTCCCTCTCAGGCTTCTTGGAAAAGATCAAGGTAGAAAATGGGATTGGTTCATGCTTCATTGCAGGAATGCCTGGTTCTTTCTATAAGAGGCTTTTTCCTAGCAGAATTCTGCACCTGGTCCACTCTTCCTACAGTGTCCACTGGCTCTCCAAGGTAAATTCTTCTCATAACAAAATGAATATTTTTAATCATACCTTACTAATTAACCACTTCTAAAAGCAAGATTCGAAATGCGTCTTATGATCTCAGCGATTTATCAAAAGCCAAATTAGCATAATTTTGAGAAAAAATCATTGTTTCCCAAAAGTCATTCTGACAATATATGTAAGTCAATATTCTACACTCCCAGCATGCAGTAAGTTTTGCACCTGAACACATAGGGGGGTGCACATTCATATCCAGTAACTAGATTCCACCCAACCTGGGCTTGATACCTTGTTAAATAAGGGCATATTTGGGCAAACGAAGCGGATTTTGTAAAATGGCCCATCACTCTTCTCTTGCAGCCATCTTTTGGTTTCTGCCTTTAGAGATTCTGGCAGAAAGCTGCTCTTTTGCCCAAGTTTCCGAAAAACTCGTGCTGTTTGAAATTATCAATAACTTTGTATTACCACAAATTTTCCAGGTTCCTCTGGGGCTGCAAGATGAAGTGGGGATACCCGTAAACAAGGGTAGTATCTATTTGTCAATGACAAGCCCTGCAAGTGTGTTAAGGGCATATTGGAGCAGTTCCAACAGGACTTCTCATCATTCTTGGAACATAGATCAAAAGAAATAGTTCCTCGTGGGCGTATGCTGCTGAGTCTTATTGGCAGGAGGGGCAGAAACCCTTGTAATGAAGACTTCAACCTTGTTTGGCAGCTTCTAGCAGACTCCTTAAAGGACATGGCTCAAGAGGTATTACATTACACAGACAAATTGATCAACTGAAGTTGCGTACATCCATCTATTAATGCATTAATAATATGTTTTTAAACGGAACTAAAAAAGTTCAGTTTGAAAAACCAAGTAGGACTTTTAATATGGGATAGAGCGAGTACTAATCCGATTTTTTATCAACTTAATCTAGCGGCTTGTGGAAGAAAGCAAACTGGACGCGTTCAATATGCCCTTCTATGCTCCTTGTGTTGAGGAACTCAAGGATGTGATTCATCAAGAAGGGTCTTTTCAACTTGAACGCATGCAAATAACAAGTGTCCATGCTTATGGTGGAGATGATGAAAAGGGTAGCAGCATTTCACTGCATGATAAGGCTTTGATCGCATCAGGGCATATAAGAGCTGTGTCGGAACCGTTGCTTGCAAGTCACTTTGGAGAAGCAAATATGGATGAGTTGTTCCAGAAGCATACCAACCGCATTTCTGCTTGTTTATCCAATGGAAAATTATTCGAAAATGTGACTATCTTTCTTTCTATGATTAGAAGAGCATAGTCAGAAGCTAAATTGATTTGTTTGTCATTCATTCATTATCCACATGCCCACAGCCTGGGAGGCTTTCATCCAGAGCGAGGCCATGAGAAACCGCAAATCCTTACATATCATCTCAGATTATTGCTAGTTGGCTTAATAGCAAGGATATCATTATTGAGTGCGATTCTTTATTAATTATTAATTTTACGAAGAAAGCTAATTCATCATGCCTATTACGGATGAGATTTTTACTTCACTGATCTTCTTCCAATTTGTTGTTGTTTGTTATTCATTTAGAGAAGGCAATTGTGTTGCTGATGTTGTGGCTATCTCCGTATTCGAGCATAGGTATTGCTGTTAGTTTAATTTTTCGCCTGTCTTTATTGTACTCTCCTATTGGAGGAATTCTGTAATTTCCGTCGTTCTAAATTAATTTAAGTTTTTTCTTTCAGTAAAAAAAAAACTCAAGTTATTATAAAAAAACAAACATATCACCTCAAGAATCACTCCAGCATTGGCGATCCTCCCACTAGGCCATGTAAGTACTTTGGCAACTTCCCCGTGTGGTACAACAGTCAGAAATGCCTCACTATGTAAACACGGTGCACTGCTCCGCCCCTTTTCACCCAATGCCTAGGCTGAGACAGGAGCCAAGGGGTGGGTTTTGAGCCATCGAAAAGGCTACAGATTCATTTACAATTAGGTATATGGATCACACAGGAGCCCGCTACACAACAATTGTAACAGTGGCAAGAAGTCGATAAAAGAAATACATAGGATAGGCTACAACACTAACTTACACAAGAAAGAGCCTAACAAAAATTTCCTCAATAACAAAAACTATGAGCAAAAGCAGCTGCAGCTAACACAGGCCACAAGAAAAACGAGCCCCAGGACCACCATTACAATTGGCATGTTAAGGCAAATCACAGGGTTCCAAAGGGTTGGCTCGATGCCACCAAGGACCAATTCCTCCCACAGTAAGCGAGGACGGCACGAGAGAGGATGCAAAGGGAAAATGAGGGTACAAGTGTGTGTTGGTCGGAGGGAGGAAATACCACACGCAAAGGGCAAAAGAATTTATAGGGCTGAGAGGGTGGGAGGAAAGGGGAAAGAGAGGGAAGAAGGAATCATATAAAAAGTGTCTCCTCACGCTCGTCTCCAATGCAACGGTTCCCTTGGCAGCTCAGTCACAACTCACAACTATCAACCTGAATCAACTCACGAAGCCAAGACATGTCCTAAATTGGGCAAGATATTTGATTGAAGAACATGTCTAGTCTGATCGAATTCCATGACTCGTCTGTCTGTGATCATAGTGCATAGTGATAGGGGTCTTAGCATTGTTGGTAGTTGCCTAATAGGGTACATCGTATGGTCTAACCGTAGTCACCGATAGCTATGTATCGTACTAGGACTGTCTACCATGCTAGGACCCTGTGTACCAATTATGCACTCTTCTCTGTGGTCTGCTCTCGTCATTGAACCCAGTCAGGAAAACATTTGGATGAGGGGCTGATCAACTTAGTCACAAAAATTACGTTATCACTAAACAGATTTTGCCACATCAATAGATGGAGGGAATAAAGGCTGAATAAAGGAGAAATTACAACTTTACTAAGATTCTTGGGTCCTCCCCCACTTGTCCCTTGGTCATGCTTCCTGGTCAAATAATATTGGTTAGGAAAACATTTTCCTTCACTACCCCATAGTTTAACCATCCCCCACCTGCACACAAATGGTTGATATGGGTCGACATCCGAGATATGCAGACAGTTGTCATCCACCTACTGTAATGCATGACCTGATAGTCTAGGGCATTAGGCTCAGCCAAGGAATTCCGTATCGCCGATATATCGATATTAGGTGGGATATAGCTGATATATCGGTTTCAGACCAGTATATCACCATTTAAAAAGAAACATTTTTGAAAAAAAATGGAACTTTAAAAAAAAAGCTTTCCCGTTTGTTTTCCATCCTAATATGCATTTTTATGCATATTTTGAAATATATGCTTTGTCTAAATTAGTATAGCTTATTTTAGAAGTTAGATTGTGAAAATATATGGTAAAAACTAATTTTCGACTAACGATATTTTTTTACAAATATCTCTTATATATATCTCCGATATTTTACCGATATCCGATACGAAATTTCTTGGGCTCAGCCTTGATTAACCCTCTCCAAGGTGACATGTCCTAAATTGGGTCCACAAATCCATTGTATAACATATCAAGGACAAATATTTCAGATCCCTGATTTTACACAGGAGTTGTTGCACAGACTGTATTGGTCATTTTTATACCTTTTTTTCTTTCAATTTTCTAATAATTGTAATAAGTTCTAAATACTATATTTATACTATAATCGGGAGATCTGGGCCAATACACGTGTACTTGTTCAGAGTTGCTACATAAAATTGATGAAGTTTAGGCAGGGTAGAGCCTAGAAGGCGCAATTTTTAATTCAAGTTAGTCGTATTACATTCCTTAAGACTACACTCTTAGAGAAGCCATTACAATTTACAACTAATGTCTTTGTATCACTTCCTCCATCAGATATTATTTATCAAAGAGTACATGGTTTCTTTTGTTGGTCCAAGGATTTACACGCATTTCACACAATCAGTTTGAAAAAGTTGTGTCCGACTTCACTATGGTGGCTAAACTTTAAATTCACCTCCTATTTTAACTTAATTATGCTCTTGAAAAAATATTTGGAGGCTTTTAGTAATAACCTTTTTAACTTTAAATCAAGCTCCTCTTTTAATAATTTTTGAGAAGTTCTCATTTATAAACACTACTGGGAAAAAATGTCTTAACCTTGAATAGTTTTTAAACATGATGTGGCGTTTCTCGAGATAGATGTATTAGTTTTCTTTTTCAAAAATAAAGGCTTTAAAAAAAAAACACAAGTACATAACATTTTTAAATTTAAAGTCTAATACATAAGAAAAATTATTTTGTTTAGAAAATACATGTAATATGGGTTTCTTTTATATAAATCAGTTATCCAATGTTAAACTTAATAAAATCATGCCTAAGATTGACAACGTCATAAGAGCCATCATCATTATTTATTGAAATTAGTATCTTGTCGTTATTATAATATCACAACTTAAGTACTAATTTTACATCTTAAAAGGGAAGAAAAAATCAAGTAAATTAATATGATTTACATTACTAATTTATTAATGGCGTTGATATCTCATCATAAATTATTAATTTTACATCTCATAAGATATAAGAAACAATAACTAAACTAATATAATTTATATAACTAATTTATTAATGGTTTATTATCATAATAAATACAACTCACACTTCAAATTTTTTTAGTTAAAAGAAACCACTATCACCACCACCCACCGCCTAACCTCCGCCGACCACCACCATCACCGCCGCCACTCTCCGCCCACCACCATCGCCGGCCACCGCCCATCGCCGCCGTCGCCGGCCACCCATCGGCCACCACCCACCACCACCATTGCCGCCGTCGCTGGCACCACCCACCACCAACGCCGCCGCCCGCCGTCCAAAACGTATATTTTTCACCGACTTTACCAAACACAAATCACACCTGATTTTTTTTTAGGTTCTCCAACGCAAGTCACCAATCAAGAGTTAGGCTGATGGTGAAAGACTGAAAATATGATTAATTTTAGGTTCCCAAACGGGTTTTCTACAATCAGAAAAATCACCTACAAATCACCTTGATTATTTTCAGCCTGATTTTTTTTTCACTTTTCACTATCAGTTTCCAAACGCACCCATTGTATCTTCTTACATCGTAGGTGGCATGGGTTCACAGTCATCAACACATCGATCGTGGCGGAATATAAACCTAACACGCTTTGATGACTCATAGGGCTCCATGTATGCCCCTAGCTTGACATTCACTTTTGCTTCGTGAGAGAAAAGCTTGCCGAGTATTTCACTTGCTTCGACAGGAAGAGCAAATTTCTCAGTTGCATTGATTTCCTTTCAACAAAGGCCAATGCAGAAATATAAAACCAACAAACTTTTATGCCTCATGATTTCCTGGTCGCGTATCTTTCGATTCTTCTCCATTTTTCTCTTCTCATCTCATCTCCACTATTAATGTCTCAAAACTGCTCATTCTTTCTTCTCCTTTGCATTAATGAAGAATTGTATGTATAGCTATGAACAGGGTATCTAGCATCCGGTCACTAATGGACTACTTGGTTTATATAGCTGTCAACAAGGTTTGATCACCAGAGTTGCGCGTCACACTATTTCTAGAAGCAATAGGATCATGTGGTTTGCCTTTAACGGCCTACATAGGTGAGTTAGTTGGCTCATTCCATGGGCATGAATTTTTTTTGGGTAATTAATAAAGTTTATTAGCACAACCTAAAATAGGCAAACAAGCTACAGCAAGAGAAAGTCGGCTTTAATAAAACACCGAACGAACATAAGAGAGAATCAATTAAACTAATAAACTAACTCCAAAGAGAAAAACTACTAAATCAATTAATTCACGAGGGGATCACATGATGGAGAGAATCAATTAAACTAACTCTTTTACAAAAATAAAAATGATTCTTTAATTGCATTTCAAAGATCTGGCTTTGACTTTATATTTATTGGAGTAGTGCACCAACGATGTCCTCATATTATACTTCTTAGAGGAAGAAGGGCAGGAAATAGTGCTTGTATGAGATGAATTGTCACTTTCACCGTCGGAGAATTTGCTTGAAGGATTAGGGAAGCAAAATAGTTAGGAGAGGAGATAGGCCGATAACCCGCATCAACTACAAGGTTAAGACCCTTTCTCGGCGATTGAGTCCAACTTTCATAGACTATTCTAGTAGAAGAAACCTGATTCAACTAAGAAGAAGAAGAAGGCAACATCGAAGCTTGGACAATTGGAGAAGGTTGAGGAGATGCCTGGAGGTAGAGCTCTTGTTCAGCAACGGGTGAGCACCTGAGTCAAGAGGGGAATGTGTCTGGGTACTCGGTTACACGATAGCACTTTTTTGGAGACATAGTTTAATTATTAATATCTCTCTCATTTCACCCATTATTTTTGCATTCTTTATTTTTATCGTCTTTCTTATCATGATGATAGTCTAACTATGTTGAAACACCGCATACTATCTATTATGGATTTTTATATTTTGTTAGATATTATCTCAAGATCCTGATGATATCATCATTAAAAGAAATAGCAATAAAAATAAAGAAGAACGAAAAAATGGACAAAAACGGATTAGAAATGAAAGAGATATGATTCGTTAAAGTATGAAACCTGAAACTAGATTATATGATAAAATGAGGTTAGGGTTTAGGGTTAGGGTTCAAGAGGGCAAAATGGGAAGACTAGGTACCGAAACTATGTAATATGGCATGAGACTGAAAAACTATGTAATATGGCATTCCGGCCTCATTGGCCAGGTAATACCGGAAAAACTCATTGGTTTGAGGTTGGAGAATTGGTTTGTCAATATATCTGCTAACTGTTTTTCAATTGAAGATTTATTTTTTATTTACATGTATCATGTGTCCCATTAGGTAGATTATTGTATTGTTTGTGAGTTAGTTTCCTGTAATAAAATTAGGCTGCATTGATTATTCCTTTTCGAGCCACTATTTTCAGTAGATGTTGAAATTGTTATAGCCTTTGATGCGTAAGAGGTTGTAATGAGTATGAAGGTTATAATTCTTATTTTGAAATCCCTACTCCAGATTGTATGTCTAATTTATGCATCACTTTTTGACAGTTGTAAAATAGAGTTTGTGGAATTTGTTTTCTAGAATGCTGAGGTTCCTCCAAATTTTCCGGTACTTACTCATCACCAAATTGAGGCGGAATTGACAACTTGTAACTATGCTGCGACAGGTCTTTTTTCCCTTGAATTTTCCTCTTGTTTGTAAGACATGAATGTGCTGCTAACCTACATGTCCTAGACGCTAATTCAATTAGCTTAATTTAACTTTTGTTTGAATCAGCTTAAACTTGATAATCATGCAATCAAAAAAGAATTAACTAGAAAGGCACCTCTCTCAAGTTCACAAATGATAGAAACATTGAATAAGTATGAAAGCTTTTAGACAAATGCTAGAGAGGTGCAACAAGAATTTCACATGGTTGATGGATTGGGAGAAACCAGCCATGCCAACTTGGGGCGTGAAAAATCAGCACCATCCAGCTGAAAAAAATCCAGCGGGTTAGGATTTTTGAGGTAATCCACTAACCAGGTGGATTTTTGGGAGTGGATGAAACTAATTTTTCACGCCCCAAACGGCCACAGGTCATGATTATATCCCGAACACATGTCAAGACAGATTCCAGTTTACATGCACCTTGGTACGCACTTGGCATACACCAATGCACTGCACAGGCCATCAAATTTTCAATCTAGTGGCACCCATTAATACAGGGTCAGGTGCATTTGAATCACCCCGCCTGCCTTCTTGATTAATGCACATTGTCAGATCTCAATTTGATTGCGCGTAGTGCATCCGTGCATCGTGACCACCTAAGCGGAGGTGCATATGAACTTTTTCAATCAAGAAGTTACAATCTTTTGACATATTTGTTTCGTTGTATGTATTTCCTTCTAATTGTTCAGAAGAAAGCAATATCCAAAGCAAGGTCAATCGTTAGAGATGCAGTACTAGAGTTAGATCCCAGCATCGGGCCAGGCATGGCAGATTTGGGTTGTTCCTCATGGCCAAATATTGTGAGATACGGGCATTTGGAGAAAAGAAAACCAAAGTAGAACTTGGCTAAAAACCTTAATTCTCTCTCTTGTTCGTCACCTAATGGACAGTGAAAAGATGCACTTCCAACTCCCCACGGTTGCAAAACGGTCAATACTGGTTGACCAGTTTAATCTACATTGTTGTGTCCGTAACCAAAATTTCAGTTCCACTACCGGTCGACAGGACCGGTATAAAATCCCAACAAATTCTCTGTACAAACTACACAGCCTCCCTGTGGTACAATCAGCCATTCCCTGATCTGCTCACGTTCTTAAAAGACTTTCCGATGAATGACTTCAACGCCATCTTCAAGTCCCTCTCAGGCTTCTTTGAAAGGCTCAAGGAAGAAAAAGAGATTGATTCATGTTTCATTGCCGGAATGCCTGGTTCTTTCTATAAGGAGCTTTTCCCTAGCAGAACTCAACACCTGGTCCACTCTTCCTATAGTGTCCACTAGTTCTCCAAGGTAAATTCTTCCAATTAACTGCCTTTAAAGGCCACATAATATTAGTGCCTTCTTTTAGTTAAACTTGGTGGAAAATGGCGGTATGAATAGACATAATTAACAAGATTTGAAGTGCCCCTGTCACAGCCCATATTTTTAAAACCATTATTAAATCAGAGTAGGAGCGAAAAATCAGTGGATCATTCCTCTATGCAATAAATCATTAATTGAAATTTGTCGACTAAGCATCTATGTCGTGATAACTGGGTTTCATAAATATGGAAACAAAATCATATATAAATATAATATTATAGATGCAAAGTTGATTAAACCAACGCAAATCCTCCATGTGCAAGTCTATCATCAATTTCAAAATACACTAGAATATAAAGGAGACTAATACCTACTTTGAAGCTGTCAAGTCATCCTCACTCTTGATCATCTACCACCAGGTGCTATGTGAAGACAGTCTTCTACTAAAGAACTTACATCATGAGCGGATGCTGAGTATAAAAATAGTCAGTAGAATATCGTAACACAATCATCAACATTAAAATTAATAGTTACATTAACATTTTATGCAACCTATTATAGAGTTCCACTTGATTCTTTTATTAATCTTTCAAACAAAGGCTTTTATTTCTTCCCAAGTTCATGTTCAATGATTAAATCTTTGTCCCATATAGACAGACTCACTGAATATCATTCTTACATAACAGGCAGCACAAAAATACCGTGAATATCACTTCGGCCATTACCGATAATCACGGGATGCGCATAATCCCTCGAGGGTGACTGCCTCGCCTATTCTTTACCTCAGAAATTACGACCGTCGGAAGGGTCTGGCCTCACATCAGCTCTTGAACTCAATGTGGATCGATAGAATTCAACTTTTTAAGATGCTAACGCCTCAAATGTGTGCAGTAAAACCACCTAGGGTGGGTGCAGAGCTTCCTCCAAATGGAAGACGCAAATGCTCTCTCTAAGATCCATATAGAAGATGCGAACAGCATAAGCCTGACCAATAGCAAGTGCTCCTCATCAGGTATTACTAACATAGAGCTTCCACCATAGGGAACATATGAAATAGAAGTGCAGAGCTTCCATTATATAGAAGATTGAGAACAAACGTGCAGAGCTTCCACCATATTGAAGAAACAAAACAACCTAAGCCCAACCAATGATAGATAGTGTCAATCACCACACAACACCCTCTGCACTGTGATAGTTGATCCAAATATGATCATGATAGTCATGTCACATGGTTTCCAATACCGAAGCTATGTGGTCGTAACTGCACTCAGGATAACCTTTACCACATCTCGCCAGGTGGTAAAAGGCCCTCTATGGTCGTGGGAACATGCTCATGTGGCTAGCCACTCTCACACCCTCGCCAAGGCAAGGTACCTTACCCTTCTTTGCTTTCAAACCCAACGTGCTCCAACTATGAAACTCATGACCATAGTTTCTGAGTCATTTCCACTCAAGAACTAACCCACAATCTCAATGATATTTTAGTCATTATCTTGATTAGGTTCTACACAACCCTCAAGCTTAATCCTCATATCATTATTTTATTATCTTTCATAAAATGATTAAGTCTCTAAACCATCTAAGTTTATTAGTCGGATTTTCCTTATCATCAAGGTCATCAACTATTAGTCAATTCAGCATAAAATTAGGGACAAATATCTATAAATATAATAACATAAAATGTCACGCCCCAAAATTCCCGGCCTCGTCGGAGTGCGGAAGACATTTTTTTTTTCTTTCATGAGTATGTTTGAGGCCAGAAACCCTGAGACATGACCGAATACTCGAACACCCCGTCTAATACATCACCATGAATAGATGTGTACTCGACATAACACAACTGAGTCTTTAAATAACATCATTAACACATATGAAATGAGAACTTAATAATCTTAAATTAATCCATAATACAAGTCATCTAAAATAACTAAAAATCAAAATCATTAAAATGCTTTGGCCAACATGCCAATAATATTAACACTAAATTTAAAATAATAAAGATAGCTTTATCTTCCACGATTGTCTTTAAGTCTTCCATTATCTGCACTTGCCATAGCTATACTTTCTTCATGCCTGCATCAGAGGATGCATGAGTATTCCGATGAAATACCTAGTAGAATGCAAAAACCCAGAAGAACAGAATATACAATATAGGACAAAGAATATGGTTTAATATGAGACAGTTGAATAATCAAGGATATTTGAACTGATCAACAAGAATTCCACTATAAGAGGAAATAACATCATCAATGAAGACTCCTAAACATCCAAAGTGTAAGGAGAGAAATTACTATAATCCAAGACTTCGAACATCAAAGCTTCTTAACTCTCAAGTATAGAACAAGGACAATACATTATACGACTCCAAACAAATACCGGTATAAGGAGAGAATGGTCAAAATACCAAAGGCTCCAGGCATCTAAAGTGCAAGGAGTTACAATTTCTGCTCGCTGAATTTACCGATCTCGAAAGGTAAAATATACCAGAATCATGCTAGAGGTTCTCCCTTCGGAACCCGGCCACGCGTCTAGACATGCTGGCCCCATCCGTACTTACGGGCACAATGGGCGGAGACTACAGACCTTCCGTAATATCATACAGCCTAAACGTACGTATTTACCTCCCTTCGGGCAATAAGGAATCAAAATTCCATAAATATCGGAGGTCACTCGTGACCTAGCAATGGCTCGTGAGCATACTATGATTCCACTGAACAATTAGTGGAGAAATAGGTCAATATCAAACTGGACAATGTTTCAACAATAGCAGAGGTCTCAACTTGCTGAAAATAGGGTGACTCTTACTTCAATGATTGACTCATGGAGTATGAATAGAACAGCAAAGACTCTTAACAACATATGACTCACGTTCTGGAGTATGAAATAGAATAGCAAAGACTCTCAACAATGACCATGTTACACATACATAGCCCTAGATAAGACTTAGAAAGAAATACTTGATCAAGAATTTCCTTTCAAGACTCCACGAAAACTCAAGTTATATCATGAAGAATATCAAGTTCTGGTTTTAAAGAAGACTTGACTCAAACAGACTCAATAATAGGTCAACTGAAGTTTCTCAAACGAATAGAAATACATTGATCAAATACCTGATGACAAGACTTCAAGGTTTTAAACTTTGGTCAAAGAGAAATAGATGGTTCGGTTTCCAATTGGAAACACGAATCGAGTCAATATCACCAGTGGAACACATAAGACTTGATGAATGCCAAACCACTCACCATTAGCCCATGATACTATAGTATTATACTTAGTCCATCCTACTGTAATACTTACTTAAAGTCTTATATAATACATATAAAGTTCTTAGTATACTTATTATAGTATAGGCTATTGTTTTGATAAAGTTTTCCCAACCTTTACCATAATTATAGTGTTCTGTTTTTACATATTAGTCTTACTTATTCCAGAACTTTATTAGGTATGATATGTCATAATATTTACAAGGATTGGGGTGTACTTTCATTATCTTAATTCATCTCACACACATACCCCTTTTTCTAGTTGAATTAGGCGAACTGGACAACTAATTAAGGACAATGAAATTTAGACAGCAATGTCAGAGACCAAAAGGGACACAAGGAAGCTTCAAAGAGGACTCCAAACAATTTAAACTTCCCATCATTAGGCTAGCATGTGTAACAACTAGGAATTGGAACATCAAGGTTCACACGATTGAGCAACAACACGTAATAACTGGATAATTCAAAAGATTGGTACATAACGATTGACTCTCATGAAGACTCACAATCATAAATCAATATATTGACACAAGAAACACTTGAACAAGGTATGAAATTCAGATTCAAGAGTGTGGGAAAAATCATCCTACCTAGTCCAAACGTAGTATCTTCTTGCTTCCTCGCGAAGGTTTTTGATTCCTCTACACGATGTCGCCCTTTAGCACTTCGATCGTTGACTCTTGAGATGAAGGAAAAGGTATAAAGCTTGCTGGAACAAAGGAGAAGGAGAAGGAGAAAGTCTTGGGACGTTCACAAAGGATTTGTCTTGAAAAATACCAGCCAGCCCTCTCTCTTATGCTTATATAGACCCAAAACCTACTACAACTAGGATATCTCCAAATCAAGACTCCTTCCTAATCCAAACTCTCACTACCAATCAAAAGCTCTCCCTCATTAGTAAGGGACGTTCAGCCATGTTAATCCATTGGGTTTTCCTCATTTAATTAGGATTTCAAATCTCTAATAAGATTCGTTCACTATCTTAATCCTAATTACAGCACACTGTCCTACGCATAATAGTCCACTTCCGACTCTTCCCACGGTTAGTCCAGTTGGACTTAGACTATAAACTTTTTATTGAAATTATCCCTATGAGTCTAGTTTCTAACCCCACTGATTTTATATTTTTCTGATTTTCCTTGAATTAGTTATAATTTAATAACGTTTGACTGTCGACACAGAAATAGTACTGGCCGAACTTACAATCTTAATCATACTTTAGATATCTCGTTCCAAACTAAGAAACTACCATATCTAGGCCAACCAACTAGACGTCCCCTTCCTATTGGTTGATTAAAAATGAAATATTTATCTCTTTTTAATTAAGATTTATCTTCCCTAATTATCTCAACCGAACTGATACTTCCCGATCCTCCGCGATACTTACCATATTTATCGCTATTAAGTCAAATCGTAGATTTTGCTCCAAGATTCACTCCCACCATCCGAAGATTATCTAATGGCAAGGTTACCCACGTTCATAAATCATCCCTGGGCCAGTGCCATGTGGCTTAGTGCCCAAGTCCTGCAGCTTGGCTTGAGTCCTACGCGTACAGGTCTCTGAGGTCCCGCAGTTGCACTACTCGTCATATCAACACGCATGCATCACTAACCACACATCAAAACCAAATTCACTTTACTAATTAAGAGTAATCCACTGAACACATGCCCTGGCTCCTGGCGTCAGGTGTTCTCAGACCCTGGCGCCAGGCTGGCCTCAGTGCCAGGTTGTGCCTAGCGCCAGGACCAACCCTCGCGTCCTGGTTTTCTACTACTATTAGCCATATGATTAACTAATTATGTCACATCATTAAATCAAATAACACATCAAAGTACATCGCAAAACCAGAAATCATATCAAGAAATGAAACTTTCCTATTTTAGACCAATTTCCTAAAATAGATACCTTTATAGTTAACATACGAATTTTCTGGGTGTTACATAAAACACATAAAGATACTACAACAATTTGGGTTTGAAATTATTTATCAAAAGGCCCAAAATAATAAAACTATGCTTATGTACCATGTTGTTTTACATGTACCAAACTGCACCATAATACATAGACGGTCAGGTTCAACCGTTGTTGTAAACAATTATAATAGTCGGTGGATGTCTACCAACATTTCAAGTCTAAACTGAGTTCGTAAATCGGATTTGGTTCACTGTTATGTACCATGTTGTTGTGCATGTTCCCAACTGCACCATAATACACAGACGATCAGGTTCAACCGTTAGTTGTAAATAGTTATAATAGTTGGTAGATGTCTACCAACATTTCAAGTCTATCAGGTTCATAAACCAGGTTTGGTTCACTGTTCTATCAGGGTTCATTTTATTGCCAGACTGGTTCACTACTGAACTGGTCGTCTTCCTCATAGACTCCCGATCTGCTCCAGGCTGCAGCAGGCTCAGCCTGTCGCAACCTAGCCAACTTCTCCGGCGATGGGTTGCCGCCACGACGTTGGTCGTTGCGACACCACCGCCCGACTCCCCATCTTCTCTCATCCCTTCTTTGTTTCGCAGCTCGAGCAATTACTGCTTGCCCCCAAAGCGTCCCCTTTTCAGGGCAACAATGGCTTCACCGCCGCCCCGGTAACTCCGTCGACCTCTATTGGTCTTCATCTATCATCTTTTCTACCTTCTTCGTCGTCTGCCCAAGATTTGGGCAAAACTGACAGAAGAAAAATGGGTGCCAGTTGCAGCTTCTTCCGCCAGTGCCGACGTCACCTCCATCAGCAGAAAAGTAAATGAATGCATAAAATAACAAAAATTGACAAGGCAGGTACGAGATCCGACCTCAGCTATCGACGTTTGGCGAGAATTGCCAAAGGTGCTATGGATCACCAGAGACGGGGAAAAATGATGTTGTTGAAGAGCCTGGGTTGAGCTCTTCCCAGCAAATCACTCCCCTTCTCATTTTTTATTTGCTATCCCTGAATGACCACCAGCTACTCAGCTCTATTACACCTGCCCATATACAAGTCACACTTGGCTCAGCTAGGGTATTAGAGCCCTTGATGGTCTCACCTATTTATCTAAATCCAAAATAGCATAATTTTGGGAAAACAAATCATTCTTTCCCAAAAGTCATAATCTAACAATATACTCCCTCCGTCAAAAGTAATTGGTCTCATTTAAAATACAAAGCCATGAATAGATGTCTCTCAAAAAATACGGAAGTTGCTGGAGGGAACTCTGTTTTATGTACCGGCCTTAGAGGCCAATAATTTTTCCCTATTTTTAAATAGGGCCAGAAATTTTTAGGCGGAGAGAGTAATTCCTAACAGCTTGAGCTTTCGGAAAACAGTTACGGACATGTTTGTGTAAGAGAAACGTTTCTCTTGCAGCCACTTTCTGCATGAATCACTTTAGGAGGAGGGTTAGGTGTAAAACAAAAAATGGCTCCAAGAGAAGTGTGATTGGACATTTAAAAGAATTCGCTTCGTTCGCCCAAATAAGCCCGGGTACCAGTTCATGTAGTGGATTCTCATAAATCACCGCTCGCCTCTTAAGGAGATTTTTTTTGCCGAAAGTCACTACCAACTTTCCCTGAATTCCATGTGGCAGTTTATATAAATAAAGTAAAGAACCCATGGGCCTTCACTAAGAGTACATGAGTTCTTTATGTATTTACATAAACTAGCACTAAATCCTAAATTCTTCATTAGAATCTACGAATTTGCAACCTCCCCCTCTTCCCCCCTCCCCCTCAAAGCTTCTTCCTTTTAATCTGCTTGTGGTACTCCAAGAAGTGGTATGGAACGCTTAACAAAGGCATCAAGCCCAGGTTTGGTGGAATTGAGTTGCTCGATATGAATGTGCTCCCCCTATGTGTATTTAGGTGCAAAACTTACTGCATTCTTGGCACGTGCAAGGAGTGTTAGAATATTGACTTTCATACTCCCTCCGTCCAAACTATTCTGGCCCCATCATTGAAAAAAAAAGATCAAGAAATAAATGATACATTCATTCATGGGCAAGCCAATAAGGAGTAGAGTTGACTTGCTATAGGTAGGGGTGTAAACCAGCCAAGCTTGGGTATGGCTTAGCTCAAGCTCGAAATTTCAAATTTGAGCCCAGCTCGGCTCGTATCCTCCCAACTCGAGCTCGGCTCGTAAAGAATTCTAGAGCTCAACTTGAGCTTGAGCTCAAGTGAAAGCTCGGTCAAGGCTCAAGCCCGGCTTGTTAGAAATTTTTACATTTATATAAATATATATATATACATATATATATATAATAACGAGTTGAGCTCGAGCAGGCTCACGAGCTTACTCGAGCCAAGTTTGTTGAATGAGCCGGGTCGAGCCAAGTATCATTGAGTTCGAGCTCTGCTTGCAATGGGATGAGCCCGAGCCAAGCCCGACATGAGCTGAGCCCAAAGTCTGGCTCAACCCGTTTACACCCATAGCTATGGCCCCATTCTGATGGCTTAATGACTCCAAAGGAAAGAAGGAAAGGCTCTCCTTGCTAAGGACCCCACTGCCCAATAAATTACCCAATTTTGCAACGGGGGCCAGAATCTTTCAAATGGAGGGAGTATCAATAATTTCATATATACTCCAACAAAATTTTGAGATTCCTCTGGGGCTGCAAAATGAAGTGAGGATACCCTTAAACAAGGGTAGTATTATCACGCCCAGAAATTTCAGGTCTCGTTATTAAGCAAGAAATTCTTGAAGCCGAAATTCGAGCATGCAATCAAATACTCAATCACCATTCAATCACAACATCTCAAAATGATGCATAATTGAAACAACTTAATCATTAAATCAACATCATTAATCATAATGAAATAAAAATTCTTAATATCAAATTATTCAAAAATAAAAATCATTAAAATCTCTTAACAAAATCACTAAAATTTCTTAGCACACAGGCCATTAATGTCACAACTATTTAATTCAAAGGAAACGTAAACTTCATAACTTTTCGGCTGTAATCCTTGAGCTTTTAATTTCAATGCAACACTCTCTAAATCTACTCTTTCTCGAAGCCTGCAACACAAGATGCATGAGTATTCCGAAGAAATGCACAGTAAGACGCAAAACCCACACAAGCACAAGAGACATAATATATATATATATATATATACAATAATAAATCAAATTCAAACAACAACTGAAAAATCAGCAACATTTATACTTGATATGAAGGATTGCATTACCAGAAAACATCATCAATCACTAAGATTCCAAAATAGCTAGAATGTATGGAGAGAATATCATTAATCCATTATCCAAACATCGAGAGTGCATAAGAAAAATATCATTCACTTAGACTTCAACTATCACAAGTATATAGAGCTACAACTTCTACTCTCATCTGTTACCACCCCCACGTGGTTCTCTTGCCAGACTACCCCAGAGGTTCTCTCTCCTTGGAACTCTCAATCATGTCTAGGATATTGGCTCTATCAGTGCTTATGAAATGCCTCTTTTTGGGAGGGAACCTATCCAGGATCCAAAGATATACTCTCTTAACACAGAGGCTTTTGAGCATCCAACCTCTCCCCTGGCAGTATTCTTAATGCAGGTACTCTTGAGTATCATTAACTCTCACCCTGGCAGAATCCCGTAACACTGGTACTCTTGAGTATCATTAATTCTCACCCTGGTAGGGTCTCCTAATCCAAGTGCTTTTCAGTATCATACTATTCTCAACTGGAAGGAGTCTCTCCTAATCCAAGTGCTTTTGAGTATTCTCCAACTCTCAACTCGACGGAGTCTATTATGGCTTTTACCAGCACACCATGCACATCTTCATTCAGGTACTCTTGAGATTTCACCTCTCTCATACTGGAAAACTTATTTATCTGCCTCTAATGGCAAAGACTCGTATGGTCCTTTTTAAAGAATCTCTGGAGCAACTACAAAGACAGAGAAATAGAAATCTATCCTCTGGGAAAACATATTCTTCTTAATAACTGACTCACTAAAGGAGTACCACATAGATCTCACCACCTCTTCCCACAAATGACTCACTATGGAGTATAATAGAGGTTTCAATACCTCTTTTAGCATCTGACTCTCAAATGGAGTACTGATGAGATTATTTTATCTCTATCCTCACACAACTCATCATAGGAGTATTAGAATAAAGTCTCAACAATAGGAGTATTACACATTGCTTTGCCATAGATTGAACAATTTCAATACTCAACTTGGTCATAAAAATATTAGTCCAAACGTCAAGGTTTTAAGTCTTTAGTCAAAGACAATAATGGTTCGGTTTCCCATTGGTAACATGCATTTAGTCAATATCAACAATGAAACACATAAGACTTGATGAACACCTGAGCCATTCACCATTAGCCTGTAATACTAAGTATTATACTTAATCTATTCTACGGTAATAGTTACTGAAAAGTCTTGTATAATACATATTAAACTCTTCGTATGCTTATTTTAGCATAGGGTAATGCTTTGCTAAGATTTTTCCAACTTTTACCCTAATTACAGTGTTCTGTCTTTGCATATCAGTTGAATTCTGATGCTTCCCAGTGTCAGCAAAAATTGAATTACTCTCTGAAACTTTTACTGTAGATAGTCCTGTGAGTCTAGTTTCCAACCCAATAAATGGAATAGTTTTGTGATTTTTCTGTATTTAGTTATATATATTTTAGTACATGCCATCAACACAGAAACAGTCTTAGCCGAGAACATTGTTAAGTTTAATTTGATTAGTGAGCCTAATTAGTTATCTACCTTGTTTAATTCCCAACAATCAGTGATTATATATACTTAATAATAGTATATTATTTCATTATCACAGCACCTTGCTCTTCCAAATTTTGGAAATCTTGATTGACTTTGGTTACTTTTATCACAACCTTTTAAGCATTGAAATTATACTTGAATTAGACTCTATATACAATTGGACAATAATTCCTGGACACCCCAGAACGGACCAGCATTTTATTAAGTTTGTCATAACTCTCCTCTAAACTGGTCAGTGACCCACATGATCAATTCACAACTCTAGAGTGGCAACCAACCTGATATAACTCAATATTGGATGGTAGATTACATAACTAAAGCATTAGATTGATAACCTTAATTTAAAACCCCCAAATATGGAATAATAGATTTTGGACAAAACTGACATCAATCAAGAGTGCATCAACAAGGCTTTAAATCAAGCAATTTATCATCTAGGATCCGCGTGTGTAACACCAAGATCAAACAAGTATACAATCATAGCATACATCTATTGATCTATACATCTTCACATATAAGAGCATGTATCATTAATAAAACTCACATCAATTCCAAAATAAGGTCAACATATTTATCATCAGAATTTGAATCATAATAAATTCATATGATTGAAATAAATCACAAAGAATAGTGGTAAAATCATCATTTTCTTAGTTTCACAAAAGTCTCGCCCTTTACGCGTCGTTTGCCTCCTTCATTTTGCAACGATGCCTCTACTCCAAGCTTTGGATGAAAAATCAAGTCAATAAAAGGCTTAGAGTGAGGGTGCACATGGGTAGGAGAAAAGCACAGGCTTTCTAGGGCTAGGGTTTTGATATCAATCACACAACCCATCCCCTCTCATGGGGTTTATATGGAATTTGAGGTTTTCTCATCTTAAACAAATCCTTCCTTATCTTGATCTCTTTCCTCCAATAGAAATGCTCCAAGATCTTCTTATGGACGTCCTCCCCAAGTTGGTTAGGATTTGGTACCCTTTTCTCAAGAAAAAACTAACAAAAACGTAATTTTCGTATTCAGTTTTCTGCCGGCGCGATCGATCGCGTACCTCGGCTATCAATCGTGCACCAAAATTCAAACTACATAACATTTTGCTCCGAACTCCTAATTAAGCATCGTCGGTGGTGTTGGAAAGCTCTCTTCGTGTACTTCAACCCCAAATTGCAATACATAACAAAAATAAGCATCAAAATTTTGTGTTTTAGATCAATCAGTTTTAGAAAGCATACCAATTTTTCAGGTGTTACATCCTCCCCTCCTTAGTAAACATTTCGTCCTCGAAATGCCGAAACCAATTTCTAACAACTCTAAATAGTTTCATATAATTTCTACTTCTCATGGTAGTCTACGGTAGATTCTCTTCTTATGGCAATTGCACTCGCCAAATAGTATGCTAACTCATCCAACTAAGCATAAAATCAAAGTCATAACATTAAGCAATATCAACACAGCAATCAAAATCATATCCCATGCTACGGTAGGGTTTTCTACAGATATTCAAGTACATCAACCAGAATCCCCACTCTAACTATCAGGCATGGACAGTAGAGTACCTTCATTACCCTCATTTGAAACTTTCGCGTCTTCTGACGCCAATGCAAATATTCGTGCTTGAGTTTTCTGGTTCGGTTCAACCTTATTCATCCTCTCCTTATTTGGGCAATAGGTTGAGGCATTTCCCCACTCTCTACATATGTAGAACCTCCTGGGATCCTTTGGGCATAATTTTCCTTGATGATCTTGTTGTCCACAAAATCTGCATCGATTTTCCTTTTGGTGGAACTGTGGGACCTCAAGATCTGACAATTCCTGCCCACTTTGTTGATGTAGCGACTTCTGCTGTTTAAATGGGTGATTGTTGTTTTTGTTGTCATTCCCAAGAAGTTTCCATTTTGATGCTTGAACTTATTGTCCTGATTTTTCATGAGGTTATTCTTCCTCTCCTGCGTCCTCTTGAAGTCATCTTCCAAGATAGAGGCCAACTCAACCGCCTTTGCTATGGTTGTAGGCTAAGAAGCTAACACCTTCGCTCTCAACTCATCCCTCAATTCATCCACGAACCTTTGAGCCTTAACCAAATCATTAGGATAGGCATTTGTGGCAAACCGTTGTAGCTGCTCAAATTTTGTCTCATACTAGAGCACAGACATTGAACATTGCACTAGTTCTAGGAATTCTTTCTCCTTGCGGCGCTGGACATGGGGTGGAAAATATTTATTATTAAAAACTTGTTTAAACTCATCCCAAGTAATGTCTTGATCTTCCACAAAGTTGTTGCACCAGAATACTGCCTCGCCAACAAACAGAAAGGTCGCAAAAATAAGCCGCTCAGCTACAGGCACTTTCATTCCTTTAAGCAATTTTTCCACCTCTACTATCCACCGCTCTACCTTCTCTGGGTTATCGTCCCTGTAGAACTCTAGTCCAACTCTCTTAAATCTTTCCAGAGTTGGAGCCTTCTCAGTACTTCCTCCTCCACCGTTCCGTAATTCAACTGCAAACTGCCTAACTACCTCTGAAACATTCTGGCTGGCATCCTCCTCCTGTGAGAGGTTAGCCGCGAGATTTGATCGTCTACCACGTGCTCCTGAGTTCACCATATTCGATATCTACAGTCAAAGAAAGAAGATGAAATAGAATCTCACCAAGTTTCAATTTTAATTCATCTATCTGTTCATTGAACCTCGATCCTTAGGCTAAACACTCTTCCGTTGCGCACTCTGATACAAAAAGTGTTCATTCGTCTATCTTCTATTGTTAATGAAAGTAGATGAATTTTAACTCATCTATCCATTCAATAATCCCTTAAAACCACAATCTTTCAAGCAAACCAAGTACACCCAAAACAACACAATCCATCATCAAAATCAAAGATCAAAAATCAAATTCTTAATGGTTTCTTCGCTAAAGATTTTTAACACTTAGTCTACCATGATATATGTTTCAAGGGAATTCTCTATTACGATGAAATCCCACTTCTAAAACTGCCACAGTAGGGTTCTCTCGATCTGGTCCTTCAATACCAATTCTAAAGGGTTTTTCTATATCTATCAGGTAAGGCTCTTTATTAATTCCCCGATTGATACCATCTAACCTCCATTCTGACCACCACTTCTTAGCATCTTTTTACTTTTCACCTCCATTCACCAGTTTACTTATGGTCTTTTCCATAAACCTAGTCATGTAGACTCTCTAGTGTACTAGACTTTCACTCCCATATGGATAAGTCTCTACTAGTTCCATCTATGTTCTGGCTAGTCTCATCATCTAGATTATGCTAAGTCTTCTATCTCTTTATTAAGTTCCATACATTACTTCATATGTTAACAATGTTGTTCAAGCCTGCAATGAAGGGCTCTGATACCATGCTATCATGCCCTGAAATTTCAGGCCTCGTCAGAGTACGGAAGTCGACCATTAAGCGAGAAATTCTTGAAGCCGAAATTCAGGCACGCAACCGAATACTCAATCACCATTCAATCACAACATCTCAAAAGGATGCGTAATTGAAACCACTCAGTCGTTAAATCAACATCATTAATCATAATGAAATAAAAATTCTTAATCTCAAATTATCCCAAAATAAAAGTTATTAAAATCTCTTAACAAAATCACTAAAATCTCTTGGCATACAGGCCATTAATGTCACAACTATTTAATTCAAAGGAAACATAATTTTCATAACTTTTCAGCTATAATCCTTGAGCTTTTCCTTTCTATGCAACACTCCATAAATCTACTCTTTCTCCAAGCCTGCATCACATGATGTATGAGTATTCTGAAGAAATACTCAATAGGATGCAAAACCAATAAAAGCTCAAGAGATATAATATATATACGACAATAAATCAGATTCAAACAACAACTGATAAATCAACAACATTTATACTAAATATAGAGGATTGCATTCCCAGAAACATCATCAATCACTAACATTCCAAAACAGCTAGAATCTGTGGAGAGAATAAGAAAAACATCATTCACTGAGAGTCCAACTATTACAAGTATATGGAGCTACAACTTCTACTCTCAGATGTTACCACCCCCACGTGGTTTTCTTGATAGACTACCGTAAAGGTTCTCTCCTTACAACTCTCAATCTTGTCTAGGATATTGGCTCTATCAGTGCTTATAAAATGCCTCTCTTTGGGCGGGAACCTAACCAGGATCCAAAGATATACTTTCTTAACACAGTGGCTTTTGAGCATCCAACCTCTCCCCTTGGCAGTATCTCTTAACACAGGTACTTTTGAGTATCAATAACTCTCACCCTGGCAAAATCCCTTAACACAGGTACTCTTGAGTATCATTAACTTTCACCCTGGCAGGGTCTCCTAATCCAAGTGCTTTTGAGTATCATACCACTCTCAACTGGACGGAGTCTCTCCTAATCCAAGTGCTTTTGAGTATTCTCCAACTCTCAAAGAGGAAGTAAAACCGTTGCCTTTTAGGAAAAGTGAATTAGAGAAGAAGAAGAAGAAGAAGAAGAAGAAGAAGAGGAGGAGGAGAGTTTTCCAGAATGAACTGTATTCTGTGAATATCATTTATGGTTTCAGGCAGCCGTATATAGATCTAAACACAACGGGAACCCTTTCACAAAGGGAGACAAATGGACATAATGGTCCATTGTCCACCTAAGCACCCGTTGTCACACCCCAAAATTCTCAGCTTAGTCAGAGTGCAGAAGTTGTCTCATTTATGAGTATGCTTGAAGCTAGAAGTTTCGGGATACGACTAAATACTCGATCTCACCTTCAATTACACCATCATAAATAGACGTATAATTGACACCTTTCAGTCTTGAGAATAAACATTATTAATATCATGAAATGAAAAATCCAAAAGTATCCAACAGTAATCCAGTCAATAAAAGGTTTTGGGTCACACGCCAACATTATTACAATTGTTCATTAAAATAAAAAGTAAAGTCTATGGCTCATTAACTTGCCGCCTTCAATGCTTCCCCATTCCTTGCACTATTCCCACTTTTAGTCCTTATCCACTCATGCATCATAGGATACATGAGTATTCTGAAGAAATACCCAATAGGATGAAAAAACCACAATAAGAATAGAATATACAATGTATAACAAGGAATAGGAGTTACAAGATGACAATGAATAATCAATAATTTCTGAATTGAACATAAAGATTTCTATTACCAGGGGAATATTATCATTCACAAGACTCCAAAACATCGAAAGTGTATGGAAGTACAATTTCTTCTCCATCATCACCACTCGCGAGTGGTTACTTATCAGATTACCCTAGATGTTCTCTTACTGGAACCCGGCCATGCATCTAGGATACTGGCCTCATCAGTGCTTGCGGACACAATGGGCAGAGACTGTTAGACCTTTTGTAATGTCTCAATAGCCTAAGGATGTACGTGTATGCTTCTATTTGGGCGGGAGCTTCGTAAGGTTCCAAAAATAACGGAGATCTCGCAAGATCTAAACATGGCTCTCTGAGCATACTATGAGTCCACCTTGAAGAGATCCTCGCAAGATCTCTTGTAGAGAAACAATCAATAATTGAGCAATACTTCTCATGACAAAGGTATAAGAATACACTCTGGGATCATCACAACTTTTTTGATAACTGACTCACAAAAGGAGTACCAAATAAAATGATCAATACCAGTCATGTTACATGTGACTAGCCCTAGACAAGAACTCATGGAACAAACTCGTGTTCAAGAACTACTTACCATGACTCCAATGATCAGAGTTGGGACAAGAAGACAAGAAGAATAGTAGGTTCAAGTTTCAATTTAAAGCTTGAATCGAACCTCACAAAGAACAAGTTACATGAAATTTATCAAACAATTGGAACACCCTTGGTCAACTTCATGATTATAGATTTTATAACTTAGTTAATTTTACTAAAATTCCTACTTTGAAGTCTTATAATATTCATAAGTACATCATATGCTTATCCATGATATAATAACTTATATTGGCTCTATATTAGTTACTTTTAATATAAGTGCAGTGTACTATTTTGACAAATTAGGTGATTTCAAATGATTACCACAAACAACACAGTTTGAACTAACCCTTAAAATTTTTACAATAGATGCTCCTATGAGTCTAGTTTCATACCCGATTGATGGTATATTTTTAGGATTTTCCTAGAAGTATTTATGACTGTTTTAGTGTAAGTCATCAGTGCAGGAACAGTTCTGGCTGAGAGCACTGCTTTAATCCAATTTGATTATCAATGTATTGAGCCCTTAACCCTATCTTAAATCTTCCAAAATTTAAACAATTTACTCCGGACAGAACTGTCAAAAACCAACAACATCTTGACAGAGGATTTCAAATTGAAAAAGTTCTTATCTAGGTCTAATATATGTAACAACGAAACCGAACAAGTGCACAATCGTAACATATATCCATAGTTTCCATGAAACTTCAAATATAGGATCATGAAAACAATTAAATCATGAATGTGAATTGATCACACAAAAATTTAAGTATAGGGACAATGTAATTGCCATCAGAATTGGCATTCACATACTTTAAAAATCCAAAGGAGATGTGGAAAAACCATCCTACCTTAATTTATTGTTGTAGTCTTTTGCCTCGTTAGAACCACTGGAACGTGCACTATGCGTTGCCGCCCTCTATCGATCGATCTAATGAACTATGAGCGTGGGAAAGAAGGAGGAAGGTTGCTGGTTGGAAGGTGGAAGAAGAAGAAAACACAAAAGAGGAACAAGGTGTTGGTTGACCAATAGTGTGGGCTGGCCAACCCTAATTAGGGGCTTATATACACTAGGGTTTCCCGGTCCAAGTGAAACCTCTTTTGCACCCTAGATCAACTCCCTTTTAATCTTGACCATCCATCAGAAACTTTTCTAAAACAAACCGTGGTGCCCAAGCACTCTGGCGCCCAGTCCTAGTAGGATTACATATCTATTTCAAAAACAAATCTTCTCTCTCAAGATTTACCTTATCACCAAATCTGGTAACTACCTAATAAGTTACAATCTCTTGGCATCCCTTCTCTTTTTGGTCCTCTCTTCTGATTGGTTGTTCCAGATTATGAAGATATTCTCTTCTCTTTCCCAATTGGTGCCCAAATCTGGCAGTATCCAATTCGGTTATATTCTTCCAATTTACTTGTTATTTTTCAGAATAACTGCACGTAACTCAAACTCTCACCCTTTTCGTAATCTTTCCCAACTGCTAGAAATTATTGTCCCAAAGATTTGAACCTATCCATAAGATATGGCGTCCATATGCCCTAGCGCCTACATAAGTCTGGCGCTCAGTAAGAGTTAAAATCTAACTTACTCGGTAACTACCAACGTTACCACAACTCTAACTAAAAAGTTACCCACCTTCATACTTGTTAAACGAAACATTACACCCCTTGCCCTGGCGCCTGGCCCCATGATCTATACATGAAATATGCATTTTATTATCTCCTAAGCTTATGATTATGCTAGTGTTTGATTAGAATAACTACTACTTTAATATAGTTTTTGGTTTTTGTAGGAAACAAGAGTAATACACAGAAATGAGGTGAAAAGTAACTCGAATGGTTAAATCATCATAACTTCGTGTACAGATGTCGGATTGGACTGATTCAAGTCTCATGTTATAGCTTTCCAACGCCACCAACCACGCGCAATTCGGAGTTCGGGACACAAAGTTATAGCCATTTGAAGTTTATAAACAGTAACTACGATCGATCAGCTATCAATGCGATCGATCGCCAGATCCGCAAAACCACTGTATTGAAGGAAATGATCGATCGGTACAAAAATGATCGATCGTATCTACTGGAATTTTTGATCCACCGAAGACAGTAACTACGATTGATCGGTATCATACGGCATCGATCAGCAAAGCAATCGATCGGAGGAAAATAACGAAGAAATTGCGATCGATCGGATAGCGAACGATCGTCAATACGGACGATCGATCGCCGTATGCGGCAAACCGGAATTAAGACCTATTTCGACTTGGATTTAGAAGGGAACTTCGTGTTTTCTCTTCACTATTATAAATAGGCCTTATGGGAGAACGTTTTGGGCACTACTACTACTACCACATATTCAACCTAGAGAGCAATTTGAGACCTTGGAGGCTAGAGCAAAGGAAGAAGAAGATGATGAAGATGAAGATGATGGATTCTCTTCCCATGCTTGGCTAAACTCCTATCCAAGGCGTAGATGAAGCCCAATAATCTGGTTGTGTAGTTTCTTTTCTCTCATATTATTTTTACTCTAGTTGGTGTATGAACCTTTGTTATGCAATTAAAGTTAATTCATTGAGTTTATTCTTTGTGCTTGAGAGAGACAAGAGTGGATTTTATGAATTTCAATATGAAAGATTACTTGTATGTCTGAGAGGAATGTGAGTGTTCTGATTTGTCATATATTAATAAAGTTTCATTGATTTATGCTTGAGAGAGATAGATCACAATTCCATATACTTAATTGATTTATGTGTTACGTCCGAGAGGAGAGCACTATAATTTGAATTGACAGGTGTATGTCTGAGAGGAATACACCAGCCAATTGGAAATCTTTATTTAAAAAAGAGAGAGAGATTTTATACTAGTTTATTGTGGTGGATTCGAAGCCTTGGTATTCCACATATTGATTAAATCTCAGCTTAGTTTAGTTTAAAGTTCATTGCTTTCTTAGTCTAAAATCAACACTGCTATTTTCTCTTGAATTTGGTAAAGTATTCACCGTCCCTGAGGTTCGACGATAAGCTAAGTAAACACAGAGAGCTGACAGGTGAGCTAAGTAAGTTAGAGCTGACAGGTGAGCTAAGTATTCACCGTTCAGTAAGTCCCACCAACGAATGGAGGAAATGTTAGAGGTGTTCAAGCAGGTTAAGATCAATCTTCCCCTCTTAGATGCCATCAAACAAGTACCTGCCTATGCCAAATTCCTGAAAGACCTGTGTACCCAAAAGAGGAAAACCAAATCCCATGTCACCCAAAAGGTCTTCTTAACCAACCAAGTAAGCTCTTTGCTGACCAGTGATATGCCACCTAAATTTAAGGACCCAGGTGTCCCTGTTATATCCATTGTCATGGGTGACCATACCATTAGCCGAGCTCTCTTGGACTTAGGGGCCAGTGTCAACCTCCTCCCTTACTCAGTGTATGAACAACTTGGCTTAGGAGAGTTGCAGCCCACCACAGTCACCCTTCAATTAGCATACTGATCCATTCACAGACCTAGAGGTGTTATAGAAGACGTCCTCGTTGGAGTTGACCGGTTCTACTTTCCTGTTGATTTTGTCGTCTTAGACATGGAACCAGTTGCCAACTCCAAATCCCAAATTCCTGTTATCCTTGGCCGCCCTTTCCTAGCCACAGCCGATGCCACCATTAACTGTAGGTCAGGGCTTATGAACGTCTCCTTTGGGAACATGAAAGTTAAATTAAACATCTTTAGTACTTCCCAACAACCCTCGAGTGAAGCTGAGTGCCTTGTGGTTGACAACTTAGATGACCTCGTCCAGGAATACCTTCCCTTTGCTGTGCTTAAGGATGCCCTCGAGCACACCCTTTTCTATGACTGGATCGATCAATATGAGGGCATACCTGACCTTGAGGAGGTCCATCACCATTTAGTGGCTACCCTCTACCCTGGACATATCCCATGGCGGCCCCATCCTGACCCTCTCCCTGTGTCTACCGCCCCACCACTAAAACCTTCCATCAAAGCCCCACCCAACCTTGAACTAAAAACCCTTCCTAGCTCCCTCAAATATGTCTTCCTAGGACCCCACAACACCCTTCCTGTAATTATCTCATCTAGCCTATCTATTGATCAGGAAGCCCAGTTGTTGGAGATCCTTACCACACACCGGCGAGCTATAGGATGGACAGTAGCCGACCTCCGGGGTATAGACCCCTCTGTGTGCATGCATCGCATAAACCTGGAGGACCAGGCTAAACCTTCTAGGGAGGGGCAGAGACGGTTGAACCCACACATGAGAGAAGTGGTGATGAAAGAGGTAGTGAAATTGTTAGACGCAGGTATCATATACCCTATCTCTGACAATGAGTGGGTGAGCCCCATCCAGGTCGTCCCTAAGAAATCGGGCATCACGGTGAAACCAAACTCAGAGGGTGAACTTGTGCCAATAAGAGAGACCACGTGCTGGTGGGTATGCATTGATTATAGGAAGCTGAACTCCAATACCTATAAGGACCATTTTCCTCTCCCATTCATTGACCAAATCCTAGAGAAACTAGCGGGCCAAGAGTTTTATTGCTTTTTAGATGGGTACTCAGGATATAATCAAGTGCCAGTTTTTCCAGGGGATCAGGAGAAGACGACTTTTATATGCCCCTTCGGTACATTTGCGTATCGAAGAATGCCTTTTGGTCTCTGTAATGCCCCTGCTACATTTCAACGATGCATGATGTCCATCTTTTCTTACATGATTGATAAATTTTTGGAAGTTTTCATGGACGATTTTTCGGTATTTGGCACTTGTTTTGATGAATGCTTGCACAACCTTGCTTTAGTTTTAAAACGCTGTGAGGAAACAAATTTAGTGTTAAGTTGGGAAAAGAGCCATTTCATGGTTCAACAGGGGATTGTGCTTGGACATGTTATATCAAAAAGGGGTATAGAGGTTGACAAGGCCAAGGTTGACCTGATTGCTAATTTACCACCACCTACATCAGTTAAGCAAATACGGTCTTTCCTTGGCCATGCAGGGTTTTATCGTCGATTCATCAAAGATTTTAGCAAGATATCACGTCCATTATGCCACCTTCTCGGTCAAGACGTGCCATTTGACTTTGATGATTCGTGCAAAGATGCTTTTACAAAGCTCAAAACCCTCCTCTCTAGCTCTCCCATCATTAAGCCCCCTGACTATACACTGCCCTTCGAGATAATGTGTGATGCATCAAATTTTGCTGTAGGGGCAGTGTTAGGCCAACACATCAATAAAATTCCCCATGTCATATACTATGCTAGCAAGACACTCACTGATGCTCAATTGAATTATACTACCACAGAAAAAGAGTTGCTTGCTGTTGTGTTTGCATTAGATAAGTTCAGGTCATATCTCCTGGGTAGTAAGATCATCATTTTCTCTGATCATGCAGCCTTGCGGTACCTTCTTTCCAAGAAGGATGCTAAGCCGAGGCTGATCCGTTGGATTTTACTTCTCCAGGCATTTGACTTTGAAATTAAAGATAAAAAGGGTTCTGAGAATGTCGTGGCTGATCATCTATCCAGAATTCCTATTCCTGATCTGCATAGCCATGACCCTCTACGAGATACATTCCCTGATGAACAGCTCTTTGCTGTCTCCACTACATCTCCACCTTGGTTTGCACATATTGTGAATTATCTTGCTGTGGGTCAAATTCCAACCTTTTGGTCTAAACATGACAAAGACTTATTTTTCTCTCGAGTCAAACATTACTATTGGGATGACCCTGACCTGTTTAAGATATGTGCTGACCAAGTCATAAGACGATGTGTCCCCGAGAGTGAGTTTCATAACATCTTATCTTTTTTCACTCTCAGGCCTGTGGTGGACACTTCGGTGGTAAGAAAACTGCAGCCAAAGTACTTCAAAGTGGTTTTTATTGGCCAACTCTATTTAAAGACGCCCATGCTTATTGTCAATCTTGCGATAGGTGTCAAAAACTAGGAGCTTTGTCTAAAAGGAATATGATGCCCCTACAACCCATATTGATTGTTGAAATGTTTGATGTATGGGGTATCAATTTCATGGGACCTTTTCCGCCATCTTTTGGTCATACATTTATTCTTGTTGCTGTTGATTATGTGTCTAAGTGGATTGAAGATGTTGCCACTAGGACCAATGATCATAAAGTTGTGCTGGAATTTCTAAAATCTAACATTTTTAGCAGGTTTGGAACTCCTCGTGCTATCATTAGTGACGGAGGTTCTCATTTTTGTAACAGGTCTTTTGAGGCTCTTCTCAAGAAATATTCTGTCACCCACAAGGTTGCCACACCATATCATCCTCAGACGAGTGGCCAAGTGGAGGTTTCAAATCGTCTAAAACCCTATCTCGAGGCTGCTTGTGGCCTAGATGATGGGCTGGTGTATTTAATTGATCCGATAATTACAGAATGATTGTGGCCCAGTCTGGCTGAAGACGTTAAACTTAGCGCTTGGTGGGAGGCAACCCACGTATTCAGGCGTATTCTCTCCTTTATCTGATTTTCTTTGTTATATGCTCATTGTCATACAATATTTTGTTCACATTGAGGACAATGTTCATAATAGGTTTGGAGGAGGGAATATTACTTTCATATATAAAAAAAATCATAAAAATCAGAAACAAAAAATTATAAAAATTTGATTAGTTTTTAGGTTGTTTGTTAGTACTTTTTCTTAGGTTTTGATAGTTTATCCCGTAATGATGCATGTTACAATTCTTAGGAGATTAATTTGCATTGGAAGTGTGAGTAAGTATACTGGAGGATAGATATACTTAACTGAGCATATCTTTCTATTACAGTCCTCTTGGAACAAGTGCTTGAACTAAGAAAATTCACTTACACACACTAGTTACATAAAGTAATACCATCTAGAGATTTGTTGAATGCTAATTTACAGTGGGATGTCTTTAGTCATAGTCATTGGATGATGTGTAGTTGTCTGTTGAGCTTAAAAGATCATGATAGACCATTTACTTGGCTATGGCAAGGGATTGGAACCGGAAATAGGTTGAGAGTATAATACAGCCTGGACAAAATAAAGATGTGCTGAAAATATGAATGATGAAAATAAAAAAATGTGAAAAAATGAAAACAAAATGAAAGAAAAAGGGGCTGCTTGACTTTATAGGATTAACTTAGGCTGATGCTCAGGCCCGAAGCGGTCTCTTAAAACCTAATGCCCTAAGCCAAGTGGCTGGGAGTTATTGGCCTGAGTCATTGCTAAACCTAAGCATCTTGAAGTCAGGCCTTACACAGTCCTAGCGAAAAAAAAAGAAAAAAAAAAGAAGTATGTGGTGTATTATCCTCTCAAATCTAGAATGTTGGACCCGAAGGAGGCGCGCAGATCTGTGCTATCATGAACCTAAAGATTACGATGACTATGTAGATTCTGATGTTCTTTGGTTAATGGGTAACACTGGATCTGTATAAACAGAAAATTAGAATGTATTGCTACAATGTTCTACACTTTCTATTATTTATATTATCATGTTATATCATATTGAGCAGAAATTTCCAAGATGAAAGTGTGGAATAAAACCACTTACTTGAGGGCTTCTATATTCCTGTTGATTATGAACCAAGTACATGTAGTTAATTCTCTTAAGCATTGTAGTGTGCATTTGTCGGGATAATAGGTTTGTTTGTTTTGCACTGTTTTAAATTTTTGCTTTGTTTTTGCACTTAGGTTAATTAGATTAATAAATACATGTTTGTGGGTAGTATGGCTGCAAACCCTCACGAGACAACACTCGTCCTACTAGGGCCACCTAGAGGTTTAACGGCTTGTTGTATACGCTCAATGCAATCGTGTTCCCTACGAAAGTGGTGTTTACTTTTCTGCATTAGTTCTTTTAGTCGATTGTTTGATTTTGTTTTGTTATGTTTTGCTAGGGACTAGCAAAATCTAGGTTTGGGGGTGTGATCTATACATGAAATATGCATTTTATTATCTCTTAAGCTTATGATTATACTAGTGTTTGATTAGAATAACTACTACTTTAATATAGTTTTTGGTTTTTGTAGGAAACAAGAGTAATACACAGAAATGAGGTGAAAAGTAACTCGAATGGTTAAATCATCATAACTTCGTGTACAAATGTCGGATTGACTGATTCAAGTCTCATGTTAAATTCAAGAAGTCAGCTTTCCAACGCCACCAACCACGCACAATTCGGAGTTTGGGAGACAAAGTTATAGCCATTTGAAGTTTATAAACAGTAACTACGATCGATCGGCTATCAATGCGATCGATCGCCAGATCCGCAAAAGCACTGTATTGAAGGAAACGATCGATCGGCACAAAAATGATCGATCGTATCTACTGGAATTTTTGATCCGCCGAAGACAGTAACTACGATCGATCGGTATCATTCGGCGTCGATCGGCAAAGCGATCGATCGGAGGAAAATAATGAAGAAATTGCGATCGATCGGATAGCGAACGATCGTCAATACGGACGATCGATCGCCGTATGCGGCAAACCGGAATTAAGACCTATTTCAACTTGGATTTGGAAGGGAACTTCGTGTTTTCTCTTCACTATTATAAATAGGCCTTATGGGAGACCGTTTTGGGCACTACTACTACTACCACATATTCAACCTAGAGAGCAATTTGAGACCTTGGAGGCTAGAGCAAAGGAAGAAGAAGATGATGAAGATGAAGATGATGGATTCTCTTCCCATGCTTGGCTAAACTCCTATCCAAGGCGTAGATGAAGCCCAATAATCTGGTTGTGTAGTTTCTTTTCTCTCATATTATTTTTACTCTAGTTGGTGTATGAACCTTTGTTATGCAATTAAAGTTAATTCATTGAGTTTATTCTTTGTGCTTGAGAGAGACAAGAGTGGATTTTATGAATTTCAATATGAAAGATTACTTGTATGTCTGAGAGGAATGTGAGTGTTCTGATTTGTCATATATTAATAAAGTTTCATTGATTTATGCTTGAGAGAGATAGATCACAATTCCATATACTTAATTGATTTATGTGTTACGTCCGAGAGGAGAGCACTATAATTTGAATTGACAGGTGTATGTCTGAGAGGAATACACCAGCCAATTGGAAATCTTTATTTAAAAAAGAGAGAGAGATTTTATACTAGTTTATTGTGGTGGATTCGAAGCCTTGGTATTCCACATATTGATTAAATCTCTGCTTAGTTTAATTTAAAGTTCATTGCTTTCTTAGTCTAAAATCAACACTGCTATTTTCTCCTGAATTTGGTAAAGTATTCACCGTCCCTGAGGTTCGACAACCCTTTAATACTCACCGTAGTACAATTGCCTTGTGCACTTGCAAGGGTTTTATATTTAAACAATCACCCCACACCCTGGCGTCTTGTGCTCTCTGACCCTAGCGTTTGGCTCATCCCAGTGCCCGGATGACCTGTTTGAACCTAGCCTTCTACTAAACCACATTCTAATGCAACATATGAATTGAAACACACCACAAAACAAGTCATACCCAAAAATTCAAATTGACAACTAAACTTTCCTAATTTAGGTTGATCACATAAAATAATAGTTTTTAAATTTTATACCGATTTTCTAATTGTTACACTCGTCTCACAATTTGATCATAATCAATGACTCCTAAGCTCCAAAAATTAAATTGCCATTTGATAAAAAAAAATCAATGCTCTAAATGCTAAGTGCTAAGTACGCTGCTAAAGCGCCACAATGTGGCATGCATCCGTGTGTGCACCCACGAATATATACACACTTATTTGAGTAGAGTTTCCAGCCCAATAATAGATATAATAAGAGAGAAAGTTTCCTTATACATATCATATTACACCAAGATGTATTTCCTATGTGGACCTAAAGAAATCTCCCAGCATAGAGATCTTTTTTATTTCCCTCCAAACTTAGTGAAAGGCAAAAATAAAATAAAAATGGATTTCCCCTCTAATTCTTAGTTCAATCACTTAATCAATGTGGCCTTAAATCATGATATTATTATTATTATTTGGCTTTATTAAAATTTGTCACTATGTTTCTTTGTATGGATTTTGTACCATTTTGATTTTGATAAGAGTCAAATATGGTATATAATCCATGCTGCCGACCCCAGATTGCTGGGATAAGGAGTATGATGATGATGATTATGATGATGAGACTTTATTAAAATTTGGGCCCACTGCCCAAACCCAACACTTCTCGTCATTGTTGTTACATAGATCAAAAGAAATAATTCCTCGTGGGCCTATGGTGCTAATCCTAATTGGCAGGAGGGGCAGAAACCCTTGTAACGAAGACTTCAACCTCGTTTGGCAGCTTCTAGCAGAGTGCCTGAAGGACATGGTTCAAGAGGTATTACATTGCACGTTGAAGTGATCATCAAACAAAGTTACGTATATACAACAATTAATGCATTAATAGTTGGTTTTTAAACTGAACTAAAATAGTTTATTTTAGAAAACCAAATAGGACTATATTAATATCGGACAGAGGGACTACTAAACTAGTAGTTTTTATCAACTTAATCTAGGGGCTTGTGGAAGAAGGCAAACTGGACCCGTTCAATATGTCCTTCTATGCTCCTTGTGTCGAGGAACTAAAAAATGTGATTCATGAAGGTGGGTCCTTTCAACTTCATCGTGCGCAAACAACAAGTGCCAATGCTTACGGTGGAGATGATGATCAAAATGGTTGCAGCATTCACTGCATGATAAGGCTTTGGTCGCATCCAGGCATATAAGAGCTGTGTCGGAACCGTTGCTTGCGAGTAATTTTGGAGAAGCAAATATGGATGAGTTGTTCCACAAGCACATCAACCGTAATGCTGCTTTCGTATTTAATGGAAAATTATTCGAAAATGTGACCTCATTCTTTCGATGATTAGAAGAGCATAGCTAGAAGCTAAATTGAGTTGTTTGCCATTCATTCATTGGCCGAAGGCCCACGGCCCTGGCAGGCTTTCGTCCAGAGTGAGAGAAACATGAGAAACCACTTACCTATCACCATGAAATTTAAACCATTTAACCCAAGGCCTGGGCCGACACATGAGCCAAGGGCTGAAGAGGGCAGGGTTGGGGCAAGCAGGCCGGAAAATGGGTGACTTGGGCCCGGCTCTGTACTAAAAAAGCGCTGTAACATTTTAGTTCTTCCCCAAATCTGACTGGACTAGTGTCATAACATGGGTTTTGAGCATGGTATGTAATATCGGATATTGGTCGGTCAAAGAGACGAAATATCGGAGATATTGTGTAAAAAAATATCTATAGTCAAAAACTAGTTTTTACCATATATTTTCACAATCTAACTTCTAAAATGAGTTATATTAATTTAGATAAAGCATAGATTTTAAAATATGCATAAAAATACATATTAAGATGGGAAACAAACAAGAAAGTTTTTTTTCTTTCTTTTTTACAAAAAATTTTTTTTTATTTTTTTTTAAAACGTTTTTTTTTAAAGCAGCGATATTTGGAAAAAATCAAAAATCCGATACTAGGTCGTATCGGTGTGTTAGATGGGGCCCAATACCGATATATCGGCGAGCCAGCATTCCGTGGTTTTGAGATGTCAAAAAGCTACAGTTTTAGTCACACAGGGACTCAGGAGCCCGCTATACACCAATTGTAACAGTGACAGGAAGTTGATACAAGAAAGACATAGGATAAACTACAACACTAACATGCACAGGAAAGTGAACACCAAAAGTTCCTTCGATAGCAAAAACTATAAGCCAAATAAGTTGCAACACTAACACCACCACCATCATTATAACGGATATGTTAAGGCTAGATTCCACCGAGAACCAATTCCTCCCACGGTAAGCGAAGAAGACACAAGAAAGGATGAAGAGGGAAAATGAGGGTACAGAGGTGTGTTGGTCGGAAGGAGGAAACACCACACACGAAGAGTTTGAGGAATGAGGAGATGATGGAATGAAAGGGGTAAGACTGAAGAGGGAAGTAATGACCCATATAAAAAAGTATTGCCAAGCATAGCACTCACCAATGGACGGTTCCCATGGCAGCTCAGTCCCAGCTATCGACCTAAATTAACTCAAGAGAGCCCAAACCATTTTCCCTCATATTGATCATCTTACCATCTCATCCGTGCGGGCATAAGATATTCTACTGAATGAACAAGGTTAAATGTAGAACATGTCTAGTATGATCGGATTCCTGTCTTTGGTAGGAGTCTTAGCATTATTCCTGGTGCATGGCAATGCCATAAACTAGCGACCCAATAGCTATGTATCATATTGTGGACTTAGAGCCAAAAATAATTATGAGAACTTTGTCTACCATGCCAAGACCCTATGTACCAATGATGCACCCTCCCATGGAATGCCGTATCGGATATCGGTAAAATATCGGTCGATCAAAGAAATAAAATATCGGAGATATTGTGTAAGAAAATATCGGTGGTCGAAAACTAGTTTTTACTATATATTTTTACAATCTAACTTCTAGAATGAGTTAGACAAAGTATAGATTTCAAAATATGCATAAAAATGCATATTAGGATGGGAAACAAACAGGAAAAGTTGGTTTTTTCCCTTTTTTAAAAAAAAATTTTTTAAAAAAAATAGACCGATATATCTCCGATATTTTAATTTTTTTGAAAAAACGATAATAGATAGTATCAGTGTATCAGGTAGGGCCAGATACTGATATATCGGCATTCCATGCACCCCTGTTTTAAAACCCGGTTCGGCCCGGCCGGTTGAACCCGGTTGGACCGGACCCGGTTACTTTTCCGGGCCGAGTCGACCGGGCTGAAACGGGCTCAAGACCCGGCCGGGTTATTTGTGACCCGGCCGGGTTGACCCAGGACCCGGCCGGGTCGGACCGACCGGGTCCTCCCTCCCGGTCCCCTCGCCCCGTCGCCGTCACCCGCCGAGCCACCCCCTGCTGTCGTCGACACTCGCCGCCCCGCCGTCGTCGTCGCCCCACCCCCGCCCAGCCGCGGTGTTGCCCCGGCGACCCCCCCACCCCTCTCCTCTCCCTCCCCTCTCCCTCTGGTTTTTTCCTTCGCCCCCCTTCTCTGTTTTCTCCGTCGCACCGCCCCGCCCCGTCGTCGCACCGTTGTCGCCGTCGTCGCCCCACCCTCGCCCTGCCGCGTTGCTGCCTCGGCGACCCCCCCATCCCTCTCCTCTCCCTCTGGTTTTCTCCTCCGCCCCCTCTCTTTTCTCCGTCGCCCCACCCCCGCCCTGTCGCCCTGCCGCCCCGTCGTCGCACGGGCCGTCGCCGTCGTCGCCCCACCCTCGCCCTGCCCCGGAGACCCCCCCCCCACCCATCTCCTCTCCCTCCCCTCTCCCTCTGGTTTTCTCCTCCGCCCCCCTCTAGTTTTCTCCGTCGCCCCGCCCCGCCCTGCCGCGGTACCGCCCCGTCGTCGCACCGCCGTCACCGTCGTCGCCCCACGACGACCCCCCCCCCCACCCCTCTCCCTCTCCCTCCCTCTCCCTGTACTGATATCCCCATCCGGGTTGACCCGGGTCGACCCACCGGGTCAAACCGGTTGGCCCGACCCGGTTTGGTGACCGGGTCGGGCCCCGGACCGGGTTTTAAAACACTGCCATGCACCCTCCTCTGCTGCGGACAATGAATTCGATCAGGAAACATATGGACGAGGAATTCACCACCCCATTATTTAGCCATCTCACTCCTATCTATACACACACTGTTGATAGTCGACATCCACGGTCCCCGTATACACGGAAATGTAATGGGGTGGGCTGGTTAAAGTGGTGTGGGCAAACTACTCAGACAAAACATTTTCCTAGCTTTATACCACAGGACCTCAACCTCAAGGACAATAGCTGGATCCGATGATAATGCATGACAAGATAGTCTAGGGCTATAGCTCATCTTGATTAACCCGCTCAAGGTGGCATGTCACGTGTAAAAAAAAAAGGTTGTAAGTGCATGTCCTAAATTGGCCCTACCACCCCATCATATAGCTTATCAAAGACAAATATTTCAGATCCCCTGTTGCACCCATTATAAGAACAACAAAATATCTTACACCACCAATAATGTAAAGGAATGAGCAAATGTGCCTTCTCCTACAAAGGGGGCCCATGTACATTGAAGGCAAACATCACATGAATCCTAGATCAGATGCTAAGACAATCATCGAGTATAATGTGGACAGCTACCTCTTCTTTGTACAAATATTTTCTGGGGTTGATGATAATTCACCCTGACAGAACGTACGTCTGCTAGGTTTGGTTGGGCATCCTATGCTTGTTTCACAGCTGCATTGTTGTGTTTCTTTTGTCCCAACCACAATATTACCATTCTCCGCTGCCCAAAGTGTTGTATAGAAGTTTTTGGGCAAGATAGAAGGTTGTCTGATTCCATGAGGGAGGACACCTTTTGTATGAGTTTTCTTCCTTGGAAGCAGCTCATTATATATGTTGTTCAATCAGTTTTAAGACAGTTATGGAGCCGAGTTCAATAGCCCTGTGTCACTGTGCATATATTGTAAGAAAACCAAGTGTCCCAAAAGCTAGAACTGAAAGGAAACAGAAATCATTATTACATATTTTATATTCCAACACATACGGTCGAAATTGTAAGATGTGGAGAGCTGATACAATTTGATTTGCATTGTGGCGTAATTTTATCTCAAAAAGAGACTTTTGGAAATTTTCAGGTCAATGTTGATGAACTTACACGTTTCCTCGATTTGTTTTGGAAGTTACATGCAATCAACTCAAAAATATTATTATTGAGCCGATGATATATTCGAATATTTCTGTTGTATCGGTTTGATATCATTGATGTGGTTCAATATGACAATAAAATCGTACTCTCAAACTAAAAATTAATTGTCCTTATTCTTAGTGGAAGAGGCTATTTCTCCCATTTACTGATCATAGTACCAGATTTTTCTCAGTAACACCACATGGTCAGTACAACACAAAGTTTTTTACAGTTGCCGAGTAGCACCATACTAATCTCATTCACCATTTCATCAGTAGAACTCCACTATCATCCTGACGGTCGAACCTTACGGTCAAATATATAAGATCCAACCGACAGATTATACTCAAGGAAAGTTGACATTAACTGTTATTTCCATAGGTGGAATGCTGACTATCAAATAGTAATACTTGTGGTCAAACTACCGTGAAAATGTAACAGTGGGGGTGTTGAGTATGCCAGAAAATTGATTCTTTTCCAAACCTAGTTGTGATAGTGGGTGTGATTGAAAAATTTTGCAGTTCCGAAAAGTCTCAGCCTTAGATTAATTGAACCTGCCTCTCATCTGTTCAATTCAAGGGAATAGCTTTGTGGCCCATCATCAGTATTCGAAATTTCAGTGAAAATAATGGAGAGATGTAGACGTTAATCGTCCAGACCAGGACCTAGCAAACATGTAGCATTAAACTATGACTATAACATAAGACCTGACTGTTAGATTTGGTTTGCATAAAAAAAAGATTGTTAGATTTGGTTCTTGGTTGGTCTTTGGATTTAAGTGTCATGCTTTGCAGCCTATCTGAGAAAGTTCCACACGTTATATCGTTTTCTTTGACCTTCAACGCTCTGCATTAATCCGTAGCTATAACCATATAAACTGGGAAATCCATATGAAAAAAGAAAATTGTTAATATGAGCCCACGCTCACTCGCATTGGCTCAAACCTGCCGCTCCCTGTATTAAAGTCTGCCACCGGATCAAAATCTGACGGCCTAAACCATCTTGGCTCACGCAAATCTGCCCGTGAGTTTGGAGCTTTGGACTCATATAAACGGGATTGGTGAAAAAAATATTACTCCCTCCGTTCTAAAATATTATGTACTTTTGGAAATGTTCACTGTTCTAAAATACTCTGTATATTTTACCAAATCACGTGATTTCCTCTTTCTAAAATTGGAGGAGACTTAGAAGGATTGATTTGAACTTGGTTTATGAACGAGAATACAAGTTGGACGGGATATTAGGGAGAAGAAGTCATGTGACTTCCTTATGGACTTCATGATCCAATAAAAATGAGAATTTTCACAAATATACACAGTAATTTGGAACGGATGGAGTATTTCATTTCCACCTCTTATTTGTTATTACCTTAGACAAACATGTACTTGGACATGCTAGCACCTAACTTGAATGCGTGATGGTTATTTAAAGAAAACAACTGAATGCCAGATTCTCTCTCTAGGCTGATCAAGGACAATGGCCTATTCTTTAGTAAAATTAAGGTGAATTTACCAAATAATACTTAAAAAAATAATCACTTATCAAAAATAATTCATGATCTGGTTATTCAACCAACATTTTTAAGGGGCCGTTTGGGGCGTGATTATAAGTAAATATCCATATTGAATTTTCCAGATCCACTGTCGCATTCATATTTTTTTCCCTATCCAGCTGAAACACCTCAGGTTTCAGCTGGATGGGAAAAAAATATAGATGCTACAGTGTTATGTTTTATTCACGCCCCAAACGGCCCCTAAGACCCTTAAATCTTTTTTCTTTTTTTCCATTCACTTTTCACTTCTCAGACAGAGGCGTCGGTCCAGTATCACCAAAAGAACCGACGTCTTTCGTTTCCTTTTTATACCGCCTCCCTCTCGGGCTTAGCCGCACCAGCCCTACTTCCTTCGTGCGTTTGCTTCTGTGACGGCGATCTTCCTCTGGCCACCCCCTCCTCTCCCTGCTCTCGTCCTAGCCACCACCTCGCCTTGGCCACCTCCTCCTCCCCGTAGCTCGCCCCAACCAGTTCCTCCAACTACCTCCTTGCTTCAGCCAACTCTTCCTCCCTCCGTCACTCACCCTGGCCACCTCCTCGCCCCCGGCATCCCTCACTTCTCCTGCCCCCAGCCTGTGGGTTTCTCCAGACAGCCACTCAATCAGTACGCGAATACGCGCTCCGCATGTGTGTCTATAGGTAATATATTTTTAATCTCTCAATCGAAGTTATAAATACATACTGATTTAGCTTTAGCATTGTATCAAATAGATTATACATATTTTGAGTTATATTTTGTTAGTATTTATTAAAGGTTTTGTGATTAGAGATGGCAGGAAAAATAGTTTCGTTTGTGCTAAGGAATAGTGGCAGAATTGCAATCGATAGAGGTGAATACGAAGGTGGTGAAATCGTAAGATTATTTATTAATAAATGATATATGCAAAATATACACATTTTTATATGCCTTTCCACTTATATGTTAGTCGTAATTTCAGTTAAAATAAGGATAATTAATGGTTATTAGTGTTAAGCGAATAATTAGGAGTTTAGTAAATAAATGCACTTAATTGAGTTATTTAGATGCATTAATTGGATTTAATAGATTTATATTTTATTATGCGTCTAATCATGATTTAATTTTATTTATGCAGGCTTAAGAGCTCCAGATTCAGATCGCCAAAAGCAAATGCACGGCAAACAGCTTATGTGAAGAGATCAAAGATCCGACGGACGTGGTTGCTACGACGGGTTTTAACCCAATGAAAAGAGAACCGGTTCACCGGTTTGGTCGCTGGTTCGGTTGAAGAAAACAAAAGAAAAAAAAGAAGACCTGAGCCGATAGCTCGGGCATTACCCAGAACAGAGAGCTCGAGCTCTCAACTCGAGCACCAGTGGAGGAGGAAGCAAACGCCAGCGATTGCGGCGACGGGTCTTGGTGGAGAGAAGCTCGACGGTTGGGCTTGAGTTCGGGGGGTGGATTGACAGCAGCCATGGGCATGATGAATGATGGCCGGCGGTGACGGCTGGGTTCGAAATCAGCTGGTGGACATGGCCACGGGTCGCCGGAGATGGAGGAGATGATCGGAAATCCGGAGCAGCGTGACGATTCTGGCTCGATTTGGAAGGGCAGAAGGATGGCAAGCTCATGATTTCGTCGGTGTCTTAAAAAATGGAAAATCAGTGTTTTGAAAAGCTTCAAATCGTGGCGGGAAAGGAAAGGAATTGCTGAAATGAAGCACGCTTAATCTGGAAGGTGCTTAGGATGGAAACTAGAAGGAAAGAAGCGTCCTTAGGTTGGATTGGGCTTGTCTATAAAAACAGAGGAGGCCGGATCTGTGTTGGAAAAAAAACAGAGCAGAACTTCTGCTCAAGAAAGGTGGCGGCTGCTCTGTTCTAAAGGCTGTTCTATTCAAGGGGGTGGCTCTGCTTTTCTGGGCATTGTTCCGGCTGTGCAGAATAGGAGAAGGAGTGGAGAGGATTGTTTTATGGTGGCGGCACTGTTCTAGCCAGTGGGTAAGAGTAGTTGACTGCTGCAAGGAGGGGGATCTGCTTGCTGGGACAGAACAGTGCTGCAGACGAAGTGTTGGTTTTTCTGCTCGAGAGAGAGAGAGAGAGAACCAGAATGGTTGATTTGAGAACGGAGAAAAGAGTCTGCTTTGCGCAGACCTGTTTTTGTTGACAGTCCAGACGGGGGAGAATTGTTTTCGCCAGAATTGGGTGTCTGGTTGCTCGAGAGAGGAGTAGCACTGCTAAGGGCTATGGGAAGGAGAGATCACATAAAAGGTACTATTTGGCTCGAGAGAACTGAGCAGGACTGAATTGCTGGGACAGAACTGTCGATGGAGTTCACAGATAGGAGAGTTTTGCTTTGGGCTGAGAAGGGGACTATTCTATTCTATTCGAGAGAAAGATCAGAACGGTTGAGGCGTGCAGTCGAGAGACTGTTGCAGAAGGTGGAGGATAGAGCAAATCAAGATGGGATTGCAGACGAACTGAAACAGAAAACAAGCTTATTCTTTCTTTGATAGTTTGTTTAGTTAATTTCTATGTTTTAAGATTAAATGAACATTTGATTGTTTAATTAGAAATTAAAAATTAGAATTTTTCATTTCATTGCTGCTTGTTACACATGCTCTTAGAATTGGGTTGAATATCTTATTAAGTCTCTGAGGGATCGACCTCATAGCCATTATTCTGCAGTATTATATTAAAATCTACATCATGTTTTTGGCGCCGTTGTCGGGGACTACGTAGGATAATTTACCAAATTCTTAAAGTAGTTTAGTTTCAATTTAATTAATTTAATTTTTGTTGTTTATTAGTGTTTTGCCTTTTTTGCAGACTAAGAGAAGACGTGGAGTTCTCGCCAACGTTAGAAGGGCCACCCCTTCCCCTCGTTTGATTTCTTTTAGTTCTCTTTTAGTTTTTCTAGGTGCTTGGTATTTTTATATTTCTTTCTGTGACTGCTTGTTTGTGTTAGTTGCGATTTTAGGATTGTTATAGGTGTTTAATTTTTAGTGGCGTTAATTAGTGTATGCTTGGTCGTCGGTCATTAGGTGAAAAGCTTGCACCTCTTGACCTAGAAATTGAAAGAACTTTTAAAGCGAAACTAAAATATACAATGGATATTGTGAATCAGTGAGGTAACATGGAAAATGAGAATGTGAGGAAGACATTAAAAGATTATTCATCCCCCATTCAATTCAACTCACCTTTCTGCATAGTGTTGCCGCTCACCATGGCACACTACTTTGAGTTGAAACCAGGGGTGATGCAACTTTTGCCCACATTCTATGGTTCCAATAAAGAAGATCCTTATAATCATGTTAAAGAGTTCCTTGACATTTATGCTACATTTAAATTCCAAAATTTTTCTGATGAATCTGTTAGGTTGCGCCTCTTTCCCTTTTCTTTGAAAGAAAAAGCGAAAGCATGGTTGAACTCTTTAGAAGTTGGAACAATTAGGAGTTGGGATCAATTAGCTGAAAAATTCTTGAACAAATTCTTCCCAGTTCATAAAACTCATGCCCTTCGTAGAGAAATTACAAATTTCATGCAGAAGGAGGGTGAGCACTTTTATGAGTGTTGGGAAAGATGGAAGAATTTGCTTCTTAAGTGTTAACACTATGGATTTTTAAAGTGGCAACAAGTTCAATTCTTCTATGACGGTTTAACACCTCGGAGTCGTCAAATGGTTGATGCCGCTAGTGATGGGTTAGTTATGATGAAGAGCGCAGAAGAAGCGTGGGATTTTATTGAGACTCTATCCGAGAATTCTCAGCAATGGGATTGTTCAAGTAGAGTTGACAGAACGTTTCCTTTTCAAAAGAAAGGAGGCGTATATGAGGTAGACAATAGTGCACATTTGATTTCCAAGATAGACAGCCTGACACAATATTTTGATGCGTTGATGTCTGCTGGTGGGCCCCAAATGCCATCACATGTCAATGTGTGTGCTATTTGCTCTAACCCCTCCCATGTCACACAAAACTATCCTTCTAACACCTCTGGAGTGGAATACAATAGTGATCAGGCTAATGCAATCAATGCCTTTCCTCGACCTGGCAATAACCCATATTCGGAAACTTATAACCCATGTTGGGTTAGGCATCCGAATTTTTCATGGTCCAAAGGACCACATCAAGGAGGACCACCAGGGTTTTCTCCCAATCAGTCTTACCCTCAACAAGTTCAAACATTCCTTACACAACCCAAGAAATCATCTCTTGAGGTTACTTTGAATTTGTTCATACAAAGCTCTATACAATTTCAAAAATATACCCAACACTCTTTACATGCCAACTCGCAAGCAATTGCGAAGCTGGAACTTCAAATGGGTCAATTGGCTTTTGCATTAAATGAGAGGGGAAAAGGTAGGTTCCCTAGTCAACCTATAGCAAATCCCAAAGGATAATTTGAAGTGGGATCTAATTCTTGTCAAGACCAATCTCCAGCGCAAGTTAAAGCCATAACTACACTTAGGAGTGGCAAACAATTTGACAATAAGACGGCCATAGAAACAATTGTTAGAAAGGGTGAGGAACAAGAGAGCACTACTAGACCAGACGTGAGTCCTGTTACATCGAAGAAGAGCTTAGAAGCTTCTTCATGTTCTGAGTCTAGCCATATGCCACCCTATATAACCAAAGCACATTTCCCCCAAAGACATGCAAAAAAATCTCAAGGGAACAAACTTGATGAGACAATGAAAATTTTTAAGAAAGTGCAAATCAATATTCCATTGCTCGATGCTATTAAGCAAGTTCCCGCTTATGCAAGATTCCTAAAAGACATGTGCACCCAGAAAAGAAAATTAAATGTACACAAGAAAGTGTTTCTCACTGAACAAGTTAGCTCAATTCTTAAGCATAACACTCCTCCTAAGTTCAAAGATCCAGGATGTCCCACAATTTCATGCGTTATAGGAGACCATAATGTGGAGAGGGCATTGTTAGACTTAGGAGCTAGTGTAAATTTGCTACCATTCTCTGTTTATGAACAACTTGGATTAAGAAAATTGAAACCGACTACCATAACGGTTGATTTGAGAGAGAGAGAACCAGAACGGTTGATTTGAGAATGGAGAAAAGAGTCTGCTTTGCGCGGACCTGTTTTTGTTGACAGTCCAGACGGGGGAGAATTGTTTTGACCAGAATTTGGTGTCTGGTTGCTCGAGAGAGGAGTAGCACTGCTGAGGGCTATTGGAAGGAGAGATCACATAAAAGGTACTATTTGGCTCGAGAGAACTAAGCAGGGCTGAATTGCTAGGACAGAACTGTCGAGGGAGTTCACAGATAGGAGAGTTTTACTTTGGGCTGAGAAGGGGACTATTCTGTTCTATTCAAGAGAAAGATTGGAACGGTTGAGGTGTGCAGTCGAGAGACTGTTGCAGAAGGTGGAGGATAGAGCAAAGCAAGACGGGATTGCAGACGAACTGAAACAGAAAACAAACTTATTCTTTCTTTGATAGTGTGTTTAGTTAATTTTCGTGTTTTAAGATTAGATAAACATTTGATTGTTTAATTAGAAATTAAAAATTAGAACTTTTCATTTCATTGCTGCTTGTTACACATGCTCTTAGAATTGGGTTGACTATCCTATTAAGTCTCTGAGGGATCGACCTCGTAGCCATTATTCTGCATTAGATTCGTGCGCTTGTGAGTACTATATTAAAATCTACATCAATAAGCCAAGTACTTACGAGGAACTAGAGATGTAAGTGGCTAATAAAATAGGATGGGACCAAAGATATTGGAAAATTCGTATCAAATGTAAGATGCCTCTTTTTGGAACAACGACTACCGTACTAATAATTGATGATGACAACTCTATGCAATAAATATTCTATCTTGCGCCTCGTGTGTATACCTTCAAGCTATTTGTAGAAAAAGAACCACGCATGCCTAGGTTTACAAATGATTGAGAAGGCAGAAGTATGAGTTCTAGCATAAATAGGTTGAGTGGAAAGTTGAAGGGAAGGCATGTAGAAGATAATGAAGAAGATTATTTATCTATCTCACTAGCATGCAATGAATCCCAACTTTTGCCTAGTTGGACGTAAGTTTTTTTAAAAAATATAGTTTAACCATTCAACTTACTGTTTAAATGATTGTTAATTCATGATTTTAGTTTTGTTTTGAATAATTTAGGTACACATCTCCTGCTCACGAAGCTATGAATCTTGGGATGGTAGGAGGTGGTGAATGGTTTGGTACACAAACATCATTTCATAACCCCTATACCTACACTGGTTCAAGTGGTTGGGAAGAGGGAAATGTGAATTATGAGGAAGACGAAGGGGAGAATGAGGAAGAGGATGGGGTCAATGATGAGTAGGTGCCTAATTCGTCGGCTAATGATGTTGAAGACTTACGAGGAGAGGATAGTGTGCAAGAGATGGTTCATAATTAGGGAGATGGACATCACAATTGCTAAGAATAACTTGGATGACTTCGAGGAGGAATTACCATATGAGGAGGATTCGTCATATGCGCGAATGGCAAATGATGAAATAGATGAGGCAATTAATCGGGGTTTGCATGAGGAGGCACGCAATGATGAAGGAATATATGTGTGGCAAATATTCCATAATAACGATGAATTTGTACATGTAGTGAGTTTGTTTTCAATAACGCATGATGTTTATTATAAAGTGTTGCATATAAGTTCGACACAGTACATAGCAAGATGTCAATACCTTGATTGCCTATGGAGAGTATATGTTGTCCTTAATATGATATCTATCACTATCATATTTGATCGACATAAAGGGTTGCAAAAGTTGTGCTAGAAGTGTTTCCACTTTCGAATTTTTGTCAACGATATTGTATGCGACACATCAAGGCAAACTTTCATAAGAAGTTTAAAAACGATGTATTGACAACATTGATAGGGGAAGTTGCAACGGTGCTTACTGTAGACGAGTTTGATGACAAGATGAAACTGATCGATGCAAAAAGTTCAGAAGCAAAATGGCTACTCAGTGAGGAAGGTGGATTATCCCCTCAATTATGGTCTCTTACTCACGATGGTTTTTGTCACGTCCCAAATTTCTAGACCTCGATTAGGACGCGAAAGCAACCAACTATAGACTGTCTGAAGCGCGACCGAATACTCGATCGATCACAATGCAGCTACCGATGAAACACGCAGGATCATCATGACATAACAATACTCAAGTATTCAATCTTAACTTAACATTAAAGAAAACTACTTGGTCTATTACACCAATTAAATTATGCAATAATCCAATAAGCTCAAGTCAATCATCAGAAAACCTAAAATAAACTTTCTACTCCACGCTTCAGTTGTCCATAGAAGCTCCAAAGATCTTTACCTGCTCCACTTCACTCTCTTTTAATTTCTGCATCAGAGAATGCATAAGTATTTCGAAAGAAATACCCAGTAGGATGCCAAAAACCTACTAATAAAAGGAATAAGGATAATATACAAATATAATAATCTTGTGAAGAATTTCAATATTGAACAAAAATCAGGAATTGGAAATACTTAGTTTACTTTACCTGAATATCAACCATACACAAAACAATATTTGTTCAAGGTATGGATAAGAAGAAATACAAGACTCCAAACGTTCAGTGCGCAAGGAGAAAATAAACAATATAATCAGACTTCAGACAACCATAATGTAAGGAGACGTCAACTTCTGCTCTCAGGTTAGTCCACTTCCCATGTGGCTTACTATACCAGAACATTCTAGAGGTTCTTCAGTAGAACCCGGCCATGCGTCTAGGGATGCTGGCCCCATCGGTGCTTACGAGTATAATGGGTGGAGACTGCAGACCTTCCGTAATATCATATAATCTAAAAACGTATGTGTGCCTTCATCGACTGAACTACATCGGTTCATAATCAATCAGAGATCACTATGGATCTAGCAATGGCTCTTGAGCATACTATGATTCCACCTCGAAGAGGTTTCCATCAATAACTCTTAATGGAAGAAACCAATTTACAGGGAACTAAATACTCACAACACTAAGGTTGTAACACATAACTCAAAATTCTCGCTTCTCAAGGTTTGACTCACATTGGAGTACTGATGAGATTTCAATATCTCGATCAGTGATCAACTCATTAGAGGAGTGATGATTAAAAGATCTCATTACTAGTTGACTCACCAAGGGAGTAACATGCTGACAGTTCATTCTTGAACATCAACCAATTTATATGCGATATCATAACAGATTTACTTTTACAATGTATTCACTGTGTATAGCCCTAGATAGGAATTCCCAACACCAACCATTGACTTCAACGATCATTACGTAGACTGAATACTAGGGTCCGAGGTTCAAACCCTAGCTGGAACTTTATTGACTAAATTGGTATACAGGAACTATGAGAAATGCAGGACACTGACTCAAGGAGAATGACTTGGCCAAGATCCCTTCTTAAGTAAGTTATTCTTTCTGTACTAATTAATACCCAAGTCCTTACCATCTTCAGTTATGGTTATCTTCAACATTAACCCTCGTGTATCCACATTGTACTAAGTAATAGTGTGTTAGATCTCATTTCTGTATTATGTTATTTACACAGCAGTCCACTTCCAACGCTTACTACAATTTTTACAGTTCGAATTAAGTTATGATATTTCTATTGTAGATTTCTTAGTGATTCTATTTTCCAACCCAATAAATGGTATATTTTTGAATTTTTTACAATTAATTATGACTTTTCAATTGCTGCTCATTGGCGCAGGAACAGTCCTGGCCGTGAGAGCCTATCTTATGCTAATGAGTTCAACCATAATAAATACATAATATACTAAATGAAATCATTATACTAATAATTATCACCCCATTCCCAAGGTGTGATATAGCACCTTTATGGCTTTAGTAATAGTAATATTTCTCATCTTATGAGACCTTTAATTTACATAAAACTGTTCATACAATGTGTAGATTATTGCCATACACAATCCCTAATTGGACAACTAATTTTGGACAATTGTATGAAGTGGAAATGTACTCACAACTAAAAAAGACCATTTTTTATACATTAAAAGGGTTTTGACTCCGAATTCAACATGAACCACAACCAAGGTCACTTTCTCCTTCATTTTATGAAAACTTACCCGTTTTTGGAAAATACCTGATTTAGGATATTCAACAATGGACAATAAATGGAACAATAAAACTTGGACAATATTTAGTCAGATCATTTGAGAATCATACTAGATCATATCAAGGTTTTGATCAACATGAGAATTCCATCTAGGTGCTAGCACGTGAATTATTTCATAACAACCAATCAACACGATGCATAAGTGTAGAGATACAATAAACTCAACACGAATTTTCTTATAACATGATCATTCATAGGTAATATATGACATGGAAAATCTCAAGGCCAATCATGTATCCATATAGAATCATCAAGTAGAAAAATAATCATATGAGATGTGGGAAAAATTCATCCTACCACCGTACGCGACGAGTTCCTCAAGTCCACTTGTAAACTACCGCTTTCTGCTCGCTCTAAACGCCCTTGCTCCTTGGACCAAATGCGACAAAGACTCGCTCCTCAAGCAAAGGAAGAAGAAAACTCTAAAAAGTTTGAGGGCTAGACGTTCATGTGCTTGAAACCGTCCCCCTAAAAGGGTTTTTATAGAGAAACCTTAGGTCTACTAGGAAATCTCTTTCCCAAACTAGTTTCACCCAAAAATGTTCTCCATCATTGGCTCAAAACCTCCTCTTAGCCATCTAGGACGCTCCCACAATAGCCCTACTAGTTTTGTAGGATTCCCAATCCAAAAAGATTACAAAACACAAAATCACGTTTTTCTAGTAGATATGATCGATCACGCACGCACAAACCAAAAAACAAAGCGATCGATCGGACACACCAAAATCGCAAATCACAGTAGATACAATCAATCATTCCCAAGGCGATCGATCGCCGTTAGCGTGGATTTTGCTTCTGCTACAGAGCCAATCGATCGCATATCCTTGGCGATCGATCGCGCCCAAAAATTCAATCTTTCATATCTTTTTGCTCTGAATTCCAATTTCACATAGTCAGCGGTGCTGGAAAGCTCTCTTCGTATACTCCTAAGTCGAGAAACAAAACATAGCAAAATAAATCATCAAAATGTCTTATTTCAGTTTTAATAAACATACTGATTTGTCAGGTATTACAGTTTTACAAGATTTGGAATGACAACAACAAATATTGTTGAAAGTCTAAATAGTGTGCTGAAGGGGGCTTGATTATTAGGTCTCTTGCTCGCATCGGAGGCCGATGGAGTTTTGATTGGAGGTCGCATCATGAGGCCTATATTATATGGGACGACCGGATGACCACTCGTTCAGGGGGAGCCTGCCACGATAGAGCGAGATGCTGATAATGCCCACTTGAAGTCGGTACTTGAGGATCACTAGGAGCCTTATCTTGCCACCCGTGCATGAGGCGGAGATGCTATATCAACCAAGGGACGACACTGAGCAGGCGTTGGTTAATATCTCTTACTTCATATTGTTTTAATTCACCATTGTTGTGTGCTTATATATAAAAATATTTTTTTTCTTTCTAGCTTATTTGTGCAAGGCAGACATTCGCTCAGTCTCATGGAGCTTTGGTGGACCGATCCTACGAGAGCTTGCTAGTATCATGTCAGACGATACACGATATTTCTGCATATGTTCTTGTGAGTTTGCCATTGCTTCAACCCGTTTTGACAGAGATTCCAGGATTGCAGGGTGATCATCCTTTTAAAGCTCCTCAACCTTTATCAGCTTCGCCCGACGTTGTGACATCACCAGCCGACACGACGGCTTTTACCCCACCACTAATTATTCCAGATGCCCCGCTCGATCAAGTTGAGAGGTCTCTTTCTTCGAAAGTATATACTAGGCGACAGTGTGCACTTCGTGCTCTACATTAGCACCTTCATCTTCAGATGCTATACTTGATGTCGAGCCTGAGCAGATTCTAACTCGAGCACGAGTACATGGTAGGAATAGGGGAAGGAGAGTTGAATGAAGAATTGTATTTTTATGAGGATTTGTATTATATATTATATTTTAACCTTTTAATAGATGCATTAATTTATTGATGTATAAGTTTATTGATCATTTGAGATTCTTTAGTTTTCTTATATTGTGTTATTAGGTGTTAAAAAATTTGTATTTCCCATTATGTTTTCCATTTTTGTAAAGTTGTAAGAGAAGGCATTGGCTTAAGCGATGCCTCTCTCTCTTTAGTAGAGAGGCATCGATCCTCTACTTAAATAAAGGAGGATGGAGGGTAAATCGTTAATGGAGTGAAAGGCATTAAGTTAAAGGTGCTGAAAGGCGTCAGTTAAAGCTAAGGTGCTGAATTGACTCCTCTCACTTTAGATGAACCTTTCGGGTCACTGTTTGAAAAAAAAGCCGCGGGCTGGTCAGATAACCAGATTGGGAATTATTTTTTATGATGTTCCCAATCGGTAATTATTATTTTTTTATGATTATTTGGTAAATTTTCCTAAAATTAACTAACTAGACTCTTCAATATAGATTTCCAAAGCTTGAATATAAGGGTAAAGTCCACTAAACTCCAAGCAGGGAATAGCCTTGGACTTGAACCTGCATTTATATTTCATCTAACAAGGGTATTAAGAAGTTTGATTAAGGTAATAGAAGGGACTACTTGCCAGCATTTCAATTAAAAATAATAGAACCCAACGATAAAATATTCAATATGCGCCGCAAATCACATGGAATATACTCCCTCACAACAAGTTGATCCTGTAAGATAACTAAGTTTCCTAAAAGCTCGAGTTGTTAGGAAACTAAAATATTTATTATATATCTTATATTCTAACACTTCCCCCCTCACGTACAAACGTCCACCAAGCGCAACACGTAAAATATAATTAGGGTATATAAGCTTCCAACAAGACTAGAACAAAGACCTCCTATACGATGATGTTCTGATACCATCTAAGATAACCAAGTTTCCTAAAAGGTCGAGCTCTAGGAAACGAAAATCTTTATTATGTATTTTATATTCTAACACATCCCACCACACTAACAACAATTATGTATCTAACTATTGGTGGCTTAATAGTTGAGTGCGCGCCCCAATGTTGTGTGTATGCTTCCAATCCCAAGATTTGACAACTCCTTTAAAAGGAGAGTACAAATATGGTATGTCGGGAGTATTGGATAATTTCTCCACTCCAACATGTGTATCTTAGGGATATTTTGATACAAAAAGACGTGAAAAATTAGGATGCCCATTCTTGTGAATTACGAAAATTTTGTTTGGATGCAGGATTTATCTACTACTTGGAATTGCGTTTGGATACATAATGTGAAGAATATCAAGAATCATGAATTTTTCTTACAAAGTGACCATTATCATCATCATCATCATACGCCTTATCCCAGCTATCTGGGGTCGACGGCATGGATTATATACCGCATTTGACTCTTATCGGAATCAAAATGGTACAAAATCCATACAAAGAAACATAGTGGCAAGTTTTTACGCCGGATGCCCTTCCTGACGCAACCCTCCGAAAAGGGGACAATGATAAGGAGATTCAACATCATTATACGCATAAAATTAAATAGACCTGGATAATTCTTCTTCTGCCCCTAAAATAAAAGAAGCTACTCCATCTTGCTCTTGGAGCACTGAAAAAAAGGAAGGCAGACCAACCCTGTTCTTCCTAAAATATATTTGGCACAAATGCACGAGAGAGTAGCTGTCTAACATATAATTCCAAGAACAGAATCGGTTGTAGTACATGCTTGTTTCCTTATTTGCAGCAAAGGACAAAGCCTCTGAAGAGTCTGAACTCGTGTGGTCGCTACTTTGGTTGACTTCTACAGCTGGGAATTGGTGTAAATGCTTAATAAATTAAACTGTCAGGGGCGGTGCCTATCATATACAGAATGAGGACCTGGGCAAACTTGCTTGATGGACCTGAAATAGACCCCGTCTACTAGCTGGACCCATTCAAATTTGTTAGGGGTGCTTTATTTGCACTACCAAGTCAATCAAATTTCAACGATTTTGTATTTTTATTAATAAGTATGCATAAGTGATACATTACCAGTCAAGGTTAAAATAAAAAGAAACAACCTAGCCAGTGTTGCAGCGCACGAGGTTTAGATCAATGGGCTGTCTATGATATAACAGCTGTCAATCCTACAACACACTACACTACAACGCTGTCAAGACGGACTCAACTGGAAATTACTACTACGTATGCTTGATGAAGCTCGTTTGCATTGTAAAATGAGAAATTTATTGAGCTCGAAGACCCGTACAAAAATTGTCTCTAAATTGTCTAAAAGATATTATAGAAATTGTTTCTAGATTAATACCGAAGATGCATAGAGGTCTTAAGTACCTGTGCACATGTTAAATCCCACCCGTGACAATGAATGATTTGACCCCCATCCTTCCACTTCATCAGTTCATCTCCAGTGCCAATCCCCTGAAGTGCATGCCCCTCCCCCCTCATCCTCCTTAAGAAGCTAATTCTGTAAAATCCTCTAGAAATACTTATAGAAACCTTTGCACATTTATGAGTTTTCTACTTTCTACTAGTTGATGCACTTTTATGTGAACACTCTTACAACACAATTGAACAATGCGAATAAAGGACAGTTTAATAAGTCTCAATTATGCTGCTGATCCACCGTATGTAGCTTTTCTCCAGTGCCAATCCCCTGAAGTGCATGCCCCTCCCCGAAAAATTATTGGCTACGCGCCACGCAGGGGGAACAGTGTTTTTCTCTAATAACTTCTCATATGTAGCTTTTCTTTTGTGCTTCATAGGCCGTATATCACAATGGAAAAATTTAAAGGTCTCGTTTGCCTTATGAGTTCGGTTTAAGTTGTAGTCGTTGAATTGAGATCTGATGGCTCTTTAAATAAGCAGGTGTATGCCCCCTATATTATGTAGCACCGTTGGATCAGAATCCAATGACCTAAATGACCAGTCTCATTAAACGAGACTCGTAAGATGATTGGTGAGCGAGTGGAAAATTTTATTACTTATATATATTTTAATGGCAGAGTCATTTCAAGCAGATCTCAATCAATCAAGTGGAGGAGAACATCCACACTTGCATTGTGAAGTTCTTGTAGCATTTTCCCACCAACTTCTCCCTTCTTCCTCCGCCGCCAAGACGAAACCCCTCGCCGGAGACATTCTCCCATCCAAAGCCACATTAACCAAAGAAGAAAATAACAGAGCCACCAGTTTTCCAAAAGAAAAAGAGAGAGAGACCTTCCAAAATCTCCGCCGCTAAAGGAGACGAAGACCCAAAGAAATAAAGAGAAGCCCTCCCACTTTTCATTTTCGGCGTTGGAAAAATCTGCCTCTTTTCTTTACCGGGAAAAGAAAAGGAAAAGGAAAATAATCCACTCTCCTTCTCGATCCCCGCGCCCCTTCAATAAAGCACAAAGCAGAACCCCAGCAGAGCAAAGATTCGCCTCTTTCCCCACACCCCAATTCTATCATCCACCCCAGCCCACCCCCTTCCGCCATGGATTCCCCCAAGCCCCGCCCCCGCCTCGCCGGACTCCTTCGCTCCTTCTCCCGCGCCATCCACCTCCGCTCCTCCTGCTCCCCCGCCGAAGTCAAGCTCAAGCTTCCCGACTCGGCCGCCGTTGACGTCCTCCAAGCTGGAAAAGAGGCCGCGGATGCGGAGGTGGAGGACGAGAAGGCGGAGTCCCGGAGGGCGGCGGCGGAGGCAGTGCTGGCGGATCTCTTCGCCTGCGTCTCTGCCGTCAAGGCCTCTTACGCCCAGCTCCAGGCGGCGCAGTCGCCGTACGACGGGGACGCCATCCAGCTGGCCGATCAGGCCGTCGTCGCTGAGCTCCGGGGAATCTCCGAGCTTAAACAAGGCTACTTGAAAGGCTACGTCTGCCATTCCCGTGATTCTACAATGGTGGCCGAACTCCAGGAGCTCAAGAGCCTGCTCCGGACGTACGAGCTCGTCGCCCGGAAACTCCACAACCAGCTCGACTCCCGCGACTCGGAGGCCCTCCTGCTCAGATATGAGTTGCAGGAGTCGGAGGAGGAGACCAGATTGCTGGAGGCCATGGCCGACCGTGCTCCGATCGGATGCCTCCATTTATCGGCCTTAAACCCCACGCATTTCATCGGCGCCGTCGACCAAGCCGGCAAATCGATTAGAAACTTCACAAAGCTAATGGCGGACGAGATGGGTCGTGCCGGGTGGGACCTCCCCTCTGCCGCTGCCTCCGCCGCCGGAACGTCGGCCGTGTCCAGCGAGGCATGGGCCAAGCCGGCCAATCGGGTATTCGCCTTCGAGTCCTTCGTCTGCCGGCAGCTCTTCGCCGGGTTCCAGCACGCCAGGTTTGACGAATGGGAGAAGACGGAGAGGCGGCGGCGCGTCCCGCGGGAGAAGTACTTCGAGGAGTTCATGGCAATGAGCTCGGCGGAGCTTATGGCCGGCGAGCCGGGGTCCGAGTTCGCCGAGTTTTGCCGAGTCAAGTACCTCGGCCTGGTCCACCCGCTGATGGAATCGTCCTTCTTCGGCAAACTGAGCCACCGGGCCGAAGTCGGGTCAGGGGGGTTTCCGGTATCGGACTTCTTTTCGGCCTTCCTGGAAATGGCCAAACGGGTCTGGCTCTTGCACCGCCTCACTTTCTCCTTTGACCCGCCCGCTTCCGCCTTCCAGGTCCGGTCCGGGACACGATTCTCACAAGTGTACATGGAAAGCGCTATCGACGGTGACGGCGACTGGCCCGTGGTGTTTGGAGAAAGGCCGCCGGTCGTGGGCTTTACCGTGTCGCCGGGGTTCCGCGTCGGGAAGACGGTAATACAATGCCGGGTCTACCTTGTACCCATGTCCTTATGATACCTACAAGCCGGGGTTTCTCACAGGTGTTCATGGAATGCAACGTTCACGGTGACGAAGAATGGCTGGTGGCTACCGGAAAATGTCCGTCGGTCGTGGGCTTGACCGTGTCGTCCATGTCCAGTTCCGGATCTACCATGGACCCGGGTCAGTATAAGGCCTGGTTATGTCCGGGTAGGATTGTGGGAGGGCCCACACGTGTAAGCGTGGCTCGTGGAAACTGAGCGGTGGCGGGAAAACCGTGTGGTAGGAGCGCGGGAATATAATTACAATATCATAATTATGTGAATATAATGTAGGACTGTACTGCTTTTTTTGTAGTGTATTTTTATCCATTTTTATAGTGCAGAAACATCGAATCAAATGTATCTATCCCTTGTTGCCAAAAAAAAGTGTATCTATCTTGTAGTTTGGAAATGTAAATTGTAAGCAGGATATAACGTGAGGAATTTATTTCTGTTTTTTTATTCATCAGGTATTGTTTTGTTTTTTGGTATAGTATTTCCTTTTTTATACATTTGGTATCGTATTGATGTTGTTTCACCAGCAGCTTTCCACCCCTGTGGGCACGCACGATCCCAGGTGCTCGTGCAGGCTTTCTATATGAGAGTGTTTTTTTTTTCTTTTTCTCTTGGTATAACGAGGGTGCCTAAGTGCTTAAGACCTCAGTAGAAGGGATAGGGCAACCGACCTCTTATAGCACGATATCCTGCCCCCAAACTCATTGGGTGTATACAAGGCCCACCTATTATATACACCAATTAAATAATAATATAATCCTAAGTGGGTGGTCGAAGTGGGGGTTGGAACTCAGATTTAGTGCTTATTCATATTACTCCCTTCGGTCACTTTTAATATATATAATTTTTTTTATTTTTAGTTAATTTAGAAAAAAGAAAAAGTTTAAATGTGATTGCTCTCATATAACTTATATGAGGCCAATTTAATTCATAGTCGTTTGATCTTGATCTGACGGCTACAAGAAACTCACTTATTTATTAATTTGACACTCACCAGATTTGATACCTACCAACACATCAGAATCCAACAACCCAAAAGATTGGCCTCATATATTAGAACAATTTCATCTAAACTATTCTCTTGGAAAAAATTGTAACTATTAAGAGTGACAGGAGGGAGTATAATTATGTATCACATTTACGTTGTCAACAACAGAAAAGCCTTGTTTCCGAAACAAACAACAGCAAAGCCTAATTAAGCCTTTTTTCATTCAGTTTCTAATTAGGCATAGTTTTTACTTTTAATGATTTGGCAGGGACGAAACCAACCTCTTTCTTTGCCAGTTCAGCCTAAATTCTTGGAACTGGCCACGTAAGATTTAAGCTTGGTACCTATCATGGATTCTAGGGTACTTCGGTTCATAGCATGGGCAATTTGGTTCCTGGGATCTCAGGTACCCCCTCGGGTCTTCCTAAGTTCATTCCTATGTGGGGTGAAGTGAGTCCTGCAATACCAATCCGAACTCCATCAGAGATACTGCCCTAGGTGGGAATTTAGGGCATATCACCATCTCGTCAGGAAGGAGAGGGGCAAAAATCCTTCAAAATTATAATTTAACCCAAAGAAATACCTCATTTTTCCATTTCTTCTTTCATTCCATCTTCAGAAAATTACAATAATTATGAGCATAGGCTCTTCCAGTTCCAGATGATTCATTGAATAGTAGTGCATCTAAATATTTTCCTTCGACGTATGAGGTAGCAGATGAATGAGCCACATTTGTTTTGCGTGTTGACAAGGAAGAATTGCATAAGACCCCAGTGTTGCAGCCACCCACTTCCTCATCTCAGTCAAATCTCACAAAAGTCCCACGCTGATCTATCCCAAGTCTCAACACCATTCTTTTTGTTTTTAGTACTCATACTACTCATAGAACCTTAAGGGTACAAACGGGCGGTTAAAATTGGGCTAGACTCCACCTCAGTCTGCGTTTATTCCATGAGCCTAACCTTGCTCAAGTACAGTCCTAGTGAGTGAAACTGTAATCAATCTTGCTTTAAGACTACATACATTACGGATCCTGGTGCCCAAGAATGGTCGCTGTACTCGGGCTCTCCTTCGAGGTCGACGAAAATTGCTTCGCTACATCTTCTCATGGTCGTCACACACGCGACTACTTTGTCGGCTCCCCACATACAGAAGTTGCCAACAAGAAACTAAAACTTGGTCATTAAATGATTATACATTGCAAAGTGGTTACTTCCACACTCTTTTATCTGATGCCTGAGATTGCCGATTTAAATATTCAAACACAGCATCCAGCAAAGAGTAAAAAGCCTTATCAGCCCCCGCCCCCCCTTCTTCCATAATACAGTGAAACTCGACTAAAATAACCAAACCTAGGCTACAGTTCAAAAACTCCTATCAAAGTTTTAACTTTTCCATGTCAACTCAATCCCCATTGGTAAGCACAAAGGAGAAGAGAGAAGATCATCCATTTAACCTGACACCTATTATAAAAAAAAACGCACTACCAAAGGACTTCCATATATCAATTTCGGGCCCCACCTGAGAAAATGAAACCACAAAATATCTTTTTTTAAATTTTTTACAACATCGATAAAATTTTGCCAAAATTTTAATTTCATACCGATATATCACTATTTAAAAAAAATATTTAAAAAAATATCTTTACCATTTATTTCCCATCTTAATACGCATTTTTATGCATATTTTGAAATCTATGCTTTGTTTAAATTAGTATAACTCATTTTAGAAGTTAGATTGTAAAATATATAGTAAAAATTAATTTTTGACCACCGATATTTTCTTACAAATATCTCCAATATATCTCCAAAATTTTATCTCTTAGGTCGACCGATATTTTACCAATATCGATACGGAATTCCTTACCACCAACTATCATCTTTGACCAACCCAAACACGGTCGAAAAATTGTGCAAACCTGCCAGATACAGTAAGTACCCCAGTCTACTTGAGCAACATACACTTCTCCAAAGTGGGGGTGGTGGGGGAGGGAGGTAGTTGAATAAATAGAAGATTCAATCGATTAGAACCTGATCGCCTCAGCAACCCAATTAATTATGGAACATGAAAAAATAACGAATAACCTTTGGCACACAACATTGTCAAAAAATATAAAAAGCTGTTACTATCAGTTAAGTTTTTTCCACTATTATCAAACCTTTTCTTCAGCTGCAAAAGCTTGCCCAACTTAGTTGAGGTGGATGAAGAAGATGATGCCCCTTTTTCTTTGAGAGTCATTCTTATATGTTCCAAACTTGAAGATGCATGCTGTTTTTTCAAGAACATGCATGATGGCTGTTGTTCATGTCCAAAATTTGTCAAGACCAGAATTTGCCTTCTGGTACCAGCAATGCAGCAAACACTAGCCCTTTCTTCTCCTAATCCCCGCCAACTTCTGAATAAATGTTGTAGCACTTGCTGTAAATTCAGGCAATTTCAATAAACTTGTCTTCTGATGGATATGAAGCACAGATCCTCCATATGGCTCTAGCATGAATTATTCTGGAAGATCCATTACATTACCTTCAGCACATTCTGAGACAGCAAAGCTTCCAATCAACAAAGGAAAGGATCTTCTGTGACATCTGCACACTAATCATGGGGCGAGCTGAAGTTGGTGAGAAAATGCAGAAGTAGCTGAATGTATTTCAAGAGATGTACTCTCGTCTTCTGATTGTGGGGAAGACGGTTGACTGGAAGCTTCAGCAAGAGCTTCAAGCATTGTGACAACCTCAGTTGTGTCATCCAAGTAGTACTTTGCTTTGCTTGGCTTCTGCCCAACTGTGCAGGCAAAAACTGAAGAATTGGAAGAGAGTGTCTCCCTGGCCAGAGCACCCATGCCTTCAAACATGTCTTCATCTGATCTGTCGTCACCAATGCAAAGCACAAAATCTGCTCGGCTCCTTTTCTCCCTCATCGATGATAAGATTTTCTCAGCGACTAGGCCTTTACTGACCCCCTAAAAAGACCAAATAGAAAGTTAATTGAAGTCCAACATCACAGTGTACAACATAAGACAGCAAAGAACGTCATCGTCAATGTTCAACAAAAGATCAACAAGCTCACATAAAACTCAGATGACTTCTATCATGTTGATTTCACATTTACTAATCCAAATATAAGACTATGCAGAGTCTATCACAAGTATGCAGCTAGTTTGACTATCACATCAGGTCCTCCAAGAGCAGTGTAAATTAATTCAGTTTTACAGGAAGCGTATAGCTTTCTATCCTTGCATTATCTAACTCCAAATCATTCTGCAGTCCCTTTTATAAGATTATCCAAAAAAAAAGTCTGCTCTAAGCAATGAAAAAGCAGCATTAAAACCTGCCATAAAATGTAGAAAATCCCTGAATATAACTAAAAAAGTTCATTTTAAGCTTTTTTTCTAGCTACTCAAGAACTTCATTTTATTTTTGCTACTGAACAAAATATCTTCTGAACGCCAAATTCTCTTCGTAAGTGTAAATTGTAAAACTACCTGAGGTTTCACTTCCACAATATGCTGCCCACTCTTCACAGCTACAGGTTCGTTAGCCAGTACACTTTCCAAATGATCCAACAATTCCTTCGCCTGAGCAGATCCAAACCCAGGATCTGCATCCTGATGGTGCCAAACCAATGCACTCTCTTTGATCTCAATGGTTGACCCATCAGTACTCTCAGTATATAATTTCATTACAGGGTCAGCAATCTGCATCCATCCAAAATCTGAACTCTGGCCACAAATTTCCCATTGTTCATCGCGTGACCACCTGAAACAGTTATGAGATTAGAGCTATTATGTGTCAAACTAGAAAAACAAAAATTTTAAGTACAAATTTACCTCAAAAAGTAGCCATGCTCGGCAGCAATTCCTAGCTTCTTGCATGGAGAAAACCACTTCCCCAAGCTATGCTTACCTCTGCCACTGACAATAAATACAACATTTCTTGGATCACCACAAAGAATATTCAAAATCGAGATAACTTCCGCACTGGGCGTTTTGTTCATTGAAGTTTGTGGCATCACTGTTCCATCGTAGTCCAACATGATAGCCCGGTGTTTAGATCTTGCATATGCTGATACAATGACATCTATTGACAGTTTTCTAAAATTAGGATCCAAAGCTACAACTCTGAAGCCAAAGCCCAATCCTATGCCCCAACACCTTCTCCTAAAGTGATCCCTGCATGTTCTCTCCATATCCTGTATAAAACTTCGTGCCCAATAAGAAACATCATGGGTGCCGACGTACTTATAATGCTTTTCATGTCTCAACTGCTTCTCAGATTCATCCAAAGATAACGCCTCATTCATGGCTTGAGCTGTAGCCTCAACATTCCACGGATTAACCCGGATAGCCCCACTAAGGGAAGGTGAGCACCCAATGAACTCTGAAATCACTAGCATACTTTTTTTGGGCCCACTTGACTCACATCCAGCTTCGGACCCTGGTATTCCTTGCCTACATATGATGTATTCATAAGGGGTTAGGTTCATCCCATCCCTAACAGCAGTCACTACCACACATTCTGCAATCGTATAGAAAGCAATCCTTTCACTGACTGACACAGGCCGATCAATAAACACGACAGGCTGATAACCCGGCCGTCCAAATTCCTGATTGATTCTTCGACAGCTTTCATCTATTTCAGCTTGGATCTCTTCCAGGTCTCTGCCCCTACCTCTAGCAGGGTTTGCAATCTGAATTAAGACAGCTCTCCCTTGCCAATCTGGATGCTGTTTAAGCAACTGTTCCATGGCTAATATCTTCAAATTAATACCCTTAAATATATCCATATCATCTACACCGAGCAACACTGTCTTCCCCTCAAATTGCTGCCTAAGCTCTGTGACCCTCCACTCTTTATCAGCCAAACTCAGCACAGATTCCAACTGACGCATATGAATACCGACTGGCATGATCTTAATCCCAACTGTCCTTCCATAGTATTCTAACCCAATATATCCTCTCTTTGACTGATACTCCAGACCCAACATCCTGCTGCAGCAGGAAAGGAAATGCCGTGCATAGTCGAATGTATGGAATCCAATTAAATCTGAGTTAAGTAACGCCTTCAGAATCTCCTCCCTAACAGGCAGAGTCCTATAGATCTCTGACGACGGAAAGGGGCTGTGTAGAAAAAATCCCATTCTTAATCGATTGAACCGCCTCCTCAAGAATGTGGGGAGCACCATTAGATGGTAGTCATGAATCCAAACGTAATCATCCTCCGGATTGATCACCTCAATTACCACCTGCGAGAAAATCTTATTAGCAGCAACATAGGCCTCCCACAGCGACCTGTCAAACCGCCCTCCATGATCCGCCGAAAAGGGGAGCATGTAATGGAACAGCGGCCACAACTGCTGCTTACAAAACCCATGATAGTACTTTGTGAAAATATCAGGAGGAAGGAATGCTGGTACACACTTAAATTTCTCAAACAGAACATGCGAGACATCATCTTCTTCATTCGGGTCAACTTCAGCTCTCAAGCAGCCAACGTAGATCACTTCCATATCATCCGGCAGCCCATCCTTGAGCTGCAACAACAACGAGTCCTCATCCCAGCTAAAGCTCCACCCCTTATTATCCAGCCGCCGCTTAGCCTTCAAAGGGAGCTGGTTGGCAACAATAATTATCCGGTCTTGTGCCAACGACGACGGAACATCAGATGAGACACTATTCGCCGGGTCATCATCCATCTCAGAGATGATCCCGGGCACGGTCATCACCCGGGGCATCCGCCGGCTGCTCCGCGTCATCGCCGGGAAATTGCCCGAGGCCAGATCCAATAAATTGGTATACGATCTCGACAACATTCTCCCACCAACACAAACCACAAACCCAAAAACAACCCCAACCAATTCCAAAATCCACTCAATACCAATAACCAGCAATCCAAAGATCAAGAAAGGCAACACTATCGCCCTGTCAAAGACCAAATGTAAAAAAACAAGAACCACCCGAATGAATTCGCAGCATGTACGATTTAACCAAGATTATTTAAACTTTAGAATCAAAGACATTTAAAAGACTAATTTTCTGCAATCTCCATTCACAGATCAAGATTGACAAGCAAAAATGGCAAAAAACAAACAAGAACAACCAAGATTCGCAGCACGCATGATTTGACCAAGATTGTATCTACTCGACCATCAAGAAAGCCGAAACCCTAATTTTCCCGGTTTCCATTTCCAAGATCAAGATTTGAGGAGCAAAAAAGGCAAGAAACTAAAACTGATGACAAACAAAACGGTTTCAAAAAGCGGAAACTTACCGCTGTGGAGAATGATTGTGAAATCTATTTGATTTGGAATCAAGAAATGGAGTATTTCGTCGATCGCGGTCACAGCTTGGAATGGAAAATCTAGGGTTTTCTGGTTCTCCCCCGCTTCGCTTTCCCCCACCCCCGACCTTCCTCGTCCTTGCCAAACTCCACACAGCAAATGGAAGATTTTGATTTTTCTTTGTTTTTTACAAATATATTCAAATAAACGGAAAAAGAATACGCGGAGAGAAAGAGCGAGGATATTCCTTTTTGGAGTGGATAATTAAGTCAATAAAATTATAGCGTGAGGTGAAGCCGAGCTAAGCCGATGTCGCATTAGCTAACTTGCCGGTTTGAAGCCAAGTAAGGGAGACCCAAGTGCGGCCATTAAGGTGGCATGGGTGAGCACGCCGTTCTCGGCATAATGGCACGGCCTGGCTCGCACTTGAGCCGAGCTAGCCGGTTTCGGTCGGAGAGCCACCTTTGAAATAAAAGTTGTAAAAAAAAATTAAATATAAAATAATTAATTAATTGGAAAATGGAAAATGAAGGAAAAGAAAGACGAAGAAGAGGATAAGGTCGGCCGGCTAGCTGGCATCACGACCACGTCGGCTCTAGTTGGCACGTGCGGACGGAGGTGGATATGGCCAATGGGAAAATGACACGGAGGAAAGCACGTGCAGCACGTTTATTTTCTATAAAAATGTTGGGAGAAGCTTTATCCATATAACTTTTGGGATAATGACGTGCGTGTCCCTCAATTGATGTCTCTCACGGTCGACTTTTGGGAGGGTGTGCCTTTTGGGGCGGGCGAGGGGTATTATTGTCTTTTCGTGACTGTGGTTTCCTTTTGACCGGTTTCTGTGGGCACGTCGACAATGGAAGTAAGTGCATGGCAGCTTCGTTATTTTAATGATTGCCTTTGCATGTGTGGGGCCCACTTTGCTAGCTCCGGGCCTCTAGGAGCTAGCAAAGTGGTTACATAGGAGGAGAAATTATTGAGTACAACCGCATAATCACGTCATTTTTATGAGAGGGCAAGGAGCGGTCGGTCGTCAAAATCGACGGTTCACATGCCATATGTGTGCGCTCTAGCTGTGAGCCTGTGCACCGTTGTTAATGGTGATCGATGTCTCCCTGGTGCCCTGGAGTTGTATTCCAAGGACACCCAATAATTTTTCCTATAGTTGGTATTAGAATTTAGCATGGTTTTAAAAACTAGACAAGACCGGCCGGTCCGACCCAGTCCAATCGGAGCCGGACCTATTTTCGGTACGAGTCGATTGACCCGGCCAATCGAACTGGAAACCCGATCGGCAGGTCCGGTCCGGGTTTCATCCCCACCCTCCCTTCTCCCCCCTTCCAGCGACCCCTCTCCTCTCCTCCCCGGCCGGAGGGGGAGGGGGACAGCTCCCTTTGACTGTCGCCGGAGGGGGCCCCCGCCTCTCTGCCTCGAGACGAGGCGGGGCAGCAATGCCTCGCTCTTGAGGCAGGCTCGAGATGAACCAGAGCCCCGCCGGGGGCTCTGCCTCGAGATGAACCAGAGCCCCCCGGCGGGGCTCTGGCTCGATGCGTGGCTGGCCCGCCTCGTCTCGAGGCTCGAGATGAGGGGCTCTGGTTCGAGGTAGGGCAGCCCTGCCTCGAGGCGGGGCGGCCCCGCCTCATCTCCAGACCAGAGCCCCCCTTGAGATGAAGGCAGGGCAGCCCCGCCCCGTCTCGAAGCAGAGCCCATACGGGGTGGGGCAGCCGCCGGAGGGAGCCGCCCCCTCTTTATATATATATATATATATATATGAACCCGGTTGGACCTATGGGCAAAAATTTCGGGTCGGTCACCGGTTCGGTTTTTAAAACCTTGGAATTTAGAAGTCTATGTTAAAGGCTAATTTTGATCACCAGTGAACTTAAATTTTGGAAGAGGGAAATAAGTTTATAGGGTTATGTTTTTTTAGGACAATTTACAAGGTTATGTACTCACCAATCATCGAAAGAAAAGGTTAGAATATGGTTAATGCTCCGATCTGTATTGAAGTACTTGTCTAAGTTAAAATAGCGTCCCACATTAACGATCCATTTCTTATTCTTCTACCAGCAAGAGAGCTTCCAATACATTTCTTATAAAAGATAATAATAGTCTGGGTTAATTGTATGTTTGTCTTTAATTTATGCCATATAAAGGTGCTTAAGATTGTTATATTTTTACTCCGGGAAGTGATATCGGACATCAAAATGTATTTGATATCCCTACATCACTTCCCCCGATCACAGAAGCTGTGTATGTCAGTGCTGTATGGGAAGTGATGTAGAAATATCATTTTCCTTTTACTCCCTCCTCACCGTTTTATAGGGCGTTGTTTAGTTGCACCTAATATTTTGTAGCAGCTACAACAACAAAGTAGTGGGAGCTTTTTGGATCTGTCCTCAGTTTTGTAGGTGATGCATGGGACCAAAAAAGATGTTAGGCAAAGCCGTCCGTAACTTCAAAATTGTGGAAACAGCCAAACACTCAAGAAGACCTCTGCGTGTAAAGTGTCCATATTAAGGGGTTGACCTTGCATATAAAGTGTCCATTTATGAGATGTGGGCCTCTAGTTCGTCAATGTCCTAAGAGATGACCACATAGCTGCATTTCTGTTCTCAAGGGTGCAGTGAAGATATATAATACTTACATAAGAAATGACATTTTAAGTGAAGGTGTTTGATATCTAATTGATCAAGTAAAGTGCCAATTTTTTTTTCGGTGATGCTATATGTATTTCATAATCATAATCAAGTAGCGCATTTTTCCAACTAGTTGGGGTCGGCGACATGGATCTTACTCCTCCATTCAGACCTATTTTGGGCTACCTCTTTTGTAAGAGATAGTAAAGTTAAATATTTTTTTATTAACTCCATCCGAGTTCTCTTAGGTCCCCCTCTCCCTCTTTTACCATCGTTTACATGTATCTCTTCTAATCTTCTCACAGGGGCATCTAAAGGTTTTCTTTGTATATGCACATACCAACGCAACCTACATTCCCTAAACTTCTCCCCTAAATGAGCTACTCCTAAACCCTCACGAATATATTCATTTTTAATCTTACCTCTCCTAGTTATCCTACTCATCCACCTTAATATTCTCATTTCGGCTACATTCAATTTATCTATACGACTCCTCTTTGGTGCCCAACATTCCGCTCCATAGAGTATTGCAGGTCTAATGGTTGTCCTATAAAACTTGCCTTTAAGCCTTTTTAGAACACGCTTATCACACAACACTCCCGAGGTTGCCCTCCACTTTACCCACCCAGCATTTATACTATGCATAACATCACTATCAATATCCCCTTTTTTATGGATAATGGATCTTAAGTAATAGAATTGACCACAACTTGACACTTCTTGCCCATCTATTTCAACTAAGGCTCTATCTATAGTTCTATCTTCCTTAAAATTAAATTCCATGCACTCTGTCTTAGTCCTACTTATTTTAAAACCTTTTGATTCTAGAGCATCCCTCTACAAATCCTGTTTCTCATTCAAACCTACTCTACTCTCATAAATTAAAACTACATCATCTACAAAAAACATACACTAAGGTACATTATCTTGCAATGACTAGTAAGCTCATCCATAATTAAAGCAAAAAGGTAAAGACTTAGGGCTGACCCTTAATAAAGACCTATCGTAACCGGAAACTCCTAAGTTTCCCTCCCAATAGTCCACACACTAGTCACAACCCCCTCATACATATCCTTTATGATATCTATGTAACCTCTTATAACACCTTTCTTTTTCAAAACACTCCAAATAAGCTCTCTCGGCAGTCTATCGTAGGCTTTTTCTAAATCTATGAAGGTCATATAGAGGTTTTATTTTTTATCTCTGTGCCACTCTACTAATGTCCTTCTAATACTCTCTCCCATGATTTCATAGTATGTCCCATAACTTTTATACCTCTATAGTTTATACAACTTTGGATGTCCCTTTTATTTTTATACCTTTATATATATTTAATTCAACAAAAACAGATGAAGTATGGTTAACATAAAACATATTCATAGTAATAAGAATTTTCCATTTCTAAAACATTATACGGAAGATCCAATCATTACCAATTCAGAATGAAACCAAACCTCTAGTATTCTTCAGTTTTAATAAATTCCTACAAAACCTCTAGTCTTTTTCCTTTAAAAACCATCCCAATGAATAAGCCACTGCAGATTTTCCATTCTCAATTTCATCAAAATCATGATGAAATTATTTTCACTCAGATGAGTATACAATGCCAACCACTGGTTCAATCAAAACTACTGAAACATAATCAATATGAAGGAAGAATGACATTTATGAATTTGAGAAACGAAGCACCAAAAAAGCTCAAATTTTTCACCACAAAAATTCAAATTTTGACAATCCAATGAGAATGGGAGGTGAAAAACAACAATTTTGATGCTCTAGAGGGGGGAGAGAGATTTGCAACGGTAGATGCAATTGCAGCAACAATGGCAGGACCCGGGGCGGCAGAACTATAGATGAAGGCGGATTGCCTGGAACTAGTGGGGGCTCGAAAAACATTTGTCGCAAAAATGCTTCACATCCTCACAAATGCGCCTTCACAAAAGTAAACGCCAGTATACAAAATATCGTTTCAAAAGATTATCTATCGTGACTGTTTTGTTTAATTCGTCACTGAAAGTAGAAGCTCGTCGCTAAATGTTTTTTCCTAGATTTGAATAATGAAATAAAATTACCATTTGCGACGAAAAAAATAAATTTTCCTTGTAATAAAATATAAAAACTATTTGCGAGTATGATATTTCGTTGCAAAAGCATATTTATGGAATAAAAAGATAAGTTTACATTATTCATCGCAAAAGGTATTTCTTAAAATAAAAAAACCTATTTGCGACCAGTGATGTTTCATGCGTCGCAAATAAGCAATTCAAACTTTAAAATTGACTTTACAAAAGCTTTTTAAAACTTAGAAATAAAAAATTGTCAATATTTATTGTGAGCAATAAAATTCAGTATTTTGCAAGACGCAATAAGATGCAATTGTTCCGGGGCCATGGACACAATTGTTGGACACCACCAGAATGTGTGATTTGAAGAAACTCCCGTACCCTGATCACTGGAAAAACATAATAAGAAGAACATGCGAGTTAATAAGCTAGTATTAATCGTACAACTTATTTTGAACAGAATGCAAGTTAAGAAGCCAGTACCTTACTCTTTGGCTTTTCATGAAGTTGGGACCCTATTTGACAAACTTTGAAGTGTCTCCAAACAAAGGCCATCCCATGGTTTCTGGAGGCCCCTTCTGTTGGATATAAACCAAAAGCCCATAATGAGAAGCCCATATGAAGCTTATTAACTAAAAGGCCCAACTAGTATTGAAGATGCAAGCCAAAAAGTGAAGAATTTAGAAGCATGGAATATGCTAGAAGAATGGAGTATGTAGTGTGTTGTAACACCCGAAAAATTTATACGTTAACTAAAGGTTTCTATTTTAGAAAACTGTTCTAAAATAGGAAAGTTCGTTGCCTGATTTGATTTCTGGTTGTGCGATGTGCTTTGATGTGTTATTTGATGTTTACGATGTGGTATGATTCGTTAATTGCATGACTATTAGTAGTAGAAAACCAGGACACAAGGGTTGGTCCTGGCGCTGGGCACAACCTGGCGCTGAGGCCAGCCTGGCGCCAGGGTCTGAGAACACCTGACGCCAGGAGTGGGGCCAGGTGCCAGGGCATGTGTTCAAGTGGATGAGACCTATTTGAATTTCATAATTAATCAGTTAATTTTGGTCTTATACGTAGTCCGTGGTCTACACGAGATAGTGTAACGAGTAGTACAACCGCGGGACACCAGAGTCATGTGTGCGCAGGACTCTAGCTTTAGACGAACAGACCTGGGCGCAGGGCCATGTGGCACAGGCCCAGGGAGTCATGTGAACGTGGGTAACTAGCCACAAGGAGATCTTTAGAGGATTGGAGTGAATCTTGGAGCAAAATCTACGATTTGACCTAATAGCGGTAAATATGGTATGTATCGCGGAGGATCGGGAAGTATCAGTTCGGTTGAGATAATTAGGGAAGATAAATCTTAATTAAAAAGAGATAAATATTTCACTTTTTAATCAACCAATAGGAAGGGGACGTCTAGTTGGTTGGCTTAGATATGGTAGTTTACTAGTTTGGAACGAGATATGTAAAGTATGATTAAGATTGTAAGCTCGGCCAGTACTATTTCTGTGTCGACAGTCTGTAGTAAATAAATCATAACTAATTCAGGAAAAACCAGAAAAATATAAAATTAGTGTGGTTAGAAACTAGACTCATATAGCTAACTCCAATAAAAATTTCAGAGTCTAAGGCTAACTGGACTGACCGTGGGAAGAGTCGGAAATGGACTATTATGCGTATGACAGTGTGCTGTAATTAGGATTAAGATAGTGAACGAATCTTATTAGAGATTTGAAATCCTAATTAAATGAGGAAAACCCAATGGATTAACATGGCTGAATGTCCCTTACTAATGAGGGAGAGCTTTTAATTGGTTAGTTGGGATTTGGGATTAGGAAGGATCTAATTAGGAGATATCCTAGTTGGAGGAGGCTTTGGCTATAAAAGCCAAGGAGGAGGACGCCCATATGCTTCACTCCAAGCTTTGGACGCCTTGTGCTAAACCCTAGCTCTTCTCCCTTTCCTTGACACCAATTCCAGAAACCTTCTACCTCTTCCCTCAACCTCTTTTCTCGTGCGATCGAAGGTGTGGAGGCGTCGTCGTGAAGGAGAAGTGACGAGCTACGCGTGGAGGTGTATTTCGCATACATCTAAGTGGTAGGATGGTTTTTCCTAACCAATTCGGTTTGCACTTCTTTGGTCCTTTCATATTGTGATCAATTTATGATCCTATTCATATTATCTCAGAGACAAAAGTGCCTAATGTTTGTTTCATGAGAGATTTCTCGTTGTTTGATAAATAAGAGTGCTCATAATGTCATACCTTGTTTAATGCTTCATGTTGATGCATATATGCCTACTTTTGATGGGAATATCTATAGGTCATGTCTCTTGAACGTGGATGGTCATGAAAGTTATCTTCTTTATTCTATTATGTCCTGATTTAATAGTCCAATATGGTTAAGGGATGTATTAATAATGTTAAAAGTTTAATTAGATCAAGGTTGATGCCTTGAATATAGTTTAAGGTATTATCATCAATTAGAATCATTATAATCATTAAGTTCCAGAACATACCAGAGTCTAGAATTAATCTAGGAGGGAAGTAATTAAGGGTATTAATGTTATATTATCATGGTTAATGGGTATTAGTACGTGATTACCTATTATAAGTAAGTAATGTGCTCTCGGCCAGAACTGTTTCTGCGCCGACAATGCTCAGTATAAAAATCATAATTAAATGTATAAAAATCAGAAAAATATTCCGTAAGTGGTGTTATAAACTAGACTCATAGAGCTATCTGATGTTAAAATTTCAGAGTCAGAGTCCTTCTGTGTTGATGGTGGGTTCAGTCGAAATTGGGCTGTACAGTATAAGACAGTTTACTGAAATTAGGGTTTTAAAGCACTAGTAAGTATTATTACTCATAATATGATATAATCTGATTAAAATAATATTAATACAGTAAGATAAAACTACTTATGAGTCACTATAATAGGTGAAGAAGTTTAAAAGATTAAGACTTTGGGACGAGTCAACGTGCACAAGAGTCAATTTGGTCTTGTTTCTATGGTTCATCGTGGTGTCGGTTTGAGTATCCAATTGGAGATCAAACTTTCCTAGAGAGGTATCTTGAGATTAAAAGTAATACAATTCCATACTTAGAGATATCCCTATCAAAGGTAAGACATGATGCATGACGTGTAATCTAAGAGTGAAATTCATTATTCCTCAGATTGTGAGTCTTCATTATTCTCTTCATTATGCGAGATATGTGAATCTTCTTGTTACTCCCTGAGAGAGAGCTATATTGTTGAGAAACCTTGATTATCTGTTTCATACTCCATGAGTGAGTCATTGCGGTAAGAGTTACCCAATTCTCAGAAAGTTGAGACCTTTGTTATTGTTGAATCATTGTCCAGTTTGACATTGACCTATTTCTCCACTTATTAAAAGGTGGAATCATAGTATGCTCACGAGCCATTGCTAGGTCATGAGTGACCTCCGATATTTATGGAACATGGTTTCCCTATTGCCCGAAAGGAGGCAAATACGTACGTCTTAGACTGGTTGACATTACGGAAGGTCTTCAGTCTCCGGATACTCAGATCTGATCAAGGTGGAGAGTACACCTCGAATGAGTTCCAGAATTACTGGAAGGAGAACGGCATCAAGCAACAATTTACAGCAGCATACACACCACAACAGAATGGCATCGCTGAGAGGAAGAACTGGACCATTCTTGACATGGCTAGAACCATGATTAAGGAGAAGGGATTGCCAAAGAATTTCTGAGCCGAAGCTGTTGCATGTACAACCTATCTTCTCAACCGCTGTTCCACAAAGAGTGTGAAGAACATGACACCACAAGAAGCATGGAGTGGCTATAAACCCAGTGTGACACATCTCAGGGTCTTCGGTTGCATAGCATATGCTCAAGTTCCTGAACCAAAGAGAAAGAAGTTGGATGATCATGGAGAGAAGTGCATCTTCATTGGATACAGTGAGAAGTCAAAAGCTTACAAGCTCTATAAACCACTTACACAAAAGGTGGTGGTAAGTAGAGATGTGATTTTCAGTGAGAAGGAAGCATGGAGCTGGAGTGAAGTAAACAAAACAAAGGAGAATCATATCGAGATGGAGGAACAAGGAGAAGTAAGGCATGAAGCTCTAGAAAGAGTAATCTCAACACCGCTCCCTAAGGCATCAAATATAGATCAAAGGTCAGATATCTCAACTCCATCTTCTACACCTATTAAGATGAAAAGTCTTAGAGAAATTTATAAGCAAACCGAAGACGTAAATCTTCTTTGCCTCTATGCTGATACTAAGCCTCTAATCTTCCAAGAGGCTGTTAAAGAAGATTGCTGGAAGAGAGCCATGGAAGAATAGATTCATGCCATCGAGAAGAATGGCACATGGGAGCTAACTACATTGCCAAAAGGTCAAAAGGCGATTGGTGTCAAGTGGGTATACAAAATCAAGCGGTTGTCTAATAGACATATTGAAAGGTATAAAGCCAGACTTGTAGCCAAATGGTACAAGCAAAAATATGGCATAGACTATGAAGAAGTACTTGTGCCGGTTACAAGACTTAACACTATGAGGATGCTGATGTCTCTTGCTGCCCATCATAATTGGAAGATATACCAGTCAGATGTGAAATCAGCCTTTCTAAATGGGAAGCTTGAAGAAGAGGTGTATGTAGAGCAACCCCAAGGCTTTGTAGTGACAGGCGAAGAGTAAAAGTTGTACCGGCTGAAGAAAGCTCTATATGGCTTGAAGCAAGCCCCACGAGCTTGGAATTCTCGCATCGATGACTATCTAGAAGAGAATGGCTTTACTAAATGCCCGTATGAGCATGCCGTCTACATCAAGAAGAAAACTCAAGGTGAGATACTCATAGTATGCCTATACGTTGATGATTTGCTCTTCACAGGAAATAACCAACATATGTTTCAAGAGTTTAAGCAAGCAATGTTCAAGGAGTTCGAGATGACGAATTCTGGTCTTATGTCTTTCTTCCTTGGCATTGAGGTACGTCAACAATCCTCTGGTATCTTTATCTCTCAGAAGAAATATGCAAAAGAGTTACTTGAAAAGTTTAGAATGACTAATTGCAAAGAAGATTCAACCCCGATATGTGTGGATAATAAATCAGCAATTGAGCTTGCTAAGAATCCAGTGCAGCATGGAAGGAGCAAGCATATAGACATAAAGTATCACTTCTTGAGAGACCACGTAAAACAAAGAACTGTGAATCTGGAGTATTGCAACACTAAAGAGCAAGTGGCTGACATCTTCACTAAAACTTTGCCCACCGACACATTCATCAAGTTGAGGACTATGCTCGGAATGAAGAAGCTTTTGGTTTAAGTGGGGATATGTTAGATATAAACCAAAAGCCCATATGAGGGCCCAAGCCCATAATGAAATATTAGAAGCCCATATGAAGCATATTAACTAAGAAGCCCAACTAGTATTAAAGATGCAAGCCCAAAAGTAAAGAATTTAGAAGTATAGAATATGCTAGAAGAATGGAGTATGTAGTGTATAGTGTAGAAGTCTAGAAGACCTACTTAGAAGAATTATCTAGAAAAGTCTTTTGTAGAAACTTATAAAAAGATGTTGGACTCCTATAAATAGGGAATGATATATGGAGTTCCAACACACAAGTGAGTAAGAAAACTCAAGAGGTGAAGTGAAGTGTGAGGGAGTGCTCTTGTAAAGGTAGCAATCTTGTCCCTTGAATTATTTCATACCATTATCCCATTTCTTCCCTCATAGTCATAGTTGTGGGTGAAGGCTTAGCAAAGCTAACATCCAACACCTTCCTGGACCTCACCTCATTCCATTTCAACAAAGCTGCACATAAGCAGACAGCCAAAACCGGGCTATATCCTACCACCAACAGAACAACCATTATTTTAATCCTCATTCAAGCCATTGGATTTTTCTCTTAATGCACAACAGATATCTCACCCACTAATGGTTTCACCTCTTGTTCCATCATATGTTGATTCTTGCTCCCTACAACATATAAAGATATTACGAATAGAAGCTTCTAGAGATAAGCAAAAAGATAGCCAGAGCTTTTTACATATTACCTGGCGCCAAGTATGGTTTTATCATATTGCCTGGTTTTTCTCGTGACTTCTCATATGACCTGGAATCGGCACCTAGAGTACCAAAAATGCCCTTCTTTTATGTTTTTTATGCATTTTGTATCCGAAATGCTTCATTCTTCCCAAAATTAGCGATTTACAGAATCATCAAGTTGGGGAAGAAGATATTCTGGCAAAGATCCATCCATAATCGCAATTCAAACCATCGCCGGCACCGTCCAACCCGAAAAAAAAATTTCATGCCAAAAAACTGTAAAAATAGCGGGAAAGACGAAAAAAAATATGTGATGAAGGGATTTTGATGTAAGAGCAGTGAGAAAGCCCTCCCAACTACAAAAATTAAGATCTACATGTAAAGAAACACAAATAAAGATCACCCATTAGTGTTTGATCGCTCTTGGATATGAAATAAAAGGATAAAAATGGGTAAAAATGTGAAATACTCGTTGGAGAGCGACAAGTTCAATGTATATATCTTTCTGTGATCCTAATGAAGTAGAAGAGGAGGAAAAATAAGGAAGAACGCAAAAAAATGGGCAAAAATGGATGAAAAATTAGCGAGTTATGACATTTTAAAAATTATTATTTATCGTGTCGTCGACAACACGATAAATAACAATTTTTAAAATGTCATAACTTGCTCATTTTTTATCCGTTTTTGCCCTTTTTTTTCGTTCTTCCTTATTTTTCCTCCTCTTCCACCTCAATAAGATATAGGATGGAAAAAGAAGAAAAAATAATAAGAAAGAAGAAAGTGAAATGATAAAAATGGGTAAAAGTGTAAAATACTCGTCGGCGAGCGACAAGTTCAATTTATATATCTTTCTGTGATACTAATGAAGTGGAAGAGGAGGAAAAATAAGGAAGAACGAAAAAAAATGGGCAAAAATGGATGAATAATGAGCAAGTTATGACATTTTGAAGATTGTCATTTTATCGTGTTATATGCAACACGATAAATGCTCAAGTCGTGTTGTCGACAACACGATAAATGGGCAATTTTAAAATGTCATAACTTGCTTATTTTTTATCCGTTTTTGCCCATTTTTTTTCATTCTTCTTTATTTTTCCTTCTCTTCCACCTCAATAAGATATAGGATGGAAAAATAAGAAAAAATAATAAGAAAGAAGAAAGTGAAATGATAAAAATGGGTAAAAGCGTAAAATACTCATCGGCGAGCGACAAGTTCCTGTTGTGTTCCCGTATGGAACACGAACAAAATCAGATTCCATGGTGAAAAAGGGAGAAAAGAAGAAGAAGAAGAAAAGAGAATGAGGAAAACTGGATTCAATATTGCATGCCCCAGAAGGAGGAAGAAGACCTCCTTATAAAGAAAGAGATGGCGCGTCTTCCTAGCCTGATTACAAGATATGACCTTTCAGTTACCAAGGTACGGTTCTGCGTGATGACCTTTTACTTACCAAAATGGGAAGGATTACAAGTTGTGGTTCCGCGTGCGCATTGATGTTCACAACACTCCACCATGCTTCCGCTATCGCCTTGTCCTCAAGGCGACCCATAGATGCTGATATAAATCTTGCACTGGTATGCGCAGGAACCGACGGTCCGACAGTGAGGATAGGCCCAGAGAAGGCAATCTGGCAGATAGTTATACAGTGACTGACATATAGCAAGGCAAGTTCTTGCAACTATGGAATTTTGTTGAATTCTAACAACCAAAAAACTTGCAGACGAGAATAATGAGGAAGGAGCACATTATCATCAGTACTTTGGGTACCTGCAGGATCATCCATCATAGATCCTTTATAGAACTGTAAAAAATCCTCCTTTAGTTCTTTAACAACCTCATTCTTCATGACTGCTTTTACTTCATCAAGACGATTACTGTTGTGAATAAAATTAACATCTTCTCCCCTTAAAGTATTGATACTAGACCATATGTTTGTTTTTCCATCCTCCCTGATATATGAAACAAGTAACTCAGCAAGCCAAATGTACCCATTATGATGACAGGATATCCCTTCAAAGTGAAGAAGAGAACGCAGCACTCTTGCAATCTGGTGAGGTTGTAGACAATCAACCATAAAAACAGACAGGTAGCGAACATCACCAGCAAACTCCATATCGGTCTTGAATATGCTGCAGTCTTGAAGAACTCTGAAAATCTCATCATTATAGCATACCGCGCTCACTAAGTATCCTTGATTAAAAGAGGACAAGGGCTGGATTTCCCCCATCCAACAAGCATATTCATCTGGCAATTCACAAGAGAACCCTTCTACATCTGGCTGAAGATCCTCACTATTTTGTGCAGGTGGAGAGATAATAGATGCATCTTTTCTGAGACTTGACGACAAAGATACCAATGCTGAGGCAGCTCCTGCCACAGCCGAAGGCTCCCCTGATCTTGTCTCAGGTTGGATTCCTTTAGCTGAAGCGCCATGTGATTTAGATATGGCACACAATACAGCTGTACCAGTAAGATTATCATTTGCAAGCTACTGAAATATATAAGCATGGTGACCATCTGCACTAAAATTGTGTAGACACCCTTTCTCAAACAAATGCCCCTCAGATTCAGTCAGCAGTTCATGTTGCACCTCCTCTTGTACTTTATGATCACTGCTTGAACGCAAAGATCGAGCCACACCATCTTTAATTGGAATTTCATCAAACAGTTGGAGTGCTGCAACACGCAGCCCAGATTTGGCATACACATTCAAGATAGCCGAGTAGGGGACCTCATCAAGCATTAATCCAATCTTATACATTTTCTCAAACCATTCCACAGCTTTATCTAAAAGATTGCACCTTTTTGCACAAGTGATAATGGTAGAATAAGTAACATTGTCCAAAGGAATACCTTTCTGGACCATCTCCTCTGCCAACTCCCCCATGACCCGGCATTGCTTCCCTCGTCACAAGAACTTCATGGTCACGTTGTAGAAGATGGTTTCCATGGGAAACAAGTTCTGGATCTTGAGCCAATCGAAGAAAAGGCACGCCTTTTGCCACGACTGGAGCGAGTTGAGGATGAGCAGTGCATTCTCCCTGGTCAGCGGCGGGTCCAGCTCCTGGAGCGTGGAGACGAAGGCAGATACCGTATGGTAAGCGCTGTTGAGCTTGCAAAAGAAGTCTGCGTTTTCCTGGGTTTTGACGGTGCCCTGGGTGGCGTGAGGTTCCTTAAGGGTATTGGAGGCGGAGAAAGGCACCGCCTTGTAGGGGGGTTTGGAGGCGGCGGAGTGTTGGGCGATGGTGGGCTTGGTCGCGTGGACATCGGCGAACGTGATGGCGGAGAAGACGGCGCTGCCCTCGGTTTCAACAGCATCGATGGCAAGGAGCTTTCGCGGGGCGGTGATAGTTGTCACCCTGTTGGCTTCTGCAGTGGCCGCTCCAACAGATTGGTCGCGACCGCAGGAGACGATCACCTCGGTGTTGTCGATCGAGGCGGCGGTGAAGGAACCTGAATGGCAGTCGGCTTGAATAATGGGAACGCCATTGGAGAAAGGGGACATGGCGATGGATTTGGGAACCACTCCCTCGACATCGGCAGCAAGTTCGTCCTCCTCCTCGTCCTCCTCACTTTCTACGTCGTCCACATCCATCTCGGCTGTATATAACACGATAAAATGATAATTTTAAAAATGTCATAACTTGCTCATTTTTTATCCGTTTTTGCCCTTTTTTTTTTCGTTCTTTCTTATTTTTTCTCCTATTTCACTTTATTAGTATCACAGAAAGATATATAAATTGAACTTGTCGTTCGCCGACGAGTATTTTACGCTTTTCCCCATTTTTATCATTTCACTTTCTTCTTTCTTCTTATTTTTTCTTCTTTTTTCATCTTATATCTTATTTAGGTGGAAGAGAAGGAAAAATAAGGAAGAACGAAAAAAGAATGGGCAAAAACGGATAAAAAATGAGCAAGTTATAACATTTTTAAAATTGCCTATTTATAGTGTTGTCGACTACACGACTTGAGCATTTATCGTGTTGCATATAACACGATAAAATGACAATTTTAAAAATGTCATAACTTGCTCATTTTTCATCCGTTTTTGCCCATTTTTTTTTGTTCTTTCTTATTTTTCCTCCTCTTCTACCTTATTAGTATCACAGAAAGATATATAAATTGAACTTGTCACTCACCGACGAGTATTTTACGCTTTTGCCTATTTTTATCATTTCACTTTCTTCTTTCTTCTTATTTTTTCTTCTTTTTTCATCCTATATCTTATTGAGGTGGAAGAGAAGGAAAAATAAGGAAGAACGAAAAAAGAATGGGCAAAAACGGATAAAAAATGAGCAAGTTATATGCAACACGACTTGGATTCAAGTCGTGTCACATAATACACGACTTGAATTAAGTCGTGTCGTCGACAACACGATAAATGACAATTTTTAAAATGTCATAACTCGCTCATTTTTCGTCCATTTTTGCCCATTTTTTTGCGTTCTTCTTTATTTTTCCTCCTCTTCTTCTTCATTAGGATCACAGAAAGATATATACATTGAACTTGTCGCTCTCATACTTGGCGCCAGGTAATATGTAAAAAGCCCAGACAGCCAACATAAAAACTGATTGTACCCAAAAAAAGAACACACAATCTTAAATCATCGTTATAGCTGAACACCAACAGCCCAAAAAGAGAGTAGAAACGGAATCAGATTGAGGAAGACTTAAAGAACCCTCATTGGCCTCAAAAGACGGCAAGCACAAAAATTACTGTGTTCTCAATCTCAATTGAAACTCCTCCTGAGAATTGACTTTTGCTGATCAAGAGTACTCCTCCTTGCCCAGTTCAACTTCTGTCGAGTCAACCACCTTTCCCCCAAACTGTCCAGACTGGATCTGCCTTTGAAGGAAGAGTCCCAAAGTGGCCGGAGTCGATCTGCTTATGGTCACCACCGCGCTTCCATGTTCCAACTGAGAAACGTGTTTTTTAAATAAAAAAAATACCTAATTGCAACCAGTGATAATTCCAAAATGTAAAAAATAATATGGCTTAATTTCGATAAAATTCACTTGTCACAAAGGTTTTTTAGAAGTAAAAATAACAAATTGCTTAGTATTAATTATGAGTAATAAAAAGTCAGTACTTTGTAACAAGTGGAAGTATCAAAATCTAACAACCCGATTACAATTCATCTAACACAATTTCGTATAGGAGAATGATATAACAATAAAAAAGCTAATGTTAGTTCTTCACGCTTGTGTTGATCTCAGTAGATCAAGTAGCACTTGTCCATATAATATGCAAATACATTGTTCTCTACTGACATGGAGCTTCATAATATCATGTAGTGTTGACAATCAAACTCGATAATCAACCTCTAAAGCATTTCCTAGAGAATTTCAAAGCAAGTATGCCAATGAGAAATATTCCAAGAAAAAACCCATTAACCAAATTTCTGACTGTCAAAAACCACAAAATAGTTAAAAGTTACCCGATCGGTTAACTGCAAATCCTACAGAATTGGGCTGTACATCCTTGTGATACTTAATAATGAATGATAGATGATTATGGATGAAATATATCTCATCCTTGTTCTCCTCAAGACATGAAATTTCAATTTCACCTGAAAAGTAAATCAACAACCTTAACCAGAGATCTAGGAGATGCGAGCAACTACTTGTCAGTTACCTTGACCTAGTGAGTTGGATGTGATGTAACCTGCAGCCACGAAGAATAGTCTTTTTATAATAGCACAATTATTGATTGGTTATATATATATGTATATATATATGGGAAAAGTTTAAATGAGATCGCTCTCATATTGCTTATATGAGGCCACTTTGAATCGTGGCCATTGGATCTTGATCTGATGGCTACAAATATCTATAATGATCTTACCCACTCCTTGATGTGACACACTCACTTACCCACTAATTTGATATCCACCCTCCGATCTGAATCTAACGGCAATAAAGATTGGCCTCATACTCCTTATATGAGAACGATCTCATGTAAACTCATCTCTCTCTCTCTCTCTCTATATATATATATATATATATGTATGTATCTGTGTTTTGTGTGTCCACAACACGGCATTAGACAAAAGGCTTTGAAGGTAAATACCAATTAAATCGACAATAGTACTTATGAACAAATACAACCATACCAAAGTCCTCCATACTCTTCAATTAAAGATACAATGAAGGGGAAGACAATATGGATGGAATACTATGACTTGGTTAATTTTGAAAGTCTAAAACCACCCTTAGGGCATGCAAAGTAACCAATTTTCAAAGTATAAGGGAAAATATTATACATCATAAAGCTTCCTGGGTACTCAAGCTTGTAGCCTTACAATGTATCAAAAAAAAAGAAAACTTGTAGCCTTACCAATTTATATGCTCATAAAGGATCCAACAGCGAAGCTAACCTTACCAACTTGATTTTTTTTTCTAGCTAATAATGGTATTAACATATGGCAGGAGATAAGCTAACCTTGTCTTGTATGTTATTGTCATATGATTGCCACCAAAGAAGAGGACACATGAGAATGATGCACATAGCCTGAAATACTTGCATAGTGGCAAGAGATGATTGCTTGACTACCATAGGATCAGCCTATGAACTATTGTAAAAGATACCTGCAAGGCTTAGAAGTACAAGCCTCTAAACTGTATATAATCACTTCATCATCATCATACGCCTTATCCCAGCTATCTGGGGTCGGCGGCATGGATTATACCGCATTTGACTCTTATCGGAATCAAAATGGTACAAAATTCATACAAAGAAACATAGTGGCAAGTTTTTTCGCCGGATGCCCTTCCTGACGCAACCCCTCGAAGAGGGGACAAATATAATAAAATATAGTGTATATAATCACTTCATATCCATATAAAACTCATCATCCTTAAAAGCATAATAGTGCAATTATACTAAAAAATGGCTCACTTCTTCTACAAGAGTAAAATTAATGAGATGTGCACCTGAAAAATGTAAATGTGATCAATTAACCATCCACAGAGCAAGCAAATGTAATATCATTTGACCCTTTACATGGCATCCCTGTAGCACAAGCGTAAGAAAAAAATAACTAATCATGTATGCTAACAGATTAGTTACAACTGACCCTTTTCCACATAACCACTATACCAAAACCATCCTTTAAATTGTATAGCAGAGTTGAAAACCAAACAAAGTTTAATGCCCAAAAAGATCACTACAATGTTTTTGGTCTACTAGTCTTGAGACAATTTGGGCACAATGATAGATTCAAAGTTACACCTCTACTTTTCAAGGATGCTATTATCATCCTCAACCCTATCACTAAGATGAAAAGGAGACAAGAGAGACAAAAGAGATTGCAATGTACAATTATGCAATGAAGGTAAAACAGTTAAGCAACAAATTTTATTAAGCAGAGAAATAGAAGTAGAGGCCCTTCAAGCTCTCACATGTAGAGCCTTGTGAGAAATGGTCCCTTAAAAGGCTCCTAACGTATGCTTTGCACACGGATAAGATACTATGCACCTACCTTCTGCCTACTCCACTCTATTATAGTACTGGTATGTACTTCACCAAAAAACATTAATACCTATTACCATACCCACTTCACACCACAAACACTTGAACCCTACAGGCAAGGGAAAAACTTCTTTCTCTAGAGCTGAAACTGAACATGCACATTGTACAATCTAGAACATTGCAGAAGGAACCTGGTTCCACCTACTACCAAGCCTACATGCACCAAAACTATTTTCTGCAGGAGGTATATGCTCTCCCATATTGTTGTTTTCTAGGCGAAAACAACGTCAAGCAGACTAGTGCTAGCAGAAACAAAAACAAACAGACGGCCAGCACAAAAAGAATGATGTTCATCCACTCAAAGTTGAATCGGAAGCTAATTAAACTACTTGTTGAGAGATCCATGATAGTGTACATGTATATACATTGTTGAGAGATCCATGATAGTGAACTATACTCAATTCCTTTTTAGTCACTTCGAAGGAATCAGAGAAATAGAAAGCCAAGCCCCTAGAGACCATCATGGCTGTTCCGAATGGTCCCACGCTCAGTTTAAATGCTGTGTGGAACCCCTTTCCATATTATCTTTTGTCTGCAACCACCAACCACTAGATCATACCCATGTTTTCTTGCTTAAGATTCTTCACCCATAAAATGAAGGAAAGCTATGTATGTTTATGGTTCAGTTCCAAGAACGAAAACTTCAATATCTTTTACAGTTCTTAACCATCACAATAGGTAGTCTTAACAATGTCACACTATCCTCTTTTACATTACAGGCCAATCGTATAGACTAATTCACATATTTTACATTTCTTAGCTAACTATTAGCTAAGAAATAGTTAGCCACTTGAAGGAGAGAGGACAACGGCGACAGCGGCCATGGGCTCGAGCTTGAGGATCGGCGAGGCGAGGCTGACAGGCGAGGAGCAGAACCAGCATCATCGCGAGGCGAGGCTGACAGGCGAGGATCGGCAATGGCATCATCGCGAGGAGCGGAACCAGCAAAAGGTGAGGTCGACTGCGATTGGCGAGGCTGACTGGCGACGACGGCGGCGGTCATGGGCTCGAGCTCGAGGCAAAAAAGAGCTTTTTTGACGATGGCGGCCATGGGCTCAAGCTCGAGGCAAAAACAAGCTCGAGCTCACGATCGAGATCGACGGCGACGAAGGAGGAGCTCATGACCAGAACCATCCAAAGCTCCCCAATTTACCCCTCTCTGGCGCTCCTCCGGCCATCTCCATCGGACTTCCGATACGCCAGTGGCTCTTGTAGCAGCAGAGAGATGGGGACGAGAGGGGGCAAAAACAAGCTCGAGATCGACGGCGATGGCAGACCAGCAGAAGGCCGACAGTCGACGACGATGGCGGCCATGGGCTCGATCTCACGATCGGGGGCGAGATCGATGACGACGATTTCTGGTATGGAGAATTTCTGATTTACTAATTTTTCGAGCTGATTCTCGAGTCAAGCTCGAGCTTTTCGTCGAGCTGATTCTAGAGTCGAATGAGTCGAGTTTTTTCGAGTTGAGCCGAGTCTAGTTACTAGGTAGCTCAAGTTCGAGCTCGAAAAAAGTCGAGCCAAAATTCGAATCGAGCCAAGTCGAGCCGGAAAAATTCATGAGCTGACTCGGCTCGTGAGCACCCTTAGTTCATATCTTTTCATATCTGGTTAGGCCTTTTATACACCAATATATATTCACTTTGAGGCCTCTCCCACAACTGGAGAGATTCAACTATCACACCAAAGGCGCTGAATTCAAAAGGCCACCTCCAAAATTAAGATAGAATCTCAAATCAATGACATATATGCGAATTTAGAATAAATTTATACTAAAGTTTAATAAACAAATACTTATTGACTTTTTTTAAAGGAGGATAGTACTAGAGGTTAGTCTAAACAAGAAAAAGAAAGTAGGATGGTACTAGAGGCTAGGATTAAGTTGGAAAAGATAAAGAGTAATCAATGTGGAGGAGTATTGTTAGTGGGCGAGAGAAAGAGTATGAAGAAGAGGACATAGGGTGGTAAGGAATGTAGCAAGAAATAAATATTATAATAAATATAAGAAAGGTAAGCACTCACCAAGGGATAGGGTATCAAGGCATATTCCTAAACATACTTGGATTCACTTCAGGTCAATAAAACCAACTAATTAAGAAAAGTTTTCATGAAAGAAGTCATCGCCTATAGGATTAGATTCGTTAATGTCCTTCACCACATTCTTCAAGATCAATAAGTGAGGTGCTATAATCGTCCAAGGCTAGTTGACAATGGACAACTTTATTTTGGCATCGTGAAATAGCATATTTCTTTATTTACGTAATATACATGGGCTTCGGAAAATACGTGGGAATGCTGGATAAAAATAATATCGACAGAAAACAATATTTGGATTGTTAATGGAAAGTTAATCGAAGGTCACTGACTCACTCTTACCTTTGTTTCCCACCCACCACCGCTAATACCCTTGTTTTCTTTCTTCCTCTTTTATGTGCTCCCTTTATCCCATATCAATTGTCTGCAGTAGAAAGTGGCTGATCACCTTATGGTTTCAGTTGAGGCCAATATGCCAAATCAGCTTTTTCTTCACTTTACATGCCAACCCTCTTCTTACTATCGCATCGGAAAAAGTTTTTTACCATTGATTCCTTCTCCAAACTAGTCCAAACTCCTCATTCAGGTGACCAGGTCAATTATAATATGAGCGGTTAGAGAAAAATTGATAACTAAGTTTCTATTAACATGGGAACCAAGTGTGCCCAAGAGTTCTTCCAAACATAATAATCTAATTATATAAGGATGATCATTTTCCAATATATCGATCTATCCACATGTCCCAATTTATTCGCAACTAATTTTTTAGGATGAGCCTATAAATCCGAGTAGTTTACATAGTTTGCTTCAGGAACTCACGTGCATTATGCGAGTAATTAGTAGACTTTAGAATTTAAATTATGTGAGATGGATGATGCCCCTCATCCCTTAGTATGGGAACCTTTGTTTTCTTTATTGGTATCCCTCCGGATGATAGTAAATTTGGCAATTTAAAAGATTAATTGTGCCTAATTAAGACCTTAGTTAGGCCTAATTAATGATATTAAATTGCTCAATTACTCGCATTAGCCATTTAATTTCTATTGACAAAGGTGATAGCATTCGTTTCAGTTAGCTACTTGGGTTGTGTCATCTCTGTATCACAAAATATAGCTTATTAGTTGTAAATCACAAATGAAATAAATACATGCTTTTGCCCGTGTGAAATTTCCAGTTTAAAAAAATGTAAAGAAAAAATATAAGTTGTTACCAGTTACAAGTTACTGGAGAACAATGTTCCACAAGATTGGATACCCTACATGAGTATGCGGCACCAAGGTCAAGTCACCAATATTACTTTCAAGCAAGGTTTTAAAAACCGAACTAGTCATCAACCCGGAATTCTTGCAGAGTAGGTCCAACTGGCCGGATTGACCCCGTTGCTGAAGGAGAACTAGGACAGGGGAGCTGGCCATTGGCTAGCATGGAGAAGAATGGAGATTGAGGGGAGAGCGAGTCGGTCAGTTAGGGAGATGAGGAAAGAGAATCGGAATGAAAGGGAAAAAAAAAACCGCCCGGCCCGGTTAGCTGATTCACTAGTTCAAACAGACGGATTGAACGGGGGTGATGGGGTCAATCTACCAAACCAATCTCTCTTGAAAAACCTCCCAGCTCTGGTCGAACCGGCCTAGCGGGTTGAGTTTTTAAAACCATGCTTTTAAGTTAGCAAGCTAGGGCTTATGCATATATAAAATGTGAAACGAATATGAACTATGGAATTCCCCATGATCAAGCAACCAGCGGTCAACAACAAAACTCACATTTTAAATGAGAAGCTGCTAAAATGAATGCGAGGACCGTGGAGGATTAACTTACTATATATAATGGCAGATCAAGGTTTTACCAAAAATAATAGGAAGCTTAACGTACTTCTTTTATTTCGTACAAAGCAAGCCAGCATTATATAAACCAGGTGGTTGTGTTTAGTTTGCATGTTTGCTAATATGGGTAGGTGGAGCGGGTACTGGTCATCTACTAAAGGAGAAAAGTTTCCATATCAAAAGAGCATTCTCCTTCCATTACATTTTTTCCATTGTCATTCCACGTTTTCCACATGATCATTAGAACATTATGTTTTTCAGTAAGTGAAGCTGTCATTTCTTTACCGTACAATGTTTTGGAAGAAGAGAATGATTGGAAGAGGTAGTCTAGAGTTTTGTTTCTAAAATTGCACATCTTGCTAAGGGAGTTTGTTCCCAACCAAAGCAATGAAAAAGTATGCCCCTGAGGCCGATGTTATATGACAGTTCTATATATATGGTGAAAATGCTAGCTTGGATAAATGGTAAGGGCAAATACTTTTTTTCGTTAAAAAACCTACTAATAAAAGAAAGCCGATCTTTTCATATTCTTGAGATGTGTCATTCCTCTTCATAAACCTATGATTCATGAACAATATTTATTATAGGAAATAAGAACCATGAAGAACAAACACACCTTCCCTGTTCTCACAAATTAAAAAAGTCCTCGAGGAAGGAGGTGTCAATGTTGGAAAAAAAATATATTTTCCTTCTGTTGAGTTAACCAATAAATATAATTAAATATATATTTCTCCACACCCACAATGATGTAAGTGAGTCTTCTACACCTCCTTGATGTAGGATGCACAAATTACCATGCACACAAAATAAGATTAACAAAGAAACATTTTATCGAACACTTAGAGACACAAATTTAACGTGGTTCACCGCCAAGGCTAAATCCACTACTATCAACTTTGGATATACTATACTTAGTAGAGATTACAACAAAATTTAAGGGGCTAGACCCCACGCAACTCAAATGGATTACATCTTCACCATGAATGAGAATATCTTATCAAAATCAGCACCTTTATTTTGCCCAAAACCCTTTACAGCCAACCTTGCCTTGTACCTAAGATATGAACTACTCCCATCGGCCTTCAACTAGTATACCCACTCGTTTCTCAAAGCTCTCTTGCCTTTAGAAAGCTTCACCAACTCATAAATATGATTCTCATACAAGGATTTCATTTCTTCTTGCGTTGCTTTCTTCTATAACTTCTTATTTTCAAGTGTTTGAGCTTCCACAAAGCTTTCCGATTCACCATACTCAATGAGTGTGACATATGTAGATGAAATATATTTTGTAGATGACTTCCTTTCTCTATGCAATCTCCAATGTCTCTTCTTGATGTGAAGACTTCCACATCTTCTACATCACCTTGAATATAATCATTATCTTCATCTAAATCACTTCCATTATCAAGAAAGTCATCAACATGAAAATCCACATCATCATTCTCCACCCTATCTAAATGATGATGATCATCATATCTAGATTCCTTACTTCCACTATGTTCTTTCCCTTGAACACCTTGTTAAGGTTGTGGTACATAGAACTCATCATAGACGTCACACACAACTTGCTTTTGTGTTTAATCTTTGCCAAAGTCTTCAATTGTTTGATCTTTTTTAAAACCCACATCTTTACTTCTAATAAGTTTCTTGTTCTTTAGATCCTACAACCTATAACCAAACTCATCATCACCATATCCCAAGGCACACTCAATAGCCTTGTCATCTAACTTTGTTCTTTGCTCCTTTGGGGTGTATATAAATATCTTTCAACCAAATTTACTTTCAAGTGTGAGTAGGAGGGATCTCTATCACTCTATATTTTTTTCGGTACCTCACAATCCAACACATATGAAGGAGACCGATTAATCAAGTAACAAGCGATACTCATAGTTTCACCTCAAAAGTTCTTCGGAAGCTTTGCCCAAGATAACGCACTCCGAATTTTCTCCACTATTGTCTTGTTCATCCTCTCTGCCTCACCATTATGTTGAGGGGTATAAGGCACTATTTTTTCATGTCTTATATCATGCTTGTTACAATAATCATTGAACTTTTTTGAAATGTACTCTCCCCCATTATAGGTGCGAAGACATTTAAGAAGTTTCTCAGTTTGCTTTTCAACCATAACATTAAACTTTTGAAATGTGTCAAACACTTCATCTTTACTCTTTATAGCATACCCCCATACTTTCCTAGATGCATCATCAATGAAAGTAACAAAGTACAAAGAACTACCAAGAGTTTTCTCCTTCATTGGTCCACAAACATCTAAACAAACACGATCAAGCATATTTATTTTTTGGGTACTACTTGTAGAAAATGAAGCTATATGTTGTTTTCCAACTAAACAATGATCACAAGGAGTCAAAGAAGTACCTTTCAAATTTAGGAATGCATTCTTCTTCATCAAGAGCTCTAAAGATATTCTTCATCAAGAGCTTTGATGTCATAAGTTAGCAGATGAGTGCTCAAGAGTGACATTCACCTCACCCTTGGATAGTTACCCCTCAGTTTTGTAGATAGAGCAATATTTCTTCCTTTTGGTACAACAAGAGGTCCCTTTATGAGCTTCCACAAACTTTTTTTAAAGTGTGATTCATAACCTTCATCATCAAGTTTTTTCGTTGATACGAGATTCAACCTCAAGTCTAGAATATTCCTTACATCCTTAAAAATTAACTTGTGAACTAGTCACAAAGTGCACATCTCATTTTCCAACAATCTTTAAAACTCGATGATTTCTCATCATTGTCACCCTTAAGTCGCCCAACTCATATGTAGTGAAAAACTCTCTATGAGAAGTTGAATGGAAAGATGTCTCAGAATCCACAACCCAAATAGTTGCACTTGTTGAACTTAAACAACTTTTATCACAAATATAGATCAGAATAAGATCTTTATATTTCTCTATAGTATTAGCCTCTTGAGCTTCATTGCCTTGCTCATTTGGTGAACCTTCATTTTATTTATTTAAGAACTTCATACACTCTTTAAAATATTCAAATAGACCATAATGGTAATATTTCATCATCTTTCAAGAATTTGACATCTTGCCATCTTTACCATTATTTGAGTCTCTATTCTTTGAATTTTTTCTTATTTGTTTGAAAACTAATGCTTGAGATGAAGACCCTAAGGTAATTTTTTTATATCGTACAAAGCAAGCCAGAATTATGTAAACAGGTGGTTGTGTTTAGTTTGCATGTTTGCTAATATGGGTAGGTGGAGAGGGTACTGGTCATCTACTAAGGGAGGAAATATTCCATCTCTAAACATCATTCTTCTTCCATTACATTTTTTCAGCTGTCATTCCATGTTTTCCACATGATCACTAGAACATTATGTTTTTCAGCAAGTGAAGCCGTCATTTTCTTAAATATGGTAAATAATATGGGATAGAGGAAACATTTTTAGCAAAAATTTTGTTCCAAAGATAAATCATTTAAGGGGCCATTTGGGGCGTAATTATAAGCAAATATCCACAGTAGATTTTCCAAATCCACTGTAGCATCCATGTTTTTTTTCCCTATCCAGCTGAAACACGACCTGAGGTGTTTCACCTGGATAGGAAAAAAACATGGATGCTACAGTATAGCAAAACATCCACAGACCATAGTACAGTGGATGGTCGTGTGGATGCTACGGTGGATGTTTTGCTTTTAATCACGCCCCAAACGGTCCCTATTCCAACACCACGCAGACCAGATTGTTTTGCTTTTAATCACGCCCCAAACGGTCCCTATTCCAACACCACGCAGACCAGATTGACCGGTGTATGAGTCACAAACCAACTGCAAACTCCTATGATCGAGAACCTCACCCTTCCATAGAGTGGGGTGCCCCTCGAATCCCCACTCTCAAGGCCAAACTAGGCCTTTGTATAGTTACTAAAGCTTCTTTAGTAACTATCCCATTCATCCAATTCGTCAGAAGAGATCATTCCTCCATTTAAAACCGGGCTTGGGCTCAATCCAAGTAAACCCAACAACACTAGTTGGGCTCAACCCACTTTCGAGGCACTCCCAAGTCCCAACTCTAGCCTGCACCCTACCCTGAAGATTAACCTACCTATATATTTTTGTTAAAAGAACTCACTATTACTTGGTTACATAAACATATAACTACATTTTTAAACATTTTAATACCTGATTAGAACAAGTTTCCAGTACATTATTAGAAATGTAATTCCAATAGAACTTTGAACGGAATCGAGCGTTAAAAGTACTGAGTATAGCCCATCTTGCTTTAAGTCCATGTGCGAGGATTAAACCAACCAGCCCATCATTGTCAAGGTCTATTCAATCTTTTTTAAGCGAATAGATTTTTTATGTTTGAAGGGTGAGACTTTTATCATCCCAGTTTTTCTCATAAACATCACATGCTTAGTAGAACCCAAAATTTTTTTACCATCGCTGAGTAAAACCACACGATTCTCATTTACGTTTCAGCCAATAGAACTCCACTTTCGAAAAATCAAGATTCTGATGGTGGGACCCTAGTGTCAAATATATGATTGTGGATCCCCACCACCAAATTCAACTCAATGAAACGGTTGACAATAACTGTGAGTTATGTCGTTGGAAGGCTAATGTTGAACAGTGAGACTCTTGTGAGTCGAGTTCTACCATCAAAATGTAACATTAGGATATTCCTCGCATGTTAGAAAAAATGACTCTTTTCCAAACCTACTTACGAAAGTGGGTATTATTGGAAAATTTTGGGTGCATAAAAATATCACCCATGTTTGCCGTAAAGTAGGGGTGTTCACGGATGTTTGTGTCCATCTTCGGCTGAAGTTGTTGTGGATGGTTCGTACGGACTATGGACTGGACACGGACTAGAGCTATCAATCTGTTTTCATGGTGCCATGGACACAGACAAGCTATCGTCCGTGTTCGATAGCCCATTAAGAACCGTAATACCTCTGTCTGTGACCGTGAGTCACCCACCACAGCCCTTCTTCTCAAGCCCTTCTCCGCCCATGTACGTTCGGTTCTCATATAGCTTAGTGATGGTTCAAGTCATAGCCGTTGGATCTTGATCTAACCACTATAAGAGTGAGCGATGGTTCACACTAACCTACTTGTCGATTTGATATTCATAGGATCGGAATCCAACCACCCAAAAGGTTGGCCTCATGTTACTGGGATAGCGAGGTATGAAAAGCATCTTCCCTTTCTTAACTCACCCCTTCTTCCCTATAAAATTGCATGTTTTTATCTTTTTATTATTGCTGAAAACTAATGGTAGCATAGAACGTGTCCTTAATGAGAAAAGTACGTACACCTGACCTAGTGCTAGGTAGTTTCATCTCTCTTTTTTTGTAAACTTTAAATAGTCAATATGACACGGCAGGCAACTTACTAATGTCAAGGAAAGTTTCCATATAATAGCTACAATCATTATACACTGATTTAGGATAAACATCCCCATCCATGCCTTGTCGAAAAAGTCCACAAGAGATCTCATTCTAGAGTTACGATCATTTTATTTGCTTTACGGCTCTCCAACTTTTCAAAGAGTCAAAAACATAAAGAAAAACCTCTGCCCCATATACCGTCAATGCATAAAGATGAGAACAAGGTAGGTCCAATGGTCATATCTAGGATGTTTCCTTCAAGCAGAAATCATGGTTCATTGCGTTCATTCAACGGAAGCAGCCCCCGCCCCATCTCAACTACCATTTCCCTCCACTCTACGCTTGCACGTTGCCAATATGAGGAATTTAGTATCCGATGGGCAGCAAAAATTGGCATGCACGCGAAGGCAACAATCCAAACAACGAGTCTCTTTCCTAGCATTCTACGTGAAAGGTTCTGAGAGGACCAGCCAAAAGGCCAATCCTTAGGGGGGTCAATCCATTGCTAGCCCTAGGGTTTGGCTTCATTTTGAGCGAACTCGGTAGATGATCTATGCTATGATAACTCGTTTGAATCCATCATACGGTGTCAACTTAAGACTTTAAGTGGCTCACTTTTCTTTCTCCACTTATCCCTATCAAAAAGGACTGCAACCAAACTGGAAAGAATAACCACAAAATCATGCTACCTAGTTGAATATATTGAGTCACTAAGATAGCAATGACTGACCCACCAAGCAGCCCTTTGTATTCATTGAAACTAGGCATTCTTGATGAAAAGGCAAGCCATCTTCTTGGTCTAATTTCTCCCCTAACTTTTCGATGTCTCATTCGGCAAATTCACAAATTGAGATAGCATATATGAAGCTCCAATAACTGCATGCCTTAGTGCATTGATTACTGAAAGCTTACACCAAGTTCAAAATTCATGTCTACGAAGGTCTCTTCTTCAAATACAACACTTTTATGCAACTTCATTGTCATCTTGTCCCTGCTCTTACTCATGGTGAAGGGAAACTCTGCTGCAAGAACAAGCACCATTTATGGAGTTTCATCAGGACAAGGGATTCCTACTAAGCCCTCTTTGGATACAGTCATGCAAAGCTTAAGCAAGGGTCGGGTACCACCTTCAGGGCCAAGCCACAGAGGCCACTATGTTCCCATATTCAAGAGACATCTGATGAACTCTGAAGATCTCAAGCATATTAGAGAGTTGCATTTAGCTCCTAGCCCTGATGAAATTGGAGATTAGAACTCCGAACTCCATGTCCACCTTTCCCTTGTTTTTTCTCTGGACAAATTGTGTTTTGCTGTTTTTCCACTTGTGAGGACAGTGTTGTTTTAGCTTTTTCTCCTTTGTTTTACAGCATCGTCAACACTATGCAAAGAGAGCATAAGTACTTGGGAGGAATGCTTCCAAAAATTTTTGTTGTAAAAATTGCAGGCGCACAAGGGTTTAAAGTTTATTGATGAAGATTTTTCTTTCTGGTAATCTTGTTTTAAAAGGCCTATACTAATTGCTTCTTGTTCTTTTTTTTTCGCTCTGAGACATCCTTATGCCTTCTAGTACTGTTCTGAAAAATCTTACTCCCGCCGTGCTGTTTAATTGCTCCATCTGAAGAAATGTTGATTATTATTGGACAGTAGAAATCCCAACTAATGCAGGGAAGGAGAGGTTCAAAATCCACTTAAATTTACCATATGGAGCATCTATAACGGGACTATCCTCTTTTCGAGATGGAGCATCAAAAATAGGATTCAGGGATAATATTTACATGACAGTATTAAAAAGAAAAAGTTAAAATACGCTTTATGTTCACATTGAAATTCTGTGCCTATGCGTGAAATGCCTTTTAGCTTGTAGTCCAATGTCAAGGACACATTAAAAGGGGCCCAACAGGCCGACGGCACACTGAAACTAATGGGCCGGTCATTCTCAATAAGATTTTTTTTGGCAAGTCATTCTAAATCAGTTGGATATCTGAAATTGTACTCTATTTTTAATGTTGAAGGTCGAACTTCTTTAAAAATGATCTTCCATACTAGACAATATGATCAAAAGATAGCATGTTTAAAAATGTCATGCTGACATGATGAGGTTACTCTCGGGTAATATCTCCTCAATTGTTTCTTCTAACTGATGTGTAGTCAGTTTTTATGCTTTTAACACCATGTATGTTAAAAGCTTTTGTAACACATAGGAATGGAAAGCTTCCAAAGCAAAGTTTTCATGTAAATAGGCAATTAGCTTCATCAATTTGTAAGAGGAAATCATTTATAATTCTCTCTCATTTCTTGCAGAAAAAAAGTCTCCATCATTCTGTCAGTTCATTTTATTTTTTTAATCCAGAATATTGGACGGGGAATAGTATAGTTCTGAATTCTGATGAAAGCCACTAAACTCCAAGGCCCACAAGCAAAATTCAAGCACAAACCCACTAAGGTCGAAAGCCCAGTGCAAACAAGTCCAACAAGGATCTTCCATACGACTTCATTTTAAAGACCTAATTTCACACTTTGTGTGATGTTTTGTAATTTTTTGTCTTTGAACTTTCTGTAAAACAAGATCACTACTTGAGCTCATGTAGATGCTTCAAATCACTTGATTGAATGTTGCTCGTATTTGACTCTTTTGACACACCAACAATTAAGGGTGTAAACGAGCGAGGCATGGCTCGGCTCGAGCTCCAAATTTTATATTCGAGCTCGAGCGAAAGCTCGGCTCAGGCTCGATCTCGGCTCGTTAAAAATTTTTATAGAATAAAATTAAAATATAAATAGCATATATATAGGGCTATTCACGGAAAGCCGTGTCCGCGGGGCCGTCTGTGTCCGAGGTGTCCGCAGCCATGTCTGCGCCGTAGAAGAGCTGTTTATGGATTTCGGCCACGGATACGGCCAAGGGTCCTCGTACAGCCGTCTGTCTGAAGACCGAGGAGGCTGCAGAAGAGGCGAGGCATGGAGGAGGGGGCAGCGGGCAGCGGGCAGCGGCCATGGCCAGGGTAGGAGGATGGAGGGGCGGCAAAGCCCCACCCCCCCCCCCCCCCCACCCTCAGTCTGCGCCGCTGCAACAGCAGCAGGTTGCAGCGGCGACGGGGGCGGGGGAACGACGACGCGGGGCACGAGGAAAGGGACCTTTTTTACTTCGGCGGCGGAGGTGGCGTCGTAGGCAGCGACGGAGGAGGCGTTGAAGGACCAATCGCCAGCTGAGCGGGGTTGGTTCAGTCGACTAGGGTTAGCGAGGAAGGCCATGGGTGTGGCAGCCGTGGCCGGGGCAGGAGGTAGGAGGGGCGACGACATAGTGGGGAAAATGACTCGAGTGCAGAGTGGAGAAAGCCGTCGCCGCTGCAACAGCAGCAAGTTGCAGTAGCGACGAGGGGTTGGAGGAATGGTAGGGAAGGGCTGAGCTGGACACATAATCTATGGAAGAGAGGAGGGGAAGAGCGTACAGGAGAGGCAGCAGAGATGGCTGGGATAAAGAGGAGAGATAGAAGGGACATGAGGTTGATGTCTGACATGACAGGAGAGAGGGGTTGGAATTAATGCGCCATTTAACACAAAATCCAGATTACGGTAATTCACATCACAGGATTGAAAAAAACGTATTTTGTCCGTGTCCGTATGCACAGACACGAATACGGCCAGTAGAGTTGCGGACAGTTTTTCACGGACACGGACGCGGACAACCTTTGTCCGAGGTTTGTCCGGTCCGAGAACAGCCCTATATATATATATATATATATATATATAATGAATATATATATATATATATATATATATATATATATAATGACGAGCGAACTCGAGCAGGCTCGCGAGCTTGTTCGAGACAAACTTGAATGAGCCGAGCCGAGCCAGATCAGCGCGCGAGCCAGCTCGGTCCGTTTACACCTTACTATGAACTTAAACGTACACATCAAATAAAACATTGTTTTTTTTTAGTTGAATTTGGTCTGCATGTTATCTCACTTTAGCCACCTATTTTTCGTGGGCCAGCATAGGCCCTTGCTAGGTGCCTAGATGATCTTTGCGTTCTTGAAGATCCAAAGAAAAGAAAAAAACTGATTTTTTCCATTTGAATTTACCTCAATACACGAATCACAATTTTGCCAACCTGTTCTTAGGCCTGCATAGGTTCTTACTAGGTGCCTAGATGGCCCTTATGCCCTTGAAAATCCAATCCTATAATAATCCATCAAAAGCTAGCCACATCCACATCCTTCAGTGGTTCAGTGGAATTAAACCCAAAAAGCTTTATAATTTTGTCTAGAGAATAATTTTACTTTCGCGCTTCATATACTACTCTCTTCCTTCAACAGTAATAGTCCTCTTTGGTTTCTTAACAGAGAGTATCTTGGAAAAAAAAACTTTGTGGACGGCACAAATGTGTACAACTTTTAGGAGAATGGCTTTGGCTGCCTTGTTCTGCCTGTAAGCCAAAAGTCTCCTTTCTCTACCAACTGCATGCAGTCCAAAAACTAGTTCATTCGGTCTTGTCTCTCATAATCTTAGATCTTATTCACAAAGTTTTGTCAACACGGAATTTAATACCTTTTCCATTTATATAGTGGCGTTGATTTGAAGCCAACCAGACAAGATCCTACAATGCGGCAATAAGAACAGGTATGAGGCAGAAAACCATTTGACTCTTCGCCTCTCCCGTACAAATGGTTGGTACATATGCTGATTTGTGAAGAAAAGGAGAGCTCTCGTACGTAATGCCGTTTTTTCTGACTGATGTCTAAGAAACATGAAAAACCCATTCTCCTCGTTTATTTTGTCAAGCTTGCCCAGCATACTCTTGACTTTTTATCTCACTGTTTGATGTCTAAGAAACATGAAAAACCATTCTCCTCGTTTATTTTGTCAATCTTGCCCAGCTTACTCATGACTTTTTATCTCATTCTTTCTATCTTGCCAATGACATTTGTTCGATTCAAGAACATTTCCCTGTGATGGGAGATTGACCTTCTTGTGAATAGTAGGCATGAACATGTGAAGCCGGCAGACATTCAGAGTCGTGTGTCTTTGTTCCCAGACAACAATCATAGTAAGTCTTAGTTCTTCGCTTCTCCTCATACCTTAATCAAGTGAAATAGTTATCTAGCTACTTGCATAACACTTTTTTGTGCTTCTGTTATATATTCTGAATGCCCACTAACTAAAAAACCAACATCTTACCCAAGTGGAATTGGAGCAAAGTTGCCAACTTTCTAGCTTGATAATTTTACTAATCCCTTGTCGGATGAAGAAGTTCATTTTTCATTTTGGATAGCAAATAGACACACTATTGTGGATTCATGCACCAACGGAGTATAAGAAGTAATTCTCCAATTAGCACTCCATTCATTCAAAGTTCGATGGATTAATTCTTGTTCTCTATTCAATGTTTGTCCCCTTCCCAATCGTACATGCTAATATAGTTAGACCTTTTCTCGTTGGCCAGTTGTTATAAGGATTCAACTTGCGCACTGCCCCTTACATGATTATGAAATTTTGTTATCCGAATACTTTGACATACGCTTTAACATTGTGTGAGATTTTTTATTTTTAGGGTCGGGGACCTTGCTTAAAAAAGTACGATAACAACCATGTTAGATAACCTTGTTTCGTTTAGACCGTACAATGTTAGGAAAAAGGATTATCATTATATATTACTCTCTCCGTCCGAAGAAGTTAGGTGCAGAGTGGAAAATTAAAATTTTTAAGCCACAATAAGCCCCCAAGTGGGAGAAGGCCTCTGTGGCTGAGAAAAAAGCCTAACTTCATTTTCGGACACAGGAAAAAGTGCACTGTAAATACTATTTTTCTGCGGGAGTATTTCAACATATCTTTCAAGGGACCAAATCCCTTAAAAAAACACCAAATATGTTTGTAAGCTGATTGACAATCTGAATTTAACTTACAACCCATAACAATGTTTCTATTGAAATCGCATCATTGAGCCTAACCAAGCTTCGACTTTGCCTGGAAATGATTTCACATGATGAGGCTCAAGAGGTGGAATGAATCCAAGGCACATTAAAATTGGCTAGCGAAGAATAGGCAGCCTACTTGCAACCACAAAAGTTGGGCGAGCGGCACATTTAGTAAGAAGGACCCACATGTTCACCATAGAACAGCATAATTATAGACCAAAGGCCTACTTTGTAGAAAAATCTAGGAGCACTAGTTAAGACAGGGGAGACAAAACCAATCAGAAGTCAAAAACATCCGACCTAATGGCTCACATAGGTTAGATAAACATATTTGCTGATATAGAAGTCATCAAGTTAAACGACCTATAATCATGAACAACAATTTGAGGCCAAACAGGAGGAAATTTTGCCATAGATCTTTTAGTGTTAAATGATATTATATGTTTTTCAGAATTCAGATATGGGTCATTAAAAAATTGCATGTCCATACATTAGCAGGTCACAATTCCCCGTAATTTCTTCCAATGCTCATTGTTTTGGCTGACCTTGTTAAGGATTAAAAATGACCATTTCCTACTGGCTTGAGCTTTTTTGAAACTTGGTTATTTAACAGAGCTCCACAGATTTAAAAATGGCATATGGATTTGCATTCTTGTCAGGGTGACCAGGTATTGTCTAAGCTATTTTGTTTTTACATAATTAATGTCGAGTTCTGTTATACATCTACCGCCTGTGCCCAAATGTCAGGATTAATCCGATTGATCACTACTTGTGTTTTATTCAGGGTGTAGAATACTGTAAGGACATATTGGTTTCTCTGAGAAGTCACAACTTGAAGATTACACATTAGTCTTAGAAGTCTACAGGCCTCCAAGCCCACAAGGATTAAGATGATCGACATGAAAAGGTGGATATACAGATTGGCTGGTCAAATTTGATATGTCACAGGTCAATTTAGTAATATCATCGAATCAATTTTATAACATGACTAGTGTATAACGGTTTTGATTTACAGATAAATTGTCAAAAGGCTCATAATTTGTGAATCAGTAATGCTTCCAAAACATCCTGCCAATTCGTAACTTCGATCGGCAACTTTGGCTTGCCAATCTACAAATCCCTGTTCTTGTAAATAAAGGTTTTTTTATCTCTCTTATATTGATGTATCTTTCTTTAATAAAAAATTTATATAGATGCAAGCGTTCATTTTTGTTGGCAACTAGCCTTAATGCCTGAGATCTGCATAACCAAGTACATTGGAGACCTTGCTGGCCTACAATGATCAGGCAAAGCTCCCTTCTTTGTGGCATGCCTCAAGCATGGTTTAAAACGAATTTGTGAAAATGGGGTCTACACTCACTTAGGGATCAGATCAAGAAATGTCCTATCGGATATCGGTAAAAAACGAGATTGACTCTTATCTGTGTATTGGGTGAGACCCAATACCATGAGCTGGCATTCCATGGATCAGATATGCCATTTCCTTGCATTGGAATAAACTTGTAAATCTTTGTGCGCATTAAAATACATCTATCATGGTGTCCTCCTCCCTAGCGTTGTCTGAAATTGAGAAGGATGGTTGGACTATTCATCCATTGGGTGGCGAACTACTCATCCGACAACAAAGCCGTGTGACATGTGGGGTATGTTTTTAGGAAAGGCCCCCACCAATCAACGACAACCATGCAGATTGGCCCACCTTCAGTGCGCATCCAATTTTGCACAGAAGCCTGAACACCGACAAGACTCCACTGTTTGGGGACTCATCCAAATCAAGCCAGGCAAAAGAGGCCTTCTTTTTGGATAATTGAAATCTTGTATCAACCAAAATCCAAAGGCACTGCAATGAAGTAAAAGCTGAAGAGGCCCATTTTAGTAGTCTCATATTTTAAATAGTTCCATATTAATAGTCTCGTTTCAATATTTTGTTTCAACTTTTAAGATGTACTTCCTCCGTCCAAAATTATGTGTTCTCATTAAAAAAATGAACTGATTTCAGCTCAATTTTAGTTCATTTTAGCTTTCTAATGAGGACACATATTTTTGTACGGAGGGAGTAGTAGCAAAACCCGCACCTGGACCCTGCCTGTATTACATAAAAGAAATTGATTTAATGTCCTTGTTTGGTTAATAAGTGGCAGAAAATGTTTGCAAAATTCTTTAATATGGATGGACGGGACGTACTACAAAAGAATACAACTGAATTTAACATTTTTTTATTTTTTTTTCAATGGCGAATGTGTTAGGATATATATGTGCTACGTACTAACGTTAGCACCCCATGGACTATGGTCACAATACCCCGTCAGGCTAAACGCGTGCGTTCATATAGATGCCTTCGGGATTTATGTCACTTGGCGGAATTCGGTCACCTCAGAGGCTAAAACATAACCTGTTTAGCCCGGCGTATGTGATTTTGGGTGTTAGGAGCATTGGGGGTAAGGTATGGTGCTATCCTATATCCCTTTTAAGTTCTAATCAGATCCCAAGGAATTGAACAACCTTGGGTTGTCAGAGAAAAAGAAAACACTGTTAATTTCTTTTTGGCAACATTGAACACATTTAGTTAATTAAACATTGAAAAAATTTCTATTTTAAAGTATCACATAACTAAAAAGAAAGGAAACATAGTCTAAAGTGAGACCAAGCCAAATAAAGATGAAAATTCTGTTTGTCAGTTGTCTTGTGGCGGCAAACTACCGGAGAAGACCCATGGGAAGAAACAATAATAGTTTCCAATTATAGGCAGCAATAAGGATGTAGAAGGAGTGGGAAGAAGGCTAATGATGGAATATTATAAAAATTAGTAGCACAATTCTAAATTAAATACACACTGAACGACGTACAGAGTGCTCTGGTTCGGGAACATGTTATCGGGTTTTTGGGCAGATTGGGACGGCCGTTTGGCCTTCGGTGTATCGGGTAGTTTCCGAAACAAAAACGTTGAAAATATATTCTATTTAGAAATATTTAGTAAGTAGAAAGAAATGAGCCATGGTCTAGAGTGAAAACTAAGCCAAATGAAGGAGAAATTCGATCTGCTTGTCGGTTGTCTTAGATCCATGAGTCGCATGACTCCTAGCTAACTCAATCTGAGAATACTAATCTAGCTACCTTAATTATTTCACTATTTAAGACAATAACTTTGTTGTTTGTTATTGCAATCTCTTTTACTTTCTTGTTACAAATGTTACATGTAGTGCCGACAATATCACTTTTCGTCCCAGGGGTGTCAGTAAAGGTTAATTAATGGAGAGAAAAAGTATAATTTGAAACGTAAAGTGTCTTAACCCTAAAGTTTGCTTATTCATTTGACAGCGACATTTTGTGGGAATGTCTTATTGAGCCTGTTTAGTCTTAATTGTCGGCATGAATTAAATATTAGAATTGGTAAGCCTCTAAAATCTTAACTAGTCCATCATTTTTTTAATGAAGCACTTGATATGTTGACTTCCTGCTATTACTTCCATAAGGATGAGAGTTAAATTTTGTTACTACTTTGATGCATGGGATCTCTAAAATAATATTAACTGAACTTGAGACAACTTTTCCTTAATTGGGGTTCGTGACTTTGCTAATTGGCAAAAAATTATATGAAATTGGATTAACTAAAGAACCATATATATATATATATATATGAGATGAGTTTACATGAGATCATTCTCATATAAGGAGCATGAGGTCAATCTTTATTGCCGTTAGATTCCGATCGGAGGGTGGATATCAAATTAGTGGGTAGGTGAGTGTGCCACATCAAAGAGTGGGTGAGATCATTATAGATATTTATAGTGGTCAGATCAAGATCCAATGGTTATGATTCAAAGTGGCCTCATATAAGCAATATGAGAGCGATCTCATTTAAACTTTTTCCTCTATATATATTCAGGAAAAAGTTAAAATGATATCGGTCTTATTTGCCTTGTATGAGGTCAGTTTGAATCGTATCCGTTGGATTGAGATCTAGATAAGCATGTCTATCCCTATATTAAGAAGCACCGTTAGATTGGAATTCAACGGCCGAATAGGCAGGTTTCATGCCCCTTATAAGAGACCGGTCTCATATAAACCAGTCTCAAACAAATTAATGGTGGTTTCTACCTTATGCAACCACCTCTACTGTATTGAATATCCCTTTTGCCATTTTGGACAGGAGAAAAGTTTATATAAGACCGCTGTTATTTGGCTTATATGAAGTCAGTTCAAGTCATAACCGTTGGATTTTAATTTGACGGCTACAAGGGTGAGTGATGGTCACACTCGCCTACCCATGATTTGATATTCACAGATGTGGGATCGGAATCCAACGACCCAACAGACTATTCTCGTGCCACAATCTCATGTAAACCACTGTCTTTCAACAATTTACCCCAAACAAAGGTTCACAGTACAGAACTATGCACCACTTTAGATTTTCCTAACTAATCACTTCAGATAGAGGGCCGGCATCCATGAAAAGGGATCAATGGCCACACTATTGATTAGGATTGGGCCGGTGGACGACCAAATCAATGCATCTTAATCACCATGCATGAGGGTAACTATTATACATGGACCCTACAAGTCTTCCCAAATTGAAGCACCTTTTGCTTTTCTGGATCATCACTCTCTAAGCCCATAAAACTGTGGGCTCCACGCCTTTCTGGTCTGTGGACGTGAATTCCGAACCTCCTTTTTTGACTTTTCATGGCTTCTCTCCAAGAGCAGCCTCTCAGACTTTTCTTAGAAGCAGAGCAGCCAGAAGAGTTTCCATGGAAGTTAGGTCCTTGTATCAATATATTTCAAATTCAAAGACATTAATTGAGTCATCAATTGAAGTTGGAAGAATGAGCCTTCCATACCAATAAAATGGTTAATGCAATTGGTTGAGCATTGATCAGAATTTAAGAAGTCAAGTGGAAGCATCAAAATCAAGCAGCAGAGGAAAAACAGATGGAAACTGAGGATCTTTAACCACTTCAATTAGATTAATAAACACCTCTGATCACCTCTCACTTCTCTCAAAGAGAGCCCAAAACAACGAATTCAATGAATTTATGAATCTCTCTGTACACTTTGTCTGTATTAAGACACCAAAACTTCCCTACCCACATGATGAAACAAATCTAAATTGGCAAAAAAGAGTTCTAATATAGCAAAAAAAGGAAGAAAAAGAGAAAAAAAAACCATGATAAATCCTCTAATGGCCCATGCCGGGGCTCGGAACGGACTTGAGAATCCGGTCAAGTCTCGCGAAATGCATGGCAAACAGCTTCTGGTCCACAACCATGGAGTTGCCCCTCTTGCTAGGTGCAGAAGGAGGAACTTTGCCCTTGGGCAAGGCATTAAGGAACAACTCAGGCTCCAAGTTAAAAACCTTCATTCTCTCCTCTTGCTTTGACAAGAGCTTCCTTGCATGCAAACATGGGGAGAGGCAGAGGAGGATGAGCACAACCATCCCTAGCACGCGCAAGGCCATAAGGGTCTTCCTTGTTTCACCTTTTCTTGATCCAAAGAGAGAGATAGAGGAAGAAGCAGAAGAAGAGGAAGATGGAGAAGGTTTGTAGAGCTGGTGGGGAGGAGGGAGTGTAGGAAGGAGGGGATTTATAAGGGGAGTAGGAGTATAGTAGTAGAGATATATAGGAAGAGGAGGAATATACTAGTACAAGAGTGGAGTGTTTGGCTTGTTGTGAGAGAGGGAAGGGAGTGGGGAAAGGGTTTTAAAGAGCGGCGTGGAGGTGAAGTTAGGCGCGTGGGGATGTCTTCTGACTTGGTTTTGGTTGTTTGTTGATCTCAGCCACAGGCACCGGGCTCTCACCTGTATTTTGACCTTTGAGTAGGATACTAGTAAGGATATAGTCATAGGCTCACAACTCACAAGAGTTGTTAGGTTTTTTCCTTTAAACAAGGTGGTGTGTGTGGGTACTCAAGAGACAAGGTAGAGTTTAATATTGGCTGGCTCAAGCCGGTTTAAACCGAGTCTAGTTCGAGCTGAGCACGAGCACCAATTTAGTTTTAATTTTTTGTAGAAAAAAATAATTACTGGCTTTGTTGGGGTGCTTGAATTTGGCCAGTACTTGTAAAAAAATGGCTATTTCTTTTGAGCTCAATGGATGGTGATCAAACTCCCTTGGTCTCTTCTCTACTCCCTATTAGTCCACATTAATTGTCCGGATTCGAAATGGGAAATGAACGAAATTTTAATATTGGGACAAAAAGAGCCTGTTTTTACTTCAAATTATCAATGACATAACTTTTGTTTATTTCTATTACCATTATAATTGGTTTATATAGTAGGGATTATCAAGTTCCTTAGGGTCCAGCTAAAAAGGCAGGATCACCAACATGCACGTGCAACGCCCATGCTTCACATACATCAACTAGGTTGGGCGATATTCCCTTCGTCCCATTTAAGTGTCGTATATGGATATTCAAAATGAACTAACACTCTCATTGTCGCACAGTAAGTCTTCTTATTTGCTTTTTCAAAATGAACTAAATTTATAATTTATGATGTGACAATTTATTTCAGTTTGAAAACCTAATTTATGGTGTGACAATTTAGTTCAGTTTGAATACCTATTTATAATTTATGATGTGACAATTTAGCACAGGAAGAGTGGTAAAAACTGTCTTTTTGTGCAAGACCTGCATTCCAATATTTCAATCATTTTTCGATGCAGAAGAGCTTCATTGGACGAATGGAGTAATGAATACGGGGACATGTAATTCGATCTGTTATTTGGATAAGAAGAAGTAAATATGATGTACCACTATTTACTTTCTACTGAGGATGTTACAGTTATACTACCTCCGGCCGGAATTAATATCACCGTTAGTTAATTTTTTAGCTAGGGAGATAATAAATCTGGACGGAGGGAGAATCACATTTTACTTAATGGCATGGTTAAAAAGAAGAAAGTTACATAGTTTTTATTTGATTGTAATTAATGTCGTCTCTGAATTAATGGGATTTGGTGGACATTCATGCTCACCTGGTATAGATCAAGTGTTTTTTCATTTAAATACAGATCCAGTGCATATTGAATTATTGTGATTCTATTTTCTAGCTACTTTGTTCCACCAACCACACTCTGTTCATATATCAACTGCTTTTGCTTAGACTTGGCATCTGAACTCCCATTGGCACAAAAAATTTACTAACATTGAACATTTCCAACTTCAGAAGTTGGCAAATATAATGATTTTCAGTATCACACAATAAACGTTTCTTCTTAAAACGCCTAACAACATATTGTTGAGTTGGTTGGGAAATCAATAAGTGCTACTAGAGAGTTTAGAATCGATATCAAGGCATTTTATAAACAAAAAATTGATATCATTGCAGCTCATATAATGATCACCGTATTTTTGGGTTTATGTACTTCAAGTCTTATATATGCAGCGTAAAAATTGCCACTTTAATGGCTGAAGATTGTACACAAGTTACTCATCCCACATAAGATTAGGTATACACATTTGCAGCCTGAATAAAAATTACAAATTGTACTTTTTTGTGGCTTGTGGGCTTTGTTTCAATCATCAACCAACCTCTAAATTGAAGTCAGTAATGCTATGTACGCACCCACACGTGTGCCATAGTGGAGTGGCCTTAATTGCAGGTTCATGCTGAATTAATTGACCCTAAGCATTCATCGTGATGAGGATGTGGGTAGCGATCCTTGGCGCGAGCATAAGTAGCATCTTACTCCCTCTATTCAATAAAGCCTGTCCAGATTTTAAAAAATGAATCCGTCAGTACATGGCTGACTTTGCTCTCCCAAGACCAAAAAACTGCGGTTGAGGTGGGGAAAATATTTTTTTTACGGCCTTAAGAGTCTAATAAATTTACCAATTTTCAAATACAGACAGGTTTTATTGGATGAAGGGAGTATTATCTAACAACACCACACCATCATGTAAACATGGTCTCTTTCATGGAGCAACAAAAACGTCTCGGATTCAGACTTAATATCCACCCCCACAAAATTAATGTGTACATTCGAAAGAAGTATGAGATATAAGGAAATTCATTAACCTTTTTGCTTGCATCCACGAATTATTCTGGAAAGGCTAACCAAAGTAAAACAATTAACATGGGACAATCTTTGTTTTTCAAATGGAAACCCTTAGGAGGGATGTAGTATACTGTCACATTAGGAGGGGATGAGTTTACACTCCACCCCCACCCCCACCCCCCTATACACAGTTGGTCGACATGTCCACCGTCTGAAAAAACGACCGTATAATCGGGTGGGGTCGCAAAACCATGGGGTGGCAAACCAGTCACCCCTTGGGAAGGAGGGAGGGAGTATAACTGTATGCGAGGAGCAGCCAAGCCAAGCTGAAGCTGAATATACCGCAGCTGTTCTTAGGAGGGATTCCGGGAAAGAATAAATGCGGAAGAGTAGTGCTATTCCTCCTGCTTATTTATCACGGCCAACCTCACGGCACAAGCCGTGAGGTTGGCCGTGATAAATAAGAGGGAGAAGAAGCAGTTTTCAATGCTGAAATAGCGACAGTTTGATCTTTGAATATTTACGGTTCAGGTCCAAATCTTGCTACAGTTCTCTCAGCCGCAGAGTTCGGCTCATTGAATTGGTCAACCCAAAAAGAAAATACTCCTCAAGCGGACCGGACACCTCAACAAAGGCTTCTTTTCTTCCTTTCAATTCCTTACCAAACTCTATCCGTAATTGCGTGTGCCATTAGATGACATCATGCAATATATAAAAGAGGTGAGTACTTTGCCTCCCACGTTTTTAGCCAGATTAACTCCCTCATATAGAGATGGTTTCAACCGTCTTGATGCACACAGACTGTATATATCCACCATTTGTATTGAAGGAATGGGATGGCTAAACCAAGCTAGGGATGTCGAACTACTCCACATTTTACCAAAAAAATAAAAGAAATAACTACTCCCCAATATAACAGAGGCGCGGTAATATGCACTTAGGTATGTTAGTAAACTTTGCCGCCTTTCAATTCAAGGGACAGACGAGGAGGGTTTTCATTAACGAGCCAGTTCCAGGAATCATGCGCATTATCGGATATTTGTGTGACTACATGTACTACCCTATCGCACATATTAACTATTATTTAGCTTGAAAATAATTGTTTTCCCCTTTGGTTGAATAGGCAGTATGATCTCAATCAGGCGGCTGTAAAGGTGTCTGTGTTTGCACATAGATGTAAAACAGTAATTAATGTGTCATAAAGTACTTCCTCTTGTAGATGGAATGGAAGAAGCTTACGAATATAATCCAAGGAATGGAGTATATACGATCTGGCATGATCTAAATTACCGTCGAATTAGGTCATAGTAATATCATGAGAGGCAATTATGAAATCTAAAATGGCCCATATTAGGCATCTGACCAGTAATCTGCACAAACCGAGAAAACTGTGACCAACCATGCAAAAATTCAATGAGTCTCCCCGGGTCATATTTGAGTATCACATCGTATATCACAGCCAAATTGGAATTTGCCAAAAAATGCCATAATCACTCAAAATGGTAGATATTTTTTAAGATTTTGAACTAAGAGGTCGAGCACTTTTCCTGAGTTGAATGGATAGTGAACACTTTTCACACCCACGTGGGTACAATGTGGTGTGTCCCATGCAGTTTGGTATTCCTTTGACAATCTAGACTGGACCTACTTTGATCACATTTGATATTTCCTTTCTGTTCATGGCTAGTCTGAGCTCCAAAATGAAGATGATATATAGAGGATCAAGAAATGAGCGCCTCCCCTTGACAAACATGCACAACAAAGAATTTATGGTTAACGTGCAATTGCACGGCATTCAGTCAAAAGACTGGAACTTTCACATACTTACAAGAACCAAACGCCATTCCACACATGCACATATGACCCTTCCAGAAAAAAAAAAGATATCGGCTGATGACTAATAATAATTTTTAGTGTCTAAATAGTCGTTAATCATGATTGATGTCCAAAGTGAAGATTGCACTACAGAATAATTTTCATTTGCCCAATGCAATAGTCAAAGGTATTGCTTCAAGTTCAGTAACATTCAAAATGTATGATATTGTATATAAAGAAAGGTAGGGCATTGATGTTTACCTTTTGATTTTCAAATCTAGTTAACTTAATTTACGAATCTCACGTGATTGAGGTGTTGACTATGATCTCTGTCATGATCTTAAGTAGTCACGATCTAAAAGTCTAACTTCCGAACTAATCAAAAGCATGCCAGGAAACAGAACGTATGATCGTATTGTTTATTTGCTGAAGACCTTAGTTAGGTCGATTTTATCATATGTTGAACCCTAAGGAGTAACCAAATATATTCCTCCTCCTGTCTATTAATTAACTTGTATAATATTGTATCATTAGGTAGCATGGACTAAACTAAATAACCAAGTCTTATTAGAGGACAAAGCAGTTAATGACAGAATCTAGGACTGAGGATGTACATTGAGCATTTAGTCTTTGGCAGGTCTTATCAGATGGATTAAAGGAAATGGTTGGCAAGGTGAATGAACAATGAACGGGAAAGCATAAGCCACATCAATTTCAGTTCATCGTATCTTAATGGTATATTGACTCGAATAGTCGAATTCCGAGCATTTGAGAAGCAGCTATTAGTCAAATTTTAAGTAACTGAGCAAGAAATTCAAAGAAAGTGTGCTTCTTCTTTCCCATTAATTACCTAAACAAGGTGGAATTAATTTTTCCACTTTTGACTGATCTCTCTCATATGCCTTTCTTCCTTCGTTTCTTTCTTCTTAACCAAAATTTAGCATTCAGAATTCTACTCATTTTCCTTTTATAGTTTATTTTCCCTCTGCAAAAAATCCTGGCTACATTTTAAAAATTATATATCCACCATTAGGTTAATGGATTAATTTGCCCTATAGGCCAACAGATCCTCATGAACTTGCATGTGCAAGGGCAAGCAGGGCTTAAAATGATGTGTTGCCCCACGAGCTAACAAAATTAACATTATAGATCCTCCATTAGGTGACTGGATTAATTGCCCTACATGCCAACAGATCCACATGAACTTGCATTTGCAAGGGCAAGCAGAGGCTTAAAATGTTGTGCTGCCCTACATGCTCATTTTAAAATGCAGGCAGGTTATTTTGGACAGAGGGAGTATAAAAAATAAAAGCTTCCTCCTCCATAGACTAGTTCAACCACGTTTTTGTTCCATCTATACGAGATCAATATCTTAATTAGCTTGTGATATTTTAGGATTAGCAGAAACTCCCTGCTTCTTATTCCATCTTCATGCATTGCACTCCTTTTTTTTATTCATCCCTCCATTTAAAATTCAAAATCTTGCCCTATCTTCGTCAACCTTTCTAATACTCCATTCTTTCCAAATAAAATAAGGACTGAACTAACTTCAGGCCATTTTTGGGCTTCAAATCCATATAATTATGTAGAGTGTGGACGTAGAGTGCTGGGCACTTTGTCCTGCCACCAAGCTGATAGACTTCAACAAATTTGGTGTTTTGACATGTTCGGAAGGAGAGATTATCCAGTAGAACTGTTCTACCGGACAAGTGGTAGATAGGCCCATTAGATGTTTAACACATTTTAGGGACTGCTAAGTGTCGAGATCTGAGCCTATGCCATTTTACTATTAGTGTATGTGTCAAAAAATGCCACGTAGTAGAATGGTTCTACTGGATAATTTCTCGTTCAGGGAATACCACATTTACGGAAGTGTGGGAGTAACTAAACACCTCCTTAGACTCCTTACCAAGCCGTCTCTCCCACTGGGCCTAACCCTCCATACAAATGGTGCAATTCGTCAGCATCCACCTACTAATAAGTAAGTAGGACCTCCTATCCCTCCAAGTTCCACCAGCCCACTGGGCCACGACAACTATGGTATAAACTCAATCTCATGATTTGCCATACTTGCTTGGAATTCCTAATGGGATGAGCAGTTCACCACCCCACCTTTTAGCAAGCCCACTCCTTTACACGATCAAGGGATGTCCAACGTCCTTGTATTTTCAGACGGTGGACAACCACGGTCGGCATACCGGGGGTGGGCTGGCTATACCATGTGGGATGAGCATAAGATCAACACGTCACATAAAATAGATTGTTGCTTAAAAAATCATAATTCCATATAAGCTTTTTGAAGTTGTGAACAACATTTGGTAAATTTAAAAGTTATAATGTGGCAGTTGAAGTCGAGAATGGAAACTGCATACGCAGAAAGTCTAAAACAAACCACAATCGCGTCAATTGAATAAGAACTAGAGCCAAGGTTGGCGATTTTAGGGTTCAAGAACCTAGTTTCTATTCATACAAACCACACCTTCAAATTTCAATCCTAGGGGGGTTTAGTCGTGAGGGATTTTATTTCCACTGTAGGGCATCCTATTTCAATCTACCTTGTTAATTCTAAAACCTGGATAGTTTAATTCTTTGAATTTGAGCTGGTAGAAAATTTAACATAGAGCATCCCATTTGAATCCTCCTCAATCATTGCATGGCCTTTCGAGTGACCCTTATTACTCTTGCTGCATTTTTCATCCTTAAGCATCCCACCAAAAATCACTTTCTCGTGAGGATCCTTCATGGCAAATTCCAAATATTCTTTCTCCTTCAGTATCACAAATTATATCTAACCTTCTACATTTTGATGTAAATTTTGTGTTTGTTAAACTCTCTTTATAATCTAATTTCTATGCATTAAGATTGTACATATCCATTTTTATATGGGAAGAAAAATATCAATGTAAGAACTTTGTACCAATTTTAATCAAATAAGTGACCCTATAAATATTAATCATCATAACCATAGTTTGAAAACTTGGTTTTGACTCCACAGATTTGTCCGAGTCAACTCGGCTCAATTGCAAAACTAGTCAGACTCGCTTGCTGACTCAGACCTGCATGACTCAGGTTATGACTCCAGTGACTCGCCGAGTCAAGTAGCCCGAGACAAACAAACTTGTGACTCAGTGTAGTCACCGCAACAAAAATAGCCTTTAGCGACGGGCAACATCCGTCGCTGTAAGTAATAACCTGTCAATAGATATAGCGACGGAGTTCTTTTTTGCTAGGTATATTTTCTATCAAAAAGGGTCTTTAGTGACAGATAAATTCCATTGAATATATGTTTTTTCGATGTATATTGTACTAAAAGGTATTACAGATAGTAACTGCAATTTCGAGCTTGCATAAAAGGTATTACAGATAGTAACTGCAATTTCGAGCTTGCATAAAAAGTATTACAGATTGTATTAAATATTATATTTTTTTCAAATTTATTCAAATTTTGTAGTATATTATTTTTCATTAATAGCCATTGGGTTCTTAGCTCAAGGATTAATTTCTCCATGTTGAACGATGACTATTTACAGAAACGAGTCAATTCATGCCTCAAGAAAAACAAATTTGCTGTGTAATTTAGTTTATTTTTTTACTGAATTTATAGCCTCCACTGTTTAAAACAAAAAAAGGTATCTACTAACCAACAATGCTTAACTCCGAGACTGCATGTCATAATCTTTGATTTCACTCCTTATATAAGAAAAATTAATATAATAACATCTATTATTTGTAATTTGTAGAAAAATGCTATAATTCTTATTTTTTTGTCTCATAAAATTTATAGTGTAATTTTGCTTTATATCCTCCTCAAAAATGGAAAAATTTCACATACATGACTCCATTATGACTCTGTCAAGACTCCGAGTCGACTCAACTCCATGGCATTTGGAGTCGAGTCTGAGTCTTGAGTTTTAGAACATTTCTTCTACTATGAAGATGCAATATGATTTGGAGATGCTTCTTACTCTTGCTGCAGTTTTCTTCCTTAAGCATGAATCCTCCTCTATCGTTGCATGACCTTTCGAGTCACCCTGCTTACTCTTGCTGCAGTTTTCTTCCTCAAGCATCCCACCAAAAATCACTTTCTCATGAGGATCCTTTGTGGCAAATTCCAAATATTCTATCTCATTTTCAGTATATTTTGGAGATGCCATCTGTATGTTTAAGATGTTACAATAAGAAAATAACATCAGTACAATCGTACAAAGAAAGGGTCTTTAGGAGGGAACTATGGAAGGAAGAACTAGAAAGTCCATATTAAAAGTATCATAAGAATATAAAATACTACATAAGAAAAGAAAAATCAAATATTAATGGTAAATTCAAATTATGGAGCATCTTATTAATGAACTAATTTTTATGCAACAATAGCAAATGATACAAATTAAAATATATGAAGTTCTACTTTTTAATGTAACTTTTTTGTTTGTTAAACACTCTTTATCATGTAATTTCTATGCATTCAGATTGTGCATATCAATTTATATATAGGAAGAAAAATATCAATGTAAGAACTTTGTACCAATTTTAATCAAATAACTGACCCTATAAATATTAATCGTCATAACATTAAATTAACAAATACTTTCTACTGTGAAGATGCAATATGATACTGGAAACATGGAAGTGACATCAAGAAAGCGAGAAAAACAGTAATGGTACCTTTTGTTCAATGTGTGAGCAACATTCACTGATGGATAAACAATGCGCATATGCATGAGTTCTCAACTTAAATAGATACAATCTATGTGATATTGGGAAAAAATATACACTTACCTGATATAAATATGTAAATATCTTAATGGTCTATAAACATACTATATCGTGACAGATGTATATATCCTGATCAGTTACCAAAAATAAAAAAATGTGAATCTTTTATAATGTCTCAACCCATTGGGAATCCTTAGATACGCCACTTATGGTGTTAAAGAAGAGATCTGTTGATAACCTTCTTTTGATTTGCATGTGGTGCGAAATTAAGACCTATTGTTTCTATAATTATTCATTAGATTAATGAGGCAGTTCCCAATGGCCAACATTAATGCTGTCATAAGGAAAAAGTCCGGATATGGACAAAGCTGTTGTGTGATACTCCCCCCCGGTCACTTTTAATTAAGACAATTAGAAAATATGCTTACCAAAATTAGATGATGTTTTTCCCTAATTATTCTCAGCTCCAATGCCCGGCAACTAACCTAGGTCGAGGTCGAGAGTCCTCCACAATGAAAGACACTTGCTCGGTTAGAAAGGTGATCACTAGCTCACTCAAAAGTTTAGGCTTTTATGTAGACCCCACATGTAAGGCCCCATATCTTTCAAATCATTTTAACTTGATGAATATCAGAGATGCAACAGATCCATTGTTGTTTTCCACATGGGTAAAACAATGCATTAGGAGAATTTATCTGGTTTTCTGAATTCTTTTTCAAAAACATCGAAGATACATAATAATATATATATATATATATTCATTCAAATCCAAAATTATCCTACAAGAATATGCACCTCATCCTTAGTCATACCAAAGCATAAGACATGGGCTCTCTCACGATCTTACATTAAAAAAATGAAAGTTAAATTTATACTCTGTTATTTCATGCGCCTTTCCCTTGCATCTGAAAAATTGTAAAATGATGCAGCTGAGTATTTTCACATACTCAATAGAATAACAACGTAATATGGTAATTATTTTCATGTGATATTATCTTCCTCTCAGACATTAATACAACAAACATACATTCATTCATTGGAACAACGAATGTCTTATGCGCATAACTAGCCTAGATCCATTATACGCTCTATAGTTGTCCTACTTTTTCCTAGATGTCTCTGAAATTTGTCTCTACCTTTAAATTCCTCTTTCGGCCAGGGATTTGTTTTCATTCCTTCAATGTGATTTAATTATTACTAAATCACTTAGTTTTGATATGTATTTTTCCTACATATCATCTCACTTCTCTGGACTTCATACAGTCCTCTAATATGTCATGTCTCGGGCGTACAAAGTTCCTCAATACTATGCAAGATTGCTTAACTAGATATCGTTGTGACAATTCGTCATGCAGACTCATTCCTTTCATTTTTAGTCTTTAGCACTAATGTGCATAGAGACAAAATTTATCTTACTACATGTAGGAGTGCAAGCGGGTCGGGCTATTACGGGCAGAAGGTTGGCCCGACCCGAGCCCTAACAGCTAGAACCTCGGCCCAAGCCCTAAGGCAATTCTAAAAATCCGGCCCGGCCCTATCCCTAAGCGAGGTTAGGGTCGGGCTGCGGGCTTTCGGGCCTTTCAATCCACCCTAAAGTCCTCATGCACCAATTGCCTTCATAAATTTCAAAGCGCCATTAACAATTTATACTAAGGGTAGTTGTTGACACAGTGTAACATAAACTATATATGTCTCAGTTCATGACATAAACTGAGACACATATAGTCATCAATGAAAATATATCAGCATAACTTCGAAAAGATGAACTTATAAGTCATCACAAACCAAACATCACATATACAACCATTAACTTTACTTACACAATCAAGTGGCCCTGAGTTGGCTTTCTTGTTGGGTGTTATGACATCGATTCCTTTACATAGCCAATCGTAATAATGGTTTACAACATTAGAATCTGCTGTACAATCCACTAAAGCAGTACTATGAATAAAATGGTTTCCATGAATATGCTGAACAAATGTCTCCATGTCGGCAGCTTCTGCTTTCTCTTTTTGAACCTTCCTCCATCTAGATAAGTTAACACTCCTACATGTATCGTTCAATGTAAAAGAAAATGTGAACAACATGATAACTTAATGATTCTGCAATTAATAGGAAATTAACTTACAAGTTAATCAAAATCATTTTCCTTGAGCCCATGATCCCCATGACCCGCAAATCAATATTAAAATCTTCGTTAAGAGTAGCAGCCTACAAGAATTGTTTTACAATACATTTTGAATGAGGGAATCCATCAAGAAAGGTAAGAGAAAAAGTATAGTATAATGTGCTATGAATTTAAAAGCTTTGTTAACAGTAAATCAAAAGGTCATGGTGAGTGAAGTATTATAAAGTGATTGCTATTATTCAATGCACAAGTTGCTATTTATGTAGAACCTACGAATTTAAAATGAAGACATATGATAACTGTTGAAAATATTCATATTGGGAGCTAATTATTCTATGTGCTACTGCACCTGGTCCCTGCGCTAGTCAAGTGGTGTCCCACCAATCAATCCAGGGCCAATAATGCCCATTGCTATTGTAGTTTTTGATAAATAAAATCTCGAATGGATAGCCTTTAGGGCTCTTATGCTATCTTCCCGCTTCAAAACAACTGTAATGTTGTACTCAGAACAACCTTGAGCTATGGCTCGAACATTCATATTTGCCTGCAAAATGCTCAGTCAAATGCTGGTGAGTCAGCAGAGTCCATCTTCATTAAAGCGGAAAAGGTGTACTAAAATAAATATGCGGCTGTATCTGTGACAAATAAAAATACACATTCCAAATTTGTATGGCGAGACGGTTTTGCAAACAAATTAGACATACATTTGGATATAAAGATAGATATACCTGGTTATCCTATGGCAACCCATTAGGGACCCATGATCGGCAAAGTGCACACAAAGATGTTGAAGCACCATCATTCACTCTAACCTAAATAGTTGCAAACAAAAAATGTAAAGACAAAATAAAAACATAGGATAAATATCAAACAAAATATTGAACATCAACAGAACCTTGTCTCAATAGTTATTGTACAGAAAAAAATTCTACAAAATAAGATAATTGATGCTTAGATGAGAATGCCGAAGTCAACATACAACACCTGAAAACTATCACCCGATGTATAAGCTCTAAACCGCTGTCCAAACTACATTTTTATATAGCCCAAAGTAGTGATCTATGATCTCATCAGTTCACTGATAGAAACCGATCCACTATACCAATATTATTAATATAAGTGTCCAAAATAACACTTGAGATAGAACATGGAAGCATCATAGTAGATACAAGTATCTATGCAAACTCTATAAACTCGTCTGACAGACCATGAACAACTCCACAGCAGGTAATGTATTCATAAGTTTGTAATGCATAGACAATCACATATGCATAAATAAGACCTATATAGTCGTAATCTAGTATCCTGAACAAAATGCTTTTTAATTGCAGATATTTCCTTGACAAACAAATGTGTTGTAGGACAATCACTTCCTTAGCATTCTCCCATTCCTCATCTACAGGGTTATGCTTATAGTTTGGATCTTCTTCCCCCAATCTTTCTAAAACATCACGATATGACAAAACTGAATCTAACATTGTATAAGTAGAATTCCAACGGATGGTAACATCTAAAATCACACTCTTCCCCACATTAATTCCTAACTCAGCTGTTAACTCATTGAACTTTTGTTTCCGGGAAGGAGAAGCTGTCATATATTTCACGGACTCACGAACATGATGAATAATATCTGAAATAGCTTTTAGTCCTATATGAACAATAAGATTTAAAACATGGGTAGCACAATGTACATGTACAAGAGTACCATCTAACAAAACATATCCCTTATCCCTAAGGTCCTTAACAAGATTTCTTTGAGAAACATCATTAGTTGATGCATTGTCTAAAGTAATGCTACATACTTTTGATTCAATTTTCCACTTCAGTAATGTACCTTTAACAACGTTATATATTGCCACTCCAGTATGAGGTGATAAAATTCGATTAAAACATATGATCTTTTTTTGTAAATGGCAATCGGAATCAATAAAATGGGTAGTCACACAAATGTATTGAAAATCTTGATTTGAAGTACATAAATCAGAAGTAATACTAACTCTAGAGGAAAGCTTTTGAAAAACATCCATCAATGCAGCCTTCTCTTTTGTGTAAATACTAAAAATACCCTTCCTAATTGTGGTCCTTGAAACCATTTTGAAAAGAGGCTGCATAGTTCGACAAAAATGAATAAATCTTGGGTGAGAGACAATATTAAATGGGTACTCATGCACAATTATTGCTGTAGCAAGCGCTTTCCTAGAAACTTGTTGATCAAATTTAAAAGTAGAGACATTACCAAAAGCAGTTGTTAGTAGTGGTTGTTTAGGATCCACATTAGATGCTCTCTTACAAGTATTATTCACAAGGTGCCTTGCAAGATGAGATGTGCCATCATCTCCCTCTGCAACCAACTGTTCCTTGCAATAATTGCATATGGTTGCACATCTTTTTCCATTTTGATCAAAAACTTTCTTGAAATGGGTCCAAACATGTGATTCACCTCTAGCCCGTTTCTACCTACCTTTGGATCTAGGTTCTCCTGAATTTAGAAGGGTTGGGAGAGGAGGAGGTGTAACACTAGGGGAAATAACAGGTGGGGTGATGGGAATAGAACTGACATGTGTGGAAGAACTAGCAGGTGTGGTCGATGCTCGGTGTGTGTTGGTAAAAAATTCACAGTGGTCAAAAGGCTCAAAATTATACATTTCTATATACTAAATTTGATCATCAACAGGCAACCAACAAATAAATTATAAGGAATATGAAACAAATACCCCTTCTTGACGAATGCTGATGAAGTGATCCGGCCCTTTCTCTTCAGCAAGAGACCCTACAAAAGATAAAAGAGAAAATCAGAAAATCTCTACTGGCAGGGCGAAAATGGAACCTAGAGGTGGTAAAGTCGAGATCTTTAAACCTTCTGCCTCTCCCTCAGGCAGTCCGGCAGATGAGAAGCCAGCCACAAGGCTAAGACGAGGCGCGAAGGCGGCCGCAAGGCTGAGCCGCGAAGAGGTGAGAAGGCGGCCGATGGGTGAGGGGCACGAAGGTGGCCGCAAGGCTGAGCCACGAAGAGGCAAGAAGGCGGCCGACGGGCTAGGGGTGAGAAGGCAGCCACAAGGCTGAGCCGTGAAGAGGCGAGAAGGCAGCCGGCGGGCGAGGGGTGCGAAGGCAGCCGCAAGGCTGAGCCATGAAGAGGTGAGAAGGCAGCCGACGGGCGAGGGGTGCGAAGGCGGTCGCAAGGCTGAGCCGAGATGAGGCGAGAAGGCGGCCGACAGGTGAGGGGTGTGAAGGCGGCCGCAAGGCTGAGCCGCGAAGAGGCGAGAAGGCGGCCGACAGGTAAGGGCCGCGAAGGCGACCGATGGGCTAGGGGCGAGAAGGCGGCGGCCAACGACGAGGGGCAAGCTAGGGTTTGGATTTTGGAAGGCATTGGTAATTTGGTATTTGGTAATATATACTGTATATAATATATACTGTATCTGGGCCTACGGGCTTCCGGGCTTAGCCCGTTTTTTTTATCTGGGCCCAAGCCCAGTCCGAAATTTGGGGGGCTTAAAACTTTCCGCCCGGCCTGACCCTGTACGTTAAAATCTTGGCCCATACCCGTAATTTGGGTCAGGCTTGTGGGCCCTAACTAGATGTCACTAATAGGTCCTTAACTATAAGCCAAACTCTTAATACTACTTGGACCCATCTATGGATCCCTAATACTTAATTGTTTACAATTTATCGACAAAACCCTCAAACAACTCTATTGTCGTTGGAATTATCGCTGAAGGCAGCAGTCTGCACTTGTCCTACAAAGGCAATTCCAACGGGGAAACCGGGGTGATTCCATCATTTTTATCATTCCTTACTCATTAATGGTTGTCCAAGGTGGGTTTATTACCATTAATAAACAATCACAAATCATCAAGTTGATTTACCCTCAATTAGATATCTACGATAAGTCTCTTGTCCCTCACAAGTTGTCGATGACCCTTCAGCATGCTTATGGTTTGTAGCTCATTGTCATCATGCTTAAAGGGTCTAAATAGTCATTATTTAGGAAAATTAGAAGGCACAACATGTATTCATACATACCAAATCAAACCATGCATTCATCATGTAACACACAAAAAATTGGTATGAGTTATTAAACTGCTATTTTAGGAAACTGACTTAAATTAGAAAAGTTTGGTTGCCTAATTTGATTTTTATGTGACATGTTATGTAGAATGTTTGATGTGTATGTGATGCATTAGAAATTGATTTAACGATGGACTAGGTTCAGGCAGGTTACCCGGGCGCAAGGCTAGCCCTGGCGCTGAGCTCAACTTGATGCTAAGGCTGGTCTGGTGCCAGGGTCTGAGGACACCTAATGTCAGGTGGTGGGGCCAAATGCCAGGGTAGATACAAGACACATCGTGTGATATGTGTGTGTGAGAAATAAATAAGTTAGTTATGACTCGTAGTAACATGGTTAGTTATGGGGTCATTTCATATGCACGAGTATTGGTTGTCACATGTACCTGGCGCTAGATGTACCTAGGCGCCAGGGCATATGGACGCCAGGGCATGTGTGGGTAAGATCAAATCTTTGTTGGTTATTCTTAGTAGTTGTTGAAGATTATGGTGAAAGGGAAAGATTTGATTTACAGGCAGTAACTAGGGGAAGTAACTAGTAAATCAAGAAAGAGTAACTAAATTGGATACTGCTACTTATGAGGGTCAATCAGGGATTAGATAAGAATATTCCAAAGATCTCTATCAGCCAATTAGAGAAGGGCAACCAAAAGGGGAAGGACGTCCAAGAGAAGTTATAACTAAAAAGGCAGTTTCTAGATTTGGTAGATATGATCAATTTTGAAGAGAGATTTGATTCAAAAAGAGTCAGAATCCTAACTGATTTGGGGTGCCAATTGGGAGAAGATTTTGGATGGAGGGATGAGATTAAAAGGATGAGAATTAAAGGTGGAAAATGAATCAAATAAGGACTAGGAAACCCTAATTATATAAGTGCCAAAATGGAGTGGCCGGCCCACTCAATTGGCCGATCACCCCTTTTTGCTCTTTTGTTTGAGTTTCTTCTCCTCTTCTCCCTCATGTCAATACCTTCTCATCCTCTTTCCACGTCCAAAAATCCATTGTTTGGTGTGTTAGAGGGCGCCAACAAGTCGGAGAGGCGACAATCATTGTGGTGAAGCAAAGAAGCACATCGACCGGAAAAGTAGGATGATTTTTTCCCTTGACCTTCATTTGAAATTCTTACTTCATATGACTGATCTATATTGTGGTATCCATGAATATGGTGTCTTTATGGGAATTAATGTATAAAAGTCCATAGTCATGAATTATTGTCATTACGATATGATATACGTTGAATCGTATGTAAGCTTATGTTCAAACTCTCTTTCGTTACACGTGCTAGCCACTAGATGGAGAACCTAATCCATTGTGATATTTCTTTGCTGCCATATTGGTTTAGTTGGTTGCTTTCCAAATTAAGTTGTCTTGTTCCATTGATGATTCATAATATTTTTATAGCTTTGATGCTTTGAGGAATGATTCTTGTTACTATTCTAGATCAAAAGAGGACAATTATTAAGAAACGTCTCTTGTTAAGTGTCATAACTCTACTAATCAGTCGAAGGTGTCATATGGTCAATGCCAGTTCACTGACCAGGAGTCTTGATCTATCTCATATTAGTTGTCCAGTTCATCAAACACATCTATAAGAGATATGAATGTATGTTCAAATATAAATAGGGAAACAAACCCTAATCATTCAAAATTAGTAATATTTAGAACTAATAAGGTTCTATAACAAGCATAAACTATCATGTAATTAAGCATACGAAGGCATTAGTATGCATATTAGAGGTTAATTACACTCCTTAATCAAATAGAATTAAGAATAGTGTTCTCCACCGGAAGTGTTTCCTACGCTAATGACTTGCATTAAAATGTATGTAACTAATTATAGAAAAATTAGAATTGGAATCTAGACTCACAGGAGTAATCACAGTAAAAATTTCAAAGTCTAATTCGAACTGCGCTGGCGGTGAGAACTGTCAGAAGTCAATTGATATATAATAGTAGTACAGTGTAATTAGGTTAAAAGTCATTAGAACTCCACTAATACAAGGGTATATGTTAAGATAAGTGTACAAAGAACTTTATACATACATTACAATACTTATCAGTAAAGATTACAGTAGAATTGACTAAGTTCTAATAATTACCATCATGGGTTAATCAAAGCATTTTTGGTATTCAACGAGTCTTTTGTACTCTGCTTGTGGTGTTGATTCGATTCGAGTTTCCAATTGCAATCCGAATCCTCAATTCTTACTATTCCAAAGTCTGATCATTGGAGTCTGATCAAGTGTCTTTTAAATATGGTTGAGTCTTATGGTGTTCTTATCTAGGGCTATATATGTGTAACACATCTGATATTAAGATCTCATTGGTACTCCTTTCGTGAGTCAGTTGTTGGAAAAGATGTATTGATTCCAGAGTGTGTTATACTTCTGTCATGAGAAGTACTACTCATATATCTATATATATATATATATATATATATATATATATATATATTGATTGTTTCTCCACAAGAGTCCTTGTGAGGATCTCTCCAAGGTGGAATCATAGTATCCTCAGAGAGCCATTGCTAGATCTTATGAGATCTCTGATATTTATGGAACCTTATGAGGCTCCCGCCCAAAGAGAGGCATATACGTATGTTTTAGGCTGTGAGACATTACAGAAGGTCTTGCAGTCTCCGCCCATTGTGTCCGTAAGCACTGATGGGGCCAGTATCCTAGACGCATGGCTGGGTTCCAGTAAGATAACCTCTAGGGTAATCTGATAAGTAACCACTTGCCAGTGGTAATGTCTAAGAGCTTTCGATGTTTGGAGTCTTGATGAGTGATGATCTCTCCTTACACTTTCGATGTTTTTGTTGTGCACCCTCGATGGGTACACAAGGGCCGGCGGCAAGACGTGGAGAGGAAGGAAGAAGAGAAGAGAGGAGATGAGAAAATTAGGGTTCTTTCTTATTACTCAAACAGGGCAAGGACTCCCCCTTACATAGTCTAGCCCTGGTGGCCCATAGTGCTTAATCAAAGTAAACAACCTAACACGATCAACGACCAAGATTAGCCTACTATTAAGTAACTAAGAAGCTTATTATTAAGGAGATGTAACATTCCACCACACTTCGCTATAGCCTTGTCCTCAAGGCACAAATGTAGGAAAATGAGTGTAGAAGTCATCCTCAATCATCCAAGTAGCATCAGCCAAAGGATGATTATGCCAAGCAACCAACACCTCAGAAACCAGGCAACCCGAACGACGAACCTGATGTTGATCCAATATGGAAGAAGGTAGCTCCGGTGGCTCAATTGGCATGAGCAATGGCCCTGGCACATCAGTGGAAAGACGAGAGGAATCCCCCACATAACGATGAAGGCGGGCAACATGGAAGACCGGGTAGACCTAGGAAGTAGGGGAAAGCTGCAGACGATAAGCAACAGGGCCAATGCGTTCTAACACCTGGTAGGGCCCATGGAACTGATGAGCGAGTTTGGCCGATGCTGCTTGAACCAAAGAGTGTTGGTAGTTGGTGGTCTGTTTGATGTCGATCATAAACCTGTTTCATCGGGTTTTGAGCAGCTGTTAAGTTTGCCTTGAGCTGATGAAGGACTTCATCACGAGTCTGAAGAGCATAGTCAACCTCACTAAAAGAAGCACTGAAAGGCAGATAACAAATAACTGTGGGCGGAGGCCGACCATAGACAACCTCAAAAGGAGCAAGGCCGGTAGAAGTGTGATATGCAATATTATACGACCACTCAGCCCATGGAAGTAGTTGGAGCCAATGACGAGGTTCCTCCCCCGCAAAGCAATGCAGGTACTGCTCCAAATAGCGATTGACCACCGGGAAAAGAACTCACACCAAAAGTGAGATATAAATATCTTGTCCCGATCAGAAACAATCGTTCGTGGCATACTATGGAGCTTGGCCACTTCTCGAACATAAGGATCAGCAACTATTTTAGTCGTGTAAGGATGGCCAAGGGCGGAAAAATGCTCATACTTAGAGAGGCGATCGACCATCACGAAGATGACAGAATTACCTTGGACCACTAAGAGAGCCTCAATAAAATCCATGAAAACATCCTCCCACATGCGCTCGAGGATAGGGAGGGGTTGCAAAAGACCGGCAGGAATGGAGGTGGAAGCCTTGGCATGCTGGCAAACGTCACAGGTTGCTATCTACAAACGAACGGCCTTTTTAATTCCTTTCCAAAAAAATTCTGACTGAGAAGTTTATATGTGCGTAATGACCCTTCATGACTAGCAAGGGGAGTGTCATGAAAGAAAGAGACGATATTGTGCTGCAAAGAAGAATTCGAAGGGACCCATAAACGGTTCTTCCACATAATATAACCCCCTGCAAAACAAAAGATGGTAAGCAAGTAGCGTCGGCCTGTAATCGAGCCAATATATCGGCGGCCTCTGGTTCATCGATATAAGCTTGAAGCAAGTCAGCCATAAATGGAAAAGTCGGCATGGATAACCCTAAGAAGGTCGTCTCCTCACTCCGCCGAGACAGGCATTAGCCATGGTATTGTCGGCCCCTCTTTTGTAAACCATTTCATAATCATAGCCCATGAGTTTGCTCACCCAACGTTGTTGGGCTGAAGTAGAGATACGCTGATCATGGTAATACTTCAATGGTTGGTGGTCCGACCGAATGGTAAAGTGCCACCCCAATAAATATAGACGCTATTTGGTGACAGCATGAACAATGACAAGCATCTCCCGTTCATATCCTGACAAACGGAGGGAACGGGTGGATAATACCTTGCTAAAGAAGGCGATGGGGTGCTCAGCCTGAAGGAGAACTGCACCAAACCCTGTATTCGAAGCATCTATCTCAACCACAAAGGGCTGGGAGAAATTAGGTGAGGCTAGCGCCGGCGCTGTAGACATCACCTGCTTCAATGCATCAAACGCCGTCTGTGCCACAAAACTCCATTGAAAAGCCCCAGTCTTAAGCAGAGTGGTGAGTGGTGAGGCCAGGGTGGGCGCCTATAATAACTGGTCAGCCCCAAAAAATCTCGCAAAGCCTTCAGTGACTTAGGAATTGGCCAATCAATCATAGCTTCCACTTTGGCCAGATCAATAGAGTCCCTCTTATCGGAAATTATATGACCCAAATAATCCACCTGATTGCGATCAAAAGAAGACTTTGAGCGCTTTAATCAAAGGGAGTGAGCCGCCAAAATGCCAAACACTGTTCAGAGGTGACGAAGATGACTTTCTCAAGAGGAACTATACACCAAAATATCATCAAACAAAACCAGAACAAATTGATGCAAGAAAGGCCGAAATATATAATTCATTAGACTTTGAAATGTGGCAGGTGCATTGGTCAAGCCGAATGGCATGACAAGGAATTCAAAGTGGCTGTCATGAGTACAGAAAGCTGTTTTGTGAACGTCGACTGGATGCATCTGTATATGATGGTAACCGGAACATAAATCAAGCTTCGTCGACTGGATGCATCTGTATATGATGGTAACCGGAACATAAATCAAGCTTAGAGAAATAGTGTGCACCTGATAACTCATCAATGAGCTCCTCAATAACAGGAATGGGATACTTATCTTTTAGAGTGATGGTGTTTAAAGCTCGATAGTCCATGCAAAAGCGCCATGTTCCATCTTTTTTCCGCACCAATAACACCAGAGATGAATAAGAACTACAACTCGGTCGAATGATACCGACATCAAGCATCTCAGCCACAAGACGTTCGATCTCTACCTTTTGCACATAAGGGTAATGATAGGGACGGATATTAGCCGGGCTCGACCCTCGAAGAACAGGGATCTGATGATCGTGCCCTCGCGACGGCAGTAGCCCCGACGGTTCCCCCAAAGAGAGTGACGTTCTCATCAAGGAGAGCCATCAAATCAGCAGGAAGGGCATCCTAAGTCGTGGGCGGGTCCATCATCATCTGAAGCATATGGTCCGGATAAGAATACCAAAAGAGAGACCCTATTGCTTGTGCCGATTGTAGAGTGACGGGGTTAGGACCTTGAAGTCGGACCCGCTGTGCATCAGTACTAAATGGCATGACCAAATCCTTGAAGTTCCATACCACATCCCCAAGTTCTTGAAGCTATTGAACCCCCAATATGATATCAGCCCCCTTAATAGTAATAAGTGGAGGTCAACAATAAACTCATGTCCTTGAATAAGAAGAGGAACACACAGGCATAAACCACGACTGCGCATGTGAGAGGCATCGCCAATTAGAACATCGAAGACACATGCCTGGGCAATATGGCAACCCAACCATTGTGCCACTTTATCATTAATGAAGGTGTGGGTACTCCCACTATCAATCAAAATAGCTACAGGTTGGCGTTTTAACTGACCTTGCATGCGCATCGTGTGGGGTGTGCATGCCCCTGAAAAGGCATGGAATGAAATCTCGGGCATGGCATCCTCATAATCGGCGTTGGCTGGTTTGTCGGTGGTATCAACCCCCTCAGGACAAGACTCCTCCAAAATAAAGTCAGTGGACGATGTGCGACATCAGTGCCCATAACGTTCATCACAGTTAAAGCAAAGCTCTTTTGCATGTTTCTCCTCCATCTGAGCCTGAGAAAGTCGATGGAGAGGAGGAATGTTGGGAGACCCCGCTGGTGGCCCCATCCGAGGAGGAACAGGCAATAAAGCAGTAGACCGGTTGGGTGGAGGCTCTGTAGTGGGACGAGAAAATGGTCGCACCCCGCAACGTTAGCAGTTCAACTATTCTTCTGCAACTAGTGCATGCCCTATAATGTCCCGCATAGATTTTAGCCGAAACTGATGAACCTCATCTGCAATATCTGCCCAAAGGCCATTCATGAAGGTGCCCACTAATGCTGCTTGGTCCCAATTGGGCAGACGATTGGTAATTCGCATAAACTCCTAGTGATAGACACGCACAATAGATGTCTAGCATAGGGCAGCCAGCAGTTCATTAAAATAAGCATATTCATTCGGCCCAAATTGAACACAAAGTTCATTAATAAAGTCATCCCATGTAGGGTGGGGAAGGTCGGGCTCAAAATATTGAAACCACACAAGTGCTTCCCCCGTCAAATGGAAGGTGGCAATACACAATTTATCTATGTTAGAACTAGTGCCTGATAAATCAAGTCAATGGGACTCTCATCACCCCCATACTTGAGAAATTGGAGGCAGGTCAGGCAGGGTTCAACTGAATGTCTTCCAAATGCATCGTTAATTGAGGAATGGTAATTATGTATGGCAAAATCATTGAAACCAGTCTGAATCGTGGGGCTGGAGGCAATACCAAAGGGAGGCAAAACACTGGATGAACCTGAGCCTCAGGAGGTAACTGTAAGCGATATGCGACTGGACCAATACGCTCAACAATAGGATATGGGCCATGGAAGTGATGAGAAAGCTTTTCATTGCTCGGTTTATGTATCGAAGTCTGCCGATAAGGCTGGTGGCGAAGATAGACAAGATCGCCAACCTCAAATGTACGATCGACATGGTGCTTATCATAAACTTGGCGCATGCGGTTCTGGGAGGCTACCAAGTTAAGGCGAAGCTGGCGCAACACCTCATCGCGAGTCTGAAGTGTAGTGTCTACCTCAGCGATAGAAGAGCGAAGACGCACATAGTGAAGCACTGTAGGGGGTGGTCTACCATAAACAATTTGGAACGGTGTATAACTCGCTGATGTATGGAACGCAGTGTTATAAGACCACTCCGCCCAAGGAAGAAAAGATAACCAAGTGCGGGGCCTATCTCCGGCGAAACACCGTAAATACTGCTCAAGGCAACGGTTAACCACCTCAGTTTGGCCATCCGTTTGAGGGTGATAAGAAGAACTCATTCGAAACGTAGTGCCCTGTAAACGGAAGTACTCTTGCCAAAAGGAAGAGATAAACACCCTGTCACGATCACAAACAATAGACTTTGGCATCCCATGGAGACGAGAGATATCACGGACAAAAAGTTCAGCAACACTCTTAGCCGTATAGGGATGGGAAAGAGCAGAAAAATGTGCGTACTTGGATAGCCGATCAACCACCACAAGCACAACTGATTTACCTTGAACTGTAGGCAAACCCTCTATAAAATCCATACTAATATCCTCCCACACCCGTTCAGGAATAGGCAATGGCTGGAGAAGGCCAGAGGGAGTGGTATAGTCACTCTTAGCATGCTGACACACATCGCACTGGGCCACAAAAAGTTGTACGGATCGTTTGAGACCACGCCAGGCAAAACTTTGAGAGACCCGTTTATAAGTACGAAAAACCCCTTCATGGCCAGCTGGTGGAGTAGAATGGAAAAAATGAAGAATATCCGTGCGTAGCTTCTCAGAGTTAGGCACCCATAGTCGCCCATGCCAGAACACAAGACCATCCTGCAAAATATATCCTGGAGAAGAAGAAGGGTTGGGCTATAGGCGAGAAATAAGATCACCCATGTCAGAGTCCACCAAATAAGCAGCCCGCAACTCGTCCAGAAAAGGAAAAACAGGAGTGGAAAGGGCATGGAGGGAAGAATCCTCAAACTGTCGGGATAAGGCATCTGCAGCGCGGTTCTCAGAACCCCGCTTATAGACCATCATGTTTCTCGCCTCAGGAAGTTTATGGGTGATCCTTCTGCTCTTCCGCAGCCTGTTCCACCACCGTTGCCGTTTGATGAGTCTCGCCCAGTGCCTCATGCTATCCTTGAGCGTCGCCGTATTCGTCGTCGCGGGCGTGTTATTACTAAAGTTCTTGTTGCATGGTTACACCGTGCTCCTGAAGATGCTGCTTGGATGCGCGAGGATGATTTTTTGGAACAGTATCCGAGTTGGTCGTCTTGAGGACAAGACGATGCGGAGCGTGGTGGAATGTTATGAACTCAATTAGCCTTTCTTACTTCTATTAGGACTAGGACTCCTTCTTTAATATGATTTCCTAGTTAGGATTTACTACTTCTATTAGGATTAGGCTATTTTTACTTTATATATATGTAAGGCCTATGGCCAAAACGGGATTATCAATGAGAATCACAGATTAGTTTATGCTTATTTCTCTTGTTCTAGTTTAGTCGCGTTCTTCTCCGTTGTAGACGCCGTGTCTACATCATTATCTCACTAAAACTCTGTTGTACATGTAATTGCAATGGTGATTATCAGTTGGTAAATTTCAGAAACCTCCCTTCACGAGTCTTTTCTTTTTCATAGATAAGCCAACTCCATTTTTTTCTTTCACTTAACTCTGATAACAGATTTTCAAATCTCAAATGACAAAAAAACTTCACCATTTTCTAGATTGAGACCAATTATTTGAAAACGAAAAAAAAAACTTATCTTTTGCAAGAAACCTGCCATTATTCAGATTAGGTTGAGACTTTTCAGCACCCCAGTTATTCTCAGTAACATCACTTACTCAGTGGAACCCAAAGTTTTTTTTATAGTAACACTTTTGTCGCTATTGGGGTGTTACTGAGTATGCTATAAAAAATGACTAATCTTTCCATCCCTATTCATGAAAGTGGGTATTGCCGAGAAATTTTGGAGTGCTGAAAAGTATCATCCTTAGCTTATCCCCACAAGAAACCTGCGGGCTGCTCCAAAAAACATCGATGGTATTTGACTCAGTTCTTTTAGAATTGAAGGTTCCTTAACCAAGTGTATGAACACGTTAGACGTGATGTGCACCCTTGGAAGCACATGATTCTACTATATATGCAGTTGGTCGTGATTCCAAAACTAAGCGAGTAGGCAACAATATTAAAAATACACAACCACAAAAACACCAAGGATTTTGACGTACAAAACCCTAACAAGAAAATCCATGAGACATCTTGTCCAACCGAAATCATGCCCTATGTGAATAGATTTATTTAGTTAGACTCTACTCGTCTTCTTCACTAGTTGGAGTCAATTTATTCCCACGTAAAACCTCATCACCATGAATTTCTTTAGCACACATTGGCTTGAAGGATGGCTACCTATCGAGAGACAAGAGAGAATTTGGGGAAATGCTTATTCAATACCCTTTCCATAACATAAATAAGCTTACATAACGTGTATTTTCGGAATTAAAGAGAAAAAGTAAAATAAATGCACTCCAACTACATTAGAGATGTGATAAATGTGAAAACAAGAGTTCCAAAGCATACTTAGGGAAGGAAAAAGTCAAAATTCTTTAATTTAAGGCCATAAATTCTACTAATTGACCCCAACTAAATGTACCTTTGATTAATTATGAATTTCGAATTCAAACTTGGCTCCTTGATCATTTATTCATGGGCTTGGGCCTTCAAATTGTCTTGAGTTTGTTGGGCTTTATTCATGGACTAAGAAATACATCATTCCACTACGCTCCACTGCTAGCCTTGTCCTCAAGGTGACCAACCAAGGTATTGGGTCCAAAACTCCTCATCACAGATTCAAGAAGCATCCTCTAAAGGATGACCCTGCCAAGCACTGAGAACTTCAGTGACAATGCATCAAGAGCGACGTACACGACGAGAATCCACGATAGAAGCTGGCACCAAAGGAAGATCCGGTGAAGAGTAGTAGGGGTTGGAGTAGCAACAATATGCAAAGGATCACCAACAAGCCGGCGGAGACGGGAGTTTGACACTGGTCGGCCGGTACAGGGATGATTGTCGGGCAGGAATAAAACTCACATACACTCAATCATCCACTTGGAATTCACGGTCGGAGTGTCGCTTGTTCTCACGTCCCAGGATCTCACACCTCGATCGGAGTGCAAAAGCCTTCAAAGATAGTAACATCTCGAGGCTGAAACCCCGGCACGTGACCGATCAGTCGTAACCACAATCAATTACATCATTATGAAAGGATATGTAACCAGTCATCCTAATAATTCAGTGTATACAACATTCAACATCATTATAAATATGAAATGAAACCTACTTAATCTTTATTACAGCAAATAAACTTTAACAAAGTCAATAGAATAAAAATCCAAGTTTCTAGCACACATTGGCCAATAATATCGTAAAGTTTAAATCAAGCAACTGAATAAAACTAAAGCAATCTTTAATCTCTTCTCGGTGTCATCAACACCTTCCTGCTACTGCAACCATCATGTCTCAGTTATCTTTCGAGCCTGCATCAGAGGATGCATGAGTATTTCATAAAAACACTCAGTAGGATGTAAAAACCACTAAAACTAAATTAACAGGATGAAGATAAATATATAACAAATGAATAGTTGGTACTCAATGACCTCTAGATAGAACCTAAGGTCTATTTACCTGAAAAGAAAGGTCAATCAACAACAGTTCCTGACTCGCAAGTACAGGGAAGAGAATATAAATAACATCACACGTGTAGGGAGATAATAATAATTTTTCCAATGACTTCAGGCATCTAAAGTGTAAGGAGTTATAATTTCTGCTCGCTGAAACTTACCACTCGCAAATAGCAAAATAACATACCAAAACCACCCTAGAGGTTCTTCTTTTGGAACCCAGCCATGCGTCTAGGATGCTAGCCCCACTAGTACTTACGGACACGATGGGCGAAGACTGATGACCTTCCGTAATGTCAACAGTCTAAACGTACGTATATTGCCTCCTTCGGGCATAAATAATTGGAGATCTCTCAAGACCTGGTAATGGCTCATGAGAATTCTATGAATCCACCTCAGAGAGATATTCTCACTGGTCTCTAGTGGAGAAATAGGTCAACATCAGACTGAATAATATTTCATCAACGGTAGAGGTCTCAACCTTCTAAAAATCAAGGTACTCTTTAATTAGTTATGATTTATTTAATACAGACTGTCGGCATAGAAATAGTTCTGTCCAAAATTAAGATCCTTAATTATACTTAAGTATTTCATATAATCACACCTTATTAATGATAATAATGTATTATCAGACTTATTTACTCCCCTCCTAGGTTTATTACCGATCCTAGAATGTACTGAAATTGCTTAATTGTACACCTTTATCATGTTTCATATCTTACATAACGGTCTTAGATCACTAACCCCTTATAATAAGGACTTTTAATACCAGATAATAATTATAACCACTGTAACCAACGTGATTAAAGAATAACAGAACAAGATCAGAACTTTTAGAGTCTGAACTTTTAGAGTCTATAATATCAATAAAACAATAAGCTTTGACATAATTCTCATCTAGAGACTAGCATGAAAATACAAAAGAGCATATCGTAATTTCAATAGCATATATAATCACGAATCATCCATCTCAAATTGATCCAAGCAATATATATAGCATAAGATTGATTGAGAACACTTATATATCATATAGAGAAAATAAAGAGAAGGGGAAAAACTATCCTACTCTTTGTTCCACAAAAGTCTTGCCCTTTACGCGTCGTTCGCCTCCTTCGCTTTGCGACAATGCCTCCGCTCCAAGCTTTGGATGAAGACTCAAGTAAGGAAGAGACCTATAGTGAGGATGAACGTAGGAAGGAGAAAAGCACAAGCTTTTTAGAACAGGGTTTTGATATGAATAGCACAAACCATTCCTCTAAACCATAATCCTAATTGACATAGGATAAACTCTAAACTATAGTCCTAATTGACATAGGAGTCTAATCCTAGGAATTCAAGTAATAAAGGAAATTAGAAAAAGTAGGATTAAGGCTAAGAAAGACTAGATTGAACTAAACTATAAAATAACTATTTCATTGATCATGCATAATAGAGTAGGGAAAACCCTTTATATATTTATAGACTCTAAACCATAATCTTAATTGACATAGGATAGAATCTAAACTATAGTCCTAATTGACATAGGAGTTTAGTCCTAGGAATCCAACTAATTAAGGAAACTAATCCTAATCCTAATTAGAATAAGGCCATAATAGATTGTCACCTGCAAAACAACGTAACTAGGGTTCAAGGCAGCAGTTAACAACTTCAGTTTGGCCATCCGTTTGCGGGTGGTAAGCCGAGCTCATAAGAAGGCAAGAGCATTGTAAGGTGAAAAATGCCTGCCAAAACTTCGAGATGAACACGCGATCACGGTCAGAAATAATAGTGCGTGACATCCCATGGAGTTTGGCAATATCCCGCACATAAATCTCAGCTACTACCTTTGCCTTATACGAATGGCCCAAGGCGGAGAAGTGAGCATATTTGGAAGGACGGTCCACCACAACCATCACCACCGACTTCCCCTGAACAAGTGGCAAGGCTTCAATGAAATCCCTGGACACGTCCTCCCATACCCGTTCCAGAATAGGCAGAGGTTGCAAGAGGCCGGAGGAGGCCAGGGTGGAAGTTTTGGCCCGTTGGCAAACATCGCATTCTGCCACAAAGCGTTGTACCGCTTGTTTGATACCACACCATAGGAAGCATTGAGTGAAATTGCTCCAAAATAGAACAACAAATGCTGTCACAATTGGGAACCCACAACCGTTTCTTCCAATAAATAATATTTTCCTACAAGAAAAAAGAGGGATCTTCAGTGGAGTGCGCCCGAAGGAGGGCCAAGAAGGCAACTATCTCATGGTCATCGGTATAAGCTCTCTATAAGTCAACCAAAAATGGAAACATTGGAGCGGACATGCCCAAATTGGTAGCCTCTATGAATTAACAAGATAATGCATCCGCTACAATATTCTCTGAACCGCGTTGTAAACTAGCTCGTAGTCATAACTGAGCAACTTAGTCACCCAGCATTGTTGAGTTGGGGAGGCAATCTGTTGGTTGAAGAAATATTTCAGGGGTTGGTGATCCATCCAGATAGTGAAATGGCGTCCCAATAAGTAAGGTCGCCACTTGGTAACGACGTTTACAATTGCCAACATCTCTTTCTCATAAGCCGAGAGAGATAGAGACCGTCCAGATATTGCTTTGCTCCAAAATGCAATGGGGTGCCCTTCTTGCAAAAGTACCACACCTAACCCTTGGCCGGACGCATCAGTTTTAATAACAAAGGGTCGAGAGAAGTCCGATAGAGCCCACACGGGGGCAGAGCACATAGCGGTCTTGAGTGTCTCAAATGCCTGTTGAGCGGCATCAGTCCACGCAAAGGCCCCTTTTTTAAGTAGGCTAGTCAAAGGGGCACCGGGGGAGCCATAGTTGGCGACAAATAGCCTGTAGTATCTTGTAATGCCACGGAGAGCTTTCATTGAGGTGGGCATAGGCAATTTAGCATGGTGGCCACTTTGGATGGGTCAGTTGAAACAATGCCATTAATTATCATATGACCCAAATAGTCAACCTGAAAACAACTAAAAGAACACTTTGATTTTTTGATAAATAAGGAATGTGCCTGCAATACCTCAAATACCGACCAAAGATGCCCGAGATGCTGCTCCAAGAAGTAGTGTATACCAAAATGTTGTAAAAAAAGACAAGTACAAAGCGGTGTAAGAAGACCCAAAAAATGTCATTCACGACATCTTGGAAGGTTGCCAATGCATTGGTGAGGCCAAAGGGCATTACTAAAAATTCAAAGTGCCCATCATGGGTTCTAAAAGCCGTCTTGTGGACATCGTCTGGATGCATCAGAATCTGATGATGCCTGATGCACAAATCCAACTTTGAGAAAACAAGCTTACGAGCGAGCTCATCCAACAATTCTATGTTGTTTGTGAAATTGTGGGTGCTTCTTGTGTCAATAAGGACAGACACTTATTGCTTTTTGATGTGGCCTTGTACGCACATAGTCTGTGCCATATACGCCCCAAAAATGCATGGAAGGAAATCTCTAGAGGAACCTCCAAAGGTGTTGGAGAGCTGGTCCCATTGTCGTCCTCGAAGCTTTTATCCCATACTCCTTCCAAATCAAGGAGCGTGCGGGATTTGCAGCAATGATCGGGCGCATAGCATTCCTCGCAGTTGAAATAGAGGCCTTTGGAACACCTCTTCTCCATTTGAGCCTGAGTCAGGCGGTGAATGGGTGGAGAAATAGCAGGGACGTGGTTGTCGGCAGTACCCACATGGAGTGGTAGCGATATGGCTGGCCGAGTAGGGGGCGCCATGTTCATCGTTGCTGGTTAAGGCGCTCCTCAGCAATACGCGCATGCTTAATGACTTCCTCCAAGGAGTGTCGAGGGTAATGGTGGACGGCGTCTGACATTTCTAATTTCAATCTATGCATTAATTTGCCCACCAAAGCCTCTTACATCCAATAAGGGAGGCAATTCGCAATGCGCATGAAGTCCATCTGATAAGCGTGCATGATCGTTTAAATATAAAACCGTTGCAAGTGCACAAGACAATTGTATTATAGTGAGTATTAAAGGGTTGTCGAACCTTAGGGACGGTGAATACTTTTACCAAATTCAAGAGAAAAGTTGCAGTTTTTAATTAATCTAAAGAAAGCAATGAGTTTTAACTAATCTTATTGAGATTTAATCAATATGGAGAAGACCAAGGCTTCGAATCCACCACAATAAACTAGTGTATTGTCTCTCTCTCTCTCTCTCTTTTGAATAAAGATTTCCAATTGGCTAGCATATTCTTCAGTCTACACTTGTCAACTCAAAATATAGTGCTCTCCTCTCGGATGTAACACATAAAACGATTAAAATATGGAATTGTGATCTATCTCTCTCGAGTATAAATCAATGAAACTTTATTGATATATAACACCTCAGTCTACTCACGTTCCTCTCGGATATGCAAGTATTCTTCGGATTGAAACTCACAAGAATTCACTCTTGTCTCTCTCGAGTATAAAGAACAAACCTTTAATGAATTATCAGTGATTATACAATAAAATCTATATGCCAACTAGATTAAAAACATAAGATGAGAGAACAGAAACTACACAACCAGATTATTGGGTTTCATCTACGCATTGGAAGAGTGTTTAGCCTCGCATTAGAAGAGAATCCATCATCAAGTTCTTCATCTTCTTCTCTCCTTTGCTCTAGCCTCCAATTCTGCTCAAGATGATCTCCAAGGTTACCCAAAACGTTCTCCCTTAAGGCCTATTTATATGTTTGAAGAGAGACCACGAAGTCCCCTTCCAAATCCAAGTCAAAATAGGGCTTATTTCAGTTTACCGCACATGGCAATCGATCGCTCCATATTACCGATTGATCGCCTACCAATCGATCACAATTCCTCCATTATTTTTCTCCGATCGATCGTCTTGCCTATTGACACCATATGACTCCGATCGATCTCTGTTACTGTCTTGCGTAATTCAAAAACTCAAGTAGATATGATCGATCATTGCCTTCAGTAATACTGTTTTGCAGCTCAGGCGATCGATCGCGTTGAATGGCCGAGCGATCATAGTTATTGTTCATGAATTTCCAATGGCTATAACTTTCTGCTTCGAACTCCGAATTGCGCGTGGTCGGTGGCATTGGAAAGATGACTTCTTGAATTTAACATGAAGCTTGAATCAGTATAATCAGACATTTACACACAAAGTTATGATGATTTAGCCATTAAAGTCCCTTTTTTATCTCATTTCTGTGTATTACTCTTGTTTCCTATAAAAACCAAAAATTATATCAAAGTAGTAGTAATTCTAATCAAACACTAGCATAAACATAAGTTTAGGAGATTATAAAATGCATATTTCATGTATAGATCAGTGCACCGTGGTGGTTTCGCGGATAGAGCTAATTAGTTCATTAAAGTCCGCATATTTAGTCGGCCCAAACTGGATGCAAAATTCCCATGTGAATTGTTGCCACGTATTTGCCAGATTCTCTGCCTCAAAATATTGGTACCATATGAGTGCATCGCCAGTAAGATGGAAGGAGGTCACTGTGAATTTGTCCTCGTCGGTCTGAGTATCTTGGTACCGAAAAAAATTTCTCAGGTTGGTAAAGCCAATCAACCGAATTGTCTTCACTGGAGTATTTGGAAAACTGAAAGTGCACCAAACTGGGTTCTGCTACTGGCCGATGGCTAGTGCACTCGTCTTACGAATACCCATTGTTGGTCCAACTAGGGTTGGTGTGGTTGCCCACCCAGTCCAACTCTGATTCCTCGTCTCCTTGTGGGCGGCCGACATGCATTTGGACGAAAGGAATGGAGGAAGCATTTTGTCAAACACCTAGCATGCTGGGCACACCTGCTCCAACGGAGGACTGCCCAACGGCTGTTGTCTGTGAGCCAAAGAGGATGGAAGTAGGTTCTTGCTGCCTCCTCATCAATGGTGGACGTGAGAAGGGGTCACCCAAGGGAGGAGGTTGAACCCCCTTTTCCGGTCGTTTGGCATGAGAGGCAGCTATAGTTGCGAGGGAGAACCGATCCAGGGACTCGTGGAAGAGCATCATATCTTTGTGTTATTGTTGTTGGACGTGCAAAAGGACCTGAAGCAATTGATCCTGGGGAGTCATGGAGGCTGTCATAAATTAGTGAAGGCCCTATTCCATGGGCGAAGCTGGCGCAACCTCGTTGTTCATGTCGCTCAGTGTTACTGGTTTGACCGGGAAGTGCTGATCTACTTCGTGCCATTGAGTGGTCTTTGCCATCACGAATGTAGTCGAATGCGGCCGAGAAACGTATGGCTCTTATCTCAATGATGTATATCTCGTTGATTATGGTAGGAAGAAGATCGAGAGAGATAGGAGGGGGTCAGAGGTTTAGGCTGAGGGAAACCCTATGCAAGCCATGATGTCTCACACAGAGAGGAGACGAGGGGGGTAAAGCAAGAGAGAAAAGAGGGAATTAGGGAAATGCTTATTCTATACCCTTTCCATTATATAAGAGACCTATTTATAGGCTTACATAACTTGTATTTTCGAAACTGAAGATAAGAGGTAAAATAAATGCACTCCAACAATATTAGAGATGTAATAAATGTGAAAACAAGAGTTCCAAAGCATACTTAGGGAAGGAAAAAGTCAAAATCCTTAGTTATGTAAGGAGATGTGGTGTAATAACCTAAATTTGGAAAGTAATGATTGGGAATGAAATGGAGAAATTGTGGAAAATCTAGAATTTGATAAATGAAACCAGCAACAAGAGCCTTACGACAAGTAGCTTGTCACAAGACTTCTTGTCAGTGAATACACAAAGTTTGTCTAAAGTAGGAAACCAAATTCTATTCAAAATAAGGGACATCCTACATATGTGCCTTATATTACACATGAAAAATACGCATTTATATACTCCTAATTACCTATTCGTTAGTAAATTTTTTAGTTAAAATAAGGAATAAAGTGGGTTGCTAGTAATTAGTTTAGTAATTAGGAGTTAAATAATCAATGCATTCTAAATTACTTAATTTAAATATATTTCGTAATTTTATGAATTATTTGGTGTCTAATGTGGGATATATTTTATTTATGTAGGTTCAAGTGTTCGGACTCTAGAATGACCAAAGTAAAGATATTAGGCGGGTTTTGAAGTGCCAAAGTGACCCAAGAGCTGAGATCAAGTGCGTTAAAAATCTGAACCGTTGGTGTTTACTTAAGAGAAGATGGACGCCGATGTAAAGTAAAGAGCCGTTCAAATTAAATTCGGCGGCAGAAGATGCTACAACAGGTTTTAACCGAGCGAAAGAAGAAAAAAAAAAGAAAGAAAACTCGAGCCGAACCGGTTCAGTGGTTCGGTCGGGTCGAAAGAAAAAAAGAAGAAGATGAAAACCCGAGCGAAGGCTCGGGTGTTCTAACAGAGCTCTGCTCGGGCGACAGTGGAGACAGCCGGCGCGATGAAGAGGAGCAACGGCGAGGGTTCACGATCGGACTACTCGAGGAGAGGTCGACGGCGACCATGGGCCCGGGAGCACTTTTGCGGACGAAGGCAGACTCGAGCGCGCATGGCGAAAGCTCCTGGCGAAACCAGACAGCTCGAGCTCGACGGCGGTGTCTCGGCGACGGCGGACTGAAGTGATGGCGAGAGGCGACGGTGGATAGCTCGACGGCGTGATCAAGAGAAGAATCGACCGCAGGGAACAGCACAACAGAACGAAGAAGCTCGATTTGGAAACTACCAAATCGAGAAAGAAGAGAGCCGAATCGGGAAGGCGTCGAGCCAAATTGAGTTGCAGATTTGCTTCAGAATGGTAAGTTGCAATATTAAGTTCGGTTGAAGATTGTAAAGAGGTCTGATTTGTGCCAAGTTTGAAAAGCTTCAATTTTGGGTGTTATGGGCTCTATGCCGAGAATTAAAGTTCGAATTTTTACTATAAATCTGGAAGGGATTTAAAGTAAATTGAGCTGCAAATTGACTGATTTGGAAGGCAGCTAATTGGAGGGTATTTTTACAGGAGATTGGTTTTGGAATACTTACTGATTTGAAGAGATTGGGAGGATTGTTGCAGTCCATATAAAACAGAGCAGAGGCTGTCGGACAAAGGGGACGAAGAGCAGTTTTTTTTATTATTTCGGTTTAAGTTTGTATGTTTTTACTTCTTTTTCACTTTTGGTTCATTCCGGCTATTGCTGTCACTGCGTGGGATTTGTGTCGAACTGTGGCTGTGGCTGGGAACAGTCTACCAGAAGAGCAGAGGAACAGTACTGTCTTATTTTTCATTTAATCTCATAATTCTTGTAAGTCAATTTTACTTTTAATTGAGATGAATTTTATTAATCTTGTATTTCAATTCTCAAGCATGAGTAGGTAATCTCCGATGTGAGATGAAATCATGATTAGTTGTAGGAGTGTTATTCATATAACGTGATTGTTATCTTAAATTAATGAACTATAATAATTGTTATTCTCGAATTAATTGCATTGAGTTGTATATTTATCTAAGGATAGATATTATTAATGATTTGAATTTTATCTATTGATTTGAATTCCCCTCGGGACTTTTAATTGTGCGGTGAACTGGGGTCGAAAAGAAATTAATAGGGACATATATAGGACAATGCAGCATTTTACAGTTTTTTAGGTGTATGGGAAAGCGTGAGGAAAGGTGCATGAAGATGGATGCAGTGCATATTCTTGCCGGACATGAGGTTTCCATATTTTGGATTTGAATGAATATAAATATTATTATGTATCTTCCATATTTTTAAAAAAGAATTTGGAAAACCAGATCAATGCCCTTTGTGCATGTGGAAAACAATAATGGATCTGTTGCATTTCCGATATTCATCATGTTGAAATGATTTGAAAGATCTGAGGCCTTACATGTGGGATCCACATAAAAGCCTAGACTTTTGAGCGAGTGAGTACCTTTCTTCGTGGAGGACTCTTGACCTCGACCTAGGGTAGCTGACGGGCATTGGAGCGGAGAATAATTAGCGAACAACATCATCTAATTTTGGTGTGCATATTTTTTTAATTGTCTTGATTAAAAGTGATCGGAGGGAGTGTCACACAACAACTTTGTCCATATCCTGACTTTTTCATTATGACAACATTACTGTTGGCCATTGGGATATGCCTCATTAACCTAATGAATAATTATAGAAATAATAGGTCTTAATTTTGTACCACATGTAAATCAAAAGAAGGTTCTCAATAGATCTCTTCTTTAACACTATAAGTTGGCCCATCTAAGGATTCCCAATGGGGTGAGACATTATAAAAGATTCACATTTTTTATTTTGGGTAAGTGATCAGGATATATACATCTCTCACGATATAGTATGTACATAGACCATTAAGGTATTTACATTTTTTTATATCAGGTAAGTATATATTTTTTCCCAATATCGCATACATTGTGTCTATTTAAGTTGAGAACTCATGCATATGTGCATTTTTTATCCATCAATGAATGTGAATGCTGCTCATACACTAAACAAAAGGTACATTACTGTTTTTCTCGCTTTCTTGATGTCACTTCCATGTTTCCAATATCGTATTACATCTTCAAAGTAGAATGTATTTGTTAATTTGATGTTATGATGATTAATATTTATAGTGTCAATTATTTGATTAAAATTGGTACAAAGTTCTTATATTGATATTTTTCTTCCCATATATAAATGGATATGCACAATCTGAATGCATAGAAATTACATGATAAAGAGAGTTTAATAAACGCAAAATTTACATCAAAATGTAGAACTTCAGATATTTTAATTTGTGTCATTCGCTATTGTTGCATAAAATTTGTTCGTTAATAAGATGTTCCATAATTTTGAATTTAACATTAATATTTGATTTTTCTTTTCTTATGTGGTTTTTTATATTCTTATGAAACTTTTAATATGGACTTTCTAGTTCTTCCTTCTAGAATTTAGCATGATGAACATATTGTACCCCCCATAGTTCCCTCCTAAAGACCCTTTCTTTGTACGATTGTATTGATGTTATTTTTTTTATTTTAACATCTTAACACAGATGGCATCTCCAAAATATACTGAAAAGGAGAAAGAATATTTGGAATTTGCCATGAAGGATCCTCGACACAAGAAATTGATTTTTTGGTAGGATGCTTGAGGAAGAAAACTGCAGTAAGAGTAAGCAGGGTGACTCGAAAGGTCATGCAACGATAGAGGAAGATTCATGCTTAAGGAAGAAAAGTGCAGCAAGAGTAAGAAGCATCTCCAAATCATATTGCATCTTCACATTAGAAAGTAATTGTTAATTTGAT